>CM070070.1:15144890-16344890 GCA_036320875.1 Cotoneaster glaucophyllus | reverse complement strand
GCTTAGAACCGAACCATGAATTCAAACAATTAATTGGGTTTTGTGAATTTTGTGAATTTCAACCGTTTGATCCCATTTCTTAACAAGAGTGCTTCAGTCTTTCGTTTCTAGATTGTTAAATTAATAACAAAAATGAGTTTGCTAAGCTAAATTTGTTAGTTATGTGTTTGTTTTTGTGAATTGTTGATACAAATAATATTCACTAACTTTGTAAAGTTTTGGTGCCATAAATTTTTAAATCTTCTTCTATTGTAGTTCATCATTCTTTATGATTGGTAGTGCATATTCTTCGTTGTGTGATCCAGTTACTATCTTTTATTATAAAAATCTTTTGACTTTTTTATGTGCTCTATATATATGTTTCTAAGATTCAAATGATTAATTATTCAGAACCTGAAACGGAACCGTCGGGAACTGACCAGTACAGTTTTTTCAATAAATTTAAACGGAACCGCACCGAAACGAACCGCTCTGAACCGAACCATTGATATTTTTTGGTTCCGTTCCAACTGAACCAAACCGTGCCTACCCCTTACATACAATACATAATTAGGTGCTTATCACCTTGTTTGGGCCAAAAATAATATTGGGCTGAGCTCAAATCACCCTCCGCTGTGGGCTGATGCCGTGGGCCGCGGGGTCGGGTTGATCGAGTTCTATTAGGAGTAGGAAGGATGCGGATAAACATGAGAATGTGATAAAAGGTTAAGTGGCCGAAACCTGTTGGGATAAGGAGTCCTAGGCGAACCATGGTGCGGAAATGAATTTAGCCCACGGTTGGGATAGGTTCAAAACCCAAGTTGAATTAGGGATCGGCCGAGATGAAGTTAGACTAGGGAAGGGATTCCTATCCAAGAGTAATTTTTACTCGATCAGGAGTATTTGCACTACTATAAATAGAGGGAGGAGCGCAACATTCGAGACCTCTCCAACTCAACACACAAACTGCCTTGCGCAAACTCTCGCTCTATGCGAAACCTCTCAACAACCTTGAGATTTTTATTTTCCTTTTCGTTGACACATCATCAGTTTGGATAAACAACACTGTGAAGGCAACCAGTGACATCTTCAGTTTGGATAAACAACACTGTTGCCGTAGAATCAGCCGACCCCGGAGTATCTACAGTTTGGATAAACAGTACTACGTCGAGGCCGACTGATTATCTATCCAAGTCTCGGTCGAGAAGGGTTTTCGAATCCTTGGTGGCAGAGGTCATCTCATTAGCCTTTTCGGCGAAGTGAGGTGTTACAAATTACTGGGCTCGGCACATTGAATGCCGAGTTGTTTTATGATTGGATACTCACAAGTTAGTTTCAAAGTTCGGTATTCTGACGGCCGAGCCACTTTCACCATCAAGACGTACGTCTGTTTTGAGTATCTGTGTCCTTATAGTCTGGTGTCGATTCGGCGTGGTTATACCTTTACAAATATAATCACTGTGACCGAATCCAGCGCCGACGGTTCATGAACTTCGCAAAGATTGGCAGCCTTGTCTTCAGGCTCTAGAACTTGAAGGCCGAGACGTGTTCCTTCCTCAGTCGTAATGGCAGGATCGAGAAGTCAGCCACGTGCACAACGCAGCATCAACAAAATTTTACTCACCGGCCAAGCTCGGCCGTTGAGTTGACGTGCCCCACATTCACCCGAATGACGTAGTTAGCTTATTAGTTACTCAGCCTGCGCGCCACGTAGGCTTGGTAGTTTTTAGGATCAACATTTTGGCACGCCCAGTGGGACCTAGTGCTAATTCTACGAAGTTCATGACCGTCGAGACATGGTCAGTGACAAAGAAATCAACCATGGGGAAATCGACCATTGCCCATAAAAGTTAAAACCCCGGCTCCGAAGGATCGTCACGGGCGCAGATCACTGCTGCCGTGACACCCGAGGCAAAAAGGACGCGACAAGAGAGAGAGGCGAGCTTTAGCGAACCGCCTCGAGATACTGGGGTCCTCGCAAAGATAACAAAGGAAGCCGTGATCGAAGGCATAGTGGAAGACTGTGACGAAGATGGGGACGATGCTTCCGATCCACTAACCAGGTCATTTCTTCGGCGATGGCTCGAAGAGCAGTCTCGACATGTTGAACAGACGTTCAGTCAAAAAGCCGTGGACACGAGATTGCTCGAAGCGTTAGTTAGTAATACCCAGAATATGGGCTATTTTGATCGATCCAGACTGTCTATTCCAAAGAATAACCCCATATCGGTGTTATCGGCCAAGGCAGGACCCGCTCGGCTCAAAGTGATCCATCTAGACAAACAGGGTGGATCAAGCAGCCGGATAGATGACTTTGATCAAAGTGCAGAAACGACGTCCGTGGACGCGGTCGAAGTTCAGAGAATGATCGATTAAGCCCTGAAGAAAGGGCCGAAATTCCTAAAGTTTATCCACCCATATCCAGCTTACGTGGAGAAGTTCGAATATCCTAAGGGCTTTAAAATTCCAGACTTTAGCCTCTTTGCTGGGGAATCATCTCTGTCCTCATTGGAACATGTCGCCCGCTTCACTGCACAATGTGGAGATGTTAATAATGACTTCCATAAGTTACGACTGTTTAACTTTTCACTAATAGGCTCGGCGTTTGCATGGTACATAAACCTCCCACCGAATTCCATTCAAAGTTGGGAAGAATTGGTTAAGAAGTTCCACGAGCAGTTTTATCGGCCAGGGATGGAAATTTCGGTTTCTTTGTTTGCCAGAATGGCACAAGCATCTGACGAATCGTCGATGGATTATCTTACGAGGTTTAAGTTAGCCAGAAATTGGTGTCGAGTACCTCTACCTGAAGTCGAGTTCGTTAGACTCGCATTGAACGGTTTGGACGTGGAATATAAGAAGAAATTCCTGGGGGTGAACTTCCGTGACATGTACGAGTTAGCTCAACACGTCGAACGGTACGACTATTTGCTCCACGAAGAGAAAGCCTCAAAATCCCCATCCCGAGGAACTATCTATAAAAATCCCACCGTTAGCTATGCCTCGGCAGAACCTGAAGAATGTGCCAATATAGACGCGACCGAGATTGTGATTGACAAGCCGTATATATGCAAGGCATTGACCCACGTCAACCCTAAGGATACCAAGGTTCGGCCGACGTCCGAAGAAACTGCCATGAAAACATCAAAAGTATATACGTTCGATATTACTAAGGCCGACGCCATCTTCGACCAATTGTTACTGGCCAAGATTATAAAACTTCGGCCGGGGCACAACATTCCCAAGGCCAAAGAGCTGAAGGGAAGGACATATTGCAAGTATCATAATTCAAACAAACACAAGACAAACAACTGCGTCGTGTTTTGGGATGCATTCAAAGTTGGATCGACAGTGGAAAACTTAAATTTCCAGAGAAGAAAATGGGTGTCGACAATGACCTTTTCCCTACAGCGACAATAAGCATGGTAGATGTTCATTTACCTAGAGATAAAGGTAAAGGAAAGGCCGAGATCGTTTTGATGCAACACATCCCAAAAAAGAGCTCTCAACCACGGCTCAAAATTGACTTGTTCTTGAATGCGCCACCCCAAGATTTGGTCAGACTAGCTATCGTCGAATCCATGTCAAGTTCTAGCGCCGAAAAAATTAATGAATCTACGACCTTGTGTACTCGGTGCAAAACAGACGTTTCAGTCAAACCAAGAGAACGGCCACGACAGGTAGAAACGCCACATGGACACTCAGCCACGATGACACCCCAAAACATGCCTAGCACGAGTCCACGTAATACAGTCTTCAACAAGCTCGGTCCGCAGGATGTCAAACCATCTTCAGCTAGGCAACGGCTCGACTTTGATGCACCATTCTACAACGAAGAATATTATGCCCGCAATTCCAGCAGCTCGAGCTCTTCCGTAAACCAAAAAACCTTCAGACCCCCTGAACCACGAGATCAGCGGTGGTATACCTATCACTCGCCTAAAGGCGTATACACTGCACTGTCCAAATCGCAGAAGCGTTGGAGCCAAAGAATGGACTGATTAGCTCGCCGACAAGCAGCGTAGGAGATTTCAGCTCCCAAGTGGCAGCCGAAAGAAAAAATTGGCAACTAGGACGGCCGGCAAACCCCGACGATTATGACACAGTTGATCCAGGGTAAGCAGTCGGTCGATCATGCTCTAGAAACCACATTTGAAGAAGCTGAAAAGCGGATCAAACTTCTCATTCGGCCCGAGGAAATGAAGGCACGTCTTGAGCATTTTAGGAAAGAGGCCGAGGATAAACTTCCCCATTACCCGTATAGGTACCTTTGATCAGGGTCCGACGAAACCTACACCCACTATTCCTCGGAGAGGCTTTGCACTACACGCGTGAGTTTCATAAAAAGCATTCGGCTAATGATCTATACGGTTTGCCGAAAGCATGTCAAGATACGATCGACCTCGTACGGACCTGTCCAGATGCGGAACGAATTATTCAGAAGAATTCGGATCTAGGGTTGAAAGCTAGATTTCAACACATACGTGAAGCTCGAGTCCTCGGCTTTGATGTCGATCCATATACCGATGTTGGCCCAACTGAACTTCCCTTTTATCTTGAAGATCTTCAATATTTGCGCCTTTATTTTGAAGTATTTTCAGCAGTTTTTCTTTTCGGCCTTACGGCCGACGAGACAACGAGCGTCGTGCGGTTAGATGCTTATCTGGACATCAGGGACGCCCGTATCATGTATCAAGAACAAGCTCGTATCACGGCTTAAGTCCCAGACCCAATTCCAGTTCTGGAGGAAACAAAGACCTGTGAATGGGAAAAAAGAGTCCTCGTGAACGCACCAGAACATGCTCTGGTATCAGTCGAGACGGTCGACGAGGACACACTCCACACGAGTCCAAAGGAAGAGAATCCAGAAGATGAGGATCCAGAAGAAGAGGAACTAGCGGAGGAAGATCATAACCCAATGGGACCTTCGATCCTCGATAACATGGAAATCAGTATGGTCCACGTCTTGCCGGCCGATTTTGAGTCAAGCACTTCCCAACCAAGTTTCTTAGACGACGACGTAGTTGCCGAAGAAGCTACCCAAGTTGACTTCATCACTACCACCGATGTCGAGCCAACGAAAAAAGACGATAACCTCAAGGCAGCTTTAACCGAATTGTTTCCTCGCTCGTCATTGGCTAATCTCCATCATCTAAAGCCATTGTATGTTACAGCCCACATCGAAGGATATCCGGTCTCCAAAATTTTCGTTAACTGTGGGGCTACTGTCAATATTATGCCTGTGACCATCATGAAGGCCTTGCATCATTCTAACGACGAACTTATCCCGTCAGGGATCACCATGAGCAGCTTCGTCGGGGACAAATCCCAAACAAAAGGCGTACTCCCATTAGAGGTACGCATTGCAGGTCGCAACCACATGACTGCATTCTTCATAGTCGACTCGAAGACTGAGTACAATGCATTGCTCGATCGAGATTGGATTCATCAAAGAAGCTGTATCCCTTCATCATTATATCAAGTTCTCATCTTTTGGGACGGTAAATCGGTCGTGGTACATCCGGCCGACACCCAACCCTTTGCAACAAACATGATTCAAGCACGGCACATCGACGACCACGTGGCCTACATCACTCTACAAGGTTTCAATGATGAAGGAAGACCGACTCGAATTTTGATTCAAAAAGCCATTGAGGTTGGCGCCGAAACTGTTCATCAGGATTCGGCGAGACTCGGGTTGGCTAACTTTGTTACCGACCCTGATGTCTGACACCAGTCAAGTCAAACGCCGAGTTGCGGTTTCATCGATTATGGAACGACTGCTGGCTCATTAGTATGAAATTTCCAAACAGTCACTCTAGCGTCAACCTCGTGGAGTTCCTCGCCGAAGGAGATAATGGTCATGTTCTCTCTCTCGATAACATTCAAGCTGCTCCGACCGAGTTCGAAGATAATCGACCTCAAGTTAAAGACCCATTATTTGTTAGTGTTTTGTTACCTCAGCCTATCAAATTTGAGCTTTGTAAGTTACTTCGCGAATTCAAAGATTGTTTCACTTGGAGCTATCATGAGATGCCGGGTCTCGACCGAACACTTGTCGAGCATGAGTTACGTATCAAGCTTGGTTGCAAGCCCTTTCGTCAACCCCCTCGGCGTTTCTCGACCAAAGTACAACTCGGTATAAAAGATGAACTCGTTCGTCTCTTAAATGCCGGGTTTATTCGGACAGCTCGATACATCGAATGGTTAGCAAATATTGTTCCAGTGCTAAAAAAGAGCGGTGCCTTACGTATTTGCATTGATTTTCGCAATCTGAATTTGGCAACACCCAAGGATGAATACCCAATGCCAATTTCAGATTTGTTGATTGACGCCCGGCCAATCACGCTATGTTGTCCTTCATGGATGGTCATGCCGGTTATAACCTGATCTTTATCACCGAGGCCGATGTTCATAAAACTGCCTTTCGTTGCCCGGGGGCACTCGGAACCTACGAATGGGTGGTCATGCCATTCGGCCTTAAAAACGCCGACGCCACATACCAACGCGCCATGAACGCTATCTTTCATGACCTGATAGGCACAATCGTGGAGGTATACATCGACGACGTGGTGGTAAAATCGAAGAGCCGCCGAACGGATCTTGATGATCTTCGACAGGCTTTTCTTCGTATGCGCTGACATCATCTCAAGATGAACCCTGCCAAATGCGCATTCGGTGTATCGGCCGGTAATTTCTTGGGTTTTCTTGTCCATCACTGTGGCATTGAGATAGACGAAAACAAGGCTCGAGCGATCATTACCGCTCCACCTCCAACGACCAAAAAACAACTTCAATCCTTGCTCGGCCAAATAAATTTTCGTTTCATAGCAAATTCGGCAGGAAAGATGAAGGCGTTCTCCACGCTTTTGAAATTGAAAGACTCAGACAAGTTTGAATGGCGCGAGGAGCATCAAGCGGTTTTCACACAAATCAAAGTTTCGCTCACAAAACCACCCGTCCTCGTACCCCCTCGTCGCGATCAGCCACTAAAAATTTACATTTCGGCGGCTGAAGAGTTCATCGGTTGCCTTATCGCGCAAGATAATGACGCCGGGCGTGAACAGGCCATCTTCTATCTCAGCCAGAGCCTTAACTTTCCAGAGGTCAATTATTCACCCGTTGAGAAGCTGTGTTTGGCTTTGTTTTTCGCTGCATCGAAACTCCGGCACTACATGCTACCATCGATTACTCAGGTCATTGCCCAGACAGACGTCATCTGATATATGCTTACTCGGCCAATTGTCAAAGGCCGAATTGGAAATGGACAATGGCATTGTCCGAATTTAGTTTACAATACGTGCCCCAAAAAGCAGTCAAAGGACAAGCTCTCTCCGATTTTTTAGCTCAGCACCCTTCCCCATATGGTTTCGGGGGTACCAACGTCGAGATCGGCATGGTGGAAACGCGAAACAATTAGTGGACGCTTTATTTTGATGGTTCTAGTACTGCGACATCGGCCGGTGTAGGAATCGTCATTCAATCTCCACAACACCGTTGGTATTTCTGTCTCAAACTTGACTTTGAATGCACAAACAATCAGGCCAAATACGAAGCCCTCGTCATCGGCCCCGACGTTCTTCATGAACTACGAGCACCTTGCGTACTCGTCCTCGGCGACTCGGAGCTCGTGATTAACCAGCTCAATGGAACTTTTCGTTGTATGAGTTGCGCTGTGGCACCCTATCACATGGTTTCTAGCTACTTGGCCGAGTCATTCGACGGTATTACCTTTAGTCATATTTCTCGTGATTGAAACACTGTCGCCGATGAACTCGCTCAACTGGCCTCAGGAGCACAACTCTTGGGGGGCGAATTAGGCCGGATAATACCCATATTACGCCAGTCATATCCGACCCTAGTTAATCAACAAGTTCTACACCGCGACCATGTAATTCGTACACGCGTGATGTCCCTACCGTCGTTATTAGAACGAGAGGAGTCTGTAGATATTTGTACAGTCGAGGCACTACCGGACGATTGGAGGAAACTGATTATGCAATATCTCGATAATCCGAGTGACAAGCATGACCGAAGGACGAGGATTCATGCCACGAACTACGTCATGTACCAGAATGAATTATACCGAAAGGGTGAGGACGGTTTATTGTTGTTGTGCCTCGGACCACGAGAGGCCGCTCGAGAAATCGCGGAAGTACACGAAGAAATTTATGGGGCCTACCAATCTGGTCGAAAGATGCGATGGTTGCTTCGTCGCCACGGTTATTTCTGGCCGCGTGTGTTGAAGGATTGTATTGAGTTTTCTCGAGGATGTGTGCAATGCCAAATCCATGGTCCTATACAAAGGGTCCCAACTGAGATACTACACTCGGTCACAAAACCATGGCCGTTTAGAGGATGGGCCATGGACATAATCGACAAAATTACACCATCCTCTGAGGCAGCAAAACATGCATGGATACTAGTAGCAACTGAGTATTTTACTAAATGGGTCGAAGCGAAGTCGTATGCCGAATTAACGTCTAAGGAGGTCTCTAGTTTCGTGGAAGAAAACATTGTGACTAGATTCGATGTGCCGGAGATGATCATAACGGTTAACCGCACAATCTTCACATCCGACAGGTTTAAGGAATATACGGCGAAAATGAACATTCGACTGGAGCAGTCCACTAGGGGTGGGTTCAAAAAATCGAAAACCAGACCGAACCGAAGCTGAAAAAAACCGAACCGAAACTAAAAAACCGAACCGAACCGAATCTGATTAGGTTCAGTTTGGTTTCTGGGGTTCGAAACCGAACCGAACCAAAGTTTTTAAAATTAATTAAAATTAATTTTTTTTTTATTATTAAACGGTGTCGTTCACTCGTTCTTTCAATCTGAAACTGAAACCCTACCCCCTTACCCTTCGCTACCTTTCAGAAACCATTCCCTTCCCTTCCCTTATCCTTCCCAAATCCCAAGTTCCCGGTTCCCAGTTCGCATTCGCAGCATCCGCCTCCGCCGCTCAGCACACCTGCGACCTGCGACCTGTCTTCGTCTTCTTCCTTCCCAGCAACTTGCGACGGTGCGACCGTCTCACTCTCAGTCAGTGCGTGACCCGCGACAGCATGACCCGCGGCGGCATGACCTGCGACGGCATGACCCGCGACCTCCTCTAGCTCTGAGTCCTTCTGCCGTTTCCAATCTCAAGTCACTCAAACCACGACTTCCTTTGCAAGGTTAGTCAGTCAGTCTCTCATGTTCTACAGATTTTCTTTGATGGTAATGCTTACTATTGCTTTCTTCTTCCCATGTCAGCTTCTATGCAAATAATAACTTGATGTGTTTTTCTTGATGCGAATGTACATCTCCACTGCCTGAAGGGGAATTTGAAACCCGATTGCTATGCCATCGTGAAGGCATAGTGAATGCTTTACCTTACAATTGAACTGATTTTCTTTCTCGATTTGATTGCTAACCATACAACTATTCAAATGGTCTTGCATCAATTCTGTATCTTCCAACTAACCCATTGGATGTTATTCTTTACAGTTATATGTTATGTAATTGGTGTATGGGAAAGCTTTGTGCTTAAGGACTTGAAGAGAAGAAGTGTGTGCAAAGACATGAAGTGATGAAACCTTGAAGGTTTATTTGATTTTATTGTGTTGGAAGACTTGAACTGTGATTGTGTTAGAGATGTTAAAATTTCAATTTTAAATTTTTTGAAAAAAAAAAAAAAAAAAAACCGAAAAAAATCGAAAAAAAAATTGGGCCGAACCGAAATTTTGGTTCGGTTTCGGTTTTGTCAAAAAACCGAACTATTTGAACCGAACCCAGCCCTACAGTCCACGCCATATTA
The DNA here is from genome assembly GCA_036320875.1 of Cotoneaster glaucophyllus. Classification (NCBI taxonomy): domain Eukaryota; kingdom Viridiplantae; phylum Streptophyta; class Magnoliopsida; order Rosales; family Rosaceae; genus Cotoneaster; species Cotoneaster glaucophyllus. The sequence continues at coordinate 16,335,109 of CM070070.1, read as the reverse complement.
CCCATAAGCAAACGGACAGGCTGAAGCAAGTAACAAGGTCTTGATTGGTATTCTCGAAAAAATGGTGAAGGAAAGGCCTGGCATATGGCATCTAAAGTTAAACGAAGCGTTATGGGCGTACCGAACCTCACCACGGTCAGCTACTGGACCGACCCCATACGCCTTGACTTACGGAATTAGAAGATTTAGAAGATTTAGAAGAGCACTAGAGCAAAGCAGTTTGCTCAGTGCCGAGTACAGTCAAGCCATGAGACAAGAATTAGAAGATTTAGAAGAAGCTCGGCTTGATGCTTATAACCTATAAGTAGCACAAAAGATGATAGCCGAACGCGCTTATAACCAACGAATTAGACAAAAAACGTTAGGCGAGGGAGAGTTGGTCTGGCAGACCGTCCTACCTATGGGAGTTAAAGATCCTAGATTCGGCAAATGGTCGCCGAACTAGGAAGGGCCGTTTATCGTTCACAAAGTTCTCGGCAAGGGGGCATATCGCCTTAAAGACCGAACCAGTTTAATTCATAAATTGCAGATTAATGGGAAGTTCTTAAAGAAGTACTATCCAGTTACTTGGGAAATGCGAGAATAAATTTTTTATCAAGTTTGCAAAGATGTACAAATAAGATCAGCCAGTCGATTTACAATAAATTAACCCTAAGGTGATGACGGAATGATAGATTCAAGGAAAGCCTTCAACTCCAGCCATCTCACTTCGCCCATGGTGACCTCCGCCTGCCGATTCCTATTGTGCATCTTCAGTTGCTCGACCTGCTTCCCATTAACTATGTATTCCTCGAATTCCCTTGCGAGTTCGAAAGGAAAAGCTGATCGCCGACTTTGGAGTTCGGCAATCTGGCGATCAAGGTCAGCCAACTGCTCTTTCTTTGCTATCAGTACTTCAACTTTTGGACGAAGAGCTTCTTGTGCAGCCGAGGCAGCTTTCCAGTCATCCTCAGCTCGAAGAGCTCTCTCAAAAATACCAAAGTATTCCTGGGTTCGCTCTAAGAGGGAGGACGCTCTGGTGACGGCGGCATTGTCCAGCTGACCATTGGCCGTGAGGTCGTTCAAGCATGCCCCTATTGAGTCAAGGCCTTTGCGTTCGAGGATTTAAGAGGTCGAGAAGGATAGAAGTTCTTGCAGCTTAGCTAATGGATCTGGGTCGGCCGGATCTTGTGCCACGATAGTCGAAAGCCCAGCTGTCATTTTGGTCGTGCCGGCAAGAAGGGCATCGAATTCGGGTTCCCACGAGGGCTACATGAAGAGACAATATCATAACGAGTCAAATCACAAGGGAATAAAAACAAGAAGAAAATAGTAGACCTGACGAGACGAGACTTCGGCCAGGTCCGCTGGGTCGCTGCTCGAACCCAGAGAGCTTAAAGGCCGAGCCCAATGTTTGAGACTGCTTCTCAATTCATGCGGCCGATGAAAGTTATCTACATTCGACGACCACTGAGGTGGCCAAGAAATATAGACAACACCCCTCGGCGCGTAGAATTTTCGATGAAAGGAATGGGGATGCACCTAGCATTTGGTATATCCTTGATTCAGAATTCAAAAAAGAAGACGTTGACTAAAGTAAAGAGACAGGGGCCCTTACATAAGCCGATGTAACCTCTTGAGGTGGAATGCCGAGGTCGAGATCCTGCGGGTGCATTGGGGTCTCCGCCGTCGCTTCTGGCTCGACAGCGGCACCCATCTCGACCGGAACAGCAGCACCCGCCTCGGCTGGAGCAACCGTATCCGCTTCAGGCGGAACAACCACGTCTGCCTTGACCACAGCAGGTCCAGCTTGTTGAGCTGTTTCGTTTGGCGGTTGGAGAGGCGAGACCTGTAGTTTGGCTGGACGTGCACGACGCTTCAAAGGAATTTCTTCGCTCACGTAGTCGTCCTGAAAAAATAAAAGTTTTTCTTTTATAGATCAAAGAGAGAAGATTATCTACGTAATCATACAAAACATGTTCATACCTCATCCAAGATAAATACTGATTGCTTCAGATGCTTGGGGGGTTGCTTCTCGACCAAAGGGTTTGCTTTCACCAAGACGGGTGCAACATCTGGGATCGGAGCTGCAGGTTCCTCGGCCGGTGACGCAGCAGTTGGTTTAACCGACTTAGGGATGGCTGAAACGGCAGCCTGCTCGACTGGTTTGGAAACCGGTCGAATCAGAGATCCTTGGCCAATTGGAGTTAGTCGTTGCTCCGACAGAACTTGGGCGACAGGAGCAGCGAGAGGGGCATCAAGAATGGTCGCCTCGGTAGTCTGACTGGAGATAACATGAATCTCTCGTTCTCCCTACTGCGCCAATTTCTTGACACGTTTTGGAGGACGGGGAGCTTCACGTGCCGGCTCGGCTTCTTGGCTAGGTCGCTTGCTCGGTGAAGTTGGGGCGGCAGTGTCAGCTTTCTTGGAGAGAGCCGACCTTTTCTTGGCCACGACCACAAGAATCACGACCGCTTGCTTTGGTACTCGACCACCTGAGAAAATAAAATAAAGTTAAAGTTGTATAGTTTGGAGAACAAAAATAAGGATAGCCGAATACCTTGGGTCTTCTCCTTTGATGGAGGGGCAGCAGTTTTCTTGAGACGGTCGCCGAAAACTTTAACGACGACATCGTCGGCTGGTGCCCCAAAGAAGCCCTGGGTGTACGACTCCCACCAATCACCAAAGGTGTCAGTGCTCAGAGATTCAGGAACAGCCGGCCGAAGACGGAATTACTTACACCGCTCCTGGAATTTGTCCTCGGTGTCTCGACATTCTCTCTCTGAAGAACCAGAGAGTCGTCCTCGGCTAAGGAGGGAGCGGGAGAGGAGTAGAGGCACTGGACAACCCTGAAGGTAGCTAAGTTGTCTGGTTGTAAATTGTGGATGGTAGACTTCCCAGCTTGCCTGACGGGCATCACAGCTAAGGGGAAGGTCGCGCGACAGCACAAACGATCCCCAATTTTGGCGAAGGGTAGCGTCCTCACTTTCACTCCAGGCCGAGACTGGAAGCTTGATGGAGGAGGGGTAGTCTCGACGATGACATATGAGAAACTCGTCGTCGGAGAAATCTTTATGGCCGAAGAAGTATTTGAAGACTTCTTCGGCTCGATGAGAAGGTACCAATTTAGGAGCCAGCTGAAGGCCGAGCGCTTTGGTAGACGAGAAGTTGAGGACTTCTGGCCGGAGCGTGGTGAAGTAGGTTTGCAACTAAAGTTGGAGTACCCAAAGAGGCCTATTTTGGTGGGGGTCGATCTTGTGGATGGTTGCCTCAGCCAAATAGCGCAGTAGGTTGGCGAGAATGGCTGGACTGAGCGCCAGGGTATGACCGCTAGCCAGGGCTTCAGCCACATGCATATTCTCGACCAAGCATTTGTTTGATTTGGTACAACAAATGAACTTGTTGTACCAGTAGAACAGGAAAGCTTCATGTTCCTGTTTGCGAAGGCTCGCTTCCCCTCGGCCGACAAAGTAGACGATAAGAGTGCTATAGTTGAAGAAGTTCTTATCCAGCTTCTAAACTTCATCCTTCGTGGGTTCTTGACCGTCTCGGCTTAATGTTTTCGACGGCTCGAGCATCGAACAGTGCTTTGAGGTCGAGGTTCGACGAGCATCCGAGGAGGGCGGCATCGATTGGGATACCGGAAGGAGAAGTCCCAAGGATAGCAGAGATGTCGAGGATGGTGGGGCCAATATGACCGAGGGGGAGAACCATGGTATTAGTGGCCGAGCACCAGAAACTCAGGGCCGCCATGAGAAGCTCTCGGTCCATGACAATCTTCACCATCGAGAGTCTGATAGCGTCATAAATCCAGAGAGCTTTCCACTCCTTGCCGAAGAACTTTTCCATGTGGTCAACCCAGGCTGCCCAAGTTGCAGTAGTGAAGGGCCAGGCTCCTTGGGGCTTCGACACATCCCACTTCGACCACTCGAACCCTTGTCGCAAGGGCACAAGGCAGTGTTCCATCATGAGGTCAATGATGGGTGAGGGTACTGGTTTCTTGAACAGAGGCCCAAGAATTTGATGGGTGGCGTTCGAATCGCTCTCGAAACACAGAGTCTTGATGGCACTGTGGTCGATGATGCTCTTGCATTTGCTGCATTCTTCGGAAATCTGAGAGATGAAAGAGGCCATTGCTGATGAAAAGGAAGTCTGAAGATGAGCTTCTGGGTTAAGAATGCTTCGCCTGAAAGAGATTATGTTTTCTTTCTGGAGATTCGGAAGAGGAGTAAGAAGATTTTCAGAAATTTGGAAGCGTAAAATTAGAATGAGAAAAGAATGGGTATTTATAGGCGCCTCGCAGGAAGATTAATCGTTTAGTTTTTCAAATTTTAAAAACAAGCCAATCAGCGTGACTGTGCGCCATTATGAAAATTCAGAGAATCAGGCGAAAAGACCAAAGATCTTGCGGTTTGAGGGCGCACGATTGCGTGTGACGACGAATTTAATGTGAAGAGACAGTTCGATGGTTGCATGCGTCCAGAGGAATGATTGCAGACTGTTGGGATGATCGAGAGTCGACGCGTGGCAGTGTTTGGAAAGATTAAAAAAAAAAAAAACTCATTTCTTATGGATGGGTGTGGTGTTGATTTCCAAGACAGACCATTAATTGCTGAAGGAAAGAGGGCACGTCGTTTCGCTTCTTTAATGTCTGAGCTCGACCAAGAACTGTAGGTCGACGACCTTAGAAGTAAGGGGGCAATGTTTGGGCCCAAAATAATATTGGGCCAAGCTCGGATCACCCTCGGCCTAGTGTCTTCTCAGAGGCACTGTGGACAGATGCCGTGGGCCGCGGGGTTGGGTTGACCGAGTTCTATTAGGAGTAGGAAGGATGCGGATAAACATGAGAATGTGATAAAAGGTTAAGTGGCCGAAACCTGTTGGGATAAGGAGTCCTAGGCGAACCATGGTGCAAAAATGAATTTAGCCCACGGTTGGGATAGGTTCAAAGCCCTAGTTGAATTAGGGATCGGCTGAGATGAAGTTGGACTAGGGAAGGGATTCCTATCCAAGAGTAATTTTGACTCGATCAGGAGTATTTGCACTACTATAAATAGAGGGAGGAGCGCAACATTCGAGACCTCTCCAACTCAACACACAAACTGCCTTGCGCAAACTCTCGCTCTACGCGAAACCTCTCAACAACCTTGAGATTTTTATTTTCCTTTTCGCTGACACATCTTCAGTTTGGATAAACAGCACTGTGAAGGCAACCGGTGACATCTTCAGTTTGGATAAACAACACTGTTGCCGTAGAATCAGCCGACCCCGAAGTATCTTCAGTTTGGATAAACAGCACTACGTCGAGGCCGACTGATTATCTATCCAAGTCTCGGTCGAGAAGGGTTTTCAAATCCTTGGCGGCAGAGGTCATCTCATTAGCCTTTTCGGCGAAGTGTGGTGTTACAAATTACTGGGCTCGGCACATTGAATGCCGAGTTGTTTTTTGATTGGATACTCACAAGTTAGTTTCAGAGTTCGGCATTCTGACGGCCGAACCACTTTCACCATCAAGATGTACGTCTGTTTTGAGTATCTGTGTCCTTATACTCTGGTGTCGATTCGGCGTGGTTATACCTTTACAAATTTAATCACTGTGACCGAATCCGGCGCCGACGGTTCGTGAACTTCGCAAAGATTGGCAGCCTTGTCTTCAGGCTCCAGAACTTGAAGGCCGAGACATGTTCCTTCCTCGGCCGCAGTCACAGGATCGAGAAGTCAGCCACGTGCACAACGCAACATCAACAAAATTTTACTCACCGGCCGAGCTCGGCCGTTGAGTTGGCACGCCCCGCATTCAACCGAAGGACATAGTTAGCTTATTAGTTACTCGGCCTGCGCGCCACGTAGGCTTGATAGTTTTTAGGATCAACACACCTATAGTTAAGTGCTTATTCCCTGAAAGAAATTATATTTAGGTACTTATCATCATCATCATCATTCTTTATTATATTGCCATACCATGCTTACACTGGATTCAAGTTTGAATCTAGAACTTGTAAACATTTCAGGCATAGGCAACTGACCATGTTGAAGTTGTTGGAAACATTATGGGTCAATGCATGCTTAATTATGGATAAATTAGTCTACTGAGGCTAGTTAATTGTGTAAAAAAAAATTAGAACCATATAAATAGGGAATTAAGGAGCTTAAGAATAGGAAAAGTGTGCATAGCAAACCACTATTGCTTCTCAAATTAACAGAAATGAAAATCGAATCAACAACACTCTATCGTTTATCTTGTTCTGAATCTTAAGAGTATTTAATTTTCGTAGTTGAAATGGGCCTCTCGATTATTTTTTTCAACCGTAAGACATTACACAAATACCATTTTTTCTTATCAATACAAGGGGAGACAAAGGAAGTTCACAATAATAAAAAAGCTGAGTTAGTCATTTTTTCCTCCAAATGTCTTTAAAAAAGTTTGTATAAAACACATAGTTATCAGAGTGCTTTTACTAGCTTAGTTCAGCCATTGCCCAACTCTTAAACTAAGATATCCAAGGCCATGTCATTATGTCACTATGTTCTTATGATACAACAACTTGATGTTTATAAACATTTATTTTTTCACACTTGGATCGAATAGAAATTCTGGATTTTTTTTGTATGGATAATTTAAAAGACTTTTGTCACATAGTATTATGGTTTAGTGATATTTCTCTTCACATTAAATGAAAGGTCTTAAATCCGAATATTGTGAATGACAAGTTTAATACAAATTTATTTCCTCCACCCCTTAGGTCTTCCACATTAAGCTAGAAAAAGTGAATTTGATACCAATATATTGAACTCATCATATAGGAATTACACTCCTATAGTGGGTGGCAAGGACAAACTCACTTAGGGTGAAGGGGGGTCAACTGACCCTTCAAACTTCGGTAAACCTCCGTGGACGACTTGAGTGTTGCCCCTTTGAAGGTTGAAATTGCACTTCACATATTGCCCCCCAACTTTTTGATAAAATGTCTCAAAAGGAAGCTTGTACTGCTCCGCAGCAAGGCATACTTGAATTTACGTGCAGCTCAGGGATGCTTTGCACGCAACACTTGTGATGCTTGCCAACCTTTCCTCTCTTAGTATTAATCCTTTTACTTCTTTATAATTTTGAGTTGGCCGAAAGTTTTGGTTTACATTCTAGTTCTAATGTTGTTTACTTCTAGCTTTGTTTGTTAGTTGTGATTGTTTGGGTTAATATTTGAACTTTGGGCCTAAAGGAAGGAAGGCCCAAAATGACTAAAGTGAGGAGACTCGCCCGAGGCCCTAGTGCCAAGACTAGACCAACCATCTCAAGACAATGTGGCAGCTTCTCATTAATGCATAGGCTATGTGCCTATACTTTAATGAGACAAGTGATGGAGACTAACTCATAAACAGCCAAAAGTACTTTTTAGTGGCAATGCAAGTAAAATACTGATGAGTCACTACCCTCCAGTTGCTTTCGGGCAAGAACAAAGCTACAGGCAGTCGGGTTAATTCGCCTACAAAAGGAGGAAGAGGCCCCATAGGAAGGACACTCAACCAATCAAACAAACAAACATACAACTTGCCTCTCAATCAAGCAAATACCCAGAAAGCTGTGCTTTGTCCAGACTCTGTACCTTTTTAGCCATAGATTCCCCTTAGAAAGACATCTTTTGTCTAGTGTAAAAGCTCTGCTACTTTCTCTAAATGTTGTAGTATCGATTCCCTCGTGTAAACTCGTTTACAACTCACCCCTTTTTAGCACACAACCCTCTGTAACTGCAAAGAGAAGAGATCGCAAGACGTTTAAACCTTGCCCGACTCTCTTTGTCTTGTCTTTCAATTAGTAGATCTGGTGTCATGATGTATTCCCTAGTATATATTCAAGTCATTTCCAGTCTCTTGATGATTCAAGGTTCAATCAGTGCTCAGATCTAGTTCATTTAATGGTTTTTATTGTCATAAGAAGACTAAATGAGAATTAAATTAATGACTTAATCAGATCTGGACCTCCACCCTTTAAGCATATAAGATAATGAACTAAAAGTCCTTGATCTCAAGGCATAGAAAAGAACTTAATGTGGACTTAACCCATCCACGACAATCCTTTGATAACAAGAAGTCAGAATAACTTGGGCCTCAAGTAATCTGCTTAAACACACTTGTTCTACATCTGCCATACTAAGATGGCAGTGGCACGCCTTAACACTTAGTTAGTTTTGATTGCGAGCCTCAATGCCTACACCTAAGGCCCCACAAAGACATCTTTAAGAACTAACTCTGTACTCCTCTCATAGACTGTCAACAAGCGGAAGCCCGACGACCAACCAAAGTGCCAACTCCTCAGGGAGTTGTGTGCTCGAGCCAGGGACCCTTCCCAGCGAAATTCTTGCCCGAAAAATGATCACATTTGTAGGGAAAAGAAAGAATGAAGTAAAAGACTATCTAAAAATGCACCAGTAAATGAAATGGTAATCTCAGAGAATGAACAAAGTATCATCATTTTTGGACAAATATATTAACGGGATGCAATACGATTAATCAATTTGTTAGTGTATTCCTTTGGTAAGCATTCATATAGGAACAACCTTGGAACATGTTAGTTACTCATGAAGATGAGACCTTGATTGGTGTGCAATATGACTTGGCAAATAACCTCATGCCTAGTAAGACTCGATAATATAACAATTTACATGCTATTCTGTCAAAAAAAAAAAAAAAAAAAAACAAAAGGAAAGAAATTGTGCACTATGTGCTCTATTTTTACTGACACCTCAAATAATATTTTTTGAATCCACCACTGATGGGTGGAAATTTTTATTGTGATACTAATATATTGAACTCATACACTGGGCTATAAAATTTAATTTTGATACCATTTTATTGAGTTCACGGTTGTGATAGTTATAAACTGAGTTCGCTTCTTTTTGTTATGTTTATAAAGAATCCAACGACTCACTCTTTTAAAATGTCAACGGATAAATTTTTTAAGCCAAATGGACAACCCAGATTAATTAGCCGTTGGAGATCAGTGGTGTAAAGTTTCTAAGTTTGTCGAATGTTGCTATGATTTATACTTGTGATCTCCTTCAAGTACTAACATAAAAATATTTAATGATAATCAATATTGCACTCATATTAAAGATCTTATTCAAATAAATTCAATGGTATGATTTTCATGCACAGTAAAACAATAAAAATAAGTTTAACACTACACAATTATCTAATTTTGTAAAAAGTATAATTATGATAGTTCTTAAATTCACACTAGTATAACAGAAGTATCAAACTTCGACCGCCTGATGCTTATACATAAGTATCATGCTCCTTCAAACTCTTATAAAAAGACTCAATATAAATATATTGTTGTATTAATTTTTTTTTTTTTTTGACAAATGATATTATCTGCACTAAGGGAAGGGGGTAGACTAAGCATCACAATGAGCTAGAAATAATATGGTTCAATTTTGCCTTTAGCGAGAGTCGAACCTAAGACCTTTCACTTACGAGTGAAGAAGAATATCACTAGATCGTAATACTAAGTGACGTATTAAAAAAAACTTTTAACTCTTGATCATAAACACTAAAACATTCTTCAAGAGCATGCTCTAACATATAATCAATAATGCCCAACAACTCAAAGAAATAGAATAAAAAAAGAGAATTATCTTGAGTTTTAATTGTCTCATACGAAATGGAAGCTCATTCAACAGAAAGAATGTTGTTGGATAGTGCTGTTCACATACTTGTTTTTATCTTTTACACACTTTTATTAATTTTTTTGTCATTGATCATCTTCAATTCATTCGATTCGACAATCAAAAATTGAGGGGGACGTGTTAGAAGTAAAAATGAGTGTGTGGTTAGCACTACCCTTATTTTTTTTTATTAACAATTGTTGTAGATGAAATTTGAACCTAGGATTTCTTTTAGGCTTATTTTTAGCTATGACACTTGTACTTTTCACATAATCTCACTTTACCCCTTATACTTTATATTGTCTCAATTTACCACATGTACTCTTCTTTCTTGTCCCACTTTATTATCTCACTTTAACACCTGCACTCTTCCTCAATGTCCTACTTTACCCTGTTTCATCAAATAAGGTAAGAGAGTCGTTAATTGTGTTTAAGTGGCATGGACAATTTAGTCTTTTCAACTACATTGGTTGTGTGACATGTGACATTGAGAGCATGTGGTAAAGTGAGTCCATATAGAGTATAGAGACTAAAGTGAAATTTGATGAAGAGTATAAATGTCATAACTAAAAATAAGACTTCTTTCAATGCAATGAGAATTGAGTGTTACTAGACCAAATGTTCATGTACAAATAAAAGAGAGAAAAAAAGTAACTTAATAAAAAATCTAGAACATCAAATACATTTGGTAAAACAAAGAAAAATATTTCTTTTAAAAAACTGCTGTACAAAAAACATAAAAAAAAAAAAAAAAAAAACAGAAGTACCTGATTTAAAAAGCATAATCACAAGAGAGGGTATTTTTTGAGGCTTCAAATTTGGGAGAAGTCATTTCAAGAAGGTAGGCTTTATAGGTCAGAGAGTAAATTGACGCGCCAACAGTTCGCGCGTGATTTGCAGTTTCAAGTTCCGAAAGGGCCATGGATATTGACAGTGGTAACTGCTTAAGTAGCTTGATAGCTTCACCGGTCACACATAATTCTTGAACAAGAGCTTTCTCTCTCTAGCTTTTCTCTTCATCTCAGTTTCCACCCTCTAATTTTCTCTCTCCTATTCTGCATTGCTTGTTTTGATACGGAAATTTTCTGGTGTGTGCCCAAACCCCTTCCTCTCTTTTTCATCTCTCTCTCTCTCTCTCTCTCGCCTTTTCAACAAAGCATTATTCGATTTCCATCTCACAATCTCAGTTTTCAGGTTTTCTTTTTGCTCTGCGCATCTCTCTGGAAAAAGAAAGCAATTAGAAATGAAGGTCTGGAATCTGAAACCCTCCCCACTTTTGAATTTTCTGAGTATTCACTCTTTTTGCAGTCAAGATTTCCCTTTTGGGTTTTGATTCTTCTGATAACTTTTTTGGATTCTTTTTTTCTCAATCTTTTTTCCCTTTTGTTTTTAAGGAGCTTTAGGCGTGATTGTTGATGGGTTTTGGTTAAAATCTTATCTTGAAAGGGTCAAAAATTCTGCCTTTGGTTATTGCAGTTTTGGAGTTTCCATGACATAATTCTTCAGATTTGGAAGGTGTTTGTGTGATTCTAATCCGATCACTTGGTGTTTGTGGTTTTGTTGTTGCAGAAGTTTGTACTGAAGTTGGATTTGCATGATGACAAAGCCAAGCAGAAGGCTCTCAAGACAGTCTCTACTCTTTCTGGTACAAAGATATCATTATTTTACTAGATTTAATCAAGCTTCTTAATTTGGACCAAATTCATGATGTTAATTACTAATTGGTAGAAATATACTTAAATCTTTACCTTATTTATGTCATCTGTAATTGTTTGGATGGAAAGTAGTGGTTGGAAGATTTCTCCACTTTAGTTTCCTAAAGAAGCAAGAGATGGGAATGCACAATTTTGTATAAAAAAAAAAAAAAAAAAAGTTATCTTTTTTGTTTGTTCATATATGACAACTTAATTGGTTGAAAAAACAAACAGAAAGATGAGGAAAGAGAGAGAAACAGATAAAATTCTTCAAACAAGGCTCTTTATATGAATAATTTCGGAGAAGATGACAGCTAGCTAGCGGTGTAGTTTGCAGACGTATGCACTATAATTTGTGATTCAATTTCAAGGGGTTGAAATGTACTAGAAGTCTTACAAGTAATATACGTAATGAATTGGGTTAATGTCCTAAGATGAACTCTACGAGAACAGAAGCCTCGTTTGGAACAAAAGGGTAAAAGCTCCTTTGATTATGAATATACGTAATGAATCGGATTAATGTTTGTCTCTTTTTTTTCGTTTTTCAATTTGAAGGGTTTGAAATGTGTACTAAAAATCTACAAGTAATGAATGCATGTGAGCATGTCGAGCATAAATTCAAGCATCGATGATGAAGAAGCTTGCCGTTTGTTGTCGGAGTTGGTTATCCATGTTGCCTTAGGAGTTCTGTATAAAAGAAATATCTTAGTAATCAATGGGTTTATTTTGGAAAACAATCTGTGTATGGTTTCTGCAGGGTTTAGAGTTGCTAGTTTGCTCTATATCAGCAAGTTGATCGTATGTCACCGCAAAATATAGGGTTCATATGGATCAATTCTTCTTGAGATAGTAGAGATGAAAACAGAGTTGAATAATTGAAATTCTCAATTAATTGTTTTGATCCTGCAATTTGTAGGCATCGATTCCATTGCCATGGACATGAAGGATAAGAAATTAACAGTGATCGGAAGCGTGGACCCAGTGACTGTGGTGAGCAAGTTGCGCAAATACTGGCAAACACATATAATCTCAGTAGGACCAGCAGTAGAGCCTAAGAAAGAGGAACCAAAGAAGGAAGAACCCAAGAAAGATGAACCAAAGAAAGAAGAAGAAAAGAAAGAAGAAGAGGCGAAGAAGGAGGCCAAGAAAGAAGAACCGAAGAAAGAAGAAGCGAAGAAGGAGGAGCCAAAGAAAGAAGAAGAGAAGAAGAAAGAGCCAGACCACGTCTTAGAGCTCGTCAAGGCGTACAAAGCGTACAACCCCCACATGACTGCATATTACTATGCGCAAAGCATGGAAGAGAATCCAAATTCTTGCGTTATTTGCTGAGCAAGCAAGCTTCTCGAACCCTGAGGTACTGAAATCTTCCCAATGCCTATAGGAGGCCAAAATCCCAAGAAAGTAGGAGCTGCATTTGTATATATAACATGGTCTTTGCCTCATTGGAATGTTGCAAAACACTAGTAATGTGTGTAGAGCAAATAAATGTATTTTAGTGTACTCTCTTAGTCTTATTACGGTTTGTAATGCCTTTCTTGGGAGCGAGCTCGCCAATTTGGTAAATTTTTTTACTGTGGTAAAAGAAAATGGAAAACTTCATTTTCTTTGGTTTTGTGGTTAGTTTTTTTGTAGGGCACAGGTGAATTAAATAAAGCAAAGGTAACTCTGATTTTCTCAAGTTTGCATGGTGTGTCATGTGAGTGTATTCCTTTCAGTTTTTCTTTATCTTTGTCCGTGAGCTTACATGTGTATATGAACTGAAGGCTCATGGAGTCATGGTCCTCCTCCACGGACGAGGATCCTCTCCAGATTTTCTTTGTGAGGTTCTTAGGAATTCCCACATCCTATTCGTTTATCGTACATCGTATGGTCAGAAATCATTTGGTACTATTTGTGTTTAATTGTAAATAAATGATTTCTAACCATATGATGTATGATGAACGGATAGGATGTGAGGATCTGGATGAGATCCAAATCCCTCCTCCTCCTTGCCATTGTTTTCTGGCTGTCATTGATATGTCTAGTTTATATATAAGCTGCTTCTGCAGCTGAAGGGATCATGCATGCATGGTCCCATGGATTAACTGGTCAATTTAGTAATCATATTTTCCTTTTACTTGGTCTCTATTAGTGTAGTAGTAGTGCCACTTTATTGGATGGTATAAGTTAGCTGATGGAGTTTTCTGCTTGAAGAATCATGGTTGTTTTGGTTGTTTCCAAATCCTTTTCAAGCTCTTCCAGCCACTTGTTTTAAAGTAGTTGTATTCAAAACTCAACTCCCTATTTATGTAATGCATGAGAAATTTTTGAGATTGAGAGTCATGACGTTATTATTAATTATGTATTATAATGTGAATAGATGATATGTTTTATGTTTTATGGAGTAGAGCATTAGGGTTTCGAACTTTGAGTTTAGGGTCTACGGTTACGACACACAAATGCATGGTAACACTTCTTAATAATGAGACGATTTGCTTCAATTTTATACAAGGTAATTCAACAAACTTCCAAGAGTAGTACTTAATAAGCATTTGAGGTTGTTTCATTTTATCATTGTTTAATGATAATTAAGCAAAAAGAACAATCCTTTGTTTATGGAATCCACATGAAGAGCCTAATTATTAATTTTCAATAACTAATCGTATACTAGTTGATAATTAACGGGAGGCATGTGATGCTAAGAAGAATAATTTTATTCCTCATACCTGTTCGCCCTATGAAGTGGCAACAGATATATGGACAATCTATGACCGTACAAATATTCTTTTGACAAATAATTCTTGAATTTTAAGGTAAATTTAAAAAAAAAATGCATAGAGGAGATAGATACTGAACATTCAACAACATAGTGTGTATCGAAGACAATCAAAGATTCCATTACCACATTTCAAAGCAAAACTATTTGTTGCAGTGGGTCTGCTCTATTGCAACTCTTCTGTCAACCATTTTCTGTGGGTGGTTTCGGAGCAGATGGCTTCAAGTTGTAATGTTGTTTGTATAAAATAATCAATGAAAAGTCATAATTTTTTAATGTTATTTATATTTATTTATTTTTAAGCTTATACATTAGGATCATCCAATCTTAGAAATCTTAGATCCACCATTAACTTTAAACTAAATAAAGAAATAAAGAGTGTCTCCAGAGTCCAGGTTCAGTGAAAATGGCTCCTTTTTCAATTTAATTTTTTACCCCATTTTCTTTGGTCACGAAGTTTTTACCCCGTTGAGTAATGTTATGTACTTGAAATCAAAGTGAATTGAAAACATATGCAAGGCACGTGCTCAATCCAAGTCATAACTTAGCCTGCTTAAAAACGACATAAGCTGTTGATAGAAAGAAAGCGAAGTTGGGGTTATACATCTATATCTATAATCTCCGATTAAGTTAGCTCTTCAGTGTTTGACTGCTTTCTTCATCACATTTTACTTTGGGCGTCGTAGAGGAGAAAGGTTTGTGACCTGCCGATTACCTGCTGCCTTAGACGTCTTATTATTATACTAAAAATAATGCCTAAGTAAACTAATTTTTGAAGCTAAAATTTTATATTATATGATGTGTCATTAACATAAAATCGAGAATTATTAGGATTGTTATCTTATTTGAAATAGAACTGTTGATGAAACTTTCTAGTCAGGTGGCATGAATGGATTGATAGACAGTAAAATAACTTTATTCAAAATATCATATATATATGTGTGTGTGTGTGTGTGTCACAATAAATTTTTTTTATTTTTATTTTTTTTAACAATAACTTTATCTAGAAATAGAATGGTCAACAATGAAAACAACACTTAATCCAGAATGGCGGTCAGAGAGAAATAATCCAAGCTTAACAATAGAAAGGCTAAACGAAAATGAAAGCTAATTTTTTTTGGGGGTAAAATAGAATTCTATTCATAGATAACTAAGTCATATAATGTCATGCATATGGAAACGAATTCAGAAGACCTTTGAACAACCTTGACGAACAAAATCCAGTGGGAAAAAGCTCGACGAAGGAAGAGGCCTCACATGCACATAAAGCTTAAACTCCCACCACATACTCGACATGAACAAGGTCCATAAGCCATAACGGACTAGTATCCACCCACATCGACAACTCACGACATTGTAGGCTGAATTGGGCTAGACAATGTGCAGTCCCATTAGCATCCCTTGAAACATGGTTCACGACCATCTGGTTTACACGCAAAAGAGCTTGAAGTGTATCAACACAAACACCATCAGCAGCCAAGCATTCCTCATCTTGGTTAATCAATTGGACAGACCTCAATGAATTTGATTCCACTATCAACGAGACACATCCCAAGTCCATTGCCAATTCCTATCCTTAATTTCTTAATGGCATGAAGTTCTAAAGCAAGAACTGAAATAAGAGGAAGAGCGGCATAGACATCACATCTACAAATCACCATTAGATCCACGAACAATCACTCCAATTCCGCAGCATCCATTTGTCGTATCCACACTGCCATCAACATTTAACTTGAAAAACCCCACCGACAAGGGGGACCCATGAACTGATTCGACGTTCAAATGAGGAAGTTCTCTTATATGCAACGTTCACCTCTGCTGCATAGTTCCTCACCAAATTTTTTTAACTTTCTGCATCAAAATTTACATTTTCAAAGTAGAAAGAGTTTATAGCATTCCAAAGTGTCCATAAACTGATGAAAAATAGTTCCAATACCGGTCCAAGAAGATTTTCAGATGCAAACATAAGCCATTGCAAAGTTGAAGCATAGCTAATCTCTGTCACCGATGTCGGGAAACCCAGAGAAAAAGAACCTACTTGCTAAGCAGACAGTCCCTCACGGCATGAATGGTAGTTTCAATTTCCCCCTGACAATGCAAACACCCAGCGTTGTCCGTCACTCGTCGGAACTGCAACCTTTCTCCAGTAGGGATTAATTCATTATCGAGCCTCCAAATGAAATGAAGAATCTTTGGTGGTAATTTGAGCTTCCATAGAAGTTTTCAGAACATCCGTTGTTGAGAAATCAAAGGATCAAGACCAATATTCGAAGTAATCAGGTGTCGAGATTCCAAAGCCACCCAATATCCACTTTTAACCGTATATCTCCCCATTGGCTATGAAATGCCAAATTCTCCGATCCAGCGAAGTTCCACTTACCAGAATGGATAAAATTGTCTCCGCTTCATCAAATTCAAAAGTCGCATATATTTTTCCTACATCCCAGGACCCCAAATTCGAAAGGAGATCAGATACCTTAGTTGAAATCGGGAGATGAATTGGTGATGTCACATAGAAGTGATTATCTCTCAGTACCCAAGCATCGCCAAAAACATGTACGAACCTACCATCCCCAATTCGCCAACACATACCCTTCTGTAATATCTCATGACCCCATAAAATGGATCTCCATGTATACGATGGTGCCGAGCCCAACTCCTGCAGACATGAACTCCGAATTTTCAAAATACCTCGCCTTGAGCATCCTAGTAACCAAAATATTTGGAAACTCCAACAAACGCCATCCCTGTTTGCATAACAAAGTTTGATTGAAACAAGACAACTCACGGAAACCCATTCCTCCATCAACTTTGTGTTTACACATGAATTTCTAATTTTTCCAATGGATACGTCGTCCTTCACCCTTAGACTACTAGAATCTAGCCATAATGCTCTCCAACTCATTAAAAAAACTCATAGGAATCTGAAAGACACTTATTGTGTAGGAAGGAACCGCCTGACACAACCTTGAGAAGCACTTCCTTGCCCGCCTTGGATAACATTTTGTCTTTGTTTGGGCTAATATTTGGACTTTGGGCCTAGAGAGGAAGAGGCCCAGAAGGAAGATAAAAAGAAGAGTCTTGCCCGAGGCCCAGTGGCAAGCCCGCGCCAGACTCTCCAGGCAAGTTGACAGCCCCCATTAATGCATAGACTACAGGCCTGCAGTCAGAAAAGACAAGTGATGGAGACCCACCAGCTGCCAGCCCAAAAAGTACTTTACAAGGGCAGTGCCAGTAAATAACCAGCGGTTTGATAACTTCCAGTGTCTTTTGGGTAAGAACCAAACCGCCAGCAGTCAAGCCAGTTTGTCTATAAAAGGGGGAAGAGGACCCAGAGACAAGGACACTCAACTAATCAAACAAACATATAACTTTCCTCTCTTAGTCAAGCCAAATTACTCAGAAAGCTGCGCCTTGCCCAGACTTTATTCTCCTTCAAGCCTTAGAACTCCCAGACTAGGATGACCTCCTTCTGTGTAAAAGCTCTACTACCTTCCCTCAAATGCTGTAGTATCGATTCTCTCCTATAGATCAGTTCACTTTTCATTCTCTTTAGCACTTAGAAACCTTTGCAATCATAAAAGAAGAGAAGCTGCTCAAGATTCAACCTTGCCCTGACAAGGTTAAATCTTGCCCGACTCTCTTTGTGTTATCTTTTAATCAAGTAGATTTAGCATTATAATGTATTCCTTAGCATATATGCAAGCCATTTCTAAACTCTTGTCTGTTCAAAGCATCATAGGATCCCAGATGTAAAGTCATTGTGATCATAAGAGAACGAAATGGACTGTAACTCATGATTTGATCAGATTTGATTATCATCATTCGAGCATACAAGTTAGATAAAAGTCCTTGATCTCAAGGCATAAAAAAGAACTTAATGTAGACTTAACCCATCTACGACAATCCTTTGATAAACAAGAAGTTAAGATAACTTGGGGCGCAAGTAATCAACTTAAAACAACTTGTTCTACGTCTGCCATATAAGAGATGACAGTGGCATGCCTCCGCATATAGTTAGTATTGATTGTGAGCCTCAAGGCCTATACCTAAGGCCCAAGAAAGGCACCTTTCAGGACTAACTATAAACTCCTGTTGATGCCTCTTTTACGCAGGAGCCCGACAACCAACCAAAGTGCCAGTCCTGCGGGGAGCTGTGTGCCCTAGCCAGGAACCTCCGCCACCCGGGATTTCCTTCCCGAACATAGTTTTGGCACGCCCGGTGGGACACTATCTTGTATGCCAAGAAGACGGAGAAGAGAACAAATCTTTAGTCAGGGGGCAAGACAAAAACAACCCCAATATACTCCAAGAAACAATATGGCAGATCTCCCTTAAGAAAACATGTAAGACACCATAAGGGCTATTTTAAAAAACATAGAGCAAAGCCTTTAGAATGTAGAAGAAATTACGAACAGGATGTGCTCCTTGATGAGAAGTCAGGGAGAACTAGATCTGGAATGCCCTATTTCATAAAATGATCGTATTGAGGGAGTAATGAATGAAGCCAACCCTATGAAAAGACCAGTTCTGCCTCTACTTAAAACAATAAAAAAAGAGGAGAATGAAGAGAAGGCAAGAGTTCGCCAGTGGTTGTTAAAAGAACCAGAGTTGCCCGACCACCTATCAGTCAATGGTGGAAGGCGATGTGAACCGAAGATAAAGTGGTTGCTAGAAAATCCACAGGCTAGTGCTGCTCTTTCCCTACAAGTCCCGTTGAATATGATCAATTTAATATGGGCAGAAAAGGGAAAGGGGTAGGCCACGTGGGAAGTGAAGGCCGAAAGAAGGCCAACTGACAGACCCACAGAGGGAACTATCAGGGTGCCCGCTAAACACAAAGACACCATAGTTAAAGAAGTGGTGCTATGCAGTAGATGCCATTCTGAATGTGAGTTGGAGATGCCAGCAACAGAAGCAATCATTGATCAAGAGCTGGTCAAAAGAAGAGAAAGAGAAGAGCAGGAAAGGCGCATAAGCATTATGCAGTCAAGAGAGCAAGAAATGTCTCAGAACGTCTTCCAGAGGCTGGGGGGGGGGGGAGATTCCCAGCCTAAAAACTTGTCAGAAGTCTTCAGGAACTAAGAAGCTTCAGAGGAGGTAGAGGATAAAAAGGCCAAAATACCGAGGTGGAAAGAAACGAAGCCACTCAAACCAGGCTATACCCGCAGAGATGTCCGAATGAGAGGGAGGACGGTGGATCCAATTGCAAAAAAGAACCTCACTCGACTCGGGCGAAGGTGGTTTGTAGTCGGGAAAGATGGAAGACCCGTCAAAGAAATGGGGGCATCCATGATTAGGAAGGTTCAGAGGCAACATAAAGCACATATGAACTCGTTAAAAGCCCCTGCCACTTCAGAGACTTTAGGGAACATAAAATTGGAGAATATTCCTCATAGGGGGGAAACCAACCCCGCTGGAAAAGTAAGAGAGAAGTCAAGAAGGGGAGCAGTAAGAATGAGGGAGAAGGAGATCATGTGCCCCCAATGAGGGAAAAATTTTGTCCTAGCTAAGAACATGTGAGAACATTTGAACACATATGCAAACTAATAACACTTTAAAGTAGGCATGCATTCAAAAACAATTCTAAAACCCATGACTTTCAAAGCCTAGTGAATGGTGAACCAAGAGACTCTTCAACAATATTAAAGAGAATGAGGGTTTTTGAGATTCATTACCCTTGAAGCTCATCCTTGTTTACACAAGGGATTCACCCAAGTGGAGGGCCTTCAAGTCACTTCCTAGCTCCTTGAATCTTCCTTGTGATTTTCTTCCTTTTGATTGCTCCTTTTGCTCCTTGAAGATGTAAGGAAAGGATCTCCAAAAGTACCAAAGATTTGGTACCTCTAAGTCTCCACACCAAGGATGTAGTGTGAAGAGAAGATGGATGACTTAGAGAGATTTTGATGCTAGTGAAAACTCTCTCTAAGGGCCGGCCTCTCTATGAGAAAAGGAGAGCAAATGTTTCTCTTCTTTTTTTCAAGAAAACCCTAATGAGGTTATGGCTATAAAGTTGCCTTTATACCACCTCACATGTGAGTGGCACACTTGTAATTAACCCAAGTTGGGCACCACTCACCCTAGGCCGGTTTTGGCTTTGTTTTTGGGTTAATTTCCATTTAGTTTTAGTTGTCACACAACCTAAACTCAATGGGCCTTTTGGACCAAAAACCCTTTTGGGCCCCGAAACCCAAAACCAACTTAAAAGCCCAATACGAACCTTTCGTAAGATTAATTAACTAATTAATTAATCTTGACCATTCTCAATTAAACTATTTAATTGCTTATCCATCTCATTTATGTTTCTTCCCTTTCATCCTTACTCGGTGTACGATCCATTAGGTTCCAATTAGCGAGGCAGTGGGCGATTGTTACTCTTAACGATCGATTGCGAATTGAAACTACATTTCAATTCTCCCTTTGATGAAGATTAGTGTTAGCTAATCCTCAGGGCTTCCACAAACCATGAGTGACACCTAGCAGTATGTCATGGCTACCCAAGCTAAGTAGAAGTGGTTGGAGAACCTATCCAGTTACAATTACAATGCAATACGGTCCTTCTCTAATACAATACTCTTGATCACATTGTTTAAGTGATAGTTTATTTCATGTCCACTATCCAATGTGATACTTCTCTATATGATTCATTTGAATATGACTTGAAACATATTTCCTAAGTCATATTCGTATGCTTTGGCCAAAGACTCCTGAATCATATCTCAGAGTATTCTCCTTCCACCTTGGAAGGTTAGAGATCCCTTGTTGTGCATTCATATGCCTACATGACTAGATAGCTTGACCCCAACAATGCCGTGGACACTCTCGATGGAATGCCTTTGACATGATCAAAGATCAAGGACCTAACCATTAGACATCTATGATGCCTCAGGTCAAAGGACTATTTTGCATATTGCAACTTACGAGTTCTTTCATGACATGTATGTTCGAACTCTCTTTTGATCGTTGTTCAGTGTACTCGATTACCTTTCGAGCACCTATGTGTTTGTCTCAGTGTCCAACACTAAATGACTTGAGACTAGTCATACTCACGCTTGAGTTAACATAACACATACTAACCTTAGCGGATTGTCAATGCCCAATTGGCAATCCTATGGCTAGGAACGTTTTAGGAATGAACATAAGAGAAAGGTCTCGTTAATCTAACTTACTTAGATCACTTCTCTCTTAGACTAAATACATTCCTTGGATTCCCTTATTGCTTAAACATATAATCCAATAAATAATGATTAACAATAAGCTTTGCCCTTCATTAAACAATATAATAGTTTAACACAATAAGTATTCCAAAAGCTATTACATCAAATGAGTGGCTTTGTGGGCATACTTCCAACACCCAAGCCCTCATCCTGGGAAGTACAGAATCTTGAGGAGGGCTCAAGAGGATGTAGTAATGATGCCAACCCCAAGGTGGAGCCATGAGCCAATCTGGTTTGGAACTATCTCACCTGAAAGAGGATTGCCCGCACCATTATTGATAGAGACTGTCCGTGAGGTACCGAAACAGATACCAAACTTTGGAATCACCAAGGAAGAAGAACTCCCTGAGATGATGTTGCCCGAAGAAGTGCAAGCATGGATAGACGAGTTCATGAATAACATTGGGGGCAAAGAAAGGAACTTAACTGGATCAAGCAATTTCCACATAAACATGACATACGTTTTATCAGCCATGTTTCGTGCTGAGCACAATCAACCTCCTACAATGGATGGTGATTACCTGGCAGCGGAGCTTATGATGGTACATGTTAATGTTGAAAAGGCCGGGCAAGGGGAGTCCATCCAAGCGGAATTGCCTGGGCAACAAGAGAAGAAGCTTGAAAGGATATACTTGGATAAGATGGTGTTCACTCGCCCGAATCTGATTCTGGCCAATCATCTTAAACCCATATATGTGACCGCTCACCTAGAGGGAATACCCTTTAAGATTGATAGATGGATGGGCAACAGTGAATGTGCTCCCCTACAAGCAGATGAAAAAGATGTGCAGAGGTGACGAAGACCTTATCCCTACAGATCTTACGGTGTCTAGCTTCTCAGGAGCTATTACCAGAACCCATGGGATACTACCGTTAGAAGTTAACTTGGGGTCAAAGCAAATCATGTTAGCTTTCTTTGTCGTGGACAGGACTTCCACCTATGGGGCGTTATTGGGCAGAGACTGGATTCACCGGAGTCTTTCTGTGTCATCCACCTTACACCAACAAGTGGCTGTCTATCATGAGGAAAGGGAAACAGAGCCTGGTTTTTGGGAGATGGTTGAGGCCGAATCACGGCCATTCTTACCTATGGCCAACGTTGCAGAGGCCAATTTCTATGATCCTAATATTGGGATTCTTCAATGTACATGAGCTGACAAGAACGGTCGCCCGACTAAAGTGACGGCCCAAAAGCTTTTGGAACAAGGACTGTCTCTTACCAGGGACGAGTGGGATATACCCTATATCATCCTAAAACCCCAACAACCTTAATGTCAGAACAAAAGAGGAAGGACCAAGAAACAACAGTCAGGTCCTTGATAAAAAGACTGTTGGTATACGGGAGAGAGAAAAGACAAGAGAAAGAAAACTCACCTCGAGAAGAAGAAGGTTGGAACAGGGGAACTGCGATCAGCCAAGAGGAGCCTTTTGGAGAGGAATTAGAAGCAGCCATCCAGATGGCGGAATGTTTATATGATTTGGATGGGCCAGAAGATCTGCCCGACAATCCAGAGCTGGTGGAATTTTTGTGTACAGAACCAGATAAGCTAGCTTCTGAGGTACAAGATCCCTTGGAAACCATTGATCTGGGACTAAGGAAGATCCAAGACCAATACAGATTTGTGGTTTGTTGGAGACCAAAGATCGGGCAGGGATTGTTACTCTTTTGCATGAATTCAAAGACTGTTTTGCTTGGCACTACACCGAGATGCCAGGTTTAGACCCAACCTTAGTAGAACACATGATGCTTATTAAGGAGGGGTTTAAACCAGTCAAGCAGGCGCCACGAAGAATGTCAAAGGAAATAGAGGAGAAGGTCAAGGAAGAGATTGAGAGGCTGGTAAAGGCTGGATTTATTAGGCCTGCCAAGTATGTTGAGTGGTTGGCCAACATTGTACCAGTTTTAAAAGCTATAACTACAACAGTTAGATGTTGCGTTGACTATCGAAACATTAATGGAGCCACGCCTAAAGATGAATACCCCATGCCTATGGCAGATTTATCCATAGACGCGGTCGCTAAACACAAAGTTTTATCTTTTATGGATGGAAATGCTGGATACAATCAGATAAAAATGGCTAAAGAAGATATACATAAAACAACTTTTAGGTGTCCGGGCCATGTCGGAGTATATGAGTATGTGGTGATGCCATTCGGGCTCAAAAATGCCGGGGCAACTTACCAAAGGGCAATGAACGCCATTT
Organism: Cotoneaster glaucophyllus; assembly: GCA_036320875.1. NCBI lineage: Eukaryota > Viridiplantae > Streptophyta > Magnoliopsida > Rosales > Rosaceae > Cotoneaster > Cotoneaster glaucophyllus. The sequence goes on along the minus strand of CM070070.1, from coordinate 16,311,598 downwards.
TTCATGATTTAATCGGCCATAGCATGGAGGTATACATTGATGAAATCATGGTAAAGTCCAAAACTGAAGAGCAGCATTTGATTGACCTTAGGCAGGCCTTGACAAGGATGAGGATCCATAAGCTGAAAATGAATCCAAAGAAGTGTGATTTCGGGGTGAGATCGGGCAACTTTTTGGGATTCCTCGTCCATCAAAGAGGAATGGAAGTTGATAAAAACAAAGCTCAGGCAATAATGGAATCACCTTCCCCCACCAACAAAGTACAACTTCAGAGGTTGCTAGGGAAAATTAACTTTTTAAGAAGATTCATTGCCAATCTAGCGGGCAAAATTCAACCACTATTTCCTCTACTATGGCTGAAGGACAAAGAGGAATTTGAGTGGGGACCTCCACATCAAGAGGCTTTTGAAAGAATAAAAGCTTACTTCGCTTCTCCACCAGTACTTATGCCACCCAAAAGAGGGAAGCCATTGAAACTTTATATTTCTGCTTCAGAGAAATAAATCGGAAGCCTGCTAGCTCAGAATAATGAAGGTGAGAAGGAACAAGCTATATACTACCTCAGTAGAATTCTCACAGAGGTGGAGATAAGGTACACCTCGGTGGAGAAATTATGTTTAGCTTTGTACTTTACTTCCTGCAAGCTAAGGCATTACGTGTTGCCTTGCCACATCCACATCATTGCCAAAACTGACGTAATCAAGTACATGCTATCAAAACCTATGCTGACTGGAAGAATTAGAAAGTGGATTTTAGCATTATCAGAGTACAACTTTCAATATGTTCCCCATAGGGCAGTTAAGGGACAAGCAATTGCAGACTTCCTGGTAGAACATCAAGAGCCTCAAGAAGAAAGTGTCAACATTCCAAGAACTCTGGAGGTAGCCAGTCTTTGGATCCCTCCAATTAAAAGTCTCTCGGGCAGAGAAGAATGGATTCGACATCTAGCTTGTGGGTTACTCCATAGAGGTTGTATTTCAACGGGTCTTGTACTCAAAATGCTGCTGGGGCAAGAGTCGCCATCATTGATCCTAGTGGTAACTACGATTGTTACTTTCCTCTTAGATTATCAAGAAACTACTAACAATCGGCCAGAATATGAGGCATTGTTAATCGGCCTAGAAATCGTGATGGAATTGGGGGCAGTGGAGGTTGAAGTATTTGGTGATTCAGAATTAGTAATCAATCAACTGAATGGAGAGTATAAATGCAGACACATTGCCATGGATAAATGCAGACACATTGCCATGGCTGGTTATTACCTAATAGCTACTCAGTTACTAAGCTATTGGGGTACTGAGATATCGGCCAATCACATCCCTAAAGAAACAAATGAAATTGCCAATGAGATGGCACAATTAGCCTCTGGAGTGGCAATCCAGGAAAGGAAGTTCAAGGGAAACATAGAAGTCCAAAGAAGAAACCTTCCCTCCATCTTGGAGCGAGGATTCAGCTTGGATGTAATGATTGGAGAAGTCGAGATTGAAGATTGGAGAACACCTATTTTGAGATACTTGAAAGACCCTTCATTCCCCACAAAGAAGGAGGATAGACGGCGGGCAACGAAATATGTCTTGTGGGGAAAGAATCTATTAAGAAAGACTCCAGATGGGCTAATGCTTAAGTGCTTAGGTGGGGAAGAATCGATGAGGGTAATGGCTGAGGTGCATGAAGGGATCTGCGGAGCACACCAAGCAGGGACTAAGATGAGGTGGCTTCTCAGAAGATACAGCTACTTTTGGCCCGGGATGGAAATAGATTGCAAAGCTGATGCCCGAGGATGTGAAGAATGGCAAAGACATAAACCACTCCAGCATATACCCTCAGTACCCTTGAACCCCGTGGTTAAACCTTGGCCTTTCAAAGGATGGGCCATGGACTTCATCGGGCAGATTTACCCAGCTTCTAGCAAAGGCCATACTTTCATAATTGTGGCTACAAACTACTTCACTAAGTGGGTAGAAGCTTCAGCTGTTAAAACTATCACTTCAGCTGTGGTCACAAAGTTTATTGAGAATAAGATCTTGCATAGGTTTGGGGTGCTCGAGACAATTGTCACAGACCGAGGACCATCTTTCATTTCAAAGGAGGTAGAGGAGTTTGCCCATAGATTCAACATAAAAATGATTCAGTCTAGCCCGTATTACCCCCAGTCAAATGGTCAGGCAGAAGTTAGCAACAAGATCTTGGTGAACATTATTAAAAGAACAGTGGCCGAAAATCCAGAGAACTGGCATGAAAAATTGGGAGATACTTTGTGGGCATATAGAACTTACAAAAGAGCAGCCACTGGGACAACACCCTTTGCTTTGACTTTCAGGCAGGATGCTGTACTTCCCATGGAGATTAATGTTAGTTCGGTTAGGATTCAAAATCAATTGGGCTACACAGTGAAGAATACGTTCAAGCCATGTGTCAAGGAATAGAAGACCTCGACATAGCTCGAATCGAAGCTTTGGATAGAATCCAAGAAGGGGAAAGAGCCATAGCACTGGCGTACAATAAGAAAGTGAAGTTAAAAAACTTCGAGGAGGGAAAATTAGTGTGGAAAACGATTCTGCCCTTGGGAGCCCAGGTTAGGGGTTTTGGAAAGTGGAGCCCAACATGGGAAGGTCATTTCGTCATTAGTCGAATTCTAAGTAAAGGGGGATTCTATTTAGCAGATTTGGAAGGAGGACTGCAGAAAAATCCGATTAATGCTAAGTTTCTGAAAAAGTATCATCCAACCTTGTGGGACGCCAGGGATTGTTACATTGAAGATAATTAAACATTACAAGCAATCTGAAGTTAGCATGCACAAAGTTAAAGAAAGAAGAACATTTTCATTTCATCAAATGTGGAAGATACATGCAGTCAGATCAATAGTTGCATATTCCTAAATAAGTACAATTGTCCAAAAGGGGTGGATTGACATTTTATTCAAACTTTCCTAAACACTGATACTACTAGCTAAATCTGCCCTAGTTTTGTCCGAATCTGCTGTGCTCTTATTCCTTAGCCCGATTAAGGTTGTGCGGCCAACATCGTGGTAGTTGATCCTGAAGTGCATGATGAAGTGATCAGGTTGTGCGGCCAATGTCACGATAGTTGACCCTGAAGCACACACCTATGACAATGAAGTGACTAAGAAGCAGGAGTCGTGAGCCCAAGTAAGGTCTGCCAGTATAATCAGGATTACTCGACCAGCCTGCAAGGTGGAAGGAATCTTGAGGAATGAAATAGGCGCAAAGCGCCTGACTGAAGATATTAAGGGAAATGAGTGCTCCTTAGTGATAATGTTTCTAACACTGGTTAGAGTCAGAAAGATCCATGAAGGCTCTAAGGGATGCAATTCTTCCTTCATAAAAGGAAATTTGGATTGACAATCTGTCCAAAGGCGACAGGGACAATAGAAATCTACAAAAGGACGAGACATGGTGGAAACTCTTTCGCTAAGAACCTACATGAGAGGTTTTGAATATCCTCGGCTGGAATTGGTGAGAAAGAGAGTTGGGGTAATTCTGGAGAATTTTGATGATATGAGAAGATGGTTGAATGGATTAGCGATTGAATTAAGCAGGGTTTTTATGGGAGGATTAGGAGACGGTTGAAATTGCTAGGTAAGTTCAAAGGTCACAAATATTTTCAGATAGCAAACTGTTGAGACTGAGCAATACAGGTTCCGAGGCAGGCGTGCAGAAGAAATCAATGAAGGACGGCTGTTCAATCGTTATTAGCACCTTGGTTCGCAGGCTTAACAATGATCGAATGGGGCACTATTTGGGCTAATATTTGGACTTTGGGCCTAGAGGGGAAGAGGCCTAGAAGGAAGATAAAAAGAAGAGTTTTGCCTGAGGCACAATGGCAAGCCCGCGCCAGACTCTCCAGGCAAGTTGACGGCCCCTATTAATGCATAGACTACAGGCCAGCAGTCAGAAAAGATAAGTGATGGAGACCCACTAGCTGCTAGCCCAAAAAGTACTTTACAAGGGTAGTGCCAGTAAATAACTAGTAGTTCGATAACTTCCAGTGGCTTTCGGGCAAGAACCAAACCGCCAGCAGTCAAGCAAGTTTGTCTATGAAAGGGGGAAAAAGACCAGAGACAAGGACACTCAACCAATCAAACAAACATATAACTTGCCTCTCTCAGTCAAGCCAAATTACTCAGAAAGCTGCGCCTTGCCCAGACTTTACTCTCCTTCAAGCCTTAGAACTCCCAGACTAGGATGACCTCTTTCTGTGTAAAAGCTCCGCTACCTTTCCTCAAATGTTGTAGTATCGATTCTCTCCTATAGATCAGTTCACTTTTCATTCTCTTTAGCACTTAGAAACCTTTGCAATCATAAAAGAAGAGAAGCTGCTCAAGATTCAATCTTGCCCGACAAGGTTAAATCTTGCCCGACTCTATTTGTGTTGTCTTTTGATCAAGTAGATTTAGCATTATAATGTATTCCTCAGCATATATGCAAGCCATTTCTAAACGTTTATCTGTTCAAAGCATCATAGGATCTCAGATCTGAAGTCATTGTGATCATAAGAGAACGAAATGGACTGTAACTCATGATTTGATCAGATTTGATTATCATCCTTTGAGCATACAAGTTAGATAAAAGTCCTTGATCTCAAGGCATAAAAATGAACTTAATGTAGACTTAACCCATCTATGACAATCCTTTGATAAACATGAAGTTAAGATAACTTGGGGTGCAAGTAATCAACTTAAAGCAACTTGTTCTACGTCTGCCATATAAGAGATGGCAGTGGCACGCCTCTGTATATAATTAGTATTGATTGTGAGCCTCAAGGCCTATACCTAAGGCCCAAGAAAGGCACCTTTTAGGACTAACTATAAACTCATGTTGAAGCCTCTTTTACGCAAGAGCCCAACAACCAACCAAAGTGCCAGTCCCACGGGGAGCTGTGTGCTCGAGCTAGGAACCTCCGCCACCCAGGATTTCTTGCCCGAAAAGCCTTCCCGCCTATTAACCTTTGACCATAATCTATCTTTCAAAGACTGAAACATTCGTCGCTTATCCTTTCCAACAATTATTGGGAGTCTAAGGAATCTTTCATGACATGGAACAGTAGGGATAGTTAATTGCTCTTGAATTTGTGTTTTAATCTCACAATCCGTGAAGAACTGAAACAAATGGCCAATTTATCAAAATGAACTTTCTGTCCCGATGCCTTCACATATACACCAATCACTCTTTTCAATTTGGACACCTCCTCTATTTTTGCATCACAAAACATGAGACTATCATCAGCAAAAAATAGGTGGTTAACCGGAGGGGCAGATGGTGTTACCTTAGCCCCATGAATTTTCCTAGCCAACTCCGCGTGTTGTAATAAAGCCAATAATCCTTCATCTACAATCAGGAATAAATTCGGGGAAATAGGATCACCTTGACGTAAACCACGTGTCAAAGAGAAATTCCCAAAACAGTACCCCTGCATGAGAATTGAAAAGTCCATTAAAGTTACACACTTCATGACAAAGTTAATGAAAACCATCAAAAAATCCATCTTAATCATCATTTTCTTCAAGAACCCCCACTCAACCCGATCGTATGCCTTAGCCATATCAAACTTCAAAATAACCTTCTTTCTCCCTTTCTTCCCCCGGACTTTCAAACAATGTATCGATTCAAAAGCCGCCAAAACATTATCATGAATCAAACGTTGAGGAATAAAAGCTCTCTGAAATTCAAATATAACTTACGGCAAAACCCGTTTCAATCTATTTGCCACTGCTTTGGAAATGATCTTATACAGAACATTACATAAACTAATTGGTCGAAACTCAGTTACTCTTGTGAGAGCCGCCACTTTAGGAATCAACGCAATCAATGTAGTATTAAGACTTGCAACATCACTGTTACCATTCAAAATATCTAGGCACAGATTACTCAACTCATCACCCACCACATCCCAATACTTCTGAAAAAATGATGCCCGCATACTGTCAGGCATTAGAATAAAGAATAGTTTGTATCTAGATCTATATATATATATATATATATATATATGAACTGCCAATTTAGTCCCTGAATGATCATCTCAGTGAAAATTAGGTCCCTAAACTATTTTTTCAGAAAAAATAAGTCATTGAATTATATAAGTCTGCCAATTACATCCCTAATATTATATTTGAAGCTACTATATTCAATTTTCCGTCAATTTAAATCACATTACTTGCATGTGAAACACATTTGAGGGTAGATTGATAGTTTTTCATAAAGAAATAGTGTATGGAGTTAACTTTGGCACTACTAGAATTATGCATAATAGCCACTATTTTTTACACACCCTTTGCAATTGGTGGCCATAGATATAAAGCTGCTACTCTTACTTTTTTTTGGTGGCTTTACAGTGGGATGCCGCTGATATCGGTGGCCTTCAACATTGAGCCACCAATGATTGGTGTCTGTTAAATAGTTTTATTTCTTAAAAATGCTTTTTGTGCATTTGTGATTAACTGGGCACCAATAAAATTTATTCAACACCAATAAAACAAATAAAAAAACATTAAACCTCTCTCCCCTTCACAAAAGTCCAACTCCCCTTCATTCCCTTCGCTCGTTTCCCCCTTCATTCTCTCTCTCCTCCCTCCCGTATCATCTCCCTCCCTCTTCTCTTTCATGCAGCAGCGACTCCGTGCTCCGGTCACCAACGAGCATCAAACTATACCTCTAGAATCCTCTTCCCTTCCTCTTTCCAACCCTCAAGTTAGTTTCTCCAAATTTGTAGCCGAATTTTCTCAATTTCAGATCTAAGAAACGGTGACCGTGGGTATTCCGACCAATTTCCGGCGAAGTCTGCCTGAATTGGACCTCAGCCAAGAGGTAAAAATGATCCTCTCCTCATGGTTGTCCCTAGTGTAAGTGATTTTTTAAAATAAAAACTTTCAGTTTTTGGATCGATTGTAGATTTCAAATTTTAATTGCAGGTCGAAGATTGGGGACGAGGAAGGTGAATCAAGGTTATTTCCAACCTGGGCCGAGAAGAAAGGAAGCCTTGGAAGGTTGTGATTTTCTCCTTAACCACAACTATCACATTTTATCTCTTGCTTGGAATTTTTTTTTAAAATTCCTAGGATCTGCAGTTGCAATAGTTTTGATGGATAAATTAAAAAAGAAGCAACTGCTTTTATAAAGCTTTTGTAGTCTCAAGCACGGTAAATATAATAGCACTAGAAAGTGAGGAAATCCACTTTCTTTGGTCAGATTGGATTCTCTACTGTGACTACCATTTTTATCTCTATACAAATTTTTAATGGTATGTATGATATAAGAGGATAAATTTAACTATTTTGGTTTCTTTGTTCTCATGCTTTGGTGCCTCGAGTTATAATTTTTCATAGCTGTGTCTGAGTTTTTTTCCAGTTACAATTCGGGAGCCATTGGCAACTTCTAGGGGACCAAAATTGTTTTCAGGTCAAAATACAGGAAACAAATCGTAACTAGACTAGGAGATTACATTACCAAAGTAGGAAAGTTCGGTCTTGATTCATAGTTTGGCAACATAATATGTATGTAGGATGTTGTTTTAGAACCGCTTGGTAAGTGTTAAATACATCCTATAACATGACTGACTAACAAGCGTGGTCATTCAGATATACATGCAATTGAGATCAATGACTAAATCAGATTTCTTTTATATTGAAGCAAATCTTGCCTATTAGGTGTTTGTGAAAATTCCCCGGAGAGTTAGAAACAAGGATATGATGCAAATATGAATGTAGGCTGTTTTGGTGTGCGTGTGTACATATAGGGGTGTTATATTGATATGACATGCTGCCTAATTTATCTATTTTTGGATTGCTAGATCAAACAAGGAGGTCCAATTTATCAAGGATCAAGGTTTGGACTACTAGACAACACGCTGCCTTTGGTTTGAGGTATGGAAGTCTCGTGCTTGCAATCTGGCCACTTACATGTTTAAATTTCTGGTTTATCAATATGCTCAAGATTTGGTTAGCAGGTAGTTATGTTAACAAATCAAAGTTTCTTTAAGAATCTGGTTGGTAGTCTTGGTGCCCTCCAGATTTGTGTAAAAATCTAGAGCCATCTGCATAGTCCTATGCTAATGAGCTGCAAGTAAAACTTCAGTCATAATGTCTTTTTGTATTTCGTTCTAGCGATCAGCTCTTTGTGCTCGAAATTTGCCGATCAGGACTTGCTTTTGATTTTATTTGTTGCAGCAAAGTTTTTCTTCGATTTGTTCATCTTCTTCCATATTTCTGTTCCTTTTTTTTTTTGTTTTATATTGTTTTGGGATACAACAGTCCTCTCATATACTACTTGCTCTTAGATACTACTTGCTTGGAGTACCATATACCTATATAGTAGTTTGAAATCTGATCTGGTTTGAAGAAGCCTAGCTCAAACATCCCACCTGAAGAGACAATGGTTTGATCGCCAAAGATGGATTGGCATGACATGATTAAGCTCTTTGGAAACAGAGTGTTTAAACACTTTTCAAAGTGTGAGTCTCAACATTTGTTCAAAATTGTATAAAAGATCAGTTATACAAATTTGTAGTATATTCTTATATCAAAGATATTACAATTTGTTTCCTTACAAAAAAAAAAGAGTAAATATTATATTCAAATCTGGGTGCCCCGGAGGCATCCTTTTTTTAATATTATTTTGCAACTTTGCCACCAATGTGAATTAGGGTGGCATTGTTGTACTATTCACATACCCACCAATGCAATATTGGTAGCCATTGTTACAATAGAGTCCTCTACATAGGCCACACTCTCTAGTTTAGTGGGTGCTTGGTGGCTATAGAGGTTTGCCACCAATGTGAGTGGCAACTCTTGACAATAGCCACCAATGGAAAAGGGTAGCTATTGGCTAGTAGTGTGGAGGGTAAATTGGTAGTTTTTCATAAGAAATATTGTAAGTTAGTTTCGGATGGTAAATTAGACGTTAAATTTGCAACCTATATGAAATGTTAAGGGCTTATAGACAAGAAAATAATGGTATTACACTCTAAAGTGTGTCAAGTGACTTAAGTTGATGAAAAATTGGATAAAATAGCTTTGAATATAATAGTAGGGATGAAATTAGCAATTTTTAATGAATTTAAGGACTTATTTTATTGAAAAAATAATTCAAAAACCTAATTTTCACTAAGATGATAGTTCAAGGACTAAATCGGCACTTCACCATATATATATATATATATATTGGAAGAATCTGAAAAGAGGTTGAGCTTGGTCATTAGGAAGTATCTGGAAGGTTTTGGAGCTTAAAATATCTACCGCATGGAGTAATTCGAAAAATATTACAATTAGATCGAAAACAATAATTGGTTCACTTCAAATATTTTCTTGCACAACTATGCATGCATTTTCTAATGAAAGTATTTAAATGATGAGAACAACATATATGAAATAAGGTCACAACCCCAGTGACATGTTGGTCAATAAAATTTCTTCTCCTAACGTACAAAAAAATAATAATAAATAAAAAAAAAAATATCATCTGCTAGGCAAAAACATTCGTCTCCTAAAGTAGGAGTTTGTCGCCGAAGATTTTGGGCGATGGACATCCGTCGGCAAAGGTCGTCATGCAAAACAAATTGTTGGACATTTTACCCAACGAAAATTAATATCCATCAGGCAACAAGACCTTCTCCGACAAATATATTGACGAACGTTCGTCAGGCACACCCGCATTGACCAAAGAGACCCAACGACAAATGGTTGGCTGAAGAAATATTTTCCTCGGCCAAATTTTAATTTTTTTTTAAAATAAAACCTTAATTTGCCCCACGACCAATTCGTTAGGCAAGCTTTATTAACAAAAAATGAAATCAAAGATAAATCTTTAACCCAACGATTGATGTTGCAAGGGGCACTTATTCCAAACGAGGGCTCCTATCGATTGATTCAATATTCCATGCCGGAATTCCGCACGCCTATGTTCTGTTCAACCCTCATTCTTCCGTCATCTCTTATGAGGGTTCCGGCATCCCTTATGTGCAATGCTTATTGCGCGTTCTAGGCATCTATAGAAAAAATTGTAACCAATTTCTAAAAATTCTAAACAATTTCTAAAAATTCTAAGCCTTTTAAAATAGTTCTAATATTTCATACAAATTTATAATATACCCAGAATTTATTATATTATTTCAAAAAAATTTAATACATCAAAAATTTATCCTGCTAAAAGTTTGTACTAGTCCTTCTCACCTCTACCAAGCCCATCCTTCCCACCCTACCTGTCCTGCACGTTCCCCCCTAACCAATCTTCATCCTCAACACATTCCCTCTCCCCTTACCCAATAACCTGTCCCTCTTCTCAACACGTCCCTCGTACCCGTACCTCCAACCCGTCCTCCTCCCCAACCCGTACCCCCTTTCTTCAACCCCTCAAATCATCCCCCACCCTCCTAAACTCGTCCTTCACCAATCTCCCCAATTTTTTTCCAACCCAAATTTTCGTAAAAAGTAAAACCTACAAATCACAAATGCACAATATATATCATACATTCACAATATAAATCACAAGCACACAATGTAATCATAAATTCAAACATAGGAATCACATCTTCGAAATGATTGAGAATAATATCATTCCTTTGTGGGAGTATAGAGTTGGAGAGAAGTCGAAAGAGATAGAAAGTGTGAGAGCTAAGGAGGGATTTTGGAGCTGATTTTGCAGTGGGGGATTTTGTGGAGAGAGAGATAGAATTGAAGGTTGCTGCAAATGGAAAGGTCTCGGCTTGATAAAAAACATACGACCTTTCACTACTACATTTAACACTCCTTGTGACAAAGCAAAGTTCGTCGTGCAAACACATGTTCCATCTTTTAAAGTATTAGACAATATGGGGTGACTGATGCTGCATACTGATGCTGGGGTGACTGATGCTGCATATGGATATTAGACGATATGGGGTGACTGATGCGGCCAGATTTTATGTTTCCTCTTTCTATGGGATTCTCTATTAAGTCTAATCCCTTAATTTGAGGAAGATTGACATCTAGATGACTTGTTGATAGTTGTGTGCTAGCTACTTGTTGCACTCCCTTAATTTAAGAAGTGACAACTTTAGGGTTTACCGGGTTAGTAAGATTTGCCAGGGTAGGGTTGCTTGTAACCTTCTACCTCATTATATATCCCCCCTTGTACATTCAATCAATCTATGAAAAATACATTTAAACAAACTTAAAATTTCCTCATGGTATCAGAGTAATATCGTCCTTGACCTGTTTCTGCCCATTTGTTTTCCGCTGTTGTTCATCTTCAAGCTCCAGTTATGGCTGAAGAAAGTTCAGTAAACCTTGGGGGAGAACTCTCACAAAGTTCTCCCTCTTTTGTTCCAGATACTGAGATAAATACGAATATGCATTTATGCTCGTTTTTGTTGAATGAATTCAACTATCTCCCATGGTCTAGAGTAGTGTCTCTTACTCTCGGTGGAAGAGGAAAGCTAAGGTTCATCAATGGAGGAGTTGAAGCACCCGAGCCTTCTACCCAAGCATATAAAGCATGGTTGTGCAAGGACCAACAAGTCATGTCAATGCTTCTCAACTCAATGGACAAACATATCGCTGAAATCTTCAGCTATTTTGAGTCCTCACACGATCTGTGGAAATCTGTGAAGAACATGTACGGGAATCAAAATAATTATGCACGAGTGTTTCAGCTAAAGAGCGACATTGCCAGTCTTCAACAAGATGGAAAAACCTTTGTGCAGCACCTGGGATGTCTCAAGACTATGTGGAATGAGTTAGATGTTTATCTACCTCACACCATTGATGTTGTAGTTCTTCTGAAAAGAGCTGAAGAAGACAAGATATATCAGCTGCTTGCGAGTTTGAACTCAGACTATGAGGATCTCAGGAGTCACATCCTGATGAATGTCGAACTTCCTTGCTTCAAAACGGTGTGTGCCACGGTTCAACGTGAGGAAGCTCGAAGAAGGGTGATGAACTTGGAGAAGAATTCCAAGATTTCTGAGTCATGAATCTGTGTTGCCAAACATAAACCCTCAGACAGCAGGCCTTACAAGGGTAAAAATCCATACTTAAAGTGCAGTTACTGTGACGCTGTGGGTCACTTGGAGGAAAAGTGCTGGATTTTACACCCCGAACTGAAACCTAAGTTTAACAAGGATCACAAAATGATTCCTTCAAGGCAGTTCCATACTGGCTCATACAAACCTCAGCATCCAGAAAATCACCGCTATACCTCATTCTTTGAGAGCATTCAGGACTTCACTTCAAATCCTGTCTCGCTCATAAATGACTTTGCAATATACATGCAAACCAAGAGACATAGAGATGCTGCAGAAAGCTCAAGGGGTACAACTGAAAAATTCCACTGCGCTACTGGGACAACACGCAAGTTTCATTGCTGAAAATGAGAATATACCAAAAAGCAAAGCTCCAGGTATTTTTAGTGCATTCTCAACTGCTCTTCACACTAGTATTGAACATGATTGTTAGATTATCGACTCAGGAGACACTGACCATATGACAAACAAAGCCTCAAACTTACACAGTTTTCAAACTTTGTCAAAACCCTCTCATTTATGTCAGTTGCTAATGGAAAAAAAAGGCCATGGTTTTGGGCGTGGGAAAAGTAAAGTTGCTTTCAACCAACCTTGAGTCTACAACATTGTTTGTTCCTACCTTTCCTTTTCAACTTCTGTCAATAGGAAAGATCACTAGAACCCTAAATTGTCTTGTCACTTTCTCACCAAGCAGTGTTATGTTTCAGGATTCTCTCACAAAGAAAACGATTGGTGAAAGGTTCTTCCTGAATGGTCTTTACTATTTATCCAAGGAACCTCGTCTAGTCAAAGCTTTCCAAGTTGATTCAATTTCTTCCAAGGACCAACAAATATGGCATCAAAGATTAGCCCATCCATCAAAGACTGTTTTGCTTAAACTATTTCCCAAAAAGTATCAATGATCTGTAATGTGTGATACATGTCAATTCTCCAAGTTTACTAGGCTCCCTTTTAGTTCCTCAATGTCTAGGGCTAGCAAACCTTTTGAACTTGTACACTCCGATGTTTGGGGTCCAACTATTGAATCTTTTGATGGATATAAATATTTTGTTATCTTTGTGGATGATTTTTTCTAGAACAACATGGCTATATCTGTTAAAATCAAAAAAGGATGTCTTGACTATGTTCAAAGACTTTCATCAACTTGTCATAACTCAATTTCAGTAAACCATTCAGAACCTAAGAACCGACAATGGCACTGAGTTCTTATCCAACAATATGAGTCAATATTTGAGCTCTCATGGTATTGTTCACAAGACAAGTTGTGTGGGAACCCCACAACAAAATGGGATCTCTGAAAGAAAGAATAGGGATTTACTTGAGAAGACTCGTGCATTGATGTTGCATATGAACATACCAAAGAAATTTTGGTCACAAGCCATTCTCACTGCAACCTATTTAATCAACAGATTGCCTAGTCGTGTTTTAGAGTTTAAGTCTTCTTATGAAACTCTTAAAGGAAGACATATAACTTTATCACATTTAAGAGTCTTTGGCTGCTCGTGCTTTGTTCATGTTCAAGCATTGCACCGTGGCAAACTGGATGCTAGGCCTGCAAAGTGTGTTTTCATGGGATATTCATCCTCCCAAAAAGGTTAGAAATGTTTTCATTCTATTACTAACAAGATGCTTGTGTCTAGGGATGTAAGATTTGAGGAAACAATTCCTTATTTTCCCAAGGAGGCTGCTCACTCCCGAGAGGGGGAGCTAATGTGTGACTTATTTCCCTTACCTGCGTGCATTGATCACTCAGTGCACTTGGAAACAGAAGCCACTAGCAATCATGAATAAGCAGAGATTGTGAGTGAAACTACTCATGTGTCATCTCAACCAAGAAACCTGGATGATGGTACTGAGTCTACTCAAGATGAAAGTCACGAAGAGGCTTCCACTTTACCTCCTACAAGGCGTAATCATATGCGTGCTCGACAACCTCCAGCAAGGCTCTGAGACTATGTCACCTTTGTTTCCAAACACCCCATCACTGAGGTGCTGAGTTATAGTTGTGTTCACCCCAATCATGCCATATTCCTGGCTGAAATCTCTCATCACATTGAACCACGAACCTTTCAAGAGGCTTAACTAATTCCTGAGTGGAGAAATGCGATGAAGGATGAACTTCATGCCTTGGAAACACAATCAAGCATGGAGCATTGTGAAGTTACCCCCAGGAAAGAAGGCTGTTGAGAGTAAATGGATCTATAAAACAAAGTTTAAGGCTGATGGATCAATTGAACATCACAAGGTTAGATTGGTTGCATGTGGTTTCACTCAAACGTTTGGGGTAAACTACAAGGAGACATTTGCTCCAATAGCAAAAATGAACTTCATTAGCGTTCTTCTTTCAGTGGCTGTGAATTGTGGCTGGCCATTGTATCAAATGGATGTAAAAAATGCGTTCCTTCATGGGGATTTACAAGAGGAAGTATATATGCAACTTCTACCAGGCTCTTCTCAAGGTAAAAATGATATGGTGTGTCGATTGCACAAAGCAATCTATGGTTTGAAACAATCTCAACGTGCATGGTATGCCAAGTTGAGTTCAGTGTTGGAAGTTGCTGGTTTTGTTCGAAGTAATGCAGACTCATCCTTATTCACTCGTAAAAGATCAATTGGTATATTGGTGGTTCTCATCTATGTGGACGATCTCATCATCAGAGGTGAAAATGAAGTTGAAATTGAAGTTCTCAAGAAATCTCTCAATCACACATTTGCCATAAAGGACCTGGGGAGACTAAAATACTTCCTTGGCATTGAAATGGCAACATCTCAAAAGGGTTTGTTTTTAAATCAGCGCAAGTATGTTGTGGATCTTCTCACTGAGGCTGAATTACTTGATTGCAAGCCTGCTATCACTCCCCTTGATAGTAATCTAAAGCTTGAGATGTATGGAGAACCTCTCACCGATGTGAGTCACTACCAAAGGTTAGTTGGAAAGCTTATATACCTTACCATAACCAGACCGGATATCACCTATGTTGTGAGCCTGGTTAGCCAAATTATGCATGCACCATCTGTGAAACATCTTCTCATTGTCAAAAGAATTCTACGCTACCTCAAATGCTCTATTGGTAGATGCATTCTTACGAAGAACAACCAATCTACTCAAATCAGTGGCTACACCGATGCAGATTGGGCCGGAAATGCAATTGATAGGAAGTCTACCATTGGCTATTGTACGTTTGTTGGAGGAAATATCGTCACATAGAAAAGCAAAAAACAAGATGTTATTGCACGTTCTAGTGCGAAGGCTGAATATCGTGCAATGGCATCGACAACATGTGAGTTAATTAGGCTCAAGGGGTTACTTTTAGACTTGGGATTCTCTAGTTCTACTCCAATGTCACTCATGTGTGACAATCAAGCAGCCATGCATATCGCTGCTAACCCCGTGTTCCATGAAAGGACCAAACATATTGAGGTGGACTGTTACTACATTAGGGCACAAGTTCAATACCAAGTTATTCAAACTATCTATACTTGCAGTCATTATAAACTGGCAGATGTATTCACAAAAGCACTTTCCTCAGTTCCTTTTTAGCATCTTCTTGACAAGCTTGGCTCGATCAATCTCCTCGATCCAGCTTGAGTGAGAGTATTAGACGATATGGGATGACTGATGCTCCATATTGATGCTGGGGTGACTGATGCTGCATATGACTGATGATGCATATGGATGTTAGACGATATGGGGTGATTGATGCTGCCAGATTTTATGTTTTCTCTTTCCATGGGATTCTCTATTAAGTCTAATCCCTTAATTTGAGGAAGATTGACATCTAGATGACTTGTTGATAGTTGTGTGCTAGCTACTTGCTGCACTCCCTTAATTTAAGGAGTGACAGCTTTAGGGTTTACCGGGTTAGTAGGATTTGCCAGGGTAGGGTTGCTTGTAACCTTCTACCTCATTATATACCCCCCTTGTACATTCAATCAATCTATGAAAAATAAATTTAAACAACCTTAAAATTTCCACATAATGACTAACACGACAAAAGCTTAGTTATCGCCGTAAAGCTCGTGAAAAAAGTGTTTGTATGTTGAACAAAATGTCGTTCCTCGCACAAGGGTCTTTGCGTAACGAAGTTCTACTTCGTCGCATAAAATATAGGGAACAAAGCTTGTCGTCACGCAGATATCAAGGGTACAAAATCATGTCAGAACACGCGCGACAAAGGTCTTCGTCGAGTAAAACTTTATGCAACAAATTCAATTAATTTATTATTTAATTATGAAATTTTCTTCGTTTATGAATCTGTGCGACGAATACCTTTCTTGCTTCTAATATTATGTGAGGAAGGGCTTCCTCGCCCAAAGATTATTTTGTTTATTTATTTATTTTCATTTTTTATTAAATTAAATATATTTAATTTATTTGCAATTATTTAATTAAATTATAAACAATAATTAATAAATAAATAAAACTATTTATTTATACTATATATGCAAATGTACACATAAGTAAGAAAAATTTAAATTATCTGGAAAAAAAAAAAGCTAACGTAAAAAGTTCCGTGAAGTCTACTGTGTTGGCATCGGTATGCTGGGTCTCTTTCAGGTGGAGAGGCTGGGAGCTCGACGGTGGAGGAGAAACTGGTGGGAGACGTATGCTGGACAACTATAGGGTCTGTAAGATATGAGACTTCTTACCCACATAGGCCTCCATCGCTTTATCCTGGGCTGCAAACTTCTCCTTCAGGTCCGCCACTTCCTATGTCAAAGTGGTGGCCTGGCCCGTGACTTGTCTGGAAGATGAGGCATCAGTGAGCCAAAGTCGAGCATTCCTTATCCCCCAACAAACCTTACCAGGCCTCCGACTAAGTGTATGATCCAGGGTCTCAATTAGGATACGAAACCCTGCATCCTTGGTCTGAGTCACGTCTTTCAACGGGGTCTTCGGGGAAAGTTGCAATGCCACCTCCTAAAGAATAGCTTTGCCTTTCTCTACCATCGTCGCTTGTAATAATAAGAAAAAACATATTAATAATTAATTAAATTTTATGCTAATTACAAGTTTAAGAATAATAAGAATTAAACATACTTACATGCAGTTGCTCAGTCGTCTCATCCCCAGGTCGAACATAATTGTCTTTAAACATGTAAATCTCGGGGAATTTGGAACCCGATCGGTGGAAAGGTATCTTCTTCAATCGGTTGATCTTGTTGGCCTTGGCTCTCTTCTGTAACACAAAATCAACATATTAGTTCGTCCATTTTCAAATGGATCCAAAATCTTGGAATATATTCCTGGAATATTCTCTGGAAATTCCTAGCGTTGACTTTTTTGAAATTTTCTTGAAAACCTCCTAGGCTAATTTCGACGTCCCGAGCCCCTTTTTTGACATCCATTCAGTGAAATTCCAAAGATTTAACGTAGTTGACCAAGTCAAGTCAAAGTTGATTTTTTGGTTGACCATTGACTTTTCACAAAATTTTTCGAGGACCCTTCTTAGCGTATTTTGAAGCCTTGATTTCAAATGTGCACTCCGTTTTTCCAAATTTAATCATTTTAGTTGAGGTTTACTAACGGGTTCTAATATTATGCTTAGGTGTGATTACTATCGAAGACTCCAGCTTCCCTCGCTCAAACAGCTACGACTTTCGCAAGTATCTGTGAGTGGGTCTTTGCTTTTAAATATTATACATTTATTTAGTTTCCATTTATATATTTAATAAAGAATTTTCTACGTTACGCTAGATTAGATTAATGTCTATAAGAATTAGTGCATCAACGAAATTTATGAAATGATTATACGTCCTACGGGGCACACAAGTATGTGTACTAGAAGGGGTTGACTTAATTATATTTATGACCATGAATAGTACTATAATGACTAGAACTATTGTATTTATGTGGCATGACCATATTCACATTATCTGCTTATTATGTGCTATATTGGTGTTTGTACTCACCCAGGCAAGGGCCAAGCTTCACATGTATGTTCACATCACACTGCACGCTCACTTTGGATCCATTGTAAGTGCCAATCCTATCCTAGATTGCTACAGACAATTAGGACTCGTATGTGATGCATATAGGGCTAGTCTTCACGTGATTGTAGTACGAGAGCGTAAATCATTATTACACTCATTCTTGCTCATGTTAGAATATCTCTGCATGAACTTGTGTGTCAGCATATGTCGATGAGCACTTGTTATGATATGTTTGTTTATGCGAGATTATGTGATTACCGGATGTTAGATGTTTATTTACGAAATGTTAAGGCATATTGAATTCTTGAGATATTGCAGGCAACGATAAGTCTTTTCATACTATATGTAGTATGTATATTATGGAAATTATACTTGTTTTACGGTGTGGGGTTATTATGTTTTTGAAAAGGTTTTTACAAAGCTTTACTTTTAGACCCACTCATCCTCTCTTTTTTTCGCCCTTCCAGATTTTAGTGGCAGAGTTTTTGTGTCGACAAAGATTCTTGGCAATCTAGGCATTGGAGATTACATTCGACGGTATAATTCTCATTCTACTTTTACTGTACTTTACTTATGCTTTGACATCAAGTGTGAAATAGACTCATTCCCGCTCACATGTGCACTCTTCCATTTAGGCACTTTTAGTTTAAATTTATTCACATTTTCCGTCTCACTATACTTTATGGCTTCATCACCCTCTGGGTGACGACCAGCACAACTCGATTTGGAGTCCAGGTGGACATTCTAGGTCAGGGTGTGTAAAAAAAAATTAATAATATTACTAAGAAATTAATAAATATTATTAGTATACGTACCAAATATTTCTTGTTCTGAAAATGCTTGCAGAGCCACTCCTAATCCTCTAGGCACTCCTTCAACTTGGAAAGGCCTCTCCAAAGAGAGCGGCCTCCGGACCATCATAACGCTCAAAAAACTTGTGGAGGTCGCTCTTCCACTGCTTGTATCGGGTTCCGAACTGCTCGTATATGTATGTGGCCATCTTCTCATCCATGTCGTCAATATTATAGTTTGTCTACAAATAAAAAAATGTTGAAAAAATATTTGATAATATTAAAATATTATACTTTATTAATATTTTTATACTTTATTGAAAGGTGAATAAAAGTTGAGAATTTGGATACTTACCGACAAATGATGGTGCATCATCGTCTTTATTTCCTCTGACATTGCTCACTAAGAATCCCACCGCATAGGGTAATTGGTCCGGACTACATGCCCTATGTCGTGGGCCAAGCTGCTACATTGTTTTGTCATTGGAGGTTGCCTGATGTCGTTCGTCAAATCCAACAATGATATGAGCGTTGGTCGCGTGTATGACCTTCGCTGTCTTCAGATGTCGGAATGGACCTTGAGTGTTTTTCTTGGCTGCAAAAAGAAATTAACAGGGTCAAACACAAACTTCAAATTCTACCAAAAATTCGATATAACCTCCTTTACAAGTATAACATTTCCCTAAACCTGCAAACAATATTCCATATCCAACCAACAATTTCAACAGGTCAATGACCCAATTTGGCACAAAAATGACATTCAAAGCATGCAATCGATGATGATATTCAACATAAAATATTTAAACAATGAAAGCATAACGAAATACAATATTTACTAAATTTTACATACCCGGGATCCCTCTCCCTCGACAGTAGATGCTGAAGCTAAGGGGTGTTAGGCGTACGAGGACATCGGTGAGTTTGACGAACGCTAAGTGGAAGCGCCATAGAATACGTCGATGACTCGGGCACCTCGGGCACCCAAGAACCAACTTGAGTTGTGACAGCCCGTCCCAGAGTATGTAATTATTTTATTCTCGATCATGTGAAATTATGAAACTACCCTTGAACGTTGGGTTTTATTTCACTTTTGGGCTAAGTTTCAAGGCCCAAGATTCTTGGTTTTGGACCAATTATTCTATTTCCAAACTATTGGGAACCAATTAGCTAAGTTTTTAGTTAGGGTTTGTAGTAACCTTAAGTAAAGGCCAATTAGGACTTAGAGTTGATTGTTTTTGGTGATTGGTTGTGTGAGGACCACACACACTCTCTTCTCTCTCCCACTCTCGGACACACTCTCCCTCCCTGTGCAAACGTAAAGACTAACCCCAAAACCCTTCAAAAAATTGTAGATCGAAGTTCTTAAGATCACCATTGTACTCCTCGTGTTCATATGAGTCGAGTGGTATCCTTGGGTGGTCGTGAAACCACAGAAAAACCTTATAGTTCAAGAGTTCTGTCGAGGTACAGTAGCTCGACGGTGATCGACAAAGTTTTATGTCATTTCAAGACTCCTAAAGGTATTCTCTTTTCCTCCTTAGTGTTTTGGGTGAGTTTTGGTCGAGGTTTAACGTCAGAGAACTCAGAAAAACGAACCTCTGATCTTAGCACTATTCATCAACTTTTTAATGGACTTTTTTCTGTGAATTTAAGGACCATAGCAAGTTTCAGGAGGTCCTCACGAACCTCGGAGTGGTTCGTTGGCAAGTTTTGGACCACGGGAAGCTTAGTTACGAAGAGTTGCAGGTGAGATCGGAGAATCGAGGTTTTTCCGACGAGTTTCGTCGACGTTGGACCTCGAGACAGGTATAATGTGATTCTCTATAACCTAAGCTTCAATTTGGTAGCACTTACGTAGAAAATGGTGAAGATTTGAGTGAGATTAAGAAGTTTAAAGTTTTACCCAGTTTCCGGCGCCGGCGACGATCTCCGGAGCTGAAGGTTGAAGACGGAAGAATATTTCGTCAAGTCTAACGGAATATTCTCACACCGTCAGTTAACTTTGACGACTTCTGTTAGGATTTAACGGAATATTCCTGACGGCGTGGACTATTACCGTCAGTGTGCCAGGCAAGTGCCTGCTGCTGAGGGGCGTGTCTGGCCGTGCCTTGGCCGGAGCGTGAGGGCGCGTGACACATCCAAAAATTATTTTAAAAATTTGGGGATGTTCCTGAGGTTGTGTAGATCATTTTGGTATATTCACACACCTGAATTGAGCTTTGTTTGAGAAGTTATTTCTTAGTTTCGTTTATGTGCTTTAAAATAACGTTAAAACAGTTGTTTCTCACATAGGCGAGACCTATCCGGAGGATGAGCGTAGCCAGGCTAGGCACGGAGGCTACGATCCATCTACGTACTAGTGAGTGGGCTTTTGTTTTCCGTATATACCTATATACTATGTATTTTTCCCAGAATATGCGTTTAAAATGTTTTTAGCAAAGAATTGCCATGCCAATATATTTCATACTATAGAATATGCATTATGAATTGTATGCGCATGATTGTTGGTGTTGTGGGCACTCAGGTAAGTTTCAAGTAAGATTATGTGTGGTTAGTAAGAAGTTGAGTTATGAAAAGTATGATGAGATGCATTGAAAGCTCATTAACCTGCACCCCAGTGTCAGTGCTCCCGCCCTGGGTTAGGGGTATAGTCTTTCACGTGATGTTCACCTCCCGCACCACAGGCTCATCTTGGATCCAAGTTAGGTGAATAGTTCTGTCGTATAGACCACTTTCAGTGGGTTTGACTCGTAAGTGACCTGCGATCATTCGCACAGTCTTCACGTGATTGTAGCACTAGAGCGTATTGTTTTACACCCAGTCCTGTCGTATTGACCACTATAAGTGGGTTCGACTCGTGTGCAGACATGATTTATGAGCTAGAATTCAGCTGACGAGCTGTTGCAGTTATTATTGCACTTGAATTGCTTACCTGATGATCTAGTGGTATGGCATGGCATATTCATGACTTCTTTGCATATATTTGATGATGATGGTTCAGTTAAGATTTAGTATATGTATATACTATTTTCTGGGAAAGTATACAGGTTTTCCAGCGAGGGGATATAACTATGGTTTACGAAATGATTTTCGAAAAGATTTGTTTTTGCCCACTCACGCTTTTGTTTTGCGCCCCTCCAGGTTTTAGGTAACTGTTGTTGGTGGCTCACGAGGATACATCGGAGATTCTGACAGACATCACCTATGTAGGACCACATTCGGGTGTTAATTATTTAAGTACTTCTTATGCGTTGACTGCACCTAGACTTTTACGCTCTGATTGTGTATTCACACTTATTCCTGTTTTAGTACCTCCTTGAAGTTGTTTTTATTCATTCGTATTTCTTCCTATAATATTGCTTCCGCACTATGCACATGCCTACGTCACCCTCACGTGACGGCCAGCATACCTCGATCTCGGTCGGGGTGTGTCAGTTTGGTATCAGAGCCTAGGTTTCGAAGTCCTGCATATGTTGTGAGTAATCCAATCGTTGTGATGTCTTCTGTCAGAATTATGCCGCCTCGTAGAGATCCACGTTCTTCAGTTTAGCCTAGTTTTCACGATGTTGCTCAGTTAGGGGAAGCTATACCTAATGCCATTCAGGCTTCTCTTCGCCCTCCTCAGAGGACTCTGTTAGAGACGGTGTATAATCTCAAACTTCCTACTTTCATGGGTAATGAGGGCTATGAAGGGTTCGAGCGTTGGCTCGAGCATGTGGAGAAGACTTTTATGGTTATGCAGAGTCAAGGCAGCCTTCCTGCTGAAAGATGGGTCGAGACCACTTCTTGGTTTTTGGGAAGAGAGCCTGCATCCTGGTGGAATCAGGAGATTTATGGATGGACTCCCGAGGAAAAAGTGAAATGGGAAAATTTTAGACGGTCGTTTTATAAGAGATTCATTCCCCCAGTGTACCTTGATCAGAAGAAACAGGAGTTCACAAATCTAAAACAGGGAAAGATGACCGCTAATGAATATTACAGGAAGTTCACGGATCTATCCCGCTATGATGCGGAGATTGCTGCTAATCCAGCTAAGATGCTTCACCGCTTTAAGTTGGGTACTAAGAAAAAGTGGCGCTCTATGGCGACTATTCTGCCCTGTGCTACTTATCAGAAGTTCTACGATGTTTTATTGAGGATTGAGGATTCTGAAGAAGTACGCTAAAGGCAAAGAGCAGTCATCTTAGGGGCCTCGACAGACCCAGAGCTTTAAGAAAAGTGGGAATAGTTCTAGCTCTTCCAGTGAGGGCTTTAGTGCCACCGGTCAGAGGAGAGGTGGTAGGCCCACTGGAGGATCTCGCTTTCAGAGGCCAAGAGAGGCAGGTGGTTCAGGTGCTCCCTTATGCCGTAGGTGCAACAATCGACATTTTGGAGAGTGTCGTAGAGGTAGTAGCGGATGTTATACATGTGGTCAGACAAGGCATCTGGGTAAGTATTGTCCTCAGAACCCGCAGAGACTTCAGCAGCCACAACAGCCTTCCTTACCACCACCAGTTCAGACCCAACAGTTTTCAGGACCTAGTGGTTATGTTTCGATGGGTCGTGGTGGTGCGTACCATTACCAGGGGGATCCTATTCCTTATGCTCCATGGCAGTACCAGTACCCGCAGGACCCTTATCAGCAGAGTGGGTATAGCCAGTACTCAGGTGGTTACATGCCTTATCAGCGGAGTGGCATGGGTTAGTATTCAGCTGGTGGGTCATAGTGGCAGTCTGGAGGACAACCCCAGCATGTTGATGTTGCTGCCAGTAGTGCTGTATCGGCAGCACAGTCAGCAGGCTAAGGGGCGTATCAACAACATTTCTCTGCAGGACGCCCAGAACCATCCTGATTTAATAATGGGTACGTCTAATGTTCTTGGTCATTTTGCTAGAGTTGATTGACTGTGGAGCTACCCATTCTGTTATTTCTCATACATTTGCTCAGTTAACTCAACCTCAGTCTACACCTCTGGGTTATGAGTTAGAATTTTCTATGCCTAGAGGAGAAAGTGCTCAGTTAGCTATGTTTACCCGGGTTGCCCTGTGTTAATTGAAGATGTAGTTATGCCAGCTAATCTTCTCCCATTAGATCTTGCGGACTTTGATGTGATTTTGGGAGCAGACTGGTTACACTATCACTCTGTCGACATTCACTGTCGTAAGAAGACGGTGACTTTTCGTCGTCCAGGTTTATCTGGAGTTACGTTCGTAGGAGAACGTAGTGGAGTAAGGCATGGTGTCATTTCTGCCTTAAGGGCAAAGAAATTGTTGAATAAAGGGTGCCAGGGGTACTTAGCTCACGTTGTGTTGAATGATACTACTCCCAGTAGTGTGGAGGAAGTTCGAGTGGTTAGGCATTTTCCAGATGTCTTTCCTGATGATTTGCCGGGATTACCACCGGATAGAGATGTGGAGTTTTCCATCGATTTACTTCCAGGTACGGACCCTATATCTCTAACTCCTTATCGAATGGCACCTGCTGAACTAAGAGAGTTAAAGATTCAGCTACAGGAATTGGTTGATAAAGGTTTCATCCAGCCTAGAGTTTCACCTTGGGGAGCCCCAGTGTTGTTTGTTCAGAAGAAAGATGGAACCTTAAGGCTGTGTATCGATTATCGGCAATTGAATCGAGTAACGATTAAAAACCGTTATCCATTGCCACGTATAGATGATCTGTTTGACCAACTTCGAGGCGCTTGTGTGTTCTCGAAGATTGACTTGAGGTCGGGGTATTATCAGTTGAAGATCAGGAGTGATGATGTCCTTAAAACGGCTTTTAGGACTTGTTATGGTCATTATGAGTTCCTTGTGATGTTGTTTGGATTAACGAATGCACCAGCAGCTTTCATGGGCTTGATGAACAAAGTACTCCAGGAATATCTAGACAGGTTCATTTTTGTATTCATTGTTGATATACTTGTATACTCTAGAACTAAGGAAGAACATGTACCACATCTTTCCTTGGTGTTAAAGAAGTTGAGGAAACATCGCCTTTATGCCACGTTCAGTAAATGCCAATTTTGGTTAAATCAAGTGGCATTCTTGGGTCATGTCATATCGGCTCAAGGAATTCGGGTGGACCCTCAAAAGATTGCAGCTGTGGAGAGTTGGGAACAACCATGAACCGTCACTGAAGTGAGAGAGTTTCCCGGGTTTAGCAGGTTACTATCGACGGTTTGTTAAGGATTTCTCAGTGATTGCTTTACCACTTACAAGGTTGACTAGGAAGGAAGTTAAGTTTAAGTGGGATGAGAATTGTGAACAGAGTTTCCAGCAGCTTAAGTATTATCTCACTCATGCACCAGTTCTGACACTTCTGGATGATAGTGGTAATTTTGATATTTACAGCGATGCTTCGTTGAATGGCCTGGGATGTGTTTTGATGCAACATGGTGGGGGTAATTGCTTATGCTTCGAGACAGTTGAAGCCTCATGAAAAGAATTATCCTACACATGATTTGGAATTAGCAGCCATCATTTTTGCTTTGAAGATTTGGAGACATTATCTCTATGGTGAGAAATGTAATTTTTTTTTTTACGGACCACAAAAGCCTTCAGTACATTTTCACTCAGAGAGAACTTAACCTTCGGCAGCGGAGATGGATAGAATTACTCAGTGATTATGATTGCACAATTGAGTATCACCCTGGTCGTGCAAGCGTAGTGGCTGATGCATTGAGTAAGAAGTCCCAAGGTCGAGTTAATACCTTGTATGCATCCCGTGTTCCTCTTCTTGCAGATTTGAGGTCCACTGGAGTAAAACTGAGACTAGAAGAAAAAGAAGAAGTCTTGGTCGAAGCTCGAGAAAAAGCCTTACTTGCTAGCTTTCAGGTTAGGCCTATCTTGATTGACCGTATACTCGAGGCTCAAGGAAACATTGAGGAAGTTCAGGAGTTACTTTTTGTAATTTCTCAAAGTAAGAAAAAGGATCTCAGAGTCCGTGAGACCGATGGCATGCTTATGCAAGGCAAGCAGATGTATGTGCCAAATATTGAGGAATTGAAGAAAGAAATTCTTGACAAGGCACACATTTCGACATATGCCATGCATCCAGGAGGCGCTAAGATGTATCATACCATCAGACCATTTTACTATTGGCCAGGTATGAAAAGAGAAATTGATGAGTATGTTAGTAGGTGTGCAGTTTGTCAGCAGGTCAAAGCTGAGAGAAAAAAGCCGTTTGGGTTGATGCAACCGCTTCCCGTACCACAGTGGAAATGGGAAAATATCACTATGGATTTCGTGTACAAGCTTCCTCGTACACATAACGATTATGATGGCGTTTGGGTGATTGTAGATCGACTTACCAAATCAGCACACTTCATTCCAGTGAGGGAAAAGTATTCTCTGAACAAGTTAGTCGAGTTGCTCTTGTTGAAGATTGTGAAGTATCATGGAGTTCCGGTTAGTATCATTTCAGACCGGGATCCTAGATTCACTTCTAAATTCTGGAAGGCATTCCAGGAAGCTCTTGGTGCGGAGCTACGTTACAGCACAACGTATCATCCTCAGACAGATGGTCAGTCGGAGAGGACGATTCAGACTTTGGAAGATATGCTAAGATCTTCGGTACTTCAGTGTGGTGATGATTGGCATACAAAGTTGGATTTGATGGAGTTTGCCTATAATAACAGCTACCATTCTAGCATCGGGATGGCACCATTTGAGGCACTTTATGGTAGAGCTTGTCGTACACCGTTGTGTTGGTCAGAAGTGGGTGAAAGATCATTAGTGGGCCTTGAGATAGTAGAGGAGACTACTCAGAATGTTCAGGTGATTAAAGTTAATTTGAAAGCGGCCCAGGATCGACAGAAGAGCCTTGCTGATAGACATGCTACTGATAGAGTGTATAAGGTCGGTGATTGGGTATTTTTTAAGTTATCGCCTTGGAAAGGAGTAGTAAGGTTCGGAAAGAAGGGTAAGCTAAGCCTTAGGTACATCGGACCTTATCAGATCATCGAGCGAGTTAGCGAAGTTGCTTATAGACTTGAGTTGCCTCCGGAGTTGGCTAGAGTGCATAATGTCTTTCATGTCTCTATGCTTCGTCACTATGTTTAGGATCCTTCACATGTTATACCTCCTCAACCCTTAGAAATCAGTCCGGATTTGAGTTATGAAGAGGAGCCAATGACGATTTTAGATTGGAAGGATAAAGTGCTGAGAAATAAGACCATTCGGATGGTAAAGGTTCTATGGAGAAACCATTCAGTGGAGGAGGCTACTTGGGAGATTGAGGATCGGATGAGAGATATGTATCCTCGCTTGTTTTATGGTTGTTAACAGTTGTATTGTAACTATTGTATTGAAATTTTGAGGACGAAATTCTTTAAGGGGGGTAGATTGTGACAGCCCGTCCCAGAGTATGTAATTATTTTATCCTCGAGCGTGTGAAATTACGAAACTACCCTTGAGCGTTGGGTTTTATTTCACCACTTTTGGGTAAGTTTTGGTCGAGGTTTAACGTCGGAGAACTCAGAAAAACGAACCTCCGATCTTAGCACTATTCATCAACTTTTTAATGGACGTTTTTCTGTGAATTTAAGGACCATAGCAAGCTTCAGGAGGTCCTCACGAACCTCGGAGTGGTTCGTTGGCAAGTTTTGGACCACGGGAAGCTTAGTTACGAAGAGTTGCAGGTGAGATCGGAGAATCGAGGTTTTTTCGGCGAGTTTCCATCGACGTTGGACCTCGAGACAGGTATAACGTGATTCTCTATAACCTAAGCTTCAATTTGGTAGTACTTACGTAGAAAATGGTGAAGATTTGAGTGAGATTAAGAAGTTTAAAGTTTTAACCAGTTTCCGGCGCCGGCGACGGTCGCCGGAGCTGAAGGTTGAAGAAGGGAGAATATTTCGTCAAGTCTAACGGAATATTCTCACACCGTCAGTTAACTTTGACGGCTTATGTTAGGATTTAACAGAATATTCTACGGAATATTCCTGACAGCGTGGACTATTATCGTCAGTGTGCCAGGCACGTGCCTGTGCGTGGGGGCGCGTCTGGCCGTGCCTAGGCCGGCGCGTAAGGGCGCGTGACACATCCAAAAATTATTTTAAAAATTTGGGGATGTTCCTGAGGTTGTGTAGATCATTTTGGTATATTCACACACCTCAATTGAGCTTTGTTTGAGAAGTTATTTCTTAGTTTCGTTTATGTGCTTTAAAATAACGTTGAAATAGTTGTTTCTCACATAGGCGAGACCTATCCGGAGGACGAGCGTAGCCAGGCTAGGCACGGAGGCTACGATCCATCTACGTACCAGTGAGTGGGCTTTTGTTTTCCGTATATACCTATATGCTATGTATTTTTCCTAGAATATGCGTTTAAAATGTTTTTAGCAAAGAATTGCCATGCCAATATATTTCATACTATAGAATATGCATTATGAATTGTATGCGCATGATTGTTGGTGCTGTGGGCGCTAAGGTAAGTTTCAGGTAAGATTATGTGTGGTTAGTAAGAAGTTGAGTTATGAAAAGTAAGATGAGATGCTCATTAAACTGCACCCCGGTGTTAGTTCTCCCGCCCATGGTTAGGGGCATAGTCTTTCACGTGATGTTCACCTCCCGCGCCACACGCTCATCTTGGATCCAAGTTAGGTGCATAGTCCTGTCGTATAGACCACTTTCAGTGGGTTCGACTCGTAGGTGACCCACGATCATTCGCACAGTCTTCATGTGATTGTAGCACTAGAGCGTATTGTTTTACACCCAGTCCTATCGTATAAACCACTATAAGTAGGTTCGACTCGTGTGCAGGCATGATTTATGAGCTAGAATTCAGCTGACGAGCTGTTGCAGTTATTATTGCACTTGAATTGCTTACCTGATGATCTAGTGGCATGACATGGCATATTCATGACTTCTTTGCATATATTTGATGATGATGGTTCAGTTAAGATTTAGTATATGTATATACTATTTTCTGGGAAAGTATACAGATTTTACGGCGAGGGGATATAACTATGGTTTATGAAATGATTTTCGAAAAGATTTGTTTCTGACAGACATCACCTATGTAGGACCACCTTCGGGTGTTAATTATTTAAGTACTTCTTATGCATTGACTGCAACTAGACTTTTACGCTTTGATTGTGTATTCACACTTATTCCTGTTTTAGTACCTCCTTGAAGTTGTTTTTATTCATTCGTATTTCTTCCTATAATATTGCTTCCGCACTGTGCACATGGCTACGTCACCCTCACGTGACGGCCAGCATGCCTCGATCTCGGTCGGGGTGTGTCATGAGTAACCAGCGTAAGGTCCACGTTTGCTGGAGCAGTGATGGCAGTAGTACGAAAAAATTTAAAGAAAAAATTTAAATAAGTTATGCAAAAAAATATTAAATATTAAACATTATCATATATTACATAATAAAAATAATTATTAGTTTAATAATAAGAGTTTACTGATAAGTCATCCAACATTAACTTATTCAGGTCCTCTAGCACCTTTTTCAAATATGCCCACTTCGTAGGACATTTGTTCTTTGCAATACTATTCCAATGTTGTGTGCAAGCATGGCATGTTACTCCCTCTCAAATCTAATGAAATCATCGTAGTTGATTCGCCTTAGCCCGTCATTATTAATCCCCCTTTCTGGCCTGCCCAAATATTCTCTTGTTTTTTATGCCTACGGAAAAAATAAAAATTTCATAATCAAACTAAGTAATTCATCCAATTTTATAATCATCTAGTAATTTTTTTCAAAAATAAAAAATAAAAATATTAATCCGCAAAAAATTAGTATTACCTTTCCGAGATCCTTCTCCCTCACATCCTTTAGTTAGAGCTGCAGCAGAATCGCTATCGTACAAAAAAATAAAACAAGAATTGGGATATGAGGGGTTTGGCGAAGGAGAAAACAAGGGGAACTTGAGGCCTTTGGGGAAAGTATGAGAGGAAAAAGGGAAAGTGAATATGTGATTTTATAGAACTCGTGGGGCCTTTGTAGGATGAAGGCTTCGTCATGCAAAGCTTGCAGTAATTACCTCACCTTAAATGTATCAACAGACCATTTTACAGCACTTTGCGTGACAAATTCTTCGTAGCACAAGATTTTTCGCGGGAAAATTGTTCGTCGCGCGAGATTTTGGCACCAATCCTCCAGCCACCAGGTTTTTTCTCAACCTTTGAGCGACAAACATTTAGCTTCGTCGTGCAAAGTCTTCTTGTCCAACGAAACACTTTGTCACATAATATTTTAGAAGAAACGCTTTGTCGCATAATATTTTAATAATTTTTTTATCAAGATGTTTTTGCACGACGAAATTTGGTGTGTAGCATAAAGTTTGGTCGCGCAAATTGTTTTTTCTATTTGTGTTTGCCTGACGAACCATTTCATCAAGCAAGGATCTTAATTTTTTAACATGAGTCTAACTTAAAGTTTGCCCAAAGTACCATTCTGTAGGATAAAGGTTTAAAAAAAAAAAAGTGGCCAAGTGAAATTTGGGCGAAAAAATTTGGTGGGAAATAACGTTTGCCAAACGAAGACCTAAGCAATTTGTTGGGCAACCCCTAAATTTGGAGGGAAATTCTATTTCTTTGGAAAAAAAAATTTCGGGTCTTTCAGGCTTGCCCAATTTAATTTGTATTTTACCCAATGAAATTTGTCCACTTTGCCCTATGAAATATATGATTTTCGTCAGACAAAGCTTAAAAATTAAAAGATCTCCAAACTTTTATTTTATTTTATTTTTATTTTTTTTTGCAACGGTTAAACGATCATCGAATTTGATGATCAGCTATGTTCAATATAGGTTTTAACCCTCAGTTAGCATCTTTGAAAAAAAAAACCCAAAACAAAGGTGATATAGCCATTAAGTCATGATGCTAAGTTTGTAACCGTCCAACCTTTTGTCCGGATTCCAACTCCCTGACAGTTTATTTTTGGTGATTTTTCCTAATATGCGATCTTGTACTATATTCAAACAAGTTTAACTGTTTGGATCGTGGAAATTAATTTCGTAGATTGCATATTCCTACGATGCATTTGATTCAAAACCAACATGTTTTTCTATAGTTCTATTAGGTGTGATGTATCATTTTGTGGTAATCGGTTTTGTAAATGTTTTTAATTCATGATCATGTTTGTTTATTGTATTCTTCTAGAGTCAAGAAGTGTAGTTGTCAAAGTCAATAAAATTAAAATCAGAGCTCAAATAATCGTTAAATATTGATTTTTCGTTTCTAACCGTTGAAGGATTTCGTCCCACTACCTAATCTCCAAATGTTTGTTTTTGGTGATTTTTGGCGTATACAATCTCATAGGATATAGCAACTATATTGACAGTTGGATTGTGGAAATTAATTTTCAAAACTACAAAAATCCTCAAAGGATTTGAATATGTGAAATTTGCCAAAACATTTGCCTGCGAATTATGCACAATTTACTCGACGAATATAAACCCCCTATAGACTTTGACTGACTGAATAGTTTAGGATTTCGTCTGCCGTCTGGCAAAGTGTCAATTATTTGCAAAGTGTCAATTATTTTTTTAAACACAATAAGATAAATGAGCTTTGAAGTTAAAGAAAGTTAATAGAATATTTTGTGGTAGTACATAATAATATTTGATCAGTGAATGCTCAATCACGATCAGTATACTCATATACTTCCTTATAATCCTCTTTAATATCACTTTCATTACTTGAATCATCGCTGCTATCTTCAAACAAGGAATTTCGTTGAATTGGTGGTAGGCTCCCGAGGTTAATAGCTAATGCATCTATTTCAAGTGTGGGGACACCCGACATCTCAAATGGTGGTTGAATGATGCGGTTACTTTGTACTCCAAGAAGGTTTTAGGTAGTTGCGAATGAATCGTCTTGGTGAACATTTTGGTCATCGTCGGAATCCTCATCGTCGTCCTGCTTTGGGTTCGTCAAGTCCCAAATATTTCTCTTTAATATTTATTGTACTATTTTCAAACCACCCCTCGTCTTTGTTTCATCCAGGTAAAATACTTGTTCTGCCGTTTTGGCGAGGATGTAGGGATCGTCCTCAAACCACTGGGTGTTTGTTCTGATCGACAACAAGTACATATCTTGAATGAGACTATCTGTTTTGTCTTGGTTCATATCACCCCAATGACATTTGAATAGTATGACTTCATTGCAGTTTGTGTATAACAATTGAATCATACTTAAAAAGTTTTTCAGAAAATAATTATTCTCATTTACCCCCGGGACGACATGCTAGTTGGAATACCTCTGGTAATGATCATATCCCATTCAAAAGTATACTTTCTGTGTTGCGGTCACTCGACTATTTCCGATCATAAAAAATTCGGCAACATCTCTCTAGGGTTCCCTAAGTGCACGACGTAGATATTATAAACAAATATCTAGTATGCACTTGAAGAACATTACAGGAATACAACCAAATTCTTCAAGAACGAAACTTAGCAACATTCACCACACATACTAATGCACTCCCAAATTGTTCAAACTGGACAATTCAAGAATCCACTAGATCGTGGAGTCGCATATTGCGTCTACACACACATCCAACAAAATCTCAAACAGGTATAAGGTTTTTTGCGAATTTATTATACGAAGTTAATCAATATATTTAACTTCGTATAATGAAATTTTAATAAATTTCAACCACAATTCCTAGACTAATGTTGTCGAAGTTAAATTCGCCTAAGCTACATATACTTCAATAACACATGAACTCATAATTTCACATCAATATATTTAACTTCGTATAATGAAATTTTAATAAATTTCAACCACAATTCCTAGACTAATGTTGTCCAAGTTAAATTCGCCTAAGCTACATATATTTCAATAACACATGAACTCATAATTTCACATAACACACAATTTCAACATACATAGATATCACAATTAAACAAATTCAATCTTACTAATTTATGCTTTCTGGGCAAAGGAAGAAGAGTGCCTCAACTTGGTGAGGAACTGCTGGGCTCGGAAAAATGAAGGGGATTTTCAAAGGAGATGGGTTAAGAAAATCGACGATTGTCGCTCTCAGTTGATCAAGTGGAGCCGAAACAAATTCAAAAAAAGAGGAAGGCAGATTGAGGCTTTACTCGATCAATTGGGGGAACTTCAATTACACTGGAGTCAAAATGTGGATGAAATAAAGGATAAGTCCAGACTCATTGATAAGTTATGGGCTCAGGAGGAAAGTTTCTGGCACCAAAGATCAAGGGTGAAATGGTTGTGTGAGGGAGATGCAAACACCAAGTTCTTCCACCAATCCACTCTGCAGCGGCGCAGAAGGAATTCGATTTTGAAATTGAAAGATGGTGAAGATATTTGGGTGGAGAACCCCAGGCGTATTCGTCAGCTGGTGGATGATCACTTCTTCAAGTTATTCAAGTTTGGGGGAAACCGGGAATGGGGAAACCTGTTGGACTGTGTAAATCCGGGAGTTACTGAGGAGATGAATTCGGGCCTTATGGCTCCTGTTTCTTTGGAGGAAGTTAAGGATGCTGCTCTTAAAATGGGAGGCCTAAAAGCTCCAGGCCCGGATGGTTTTCGGGGGATTTTCTACCGGTCTTTTTGGGAGATTCTGATGGGTGATGTCAACCATCTAGTTCGGTTCTTTATTCAGGATGAGGTTAGCCCGAACTTGCTCAATAGCACACACATTGTGTTGATTCCAAAGGTTCAAAACCCAGAGACTGTGTCTCATTTTAGGCCTATAAGTCTATGTAATTATTCTTATAAAGTTCTCTCTAAAGTGCTTGCTAACAGATTGAAAGCTATCTTGCCACTCCTTATTTCCCCTTCGCAGAACGTGTTCGTGGCTGGGAGACAAATCCAGGACAACAAAGATATTGCCCATGAGGTTTTTCACTTCCTGAGGGTCGCAAGTCAAAATACAAGTTTGAATTGGGAGTTAAAATTCATATGCAAAAAGCCTATGATAGGGTGGAATGGGATTTTCTGGATGCGATTATGAAGAGGTTGGGTTTTTGTAGTCAGTGGAGGAAGATCATTATGGGATGTGTGACCTCTGTCAAGTTTCCAGTCATCTTAAATGGGCAACCAGGAAACAAGTTTTCCCCCTGTCCTCTTATTTGTTTTTATTAGTAGGAGAATTCTTCTCGAGATTACTTCAAATGGCGGTTGAAAACAAGACTCTAGATGGGATTCAGTTAGGAGCTTCAGGGCCGGTCTTATCCCACATCTTTTTTGCTGCTGACACGTTAATTTTCTTGAGGGCTAACGAGAAAAATTGTACGAATTTTGTCAAGCTACTTCGAAGTTACTGTGATGCATCGAGGCAAGAAGTAAACTTACAGAAATCCAGTGTGTTTTTCGAGGCGAA
Organism: Cotoneaster glaucophyllus; assembly: GCA_036320875.1. Lineage (NCBI taxonomy): Eukaryota > Viridiplantae > Streptophyta > Magnoliopsida > Rosales > Rosaceae > Cotoneaster > Cotoneaster glaucophyllus. The sequence goes on along the minus strand of CM070070.1, from coordinate 16,277,575 downwards.
TACTCCGACAGGGGTTTCTGAGGAGTTGGGTAATATCCTTGGCATGACGGTGGTGGATAACCCAGGCACGTATCTAGGTGTCCCGGCGTTATAGGGATGCTCTAAGAGGAGAGGCTTAGCTTATGTGAAGGGGAGAATTGCAGGGAAATTGCAAGGTTAGAAGCAAAACACTCTCTCGAAGGCGAGTAAGGAGGTCTTAATCAAAGCAGTAGCACAGGCTATCCCGGCTTATCCTATGAGTATCTTTAAATTTTCGACTTTAGTTTGTGAAGAATTGGATGCGTTGGTTGCTAGTTTTTGGTGGGGGAACACTGGAGGAAACAAAAAGATTCATTGGGTGTCTAAGGAGGTTTTGGGTCTTCCCAAACACTTGGGTGGCCTGGGCTTCCGAAATTTCAAGGAGTTTAATGATGCTTTATTAGCAAAACAATGTTGGCGTCGTCTGTGTGATCCGTCCTCGCTTTGGGCTAAAGTTCTTAAGGCCCGTTATTTCCCGAACTGTTCTTTCTTGGAGGCCACCAAAGGGGGCCGTGCTTCTTGGGCCTGGAGTAGCTTGCTTTCAGGTCGTAACCTACTGGTTAATGGTTCTCACTGGCAAATTATGAGTGGGCAGAATGTTAGAGTTTGGGTGGACCGCTGGTTACCTTCCCTTCCCTTGGGGCATCCTATTCCGCTTGGTCAAGTGGAGGTGACAAGAAATCTTCGGGTTAGCTCTCTTATCAATCCTGTGTCTCGGCAATGGGATATTGCCTTTCTGCACCATTTCCTCTCAGCTTCGGACCAGGAAGCTATAACACAATTACCGGTCGGTGATTTGAATATGAGTGGCCGTCTGATTTGAGCTGCAACTAAGAATGGGAGGTACTTGGTGAAATCTGGGTACCGTTGGCTTCAACTGAGGTCTTTAAGCGCTAGAAACATTCGTCTTCCGCATGTTTGCTCGGTCCCGCCTAAGATTGAGATTGAGATTCCGCCTAAGATCCGCCACTTCTTATGGAGCTCTCTTCATTGCGCCCTTGCTACTAATGCTAATCTTTTCAAGCGAAGGTCCTCTACGTCACCTATTTGTCCTATTTATCTTTGCGAAGAGGAAACTACTGAACACATTTTCATCCTTTGCCCATGGGTACAAGCTGTCTGGTTTGGAGGAGTTTTAAGTTACAAAGTGAACAGGTCTACTATTACCTCGTGGTCCTGTTGGTTGCAGGCATTTCTTACCCCTTCTTCTGATGCTTATGATGATTGGTGGTGGGTGTAAATAAATGTTGCCTTTACGTGTTGGTTCATTTGGAAGGCGCGGTGTGATTTTGTGTTCAATCAAGGGCGAATAGTCCCTTCCAAAGTGGTCTTCGCAATTTCTAATGTTGTGGGTAGTTTCCTTGCTGCCGTAAGAAATGCTGGGGAATCTGGTCAGCAAGTGAATGTCGCCGGGAATCCTAATCCCGCTGTTGACACGAACCCCGACCCCATTCCTCGTTGGTCTCCACCTCCTTCCCTTTTTTAAAAAATCAATGTAGACGCCAGCTGGTCCAAGATGTCGAAGACGGGGTTTGTGGGCGTTATTGCAAGAGACGCGGGGGCTCACTTTATTGCTGCCGCGAGGTACAAAATCTAGGCCCCAAATGTGATTGCTGGCCCTTGTGCATGGCTGCGATTTGGGTGCTTCGTTGGGTTTTTCAGATGTAATTTTGGAATCGGACTCTCATGAGGCGGTTTCTTGCCTCAAGGATTCTCTTGAGAATGGCAATTGGAAGGCCTTTCCTTTTTTTAGCTCGAGCGAAACAACTTGAGGGAGTCTTCCAGAACTGTCGCTGGTCTTGGGTTCCACGATCAGCCAACCAGGCGGCGGATACGCTTACGTCGCGGGATTGTGCGGAGCTGTGTGATGTTGTTTGGGTTGATAGGCCCCCATCTTCGCTGGTATTTGTTTTAAACATTGACGGTCTTCCTTGTCCTCATTAATTTTGGTTGGCTTGGTCAGGGGGTGACACTTCCTCCTAGTTGCAGTGTCTTGGTTGTAGCCCCTGTCTTTGCTTGGTGTTTGTCCTTAGCTGGTTGTTTGCCTTTGTTTAGGCTTTCTTGTTTCTCCCTTTTGGCCTCTGTGCCCTATAATGAATTTCCTAATTCTCAAAAAAAAAAAAAAAAAAACTTACTAATTTATAATTAACAGACAAATACATTCCTTTCCTTTAATTTACTTCCAATCCTATCACAAACCTACAACAATCAAAATTAATTAATCACACATTTAAGTAAAAAGTTATTCAACCATTAAAAAGAACTAAACTTAAATTAATTGGGAGAGAGAGAGAGAGAGAGAGATGGAGGAGAGGGTGTGAGTGTGGAGAGAGGGAGGGAGGGAGCAGAAAACAGTAGCGGCGATGGCAGCAGGATGAAGAAAAATAGAAGAAGAGGGGCAAAAGAAGGTTTTTACATAGACAACATTGAGCAAAGGTTTTGTCTATTAATTTTTTACATGTCATTGTGGGCCTTTGCCCATTGCGCCGACGAACTGGGCATTCGGGCAACATTAATTTAGCGACGAACCTCAGTTTCGTCGAGCAAACCTAAAGATATTCCGCACCATTTTTTTCTCTTGGCACCAAAACATTGCCTGACAAATGTTACCTTACCCTACGACCCTCTTCCAGTGTGTAAAGTTTCGAGTAAACCTAAATGTTAACCAGTTTTGCCCTACCAACGAAAAACTTAGTGAAGTACCTTAACCAGACAAAATTTTGTTCGTCGGGCAAAATTTTGAAGGACAAGCCCCAATTTCTGGTAGAGGTGGTGACACATCCGTACAAGCAAACTTTATCTAATAAAAAGAGATCGATATATATGCCAATCTTTGTCAAATTGGCAACCATCATACCAATGTCGAAAGATGCTTAGTGCTTCAAAACTTTCATACACATATCTTTGTAGTGGAATGTCGTTATCGAATTTACGTACAAACAATAACCTTAATGGTTACGTTCTATATTGGCTGAAAAGGACCAAAGACTAGCCTTGTCAGTGACCTGTGTAATCTACATAAAAGTTGTGTACAGCTTAAGCAATGATATATACAGTAGAACTAATGCTGCTGGAAACAAGTGTCGATATGTCGTCATGATTCGTACAAATTAATACTGTTTACAATGTTGATTTATGTTTTAAGTGACTTTTTTTAAATAAAGGGAAATAATAATTTCCTTGGTTCTAATATTTGTTTATTTATTATTAATAAAATAAAAAAAATCAAATGTACAGGGATACAACATTGTTGTGGATGGATTTGTGGGTTAGGTTCTTGATTTTGTGATTAATTAGCTAATTGATGGGATAATTATTTGATTAATTGGCTAATTAATATAATAAAAGATGAAGGATTTGGGGGTTACCTTGAGGAGAAAATATGATGAGGATTGATGATATAGGTTGTAAATAAATACATATTTGGGCACTTTTGACTTGATTGAGGGATGATTGTCTACTGCTCGCGCGTATGAATCTCGTTGTGCCTTAAGGGTAATCTTGTCTTTTTCATCCAAAAATCCACATGTCGTCTTATGATTATTTTTTACTCCACAGTTGCGATCTGTGAATTTAAGCTACGATTCTGCATCGCAGCTGGCTACGCTCGACAATTTGTCTACCATCAGCTGGAATATGACATGGCCTTATCCACACACACACCCCCCAAACCACCCCCACCCCCCAACAAAACTAATTTAAAGAGACGTGTGACACCACTTTAAAACCTCTGTAATGCCTTCATTATCCACTCTTAATTTGCATCCAAACGAACTATATTAGCCCTGTCAGCAATCCATCCTTGTTTGATGATGATCTCCTTTTATGTTAAGGTTAATATAAATACACTAAAAAAGTCATGATACATATTTATCACTTCAACGGTCTTGAGATTTTGGGATATATTTTATTTTCTAAGTTGTTTTTGTTTATGACTAAAGTATTTATTTCATCGAATTAAAGTATGATATTTATTTCATCAAATAAGGGACTTAACAAAGATATATTTATGAACAATTCAACTCTAAAAGAATTCTTAAAAATTAGATCTAAAAATATTAAGGAAAACTAATGAAAAGGGCTTAAAAAGTTTTAGTTTTAATAAAAAACCATGTTATAAGTTTTGTTTAATTATTAGTACAAAGCCCATATTAAAGCAGTCCAACTAAAAGTGGCCAAACTGTAATAAATTGTGTTTTGTCTCTTTTACCCTTAACTTTTTAGGTTGAGTTTTGAATTTGTTCAGTTCGATTTTCTTGTTAAGCTGTTTTTTGCCGGGGCTGGTTGAAGGCTTTGAGAACCAGAATTTCGAATTCTTATCAATTTGAACGTGATAGTTGTTTCAACATTTGAAGTTCTGATCAAATTGAATGTGAGCGTTGCTTTTATCGTCCGTCATTATTCGTATTGTATTCGAGGTAATTTTTTCCAGATTTTCGTCTTTAATGGAGTTCATCGTTGTTTTGCAGGCCTTCTTCTTTTTATTTGAAACAGAAATATAGATCCTGATGCTATTTAGTTTATTGTTTGTATTATTTTGTTGAAATGTGAGTCATTATTCATAGCGTATTCGAGTTACTGTTTTTGAATTTTTCTTCGTCAATGAAGTTCATCATTTGTTTTTCCAGAAAATCGATTTGAGATCTGCATGTTATTCAATTTGTGTTTCTTTATTACATTTGAGAACTGCATGTTATTTCAATTTCGTATTTATTTAGTTGATAATTGTATATGAGTTGGAGAAGGTTTTTTCTCGTTTCGAAGATACAGCGTTAGCTTTTGGTTCAGTTTTTCCAGATATAATGTTTTTTTTAGTTCTTTTTTCCATAAATAGTTTTAGGTTTGTTCTGTTGTTCCAGAAACAGTGTTATGTTTTGTTTCCGGTTTTCCATAAACAGTTTCATGTTTTGGTTCTTTTTTCCATAAACAGTTTTAGTTTTTGTTCATTTTTTCCAGAAACTTTGTTATCTTTTTGGTTCGGGTTTCCAGAAACAGTTTTATGTTTTTGTTCTTTTTTCCATAAACAGTTTTAGTTTTTGTTCACCTTTTTCAGAAACATTGTTATCTTTTGGTTCTGGTTTCCAGAAACAGTTTTAGGTTTGTTCAGTTGTTCCAGAAACAGTGTTATCTTTTGTTTCCGGTTTTCCAGAAACAGTTTATGTTTTGGTTCTTTTTCTTTCCATAAACAATTTTAGTTTTTGTTCAGTTGTTCCAGACACAATGTTGTCTTTTGGTTCCGGTTTTCCAGACACAGTGTTATCTTTTGGTTCTTTTTTCCATAAACAATTTTAGTTTTTGTTCAGTTGTTCCTGAATCAATGTTATTTTGTTGTTCATTTTTCAGATACAGTGTTAATGTTCTATATGTTTATTTAATATTTGTGTATTGATTTTTTTTGTTTTGTTTTGTTTTGTTTTGTTTTATTTTGTGTTGTATAGTTATTGAGAATGGTAAACTAGCTCAGTTTACTTATGGTGGTTTATCAGTTATTAGTTCTATTTCATCAACGTGTACATTCGATCAGATTTGTGTTGATCTTTGCTCTAGGTTTAAAGGTTTGAGACTGGGTTGTTTTGAGTTGAGATATTCTTTGAGCGAAGGTTCTACTTATATTGGATTGTGATGCCGATGTTAAGAACATGTTGTTAGTTCTTGGAGTTGTTGGAAAAACTTTGGTAGAAATATTGGTGTTAGATAAATGCGCAGGTGATCTAGTTGAGTTACCTACAAATAGTGTATCTTCTTCGTGCTATACATCAGATTCTACAGCACTTGTTAGTGAAAATTATCATCTAGGGAAGTATGGTTCTCATGGTATTCATAGCTACATGACTTCTGAATGGGAAAACTATATTGAATCCATGGGTCAAGTTTTTAAAGGAGGTTGTGCTGATTTTCGTGATAAGTTGAAGAAGTTCTTTGTTGAGTGTGGGTTTGAGTTGAAATATTTGAAGAACGATAAAAGTCGGATTAGCGCTGAGTGTTCCAGGAAATAATCCAACGGTTTTCTTCTCCTTCACGATTGTTTTGTGTGCAAAAGTCTTCATTCTGATTTTCTTGTTCACCTGTATTTTTGTAAAAATGAACAAAGTTTTAGGAATTATAATAAACTGTTTAAGAAGAACAAGCAGAATATGGATTGAAGAAAACAGATACTCAAAGGTCAAGTATTTACACAAATCAAGAACATTGTTCCTGGAAACAGTTATGTTTTGGTCCTTTTTTTTTCCAGAGACAGTGTTAGTTTTTTCAGAGACAGTGTTGGTTTTTCCAGATACAGTGTTAGTTTTTCCAGAGACAGTTACAAATTCAAGTATTCACACAAAATAAGGACATTGTTTTCCAGAGACAGTGTTAGTTTTTCTGTGGTTTTTTCCGACGGAGGTTGCGGTAAAATTTGGACTTCTGTTCCTCTGGTTTGTTCCGACGGAGGTTCTGGTAAGTTTTGCACCATTTGTTCGCTGGTTTCTGCCATTGAACTTCTGTGAACTTGTTTCGCCAACTTGGTTTCGATGAATGCTTTCTTTTCAACTGTGATTTGAACTTTGATTTGCTTGTTTTTGAAATGGGGGAAATTTGATTCGATAGGAACAACGGGGGTTATCGTGCTGGGGTTGAGGTTGGTGAAAAGTCAGGGGAATATTGAATGCTATAGGGGTATTTACGGAATGTAATTTTGTAACGGGTCGGGCTTGTAAATTCGGCCCGTGGATAATAGTTTTGAATGGTTTTTCTATTAAACTTTGAGCCATTTTGGTTAAATAACATTTTAAGATGGTTTTTGGTTAAATATTTGTTGGTCCAAGCCCTTTTCAGTAAAGCTCCCAAAATATTATAGTAATGATGACTAAATGCAAAACAATAAGCAGACTTTAAGCACTTCTATGTTAGCCAATTTTGGAGAAATTATATTTAGGTTTCCTTTGTTTATATGGATTTAGGTATTCTTGTTCAATTAGGTTGCTTTATTTCTGGTTTTGAGTTTGCCTTATCTATTGTTTTCTTATAAATGCCTTTCATTAGTAATTATAACACAGTTAAAATTATTTAACAGGCAAACAATGCTAAAATAAGTAGAGAATCCATTTGGCTAGTATAAGGGATGGTTTGGTATTGTTGTGCTTTGAAAAAAAACTGCTTCTGCTGTGCTGTGAGAATAAGCAGCTGTGAAATAAAGCAGCAGAATGTTTGGTAAACTTTTTTTGTAAAAGTTCTTTTGAAAAAAAAAACAGTATTATAGTGTTTGATAAGTTTCATGTTCAGCATCACAAAGAAAACAACAGCACCTAGTTTTGGACGGCAAGAAAAAGTTAACACAATATTTAAGATTGTGGATTTGTGGTGCTAAGAGTACTGCGTTATGATTATGATTATGCATGGACTTTTAGCCTAAATAATAATTTTAGTGGATCTAAAAACAACCATATTAATTAATGGATAGAGGTTTTACTAAGAAAAAAGTGTTTCACATCAATCAAGCCCCGCAGTAAGATTCTCTTCTTTTTTTTTCCTCTCGTTTTCTTTCCTTCTATTTGGTCATGATTAAGCCACATCACCATCTTATATTAATTTTTTTTATAGAAAAAGGAAAGACTAAATAGAAAATATGAAAGGAGGAGATGGAAGGGGATGTAAAGAGGAGAGGAGAGAATCCTTGTCCCTAAATAACATGTAAAATCACACACATAAATAGGTATATATATACATTGTCTTTCACCTTCCACCTTCTGCCTTCCAACAGTTTGGTGAAAAATTCTGCCTTTGTAACAATGACACAGTGCACGTACGTTTCAACTCTCAAGTTTATATGCAATCATGCATGTAGTTTGATTCATTAACTTGACTAATACTTCTTAGTTTTGACAACATTTAAAAGTATTCAATAATTGTCTAGAAATAAGATTACTCAGAGCTCGTTGGAGTGTTGTTTTTTTTTTTTTTTTTTTTTTTTTTTTTCTTTTTTAAGGTAAAATTGGATTTCATTCAAACATTAACCAAACATAAACATAATATCAAGAAGGTGGCCTCTGAAAAAAGAGACATCACATGCAAGACAAACTTAACCCACGTTTACAGACTAGACATGGTTACTTTGCGTCAACCATGATGGTTCCGTATCTACCCAAAACAATAACTCCGTACATTGCAAACTATACTGATCTTAAACGGAGTCACGCTGTTCACCTCGCTTAATACCTGAGTCACCACCACCTGATTAGTTTGTAACAGAGCATGTATTCTTTCAATATACACTTGCTCAGGGCCATGATATGCTTCTGAATTCTGCAGATTGGCATAAGAGTTCGTCATATGCGAGCTTGCACCGAAGTCTACAATACAAGTAGGTGTAGAATGGGAAGTTTTGGCAACCATAGCTGAATGCGATGATTTTCCACCATAATTTTGATCCATGCGATGAGGACAGTCACAAGCTTCATGATTGGATTGACGACAAATCTGGCAAGAAATCTTTCTGTTGGAAGAGTAATTGTTTCGAGCTCCATGACTGAATCTCTGAGTAGTGTTGCGAGAGTAGTTGTTCCTACCATTGTTAAATCTGTAGTTACCACGATATTGATAGTTGCCACGATTTGTGTGCTAGTAATTTCGTTCCACATTGCGACCTTGATTGTTGAATTGAGAGACAAGATGAGCAACAAATGCTTGAGGATTAGGGTTTGCAGGCAAGGGTAGAATACTAGCAGAGGAGTTATACGCCTGAAACGATGTAGTTGAGACTGTCTTTTTCAAATTAGTGAGTTGAATCTCTTTGCTTAGTAGCAAACCGTGCAATTCATTAATAGTTGTCGAACCAAGACGAAGTTGAATTGCATCCACAAATGAGTTAAACTCAGAAGATAATCCATGAAGAGTGACTGAGATGAGTTCGGAATCTTCGACCAGAGCACCAGCACTTGCAAGTGCATTTACGATTCCTTCAATTTGCTGGAGATATTGAGCAGTAGTTGATTCACCTTTAACAATACTGCGAAGACAAGATCGAAGCTCGTGAATGTGAGATTGCGATGCAGTGGCGAGTCTCGATTCCAACTTTGCCCAAAGTTCGCGAGCAGAAGTTACGCCAATCGTGTAAGGAATAAAAGCTTTAGAGAGAGTTGAATTAATCCAGATGAGAATGTTTTGATCATTCTCGAACCAAGTGACATAGGTTGGATTGAGAGTGGCAGTGCGATTCCCTGACGAATCAAGAAGATATTTGGACGGCCCCGCCATAGTTCCATCAATGAGACCAGTGATATTGTAACGACGAAAGATCGGAGCAAACAAAGCGCTCCATGTCAGGTAATTTGTAGTTGTAAGCTTGATTGGAACCATAGATCTAATATTTCGGATCATGATTGAAGAAGAAATCGCAAAATTAGGGTTGGGAATTGCATCAGGAAGCGGATGAACAGGAGAATCCGATTCCGAAGAAGGAGATGCAGAGGTCACCATAGCTGGGAATTGATGAAGAAATCATGATCAAGATGAAGAAATCGATCGATCGATTGATCGGAGAAGATGAAGAAAGTTAGGCGGTTCAGAGAGAAGCGGGAAAAAGGGATCGAAGAGGAGGAGGTGTTGTGAGACTATAGATACCATATTAGGAAATGTATTTTTCCATTGGTTTATTAAATAATGTTACACTTTGGGTATTTATACACAAGCCACCACATCTAACAGAAAAGAAAAACAACCAAAACAAACTAAGATTCCTTATCCTCTAAGCATTCTCCCTTGTAGGTGTGATTACATTTTTATTCTTAATACCACATACACTCCTTCAGCAGCCAAGCAAACAACATCCCGAGCAAGCAACTGAACGGCTTTCATAGAATTTGTTTTCAACTACCAGTGGCACGAATCGTAAGTCCAGTGTAAAGTCCAAACCTTGATAGCATGGAGCTCAATCGCAAGAACCGAGAGTAATGGAGGTGTCGGCATAGCAACAACACCTTTAAATTCACCATCAGCATCACGCACTATAGCATCTACTCCACGAGTGCCGTCAGCAACACCAACCGCTCCATCAATCTTCATTACATGGGGTGTTTCTTTAGAAAACATTTATATTTATAATCACCTTTGTTAGGATTGCTTTTAGTACAAAAACGTTGAAACTTCTTTAAAAAAAATCAAGTGCATTATGAGAAAGGGTTTGGAAGTGTTTTATGAAGAAGCATCTGATAGGTGCTTCTCTGAAAAAACACTTTTATGACCTAGAAACAATTTTAATTTCTCTCTACAAAATGCAACCATAAGCACTTTTTAGTTATCATAATATGTTTTTATTCATTTAAGAAGCAATTTCAAACAAACTCTTTAAATAAGTGTATTATTAATAGAAAAAAAAAATCTCTTCATTAACGTCTCAAAGTGTGGTTAATAGTTATAAAGCGAGTCGTGTTAAATGTAGATTAAGCGACAACAAAATTAGGGTTTTCAAGTACACAATCAAACCGAGCCTTGTAGTATATAGGCATTTGTAGAGAAATGCTAAAGAGACTCTACTCTCTCAAAATAAGACTTTTTAATGTCTCTCTGCCACCTCACAGTTCCACCTTCTAACAGTTTGATGAAAAACTCTAACGTTTGTAAAAACCACGATGGGCAATCAAATATACGCAATCATGTGTATAAATGCAGTTTTCAATGATTATTTTTTTAATTCTTAGTGCTTGACAAAATTTAGAGTTTGTTCGACAATTCTATTTTTTAACATATAAAGACAATAAGGGCCTTGATATCGTTTATGTAGAAAACACTTAGATAATGCTAGTAGTCTTTGCATTAATTTTTAGGGAAATTTTATTTGAACACACATAACCTTATTATACACCCAACTTAAACTGTAAATGAAAATTGTCTTTTTTACCCTATCACATAATTACCATCAAGTACAAGACGAAATAAACCCTAAAACTAAAATTTATCAATAGACCCACACCTAATATTCAAACCCTATCATACAAAATCACCATTTTTACAAAACACCATCAATAATGACAATATTCAAAAACACTGAAAAGGGCCTTCAAATGGTGGTCCAGAAAGGGTCTAATCAACTACTGAGCAAGTCCCGACCAGGCCACTACATAATATACTGGGAGATTAAGGGGAAGTTGAAGAGAGAGTTCTTAGTGAATGTTGAAGAGAAATGGATGCATCATTTTTGGATCATTGCTATGTGGTCTCGAGGAGAAGCAATTCGATCTGGCATCTTGAGCTTTGAATTGTGGAGAAGGGAACTTTCAACAAAATTTGGGAACAATTCATAAGAATTGGGTTTGCAATAAGTCAGTTTAAGACCCCTATATGCACTAGCAACAAGGAGCTCTTGGGCATTCTCAATTTATGCACCATTAAGAGGGTTTACAACACTGCTTATGCTAAATAGCGACGTAACTGTATTTGGCAAAAATGCATTTGGCGAGTCAATCACTCACGAATCAGTAAATGTGCGTATATAATTCAAAACCAACACTTAAGATCGATGTCAAATAAAGTTCAACTAAGTCTCGAATGTCATAATTATAAGTTTAGGGTTCTTGTGGACATGCTGTATAGATAGATATACCTTCAACTGAAAAATTAAACTCATCAATTCTTCAAATTATTAACGTTCAATAAGCCAATAACATATAGAACATTTTCTTATGTACCCAAATTCAAGCTAGTTAGCCATGAGGGGATTTTTTTTTTTCTTTTGTTAAGTCCAATTCAATTTGGGATTTTATTTTATAAATGGGTGTAAATTTAGCTTCACATTTTGATTTGGGTTTGAGAGGGTGATTTAGGTAATAAACTTGGGTTTAAAGAGATATTAATTCTTTAATTAAAAATAATATGGGTGTAGAGAATAAGTTGGGTGTATAAAGAGGTTACATGGGTTCAAATAAAATTTCCCTATTTTTTATATTTGAAACATTTTCACTTTAATGCCATGTGTCTTTTTTTTTTCACACAAAAAGAAAAGACATTTAATGTCAATTGGGATTGAAATCAAACATGTGTAATATCCTTGAAATTATATTTTTGAAAAATGATAAATAGAGTCTCTTAAAAGTAGGGGTGGGCGCGGTTTGGTTTGGTGCGGTTTTGAGTGAAACCAAAACCAAAACCGCAAGTTTTTGCGGTTTGGTTCGGTGCGGTTTTGAGACTAAAACCGAAATGAAACCAAACCATTTGGTTTGGTTCGGTTTGGTTTTAAACGGTTTTGGTTTGGTTTCATCGTTTGAAAAAGCTATTATGGTTACCTAAATGTATCTCATTTCATCCAATTCAATAAAAAAGTTTTGGTGTTTGAAAAAGCTATTATGGTTACTTAATGCATTATGACATTACGAAAAATAAATTGTTCATCCAATTCAATAAAAAAGTTTTGATGTTTCAACTTACTTTGCGACTCGTAAAAAAGACCGGCACCAAAAATGATCAAGTCAAAGTAATTGTAATTTACTATTAACCTAATTGTCCTGTTGAATAAGCAGCTTGCAGATGAATTGGTGGACCGATCCAACTCGAAAGCTAAGCTCCCGAAGGTGCTTAGTGTCGATTTTTAATCTCTCACTTTCAACGACAATTGTGGCAATGGTTGTCTCTATAGAATAATCTTGTAACCTATGAACGAAGCAAGGGATACTAATTCATAAGCTGCTAAATGATATCGAAGAATAAATATAAGAAATGCACTCAGTTCATATTGTCTACTTCATGCACATCATGCTACCAATGTGTCATATCTATCTTCCTCAATAAACCAACCGGAGATGCCACATAAGAAAGAAAAGATAGAGATTATGTGAAAATATTATGATGTGGTTGAGTCCATACTAAATGCATGGACTCAATGAAATAACCAATTAGAATTTAACATTTAATAAAGTTATGCGGTTTTGGTTTCGGTGCGGTTTTCAAAAGCCAAAACCGAAACCAAACCGTTTCCTATGTTGCGGTTCGGTTTCAAAACCGAAACCGTTTCAAAACCGCAAAACCAAACCGTTCGGTGCGGTTTGATTTGGTTCGTGTTTCGGTTTCGGTTTTCGGTTCCAAGTGCCCACCCCTACTTAAAAGTGAAACTCTCTATGGATTTTTTGTCATTCTCATGTTTTTAGCATAATGTGTTATAATGTTGGCATGAGAATTGACGTTGAACAGTGAGCTGACACAAAGTTCATAGAGAGTCCTACTTTTAGATAGACCCCTTCGCATTTCTCTATATTTTTAGTTTTTCATCTTCAATCCCAAGCCAAAAACATTAAAATGTCTCTTTTTTTGTGTACAAAATGAAAATGGCATTTGTAAGTGAGAAATCTTGTGGTATTCCTCTTCACTTGTAAGTGAGAGGTCTTAGGTTTGATTCTCGTCAAAAATGAATTTGAACTACATTATTGTTAGCTCATTCTGAGGCTAAGCCCACCCCCCCCTCCTTCCTTTTAGTGTAAGTAATATCATTTGCTCTTAAAAAAAATGAAAATGACATTTGATAAATTGAAAAGGTCCAAATACAAATGTTAATGCAAAGGTTGGTAGCAGTCCAAACACCTATGCTTACAAACGCCTGCTAAAATTACTTTGATTCAAAACATGTTGGAACTTTTATTAAAAATCCCAATGCTTCTTTTAAGCACTTCGAAGTGCATGCTTCAAGAAGAAATATTTGGTAGGAAGAACAATATCAGGTTTTCCAAGTTCACAATTAACTTTTGTTAGGAACTTTCTCATTAGTAACCCCACTCTAATTAATCGAAAATTGGAAGAGTTAAGTTAGAAACAAATTATAATATAGTGCCATATCCGACTAACCGTCACACACCCATTATTTAGATTATTTAAATCAAATTAATTTGTTTGTGTGTACATATCTATCAGCATAAGTTTATTTGGTTATGGTATGCGATGATCTCATCAGTTTTAACGTTGTTCTAGTCATTTTGACGTGGAAATCTCGATCTCAAATTGATTCATTGTATAGTGTGACAATCAATTAAACACACAGCATGCTCATCATATAATACTCGTATATATTATATATGTACGTATATATACACATACACACATATATATATATATACACATATATATATTTTTATATATAACTATATACATTCTATGACGATGATGATATGATGAATATAGAAGGCCCGGCTCACGATTAATTTGTTGGATTATCATATCCTTAATGCCTTATCTGTTTAATATTTGGGCCACTCACAGGGGAAGCCAACATGGCCATGATGTCACAAATTGGCCTTTATCAATCACCATTCAACTAATTAATTTTCAATAATCCACCTAACTGGCTAATTGAACAACCCATTAGATAATAGAGATATACTAGTTCAGCTTTCAAAGTCATACAAGTATGCATGCGTTTTGCACATGCATTTTAAAGATGGAAAGGGATCCTGAACCCTTCCACCAAACCCACATAATCCACAAATCCGGGCTTTTAAAATTTGATCTAACGGCTAAAGTTATTATAACATTTAAAGAGGCTCCCTGTTTGTAGCTGTTGAATCAAATTTCAAGGATCCAAATTGGGGGGATTATGTGGATTTGGTAGAAGGGATCTGGAGATGATCCCTTTCCTTTAAAGATAAACGAGTGATATGATGTTAGAGAGATTATTTACTTGAATAATATTTTGTATACCATATAATGTGGTATTTGATGGTTTGACTCCTTATTTAATCATTAAAAAAATATACAACTATCAACTGTCGCATCATCTGTTCTACAAAATACGATAAAAAACAAAGTCTTTGTAACATTTTTTTTCCAAAAAAAATTAGTGGTTTATACAGTAGGGAGTCCTACGCGGCCAAGCAAATTAAATACTATATCCTGGACTAAAGAAAATTATTATACTCATTCTAATTAAGAGGTTCATTACCTGAATTAATTACATAATCCAAGTCATTACACTGATAGAAAATTAATATATCAATCTAGCTAATGGCTACCCTTTGTGACTTGTCAGCTGCATAATCAGCATCTAAAGTAATTATAATGGGCAAAATTATCATGAGTACGTCCAAAACGAAATTAAAAACATAATCAACTTCACTAATTATCCAAAACCCTTACACACTAGAGTGTAGGTCCCAATACTCTTTAAGTCGTAGCTCGAACGAAAGGCGAGTGAGGCATTGGTGAATGTGGAGACATCATGTGTGGTGACATAACACTAACACCTTCCTGCTCAAATCTTCTTGTTGACGATGAAAAGCTCAGCCTTAGATTGCTCTGCCAACGCTTCTTAGTACTTTTCACTTGTGCTTGTTCTTGAGCTTTCTTTCCTTGCCCTACAAGTGCCCTAATCCTTTTGAGTGCAACTTCCACAGTGTCATCATCCATGTTGGCAAAGCAGACCCTAAACCAACCAGGCTCCACACATTTAAATGAAGAGCCCGGTGAAACGTTGAGCTTCACTTCGTTCACGATCACACGCCACAACACCATTTCTCCATCGAATGTTTGATCTTTCAACAGCCTCCTTAAGTCCATCCAACAGAAGAGGCCTGCATTGCTCTTCAAACAGCTAATTCCCACTTCCTCAAGCCCCTTCGTGAAGACCCCGTGCCTCTTCGCAAGCCTTTCTGAGCTTGTTGCGAGGAACTTCTCGACAAAATCTTCATCCGATAGCATTGATGCGAGCATGTGTTGTGTTTGGGATGAGACCAGCCCGAAACTTGACATTTTTCGACCGATGTTCACCACATCATCGTTGTAGGAGTAAACAATGCCGACCCTCAAGCCGGGAAACCCCATGTCCTTGGACAAACTGTAGACAATGTGGATTAGGTTGGGATTGCAATCCATGTCTTGTATGACCTCGGTGATGCATGTGTATTTTGGGGAGCTGAAGACTGTGGCTGAATAGATTTCATCACACACCAAGTGAATGCTCTTTTGGTTTATGAATGTGACAAGGCTTTCAAGTGTGTCTTTGTCAAGGGTTGTGCCCAATGGATTTGATGGGTTTGTTATGATCAAACCCTTCACATTGATGTTGTTGTTTTTGGCTTTTTCGTAAGCTGCTTCCACTGCTTCTTTGGTTATTTTGAAATTGTTGGAGCTATCACAATCGACTGGGACAATTTGGACTCCAGTTCTCCATCCGAGGTCTCGGTAAAATCTGCAGTTAGACATATGAATTCTTAATTAATAATTAATTATGAGTAAAATTAGTTAATTAAGCTTCTAAATTAGCTTGGTGACTTGCAATTAGCCCACTGAGCATATTAAGTTTGGTAAGAAATATATGAGAACAGAAATTGAAGCTAAATGGAAAATTTTAACATAACGGTACAAAGATTAAGACTTTGAACAACTCATGATGAGAAGAAAACGAAGTTGGAGTTTTGCGTAAACATCCAGCTGTAAACTACGCAGACTAATTAATCTGATTTGAATTGTCATCCAATGTGAATGTACGGTTTAGGATTGATGCGTGTGGCTTTGATATTATACTAAATTTCAACAACGGACTCAAAAGTCTTAACTAGTTCTTATGATCTACCTTAATACTATTGCAAGTTTGATAGTATCATATCATACTAATTAAAGTACATGATCGTTAAAATCAAGTATAGAGAGATGAGTAAGAGTAGGCCAGATTCAAAGTTTAAACCTTCTCATATACATATAAAAGAAAAGTATGTGATCGTCGATGATAATCCTTATTCGTACTTGATTATGACCCTAAACGCATGGGTGCGTTTTAGATATGGAAATTCCACTGACCAAAACATAATTTTTTTTTAAATATTACAATTCTCTCTATCTCGGTTGGACCAAATATGTTGACCTTTAATATAAAAACCCAAATATGTGTTTACTTTAAGCAAGGTTCTAAAATATGCTAGGCGCTAGTCGGATGGCGAGCTGGGGCCTAGCGCCTAGGCGGCTAGGCGGGGGTCTAGGCAGACGCCTAGGCGGATTTAAGTAAATCCATTATATTTCATGTAAATAAATCTATGTTTATACTTAAAATATATATAATTTAATCATAAACTACAAAATAGAATGATACATATATTATAAAGTATTGAAACATAATGAAAACATGGGGACCAAGTATATAATTAATGTGTGCTCATTTAAGTATTTAACAAGTCTCTTACAATTTATTGAAAAAAATAAAATGCAAAATGAAAGTTATCTATTTTCTACCTAAGTGAGTCGCAACTTTGGCATATCCATAGGTGGGTCCTGGCAGACTAGGCGGGTGCCTAGGCGGTCTAGGCAGGGCTCCTCAACAGGTCTAGGCACCCTTTCTTAATTATCAAACGCATAGACATTAATTGAAACGGTGGCCAGCTGCCTAACGCCTAGGCGGCGCTAGACAGAGATTTTTAGAATAAGGATTCAAAACCTTGTGGCCAAGCCCATGACGACTTCACAAGTTTCTTTCTACCAAATTCTTAAACCCACTACTCTATTGTGTGTACAAATTAGAACACACGTAGTCAACCAAACGAATGAAATAAAAAAATTAAAATTTTAGCTAAATGGTCTTTGGAATTGGCATAATTTTTCAATTTGGTCTCTGAAATTTAAAATCGATAAAACCGGTCACTGAGTTTGTCCACCATGAATCATTTTGGTCATTTTATAAAAAATCTCCGTTAAATAAATAAAATAACAAAAATACCCTCAATTTTTTGTTAAAAGCATTTTGGTTTATTGTTTATTAAATGGGAGGTATTTTTATCATTTTGGTTCTTATTTAACAACGATTTTTTATGGAATGACCAAAATGATTGACAGTGAATAAACTTAGGGACTAGTTCTATCGATTTAAAATCTCAGAGACTAAGGTGTGGAGTTATACCAATCTCAGAGACCATTTTGTTTAAAAAGTAAAAGAAACAAATTGGTGGCTCTGGGAGGAATTAAGCACTCATCTATTCAGCACGGTATATAATTAGCAAAGTACGTACGTTAAAAAAAAAAGAAAAAAAAACAAAAACAAAAACAAATTTAACACAATAATTGGAATGAAAGATACGAAAAAAGCATGACATACGCTGGATAGTACGGTGAGGGGATAAGGAAAGCATCGCCGGGGTCAGCCAAACAGAACATGACCAGCTCGTTTGCTCCGGTGGCTCCGCCACTCATCACTACGCGGTCAGGAACAAACGTGACTCTGCCACCTCTTGCTTTCGACATGAATGTAGCAATGGCCTGAAAATTAATTAGGATCATGCAAATTAATTATAATGCTAATTACTGAATAATTGATTTCCATGGACCATTCCATGCATGCGTATGTGTGTGTATGTATACCTGTCTGAACTCTGGAAAGCCATGGTAATCTTGAAAATTGGCCACGCTTCTGAACTTCTCAACTCCTTCAGCAGTGCAAAAAGAGGCTTTGGGATTTTTCCTAATCCATTCTTCAACCAAATCAAAGGAAAGCTGGAAACAAACGAAAGTTAAACCATGCATTTTGGTAGGTTAATTACTTATTAACTATAATGTAATAACTTATGCATTTTGCGTTTGGCAGTGCAAAATGTGAAGAAAAACAACGGAGCAGTGCAAACCTGATTTTCTGCAAGGCCCATCTGGATTACACCCTCAGGATTTTCAGTTGGGTGAAAAGGGTTTTGATCGTACGCCTTCCATCCATCGAAGTACGGTGAGTTCTCACCATGTTTTTCATTGGTTGCAATCTTCGATAGCAGTAAGCTATTTTCACTTGCAGATGATGCCATTTTCTTGGTTTCAAAGAACTAATACACAACCTATATAGCTGGAGGGGGAATGATATATAATATTATTGCTGGAAGTCTGGAACGACAGTAGTGATTGTTTTTTCAAGCAATGAAGTGTGAGGCAAAGGGTAAGGCAATTGTGGAATTTATAGGCAGTGGAAGATTGATTGGCAAGCAGCACAGGAACCAAATTTGAGGGAAAAGTCCGTTTCGATATTCCAATGTGGAAAAACCGACCCCGAAGAATGGAAGTAAAAATTTAATTGTGGTAGCGTTGGTCAATGAGTCGTAAAGCTTGCACGTTGTCTATGATACCGAACCATCAAGCATGTAATATCCTGCACAACCACGTGTACACCAGTAGTGTACCTCTTGGTGGTCCTTATATAGACCCGGCAGTTTCTGACACGACACGATGACACGACACGAAAACGACACGAAAATAACGGGTTTCGGGTCAACACGATAACTTATCGGGTCATTATCGGGTGACCCGTTAAGAACCCTGTTAATAACGGGTTCTTAACAGGTATACACGTGGGTAACACGTGGGTGACCCGTTTCGACCCGTTAAGAAAAAAATTATTTTGATAATTTTAAAGTTTAATTACTAAAAAAATTATTATAAAATACAATAGCCATATTAATATATACAATATATTCTATATTAAATATATAGTTTTGTATTATTATTCTATATAAATTAAAAAAAAAAGTTTTAGTCATTATTTATTTTTATTGTGAGAGTTCTTTATTATCATTATTAGGATAATAAATTTTACTTAACATGTTCTTGTCCAAAATTAAAATAAACTAGTATAGTATTTGTATAGGCAATAACTAAGAAGACATACATACAAGTTTGAAAAATGTGAAAGAATATATAAACACTTGTGATGATTCATCATTATTCTTGTACGAGTAGATAATGGTTACACTTACATTATTGTTTAGATTTTTAAAATCCTCCAAACCCTCATAAATAATGTTTTTTATTTGAGGGAAAAATTAATAAAATTAATAATAATTATTATAGAAGTGTAAAAAATGTGAAAAAAATATTCAATCACTCATAACGACAAGCTTTACAACTTTCATGAAGGGGTCAGCTTCGAAATCCAACACTATAATCCATAAACCTTAAATTTATATTTAACCGTTGATTGTCATTTACGCTTTATTCTTGTTACTGAATTTCATTTTTAAAATTTCTTTTTTGAAAACATGATCATCTGGCGGATGTAAGAAGATGAACAGTTCAGATCTTTGATATCACGTTTCGATATTTACAGTTAACTGAAATATGAGTAGATGTGTCACAGCCCGTCCCAGATTTTATTTATTGACAGATGTGAAATGACAAAATTGCCCTGAACGTTGGTTTGAGTTTAGACTTGTGGAACTTAAACCTTAGTTAAATTTTGAACCACTTTTGGTGTGGTTGGGTTAAGGGTTCGTGTGTTGGATGTGTGAGGACCACACAATCACCAATCACACACTCTCTCTCTCACTCCCGTATGCTCTCTCTCTCGCACGGACTCTCTCTCTCTTCCTTCCCTTTCGTACGGACAAGCCCAAAACACCCTCAAACCTTGGAGATCGAAGGTACAAAGAGTACCATTGTGTTCGTGAAGACCATACGAACACATTCGTACCATTTTCAGGTAAGAACCCCTATGTTTTCACGTCGAACCACGGTTCTCCGATTTGGTACTGTTCATGCAAAAATTAATGGCTTGTTTTTAGGGAATTTCAAGGCCATAGGAAGCTTAGTGAGGTCCCAATGAGGCTCGGGGTACCTCGTTTGAAGATTTTGGACGTCGGAAAGGCAAGCTTGGACGAGTTGCAGGTTTCGTCAGATTTTTGAGGGATCTCAGACGTGATACCGTGAGCATCGACCTTCAAGACAGGTATAACGTGATACCTCTCATCTCTAGCTTTCATTTGGTTCAAGTTTCATGAAGAATGGTTGAGAAATGAGGGAGACTAGTTAGTCTGACGGAATATTCTGACGCTGTTAGTTAAGTTTAACAGATTTCGTTCGGAATATTCTGGAATATTCCTGACGGCGTTGACTGGCACCGTCAGTGTGCCTATCACGTGGCCGCGCGTGGGGGCGCGTAGGGCCGTGCACTCGCCGGCGCGTGGAGCTTCAAAAAATTATTTGAAAAATATAGGGATGATCCTGAGGTTGTGTAGGTCACGTTGATATATTCACACACCTCATTTGAGCATTGTATGAGAAGTTATTACCTAGTTTCATTTATGTGCTTTAAAATAACGTATTTATAGTTGTTTCTCACATAGGCGAGACCTATCCGGAGGACAAGCGTAGCCAGGCTAGGCACGAGGGCTACGATCCTTCTACATACCAGTGAGTGGGCTTTTGTTTTCCGTATATACCTATATACCATGCGTTTTCCCAGAAATTGTTTTATATGATTGATGAGAAGAAATACCATGTTAAGTATACTTAATCTTTGAAATGCTTTTTAAAGGAAAATATGCTTTCATAAACGAAATGCCATGCCATCACATATTTATATATATTTCGATTATGCATTATGAGATGTGATTGCATTATGAATTGTATGCGCATGATTGTTGGTGCCGAGGACGCTCAGGTAAGATTGTTTTGAAATGATTTTCAACAAGACTTTGTTTTTGCCCACTCACGCTTTTGTTTTGAGCCCCTCCAGGTATTAGCTAGTGTTGTTGGTGGCACCCGAGGCAACAGCAGTGATTCTGACAGACCTTCACTCATGTAGGATCCCCGTTGGGGTGTTTTGTATAAATACTCCTTATGTTCGACTGCACCTAGACTTCATGCTCTGAATAGGTGTTAACACTCCTTGAATTTTGATTTTTATTTATTCGTATTTCTCATTACTTTAATGCTTTCGCACTGTGCACATGGCTACGTCACCTCACGTGATGGCCAGCATGCCTCGATCTCGGTCGGGGTGTGTCACAATGTCATATAGTTTGTAGAAACTTTATAAACATCAAGCAATATTTTCACTAATCGTAAAACTCTGAACATAATATCAACGATCCAAACCGTTCATCTTCTTGCATCCTCTAATAGATCATGTTTTCAAAAAAGAAAATCTGAAAAAACAAAATTTGATGAGAAAAATGAAGCGTAAATGTAAACAATAATCAACGGTTAAATTTTGATCTACAATTTATATGATTATAGTGATGAATTTCGATGTTAAGCTCTTCACGAAAGTTGTAAAGCTTGTTATTACGAGCGTTTATACATTTTTTTCTATATTTTTTATACTTCTACATTGAAGGTTTTGATTGGAAGAAAATGTGCAAGATGTTCTAATGTTCCAATGTCCTTAATTTTGCAAATCTTTTGAACATTTGATATTTTGTAATGTTCTAATTTTTTTTAATTATGCTCTTATTTTGGATATGTAAATATACACTTAAAAGAAAAATGCATTTTTATGTTTTGGATGTGACAATACTTAAAAGAAAAATGTGTTTTCACTCAAAAAAAGTATTATGTTTTTATTTAATTATTTATTGGTTTAAAATATATTTTCCTTAAGGGGTAACGGGTCGGGTCATATTACCCGTTAATATTATCGGGTCGGGTCATTTTACCCGTTTATTTTAACGGGTGTTGCACGACACGACCCGTTAAGATATCGGGTATGACACGAAAATGACACGAACACAGGAAACACGACACGAATGCCAGGTCTATCCTTATATAATGCATCACTTTTTCGCAAAACACTTAGAATTGACAGTACGACAGTTACGTTATTTTTATAATTGATATACTATATGATAATGTCGTCATACTCAATATAAGACGTCGACTACCGTAGCACGATATTGTCCACCACATCCCGGGCCCGGCTCCACTACCGTAGCACGATATTGTCCACTTTGGGCCCCGACTACGCCCTCACGGTTTTATTTCTGGGAACTCACACGAGAACTTCCCAGTGGGTCACCCATCATGGGAGTGCTCTCGCGCGCTACTCGCTTAACTTCGGAGTTCCCATGGAACCCGAAGCCAGTGAGCTCCCAAAAGGCCTCGTGCTAGGTAGGGATGGGAATATACATATAAGGATCACTCCCCTGGGCGATGTGGGATCTCACAATCCACTCCCCTTAGGGGCCCGACGTCCTCTCGGCACACTTCCGGCCATGGATTGGCTCTGATACCAAACTGACACACCCCGACCGAGATCGAGGCATGCTGGCCATCACGTGAGGTGACGTAGCCATGTGCACAGTGCGGAAGCATTAAAGTAATGAGAAATACGAATAAATAAAAATCGAAATTCAAGGAGTATTAACACCTATTCAGAGCATGAAGTCTAGGTGCAGTCGAACATAAGGAGTATTTATACAAAACACCCCAACGGGGATTCTACATGAGTGAAGGTCTGTCAGAATCACTGCTGCTGCCTCGGGTGCCACCAACAACGCTAGCTAATACCTGGAGGGGCGCAAAACAAAAGCGTGAGTGGGCAAAAACAAAGTCTTTTTGAAAATCATTTCAAAACAATCTTTATAACCCCTTGCCGTAAAACTTGTATACTTTCCCAGAAAATAGTATATAAACATATACTTATCTCAACTGAAAACTCATCATCAAAATATATATGCCAACGAATCAAATATATGCCATGCCATGCCACTAATTCATTAGGTAAGTGCATCAGGTGAAATAAACTCATCATATATCATAACATGTCCACCGTGTGATCAGCACGGCTGGAACTATAGCTCATAATCAATCTCCACATATCTCATCATAATGTATATCCTGCACACAAGTCGAACCCACTCAAGGTGGTCTATAAGACAAGACTGGGTGTAATATAGTACGCTCTAGTGCTACAATCACGTGAAGACTGTGCGAATGATCGCGGGTCACCTACGAGTCGAACCCACTCAAGGTGGTCTATACGACAGGACTATGCACCTAACTTGGATCCAAGATGAGCTTATGGTGCGAGAGGTGAACATCACGTGAAAGACTGGCCCCTAACTCTGGGCGGGAGCACTAACACCGGGGTGCAAGTTTATGAGCTTTCGATGCATCTCAACAATCTCAACAACTCAACTCTTATTTAAACACACAAGAGTCTTACCTGAACTTACCTGAGCGTCCTCGGCACCAACAATCATGCGCATACAATTAATAATGCAATCACATCTCATAATGCATAATCGAAATATATATAAATATGTGATGGCATGGCATTTCGTTTATGAAAGCATATTTTCCTTTAAAAAGCATTTCAAAGATTAAGTATACTTAACATGGTATTTCTTCTCATCAATCATATAAAACAATTTCTGGGAAAACGCATGGTATATAGGTATATACTGAAAACAAAAGCCCACTCACTGGTATGTAGAAGGATCGTAGCCCCCGTGCCTAGCCTGGCTACGCTCGTCCTCCGGATAGGTCTCGCCTATGTGAGAAACAACTATAAATACATTATTTTAAAGCACATAAACGAAACTAGGTAATAACTTCTCATACAATGCTCAAATGAGGTGTGTGAATATATCAACGTGACCTACACAACCTCAGGATCATCCCCATATTTTTCAAATAATTTTTTGAAGCTCCACGCGCCGCCACGCTCCGGCGAGTGCACGGCTCTACGCGCCCCTACGCGCGGCCACTTGACAGGCACACTGACGGTGCCAGTCAACGCCGTCAGGAATATTCCGTTAGAAACTAACGGAATCTGTTAAACTTAACTAACGGTGTCAGAATATTCGTCAGACTTGACGGAATATTCCTTCATCTCCTACCTCCAGCTCCGGCGACCGTCGCCGTCGTCGGAATCTGGGTAAAACTTCAAACTAACTAATCTCGCTCACTTCTCAACCATTCTTCATGAAACTTGAACCAAATGAAAGCTGGAGATGAGAGGTGTCACGTTATACCTGTCTTGAAGGTCGATGCTCACGGTATCACGTCGGAGATCCCTCAAAAATCTAACGAAACCTGCAACTCGTCCAAGCTTGCCTTTCCGACGTCCAAAATCTTCAAACGAGGTACCCCGAGCCTCCTTGGGACCTCACTAAGCTTCCTATGGCCTTGAAATTCCCTAAAAACAAGCCATTAATTTTTGCATGAACAGTACCAAATCAGAGAACCGTGGTTCGACGTGAAAACATAGGGGTTCTTACCTGAAAATGGTACGAATGTGTTCGTATGGTCTTCACGAACACAATGGTACTCTTTGTACCTTCGATCTCTAAGGTTTGAGGGTGTTTTGGGTTTGTCCGTACGAAAGGGAAGGAAGAGAGAGAGAGAGAGAGCATACGGGAGTGAGAGAGAGAGTGTGATTGGTGATTGTGTGGTCCTCGCACATCCAACACACGAACCCTTAACCCAACCACACCAAAAGTGGTTCAAAATTTAACTAAGGTTACCAACTCAAAACCCTAGAATTATTTAAGTTCCACAAGTCTAAACTCAAACCAACGTTCAGGGCAATTTTATCATTTCACATCCGTCAATAAATAAAATCTGGGACGAGCTGTGACAATCTACCCACCTTATAGAATTTCGTCCTCGAAATTTCAATTACAACAACTATGAAAGTACTAATAGTCATAAAACAAGCGTGGGTACAGCTCTCTCATCCGATCCTCAATCTCCCACGTGGCTTCTTCCGCTAAGTGATTTCTCCACAAGACCTTTACCAACCGAATTGTCTTATTTCTCAATTCCTTATCCTTCCAATCTAGTATCGTCACTAGTTCTTCCTCATAGGACAAATCTGGACTAATCTCAAGCTGCTGAGGAAGGATCACATGTGAAGGGTCTGAAACATAATGGCGAAGCATAGAGACATGAAACACATTATGTACTCTAGCCAACTCCGAAGGAAACTCGAGCCTATAAGCAACCTCGCCAACTTGCTCGATAACCTGATAAGGTCCGATGTATCTAGGGCTGAGCTTACCCTTCTTCCCAAACCTTACAACTCCTTTCCAAGGCGATAATTTCAAGAATACCCAATCACCAACCTCATACACCCTGTTAGTGGCATGTCTATCCGCAAGGTTCTTCTGTCGATCCTGGGCCGCTTTCATATTAGATTTAATCACCTGAACATTCTGAGTAGTCTCCTCTACTATCTCAGGGTCCACTAATGGTCTTTCACCAACCTCTGACCAACACAAGGGTGTATGGCAAGCTTTACCATAAAGTGCCTCAAATGGTGCCATCCTGATGCTAGAATGGTAGCTGTTGTTATAAGCAAACTCCATCAAATCCAACTTAGCATGCCAATCATCACTAAACTGAAGTACTGAAGCTCTCAGCATATCCTCTAAAGTCTGTATGGTTCTCTCTGACTGACAATCTGTTTGAGGATGATAAGCTGTGCTATAACGTAGTTCTGCACCAAAAGCTTCCTGAAATGCTCTCCAAAATTTAGAAGTAAATCTAGGATCCCGATCCGAGATGATACTCACTGGCGTACTGTGATACTTCACAATCTTCCTTATAAATAACTCAACTAGCTTACTCAAAGAATACTTCTCCCTCACTGGAATGAAGTGTGCTGATTTAGTAAGCCGATCAACAATCACCCAAATACCATCATACCCGTTCCGTGTACGAGGAAGCTTGTACACAAAGTCCATAGTGATATTTTCCCACTTCCACTATGGAACGGGAAGTGGTTGCATTAAACCAAACGGCTTCTTCCTTTCGGCTTTTACCTGTTGGCAAATGGCACACCTGCTAACATACTCTGCAATTTCCCTCTTCATGCCCGGCCAATAATAAAATGGTCTAATAGTATGATACATTTTAGTACCTCCTGGATGCATAGCATACGCCGAACTATGTGCCTCATCTAGAATCTCTTTCTTTAGCTTCGCATTATTTGGCACATACATTCTACTTTCTTGCATCAACATACCATCAGCTTCCCGAATTCTCATATCTTTCTTTTTCCCTTTACTTCGGGCATGAATTAATTCTTGAACATCTTCATCTTCAATTTGAGCAGCAAGAATCCGGTCAATTAAAATAGGTCTAACCTGGAAGTTTGCAAGTATAGCTTCCTTTTTGTCTTCCATTTGCAATGTCACTCCGGTAGTCCTTAAGTCACCAAGAAGAGGAACTCTGCTAGCATACAAGGCGTTAACTCGGCCTTGAGCTTTTCTACTGAGTGCATCTGCAACTACATTTGCACTAGCGAGACGATACTCAATCGTGCGATCCTAATCTCTTAGCAGGTCAATCCACCTTCGTTGACGAAGATTAAGATCCCTTTAAGTAAACAGATACTAGAGACTCTTATAATCCGTAAAAAAAATCTTACACTTTTCTCCATAAGGTAATGTCTCCAAATCTTCAAAATAAAGATGATAGCCACTAATTCCAAAACATGAGTAGGGTAATTCATCTCATGAGTTTTCAATTGCCGTGAAGCCATGTTGCATCAGTACGCATCCAAGACCATTCAAAGAAGCATCCTATAAACCTCATAATTACCGCTATCATCTGGAGGTGCTAAAATAGGTGTATGAGTGAGATAATACTTCAGTTGCTGAAAACTTTGCTCACAATTTTCATCCCACTCAAACCTAACCTCTTTTCTAGTCAATCCCGTCAATGGCAAAGCAATGACTGAAAAATCCTTTACAAACCGTCTATAGTAGCCTGCTAGGCCAAGAAAACTCCGTACCTCAGTGACGGTTCTTGGTTGCTCCCAATTCTCCACCGTTGCTATCTCTTGAGAATCTACTTGAATGCCCTGAGCTGAAATGACATGACCCAAAAATGCCACTTCTTTTAGCCAAAATTGGCATTTACTGAACTTAGCATAAAGGCGATGTTCTCTTAACTTCCTTAACACCAAAGTGAGATGTCGTCCATGCTCTTCTTTTGACTTAGAATACACCAGAATGTCATCAATAAAAACAATGACAAATCTATCCAAGTACTGTTGAAATACCTTATTCATTAAGCCCATGAAAGCTGCTGGTGCATTCGTCAAACCGAACGGCATCACAAGGAACTCATAATGTCCATAACGAGTCCTAAAAGCCCTTTTAGGGACATCATCACTCTTGATCTTCAACTGATAGTACCCTGACCTCAAATCAGTCTTCGAGAACACCCGAGCACCTCGAAGTTGATCAAAAAGATCATCTATGCGCTGGCAATGGATAACGGTTTTTAATCGTTACCCAGTTCAATTGCCTGTAGTCTATGCATAGTCTCAAAGTTCCCTCTTTCTTTCGAACAAACAGAACTGGGGCTCCCTAAGGCGAAATGCTAGGTTGAATAAAACCTTTTTCAACAAATTCCTGAAGCTGAATCTTTAACTCTCTCAATTCAGCAGGTGCCATTCTATATGGAGTCAAAGAAATAGGATCCGTACCTGGTAACAAATCGATAGTGAACTGCACATCTCTATCTGGCGGTAATCCAGGTAAATCATCAGGAAAGACATCCGGGAAATGCCTAACCACTCGAACTTTCTCCACACTACTAGGAGTAGCATCGTTGAGCACCACGTGAGGTAAATACCCTTGGAATCCTTTATCCAATAATTTCTTTGCCCGCATGGCAGAAATGACACCATGTCTTACTCCACTACGTTCTCCTACGAACGTAATTCCAGATAACCCTGGGCGACGAAAGGTCACTGTCTTCTCACGACAGTGAATATCAGCAGTGTTATAATGTAACCAATATGCTCCCAAAATTACATCAAGTCCACGAGAGTAGACCCTAAAACTCGAGTCAAACAAGCAGAAAACGAGAAGTCATCTTTCCCAACAAGCAGTATCTCTTGGAAACTATTGTAATGTTCAAACCACCTCTCCATTTTTGCTTAGTTGCAGATTTCTAGTCAAACAAGGTCAACGTTGGTGGAAAGAACGACTCGTCAGTGATCAACCTAAAACCCCAAGAGAGCACACAGCCTTCCAGAAAAGTGCAACTTCTATATGTGCTAACGCCACAATACGAGGAAACACAACGCGTCCTCCAAGGTAAAGTTGTTGATACGCCCCTGGGCCTGCTTTCGTTCTCCTAGACCTCTATTAGCGTGAACATCTCGGCCCTGCGAATTACGCCCCTGACCTGACTGACTGTGCTGTCTCGACGACACTTTCCAAAATGTCGATTATTGCACCTACGGCACAAGGGAGCGCCTGTACCACCCGACTCTCTCGGCCTCTGAAAGCGGGGTCCTTGAGATGACTGACCTTTACCTTTGTTATCTTTCCTTTGATTCACATTCTTTTCCTCTTCTTCATCACTATCGCTGTACATAATCTTAGAGTCCTCAATCCTCAACAAAATCTCGTAAAACTCCTGGTAAGAAGCACAATGGGTAGTGGTCGCCATAGAACACCACTTCTTCTTAGCACCTAGCTTAAAACGACATAAGATCACAACCGAATTAGCAGCAACATCCGAATGGTAACAAGACAAGTCCGTAAACTTTCTGTAGTACTCAATCGCCGTCATCTTTCCTTGTCTCAACTTTGTAAACTCTTGCTTATTACCATCAATATATGCCGGAGGGATAAACCTTTTCTCAAACAACTCCCAATCAGCTGTTTTCCTCCGGTGTCATCGTATAAGACTCCTGTCTCTACCAGGATGTAGATTCAGTACTCAGAAACTAGGTAGTCGTCTCGACCCACCTTTCCAGAAGAATATTCCCTTGACTTCTCATCACACAAAATGACTTTTCAACCTGATTGAGCCATCGCTCTGCTCCCTCAGGTCCATCATTTCCCATAAAATGATTCAGCTTCAACTTATAAACAGTCTCAAGAGAAGTCCTTTGGGGAGAACGGATAACAAACTGAATCATATTAGCAATAGCTTCCCCTAACTGAGCTATATCAGGGAAACTAGGCTCATCTGAACGACGTGGCTCTCTACGAGGAAACATAGTTCTGACAGAAGACATCACGATGATTGACCTACTCACAAAATATGCAGGACTGCGGAACCTAGGCTTTGATACCAAACTGTCACATCCTGACCCGGGGTCCACCACATCCCGGGCCCGCTCCACTACCGTAGCACGATATTGTCCGCTTTGGGCCCTGACTACGCCCTCACGGTTTTGTTTCTGGGAACTCACACGAGAACTTCCCAGTGGGTCACCCATCATGAGAGTGCTCTCGCGCGCTACTCGCTTAACTTCGGAGTTCCCATGGAACCCGAAGCCAATGAGCTCCCAAAAAGCCTCGCGCTAGGTAGGGATGGGAATATACATATAAGGATCACTCCCCTGGACGATGTGGGATCTCACATCGACACAATATCATTTATTCAAATTAATCTTGACTTCATTTGTTTATAATGAATAAGATACCGACATATATAGTATAGACGCATTAATTGTGGTTTTTCACTCATATAGAAAGTTGTTTTTCAGTTTCTTGGTAATTAGGTATTTTCTTTTGTGTTAATTTTTTTTGTTCGCTGCATGCGTGGTGTTTATGTTTCTAGGAAAGAAGCTTCCCCGAAACACCATGAGAGAAAGAATGAAGATTTTGGCGCTGACTAGTTAGAACTTGTGATTTGATCGTAAATGCACAAGACTCACACATTGTGTGGACTTTTCCTCCACGTTAATTTGATCAATTGCATTACTTTGCCATCTTTACTAAAATTCCAAGTCCCTCGTGTGCTGGAATGACAATGCAATTACATACTTCCTAAATGGTTGGAAATCGACTTATACCATGATCCATGCCACAGATAGCTGATGAACATCTCAAATGAATGTACTTTCCGGCCCCCCAACATTTTGGTTTAGTTCACGCGGTGGTCTCTAGTAGTACTGAAAGGCCAAGCAAAATTAAAGGTGGTCTGTGGGCTGTGGGTGGGTGGAGAGGGTTGCTTCTTGTTACTCTATAGGTTAATACAAATTTCAAATTTCAGATTTGAAAGATAAAACATGTACACCCAAAAGTAGTATAGCCCCAACTGAAGGCGATGATTGTGTATTTGACTTTAGGGCATATTAGTCATTGAATTTAAGCATCACTTTCATATTTGCTAATACGGGTACACAGCTAGGTACTTGAGATACTACCAACATGTATTGGTTTGCTTTATTATACTAGTATAATGTCACACAACTTACATATATACTTTCGAATCATCTACTCAAAATATTTTTGTATCGCACCTTTAAACGTTATAGAACATTATATTTCAAGACTGTCAAAATGTACATTCAATTATTCAATATGACTTCATGTAATCAATGATGAAATAAGAACCAATAATTAATGAATGGTTCTATTATAATGGTACAGAGACTTTTTATGATAAAATATGACACTTGTCGTGCTGTGCAAGCCCACACTTCTTTATCCATTTTGTACTTCCATTAGAGCAAGTCCATAGGGGCCTTTAGCCTGATGGACCGTGGATTGCACAGGAGCAAATCGCTGGGGTGATCAACTCCAACCCATGCTGGCTTCGGCGCATGAGGGGGTCTAAGTGACAGGCCCGGCATGAATCGGTGGCCCGAGAGCCCGAGGTGGGAGTGATGCAACGTTGACGTCAAGGCGACGTCAGCCATGTTATTTTTTTTTTACGTCAGGCGATTGTGTAACACGGGCACATGGGGGCGCGTCCTCGACCGGTTTTGCAGGCGCTAAGGCCCGCAGCGCAGATTCAGTAATGTTACCGTTGGAAGCCACGTGGCACCTTCGTGTCCGTTGGATTTTCAACGGTTACTTTTTGTGGACCATTGGATTTTCAACGGTGAAAAAAAAATTCAATCTTTCTTTAATTTCAGTCGTTGGATTTAAGATCAACGGTCCACGTTATTCGCCTTTATAAATTTTAAAAAAAAAAAAAACACAGTAAAAAATTTTGAAATTTTACTGTTGTGCCATGTGGCACAATCTGGAGGGTTGGATTTCAAATTTTTTTTAATCTAACGTCAGAAATTAATTATGTGAATAAAAAATTTAAAAAAATGTAAAAAATTAATAAAAAAATCCGAAGAAAAAAAATTTGATTTGATTTTTCTATAAATACCTTCTCATTATCTTCTACCTTACACCACAATTTCATATTTTCTCAAATACTTTCAACCACATTCCTATCTTTCTCTCAAAGTTTCAATCCAATTGTTTTCCAACAAAATGATTAATGATGCAGGTACGAATTGGACGCTTATTGAAGATGTTGTGTTCTAGCTGGGTTGAAGTTGCGAGAAATGTGGAGTCTTATTCATACCAATTATCTTGAAAAAGTTGGTGGGAAAAGAACCAAAGAATCGATGTCCAGTCGTTGGAGAATACTCAGCCAATCGTTTAGTATGTGGAGAGACGCCTTGGCACAAGCTAGTAGTAATCTTCGAAGTGGGGGAAATTTAGCGGATCATGTAACAATATATTATTTATTTGTTTGTACTATACCCAAATTTACATTAGCTACTTTGATTATAATTATTTCTTCTCCCGCATTGTGTAGACACTTCAAGCACAAGCTTGGTATAATGCCAAAACCAAAAGCAAAAACAAATCATTCAACCGGTGGGAATGTTGGAATATTGTCAAAGATTGTCCTAAATTCAGAGTTGTGCCTGTCGGTCCAGAAGTTGTCATGAACAACATCCCTCTACACTATACGCCCGATCATGCCTCCCATGTTAATGAAGATGACGTAGAAGAAGTGCCGGAAACGCCCCCTGAACAAGCGTCGGGGTCGACCCGTTATCCAATTAGGCCTCAAGGTAAGAAGGCTTCAAAGAGAAAAGGGAGTGCTTCCAAGAATGATTATGCAAAATATATGGAAGAGCTTGCTCGCCAAGGTGAATTGACTTTGGCGCAGAAAATGGCTAAATTTGAGGCTAATAAGGCTATGGAGGAGGCAAAAAATGCAGCTGTTGAGAGATTATTTCAAGCTAATGAGAGAGAAAGATAGCTACTTAGGCAAGAAAGGGAAGAGATTAGAGAAGAAAGAAGGGCACAACAAGATCGTGACATTATGAACACGCCTTTAGAAGGGAAGTCTCCGAATTCTAAATATTTTTGGAATTCGGAGAAAGCAGACGTAGTGCGAAGGAGGCGTGCAAGAGAAGCGAGAGCAAGAGGAGATGGTCCTAGCACGACAAGAGAAGATGATCCTAGCACCACAAATTGGTTAGGTGATGATTTTCCATTCACAAGCCCATAATTTTCCAATCACTTCGTTTGTAATTGGAGCCCATAATTTTCCAATCATTTTGGGTTGTAATTTCTTATTTATTGAATAGAGTACTTTATATTGTTTCCAATTTATTGAATTTAGTACCTTATTTAAACTAAGAGTATATTTATTTAATTTGATAATTTATTTAAACTAAGAGAATCTTTATTCAAAGGACATAAACACACCAAATAAAATTACATAAACATACCAAATAATAAACAAAAACTCACTAAATGAACTTAAAAAACACACCAAATGGAATTATATAAACATACCAAATAATAAAAAAAACTCACTAAATGAACTTAAAAAACACACCAATAAACACACCAAATAAAAACAAACACACTAAATGAACTTAAGTATCTTGAGCTTGTTTCAATTCCCACTGGTGCTCTATCAAGTCAATTTGCCGGGCATTGTGCATATATGGGTCATGAAGTGCAGTATATCGTTGAATGAGCCTTTCATTGTAACGTCCATCCCTTTCTAATG
Source organism: Cotoneaster glaucophyllus (assembly GCA_036320875.1). Taxonomy (NCBI): domain Eukaryota; kingdom Viridiplantae; phylum Streptophyta; class Magnoliopsida; order Rosales; family Rosaceae; genus Cotoneaster; species Cotoneaster glaucophyllus. The sequence continues at coordinate 16,244,128 of CM070070.1, read as the reverse complement.
GCTCGTGTTGCACGGGTTATTCAGTAGTGTCATGAGCACAATATATTTGTGTTCTGGAATTGTTCATCGTGTCTGGCTCATATTCATCAACGGCATCATAATCATACTCATCTTCAACAATCATTTTGTGAACAATGATGCACGTCATCATGATGGATCGAAGCGACTCTAAATCAAACATTCTGGTATCACCCCTGGCAGTAGCCCAACGAGCTTGGAGGATACCAAAACAACGCTCCACATCCTTCCTACACCCCTCATGACAGCTTGCAAAGTGTTTCTCCTTTGCACTTCACGGACGTGGCACTGTTTTGACAAACAATGACCACCTTGGGTAAATGCCGTCTGCTAGGTAGTATGGCATGTGGTACTTACGTCTGTTGACCCAGTACGTGACTCTTGGTGCTTTTCCTTGCAGGACATCGTTGAAAACTGGGGATTGGGCCAGGACATTGAGGTCATTTTGAGCTCCCGAAACACCGAAAAAAACGTGCCAGATCCATGTATCAAATGAAGCCACCGCCACCAAAATGATACTTTTTGCTCCTTTTCTGTCCCCGTAAGCTCATTGCCATGAACTTAGACAGTTTTTCCAGGTCCAGTGCATATAGTCGATGCTTCCAATCATCCCAGGAAAACCTTGCATATCGCCCTTCTTTAGAAGCCTTTGCAAGTCCATCTCAGTTGGTCTTTGAAGGTACTCTGTGGTATAGATAGATTCGATTGCGGAGCAAAACCTCATCACGGACTCAAGAATGGTTGATTTCCCCATCCTCGCTATCTCATCCACTTGGTCTACAGATGCTTCATATTCAAGCATCCGCAAGGCAATAGTAATTTTTTGCTCATGAAGGAAACCCGAAACACTAAAAGGATCCTTGTTTTGCACAAAGTAAGAATCATGGTTGCAAACAGCAATCATGATTTTGTTGAACAAATGTCCTTCCATTCTAAAACGACGTCTAAAGTACGTATCAGGGAATGCATTGTTACGGACAAAATAATCGTCCAAAAGATCCTAACTTTGTCGTTGCATGCTTCTATCGATGTTTGCAGAACGGCTGGGCCTGCAGATCTGAGCCACAGCTTGGATGACTCGACGAGAATGTGAGGCTCATTGGCTTCTTGCTTTGTCATCTCTCCTTCTACGCTCCTCATCCTCTTCCTCTTCCATCTCATTTTGGGCCACCTGGAGATTGAACATTTCTTCCCCTTGCTTAAGCAATTCTTTCTCTTCCTCTTCGATTTCCCAAAACATCCTTTAAGAAGAAGACATTGTAAGAATGAAGCAGAAACTATGAGTAATGATAAGAAATTTTGATTTTGGTGAAGGAAGCAGAAACTATGAATAATGATAGAGATTTTGATTTTGGTGTGTGATTTCTTAGGATGGATGGTGGGTCATATGGAGGAAAAAAAAAGGATTATCTTATAGATGATGCCACGTGGCATGTCGTCATTCGTTAAAAATCTGTTCGAAATCTATCCTCAAAGATTGTAAATAGATTGTGACACGTGGTGCGACGTGATTGGTTAAAAATCTTATCGGAAATCTATCCTCAACGATTCTGAAAAGATAACGACACGTGGCACGACGACATTGGATAAAAATCTTATCAAAATCTATCACCAATAATTGTCTTTTCGGATAATGACACGTGGCTCAACAAGAACGATTAAAAATCTTATCCGAAATTACAAATAAAATTATTTTGTATTATTTTATAAAATAAAAAATACTAATATTTTATTACCTATTGCCAGGGCTATTCGGTTTAGGGGTGGAGATGCAAAAGACAGTTACTGTTCATTAAGGGTTCACTTGGTGAATTCAATAGTGAATAGTCCTAGGGGCCTTTGCAACAATGGAGTTGCTTTTATAACAAAAGGATTCCTCAAGAGCTAGCTAATTAAATTTGAGAAGAGAGAAGATGACTTCCAGTAGCTCTCTAATGGTGATTGTTTTAATATTACTTTAAACCAATATATCTAAATTTTATTGGTTTGTAGTCATTATATACGAAATATGATTGGTATAATTTTTTTTTAACAAGATTCTAAAATTACTTTTTGACCTTTTTACCTAAAACTTATATATGAGATAATTATAATTAGAGATCCTACGAGTGTTCATACATTTAAGAGACGTCGGTATCTACTTACCAAGAAACTTGAATAATATTTTTCACCGGAACCAAGTTCGCACAGCAGTCATATTCGGCTGACCACAGCAGTTAACTATTATGTGCATGTTGCTCCCCCTAAGCATTTAAGCATGTTTTAGCGAGGCATGCATGCACCTAACAAATTCCTCAGTATGGTGGTATGTGAAACATAATTGTTATTTTTGAAGCAGCTCTAATTGGAGGTCAAAAATTCAAACCATGAGGGTTCAAAGTTTTAGTGAGAAAGCGTACTTACCCTAGTTATATATAAGAAAATGATTTCTGCACATTCATTTTTTTTCTGTACTTTTTTTATTGAATTCAACAACCTAGAAAAAATGGAGTGTAAAAGTCATTTGCCTTACACACACACACACAAATATATATATATAAACTTGTCATGATAATTTCCTTACTTTTTCCTAGAATAATAAAAAAAATCAGTCACTTAGTATTACGGTTTAATATTATTCCTCTTCATTTGTAAGTAAGAGATCTTAGGTTCAATTATTACCAAAGGCGAACTCAAACCAAATTATAATGGCTAGCCTACTATGAAGCTTAGCCCACTCATCTACCCCTTAGTGTAGATAATATCGTATGTATTGAAAAAAAAAATAAAGAAAAAAAAAATTTGCTCCGGTTAATCATATTCCTAATTAGTTAGATTTTCTATTTTTTATTTTAAATTGTTTTTACTATAATGAGGGGGAGTGGGGAGAGTTCGAAACTATTAAAATGATTTAGGGGATATGGGAGTTTCGAAACTGGGACGCATGGGCTAGAAACTCAACACGTTATCTAGTAGGATATTGGATCACATGCAAAAAACATGTATGATTTATAGAACTCTCAACTTTTCCCTGTAGTTAGAAAATAGTTGTATTGCGAAGCATTTTTTACTCGCTAATTTAAAATAAAAAGGTAATGCTAGGGAGACAAAAAATTTAAATCAAATTTACAAACCAAATAATATATCACCAATAGAAAATAAGCACATTAATTAACATTTAAATAATAATCCAATAATCACTAGCCACATTATTTAGTATGTAAATTTGGTTTTGGTCTCCTTTGCATTATTCAAAATAAAATAAAACAAAAAGACTGAGGCGGTAAGGCAACAGAGTGAGCACTAAGTGCATAGAATTTGGGTAGATAGTCACAAGTGGGTCAAGATTTGGATTCCAATTTCATCATGGTCTCCTTTTCTTGTGTAAACCGCATTTTTTTTCTTTTTAAGATATATTTCAGAGTTAAATTAGGCGCCAACTTGAGTTCGCTAGCAAGAGTTTCAAGAGTTCAAAGAAGTCGAGACTTTAAGAGTAGTGTTTGATAATCATTTCGTTCAGTTTTTTTTTTTTAAACTAAATTTAAAAATAATTATCAAATAAGTTTTTAACTGAAAAAATAAAAACAGAACCGCTCACAACAATAGCTTTAATTTTTAATTTTCAGTTTTCAATATTTTTAAAAAGTAAAAACTAGGGAGTTTTAACGAAAAGCTCGCAGGTACTGTTCACTTTAACGAAAAACCACATTTTTACACTAAAAAGTCAATCTTGGTACTATTCACTTTACCCTTTATTTTGTCCTTATCGTTAAAACTCAAAGTTTTCAAGCCCTTTTCATTAGTTTTTCTTAAAAACTAAGCATTTGCTTTATTTGTAGATTTGGTGGGAGGGGGGGAGGCGTTGAAATATATGGTCAAAGGGACAATGGTCAATCTGAGCGCGAATGTTGACTACTAGGCCGTCCACGTGGGTCTTCCCCTCTGGCTGAATTTTCATTCTTCCTTATTTCTGTTTCTAGTTTTCTTTTCTGTACGCTATTGTTGTTGACATTTCTAGGTTACGTTGTACAGAAAGATGGCTCCGCATGCACACCATGCAGCACTACTAGAAATCCGAACAATATGTTCACTCCGTAGATAAAATTATCAACCGGCTTATACACGAAGTGTGAGTTGAAATTTTATTTTTAAAATATCCAATCAGTTATGTTATGACAATTAGTATACCGGACTATTCTCGGTACATTTTTCAATTTCCAATCCGTGGCTATTACAAGCACTAGTCATGGATTTGGCCAATCGCCAAGGAGAGGCAACGCACCACTGCCAGTTATTTATCCCTGATTTGATCATGTTGAAACACGTGATTTTTATTATTCAACATTATATTAATTCAAAACATGTGGTGAACTTTATTTAGTAATGTCACACCCAAAAACATTAATTCTAAATTCTTCTAAACTGTGTGGCAATGTGAATTGTTGAAATCAAGAATTTTCACAAGAGGAGACAGACTATGATATTTTCCGTCTATTATACATAGATGATTGACTGACTCTGTTCTGTGAACATTTGGGGTGAAGTGGACCAATTTTCGCTAGGATGCAGCTAATTTCACTGATTAGGGTGGACTTAATATAAAATTACCACTAAATTATTGTTAGTCCAAAAGTTAGAACTAGGTTGAAAAATTACTCAAGAAATCGAAGAATTAAGATTGAGGAATACAAGATTCAGTTATAATGATAACAAATTCACTAACTATTTGACAAGTGACAGTCAATACAACTATTTGATCACTAAACCTTGGTGACTCTGTAATTCATCACATGATAAATAATTGACACACCCATGCCTGGGTCTCATAGTCGAATTGTTTGAATAAACGAGATTCACAATGTTCCGTATGTACCTTTTTTGGTCGGAGTTTGAATAAAAGGGTTCCAGAAATTCCTAGTTCCTACATTGGCTATGTGCATGTGTGGACTGTACATTACATTACTCTTTTACACACTACAAAAAACATATCCTTTCCAAACGAAATCATTTCATCGGGCCAGTAAGTTTCGTCGCTTAAGGTTTTACCCAACCGATTTTTCTCAAAAAAAAAAAATTGTTACACAAAACTTGTGGCGCAAAGTATTGCCCCGACGAATTTAGAATTTTCGTCGGGCAAACTATGTTTGGCCGACAAAATTGTGTCGTCGAGAAAAGCGCGTTGACCACGTTTGCCCTACGAAATCTCGTTGGGCAAAATATTTATTTAAAAAAGCATAATTTTATTTTTTATTTAATTAAAAAAATAAAAGTAGTTTGCCCACGAAATTGATTAAATTTAAAAAATAAATCGTTATTTTATTTTTATTTAATTTATTTATTTAGTTCTAATAAATAAAAATTCCCAAAATTTTCTTAAAATTTGTAACACACAGACTCAATTTTCAGATGTAAATTCACAACTAAAAATGACACACCCCGACCCGGAATGTCCACTAGGACTTCGAATCGAGCTGTGCTGGCCGACACCTGGAGGGTGACGAAGCCATAAAGTGTGGTGATGTGCAAAAATGTGAATAAATTTAAACCTATATGTGTCTATATATCAGAGTACGCTCACACGCAATGGCAGAGCATAAGATCAGTGCAGTAAGATAGGGTGAGAATCATACCCTTAAAGGTATCCACCTAAACTGGAATATGCCATGAATCCTCGCCGGTACGAACCTTTAGCAAATAATACCTGGAGGGCGCAAAACAATAAAATGTGAGTGGGCGAAATAAAGCTTTTCAAAACCTTTTCACATTATCAAAAGTATAACCCCTCGCCAAAAACCTATATAATTTCCCAGAATTATAATATACACAATTATGTATTTCCCAAGATCATTTCCATAAATTCAGAAATCCCAACAAGTATATCCTGCAAGATACCATAATTATTCAAGTCTAACAGCTGGACTAAAACAATGAAATAATAATGTGTCAGCCGGATCCACTTATAGTGGCCTGTACAACTGCACCTATAGCTCATCACATATGCCTGCACATGAGTCGGAACCACCTATTGTGATCTGTGCGACGATATTATGTCGGAACCATCGCTAATGGTCTGTACGACAAGAATGAGTATATCGAAACCGTCGCTAACGGTCTGTACGATAAGAATGAATATATCGGAATCGTCGCTAACGGTCTGTACGATAAGAATGAATATCTCATCATTCAATGCTAGCACATAAGTCGGAGTCACCTGTAGTGACATGTACGACTCAATCATAATTCATCAATCAATGTTATGATATCACATGAGTCGGAGTCACCTCTAGTGACCTATACGACAAGTATGTGTGTGTGTCGGAACCACCCCTAGTGGTCTGTACGACATTACTTCATTAAACCTTTTTAGTGGTTTGTACGACTATTATGTATGTGTCAGAACCACAGAACTATACATTCCATATGTCACTAAATTATACCACTACTTACTTTTTACCATTTCTCATACACAACCTTACCTGATACTTACCATTGCGTCCGCAGCAGCACCAGTAATAACAATAGTTAAAGAATGCAATTTCTAACAAAAGAATATATATAACATAACAAACTAACTAACCATAGCATTTGATCAATCACTACTACAAAACGGGGTATCACTGGCGGTATAAAACCGCCAAGAAACACCACTTACTGTCGGATTTTTGATAAAAATCCGACATTAAATCGTGCAATGTCGCATAGAGAAACCGACACCAATACTACCGTCACAAAAAGGTATTGACGTCGCTTTGTATCCTCAATCCGCCACCCAGAAGCAAAATAATATTAAATAAAAAAGAACAACGGCGTCGCTTAAAAGCGACATCGGCTCTTACGTCGCTTATAAGCGACATGGAAATCTGATATGATGGCGGTCCAAACCGACATTAAGTAACAAATAAACAATTAAAATATCACACTTACTGTCGGTCAAAACCGACATCACGTAACAGGTAAACAATAAAATACTCAAAATACTCACACTTAATGTCGTCCATAACCAACACCAAATATATTAACAACAAAAAAAATTCCATTTTTAATTAATAATAATTAAAAAAATTACATAAAAATAAATCCCACAATATGTCAATGAAAAAACAAACAATTTTAAGTAAACTTCATATTAAAAATAAAATTTCTACCAACTATATATTAAATTTAAAATTAACTACAATTCTTCAAAATGTACAACCAATACAAATTCTTCCCGAACTCTTGCGAAAGATTTTGAACTGGTTGTGTAGTTCATAGTTTTCAACTACCGATTATGCTTATTTTTTCGGCAATCTCCTGAAAAATAAAATAATTTATTAGACAAATTTCAAGTTATAATGAAACGTTTACCCTTGTTTTACCCTTGTTTTTTCTTTATTCCAGTATGCCATCATCGGAATATTTTTGTAATCTCTAACCTCTGCCGCTACATGTTTCGAAAACACACTAGAATTATCACTAATGCATTTTCCAGACAAATCAAATGAATAAGGTTGTTCTTTCCAATTCAGAATTGAGGGTTCACGTCTCCGTTGAGTTGATCCTTATAAATACAGAAAAAACAATTAAACACCAAGAAACAAAAATAAATTTTCAATTTAAGCATAAAACTAGTTAGAATACAAAACAAAAACTAAAACTAATAATCATAATAATTTAAAAATGAACCACCTTCGAGCTCTTCCTCTTCGAATTGGAGTTCCTCAGAATGTTGATCTTCAAAATGGTGATCCATAGCAAATCAAGAAGGAGAAGTGGAAAAATTGAAAAAGGAGGAAGAAAGGGGCGCACGGATGAAATAGGGAAGGAGAAGAAGAAAGACTGAAATTGGGGGAAAATGAAAGCACAGATGAAAAGGGCAAGAGAGATGTTTAAATATGGGTACTTAGTTGGTGTCAGTTTAAACCGACATTGATGGACTGACGTCGAATTAAAAGCCAATGGCGTCGAATTAAATATACATGGCGTCGGTTTTAATCGACGCCAACCTGACACACTTTACTGATATTCACATCACTTTCTGACACTCTTTATTGAAAACACGGCGTCGCTTTAAATTAATGGTGGTGTCGTTTAAAACCGACACCAACTTCTGACACACTTTTTGAAGTTCACGTAGCGTCGCTTTAAAAGATTATAGCGTCGTTTAAAACCGACACCAACTTCTGACACACTTTTTGAAGTTCACATAGCGTTGCTTTAAAAGATTATAGCGTCGGTTAAAACCGACACTAAGTTTAACCCAAATTTCCCCTCCAAAACAACCGGGAAATTTCCCTCTTAATATTTCCAAACATTTCCCGCCTAATGTTTGGGAAATTTCCAATCCGGCCATCCATTTCCCTCCTAATATTTAACCCAAAGAAAAAAAATTAACCATCTTTTTTTTTGTGTTATCTCATGTAACATTTTAAGATTTTAATAAATAAAATTTAACTTGAATAAAATACGTAATAAAAAACATAGATATAATTTTATTATAAAATATCATCACATACTAATTGAAACATAGTCTAATTAACACTTAAAATATATAAAATAATTAATATATTTATTCCAAGTCATCAAAACGATAAGATTCACTAACACTTAGAGTTTATTTATACTTTTATTAAGTATAACACAAGATTCACTAGTGTAAATATTTTAAATTGAAGATCGAATTCATTCTTTGTATTCATATTATGTTCTACTTAATGGAAGTATAAAATAAACTCCAAGTGTTTGTTGAATCTATAGTTTTGACGGAATACACATTCTACAAAACTAGTTTCAACGATCCAACCGTCAAAATTGTTTGTATATGCTCCAACATCGCATACGTAAAAAATAGTAAAAAACTGACATTCAGATATTAGGTAACGGGACGAAACCTTTCGACAGTTATAAACAAAAACTCACGATTTAACGGTTATTTTAACTTCGATTTTGATGATTTAACGGTTATGACTCGTAGTTCTCAACCTGTTCGTGGGCATATATTGGAGTTTGACGACGATTTTGAACGAACTTTGAGAAGGAAGAGGAAACAGCCAGAATTCAATCCACCTAGTTCTAGTTCTGAATCCGAATTTGAGGAAGAGGAAGAGGAACAAGACATGGTTGTAGACAATCGAACGATCAAGGAACCTTCAGCCTTAGGATTAGACAATGCCGTCCCTATTTGTATTCAATACCCTAGGGCAGCTCAAGGCAAAACCGATGAGTTTGAATTGAAGTCTAGTTTGCTGCATCACATTCCCAAGTACCATGGGTTGTCCATGGAAGATCCGAACAAGCATCTTAAGGAATTTGAAGTGGTGTGCTCGAGCATGACACCAATCAATGTGGATGGGAATATTCTGAAGATGAAAGCCTTTCCATTCTCTCTTTTGGAAAAGGCTAAAGATTGGCTCTTTGAATTAGCACCTGGAACAATCGCGTCTTGGGAAAGCATGAAGAAAGCATTCTTAGAGAATTCTTCCAACTTCAAGAGTTATTCTTTTGAGGAAGAGAATTAGTGGACTTCAACAAGGCCAAGGAGAATCCTTTCCAGCGTATTATGAGCGTTTCAAGACTTTAGTTGCATCTTGTCCACAACATCAAATGAAGGAAGAGATTTTAATTCAATATTTCTATGAGGGACTACTTCCAATTGAGAGACAAATGCTTGACGCTTTGGCAAGAGGTGCTTTGGTTGACAAAACACCAGTTGTTGCAAAGATCTTAATAGCAAATCGAGCCTTGAATGCACAACAATATGAAGGAGTTGGACAAAGAGAACCCACACGGCAGAATCAAGTTAATGAGGTAAGTGCTATTTCAGAATTTCAATCTCAAATGGCTAATCTCTCTATTCTTCTATCACAGGTTACTGAAGGATCCAAGGTACAAAATGCAGCTGCTTGTGGCGTGTGCTCTATGCAAGGACACCCCACTGATCAATGTCCTCAATTAATAGAGAATGGGGGATGGGAAAGTGCCAATGTCATAGGTTATCAAGGCCAAAATCAACCAAGGAATGACCCGTTTTCCAATACTTACAATCCGGGCAGTAGAGATCATCGAAAAATGAAATGGAGGGAACCTCAACAGACTCAACAACAAGGCGGATATAGACAGCCACCTCCTGGGCTCTATCAAATGCCATTTGCACCACCACAACCTCACCCACAGTCTTCCCAACCAAATTCAGGTTCGTCAATGGATAATAATAAAATTCTTCAAGTACTAACTTCTTTGACGCAAGGCTTACAAAATCAAGCCAAGAAGATGGGCAAATTGAAGAATCAAATGGGGCAGATGGCAGAATTCATGGGACAATTTAGAGAACAAGGCAAACTTTCTAGTTCAACCGTTGTAAATCCAAAGGAAGGCTTTGAAACTGCTAAGGCTATCACTTTGAGAAGTGGTAAAGAGATTGGAACCAACCCAAAAACATTCAAACAAAGCCAAAAAGAGGACGAAAAGTTGCCGCTCGAAGAAGAAGATGTGGACAAGGCCACAGTAAGGGAAAAACAACCATTGCCGCAACCTTCTAAGGCCCCTATGTCATCCAATTCAGGTAAGGTTGGTTCAAATTCAATTCCTTCTAACCCTATTCCACCAAATGTGCCTTTCCGTCGCAGGTTTATTCAATCAAAGAAAGAAGAGAATGAAAAAGACATTCTAGAAACCTTCAGGAAGGTGCAAGTCAATATCCCACTCCTTGATGCAATAAAGCAAGTTCCAAAGTATGCTAAATTTTTGAAAGAGCTTTGTACAACAAGGAAACGGATCTCGAACAAGGAAGTGGTACGGGTAAGTGAGAATGTTTCTGTAGTTTTACAAAGGAAACTGCCACCTAAATGCAAAGAACCAGGTAGTTTCACAATCCCTTGTGTTATTGGCAATACCAAGTTTGAACATGCTATGTTAGATTTAGGTGCTCCCATTAATGTCATGCCTTACTCTATCTATGCATGTATGAATCTAGGAGAGCTGAAAAATGATGGTGTTATTATTCAATTAGCTGATCATTATAATGCATACCCGAAAGGAGTTTTGGAAGATGTTTTGGTGGAGGTTAACCATTTGATCTTTCCAGCGAATTTTTATGTGCTTGAGATGGAAGATTCAGCCCATTCTATACCATTGCCAATCTTACTTGGAAGACCTTTCATGAAAATAGCCCGCACCAAGATAAATGTGTTCAAGGGGACGTTAATAATGGAATTTGATGGCGATGTCATTAACTTTAATATTTCTGAAGCCATAAGGTATCCTATTGATGATCATTCTTGTTTTTCTATTGATGTATTTGATTCTTTGGCGCAGGAATGTCTCGAAGTCTTAAATAGGGATGCCCTTGAAACAACCATTGTCGAATGAATGGGACTCAAAACCAATATGACCAAGCCTAATCATGCAGAAATTGTCGAGATGGTGGCTGCCCTTAAGTCTTTGCCACAACATATTGGTAAGCCTCCAATCCCAATTCCAATTTCTGTTTCTACTAACAAGTTGTTACCTTTAGTGATTCAGGCACACCTTCTTGAGCTTAAATCGTTACCGAATCATTTGAAGTATGTTTTCTTGGGAGACAAAGAGACTTTGCCAATCATAGTCTCTTCAACACTCATGGCATTAGAGGAGAAGAAACTGGTTCGGGTGTTGAAAGAGTACAAAACAACCATTGGATGGACTTTGACCGACATTAAGGGAATAAGTCCTACAACATGCATGCATCGCATACTTCTGGATGAGGGGGCTAAACCAACTCGAGAGGCTCAACGCCGACTCAACCCTCCAATGATGGAAATTATGAAAAAGGAGATCATCAAGCTTCTTGATTGTGGAGTTATTTATCCAATTTCGGATTATCGTTGGGTTTCACCAATTCAAGTAGTACCAAAGAAATCTGGAGTAACGGTGGTAAAAAATGAAGAGAATGAACTTGTGCCTACTCGTATCCAAACAGGTTGGAGAGTTTGCATTGACTATATGAAGCTCAACGCCACCACAAGGAAAGACCATTTTCCTCTACCATTCATTGATCAAATGCTTGAAAGGTTAGCTGGTCATTCCTTTTATTGCTTTCTTGATGACTATTCGGGATATAATCAGATTGTTATAGCTCCAGATGATCAAGAAAAGACTACTTTTACTTGTCCATTTGGTACTTTTGCTTATTGTCGAATGCCATTTGGTTTATGTAATGCACCAACCACTTTTCAAATATACATGGTAAGTATCTTTTCAGATTTTGTCGAGAAGATCATTGAAGTTTTCATGGATGATTTTAGTGTTTTTGGTGATTCTTTTGATGATTGTCTAACCAATCTCACTTTGATATTGAAACGCTGCATCGAAACTAACCTTGTTTTAAATTGGAAAAAATGTCACTTCATGGTAAAACAAGGCATAGTTTTAGGTCATATAGTTTCATAAAAAGGGCATTAAAGTTGATAAATCTAAAATAGATCTTGCACGCTACTTACCCCTCACTTCGGTGAGAGAGGTTCGTTCTTTCCTTGGACATGCAGGATTCTATAGACGCTTTATCAAAGATTTCTCGAAGATTGCAACACCCTTGTGCCGACTTCTACAGAAGGATGTGCCGTTAGTGTTTGATGACGAATGTGAGAAGGCATTCAATCACCTCAAGAAGATGCTCACTTCGGCACCTATCATTGTTCAACCAAATTGGAGTCTTCCTTTTGAGCTTATGTGCGATGCTTCAGATTATGCTTTAGGGGCTGTTTTGGGACAAAGAAAGGACAAGCAGCCGCATGTCATCTACTACGCTTCTCAGACCTTGAATGATGCTCAATTGAACTACTCCACCACTGAAAAAGAACTCCTTGCTGTTGTGTTTGCTTTAGATAAGTTTCGTTCTTATTTACTTGGAACTAAAGTTATAATCTACTCTGACCATGCAGCTTTGAAGTACTTACTCACAAAGAAAGAAGCCAAGCCAAGGATTATTCGCTGGATGCTTTTTCTCCAAGAGTTTGACGTGGAAATTCGAGACAAAAAAGGAAGTGAGAATGTAGTAGCTAACCACTTTAGTTGTTTGGTACATGACGAAGATCCATTACCTATTCCAGAGACATTCCCAGACGAAGAACTGCTGACTATTAAGGTAAGTGAGCCATGGTATGCTGATATTGTGAATTATATTGTGTCTAAACAAGTTCCAAATACCATAAACAGGCACCAATGTGATAAACTTAGAAAAGATGCATGTTTTTATGTATGGGATGACCGTTATTTATGGAAATATTGCCCTGATCAAATTCTTCGTAGGTGTCTGCATGATTCTGAATTCAATTCAATTTTAACTTTTTGTCACACTTATGCTTATGGAGGTCATTTAGGTCCTCAAAGGACAGCACTTAAAGTTTTAGAATGTGGATTTTATTGGCCTACTATATTTAAGGATGCTAGAATTTTTTGCATGACCTGTGATCGTTGTCAAAGAATAGGAAATATAGGTTCAAGAGACCAAATGCCGCAGACTCATATATTTTCTGTTGAGATTTTTGATGTTTGGGGCATTGACTTCATGGGTCCTTTTCCTTCCTCTCATGGTTTCAATTATATTTTACTTGTTGTAGATTATGTTTCGAAATGGGTGGAAGCAAAAGCAACCCGTACTAATGATTCCAAAGTGGTTGCAGATTTTGTCAAAACTAACATATTTGCTAGGTTTGGAATGCCGAGAGTACTTATAAGTGATGGGGGTTCCCATTTTTGTAATCGGACCATAGAGGCACTGCTCAAAAAGTATAATCTCACACATAAGGTTTCACCACCTTATCATCCCCAAACAAGTAGGCAAGCCGAAGTTTCTAACCGGGAAATCAAGCAAATCATGGAGAAGACAGTGGGACCAACTCGAAAGGATTGGAGCTTGCGTTTGAATGATGCATTGTGGGCATATCGTACAGCCTACAAAACACCAATTGGAATGTCTCATTTTCAGTTCATTTATGGCAAACCATGTCATCTTCCAGTTGAGTTGGAACACCGTGCACATTGGGCAGTCAAGACTTTCAATATGAACATTGATGCGGCTGGTCTTCATAGGAAGTTACAATTGAATGAGCTTGAGGAAATTCGGAATGAGGCTTATGAGAATGTTCACATTTACAAGGAGAAAACAAAGGCAGTCCATGATAAGATGATTCGTAGTAAGATGTTTTCTGTGGGGCTGAAAGTGCTACTTTTCAACTCTCGCCTTCGATTGTTTCCAGGTAAGTTACGTTCTAAATGGATTGGTCCTTTTGTTTTTACTAATGTCTTTCCCTATGGTGCAGTCCAAATTCAAAGTTTAAAGACAGGACACGAATTCAAAGTGAATGGAAACCGTTTGAAGCCTTACTATGAGTGTTTTGAGGAGCATGTCGTGGAGGATGTACCCCTCCATGCCGTTGGCCCTAGTGAAGCTTAAGTGGATGTATCATCTGGTTGGAAGACGTTAAAGCAAGCGCTTCTTGGGAGGCAACCCATGTATTCAAATAAGAGACGATGGAATCTCCAGCTCCTGCAACCAGATTTGCTCCCTTTTACCCTTCTCTTTATTGTTTTTACTTTGCCATGATTGCCTTGTTAGCTAGTTGTCTTTTGTTGCTTTCTTGTTTGAGTTTATTTTTGAAACATCGAGGACAATGTTTGGTTTAAGTGTGGGGGGGGGGGGGGGGTAAACAGGTTGCTTTTCATGATTTTTCTTCGAATTTCACTACCTATCACTCCTAATGTTGTTATTCACTGTTTTAATGTGTTTTATTGTGTGTCATATAACAAAAATTTGAAAAAAATGGAAAAATTTTGAAAAAAAATACCAAAAAGAGTCGTTTTTGTTTGTTTGTTTGCGTCTTAGGGTACCTTCCAACACAATGATGAGGATTTGGTTTTTAATTGGATGACTGTTAAAGAAAGTTACAAACATGGGTGGAAGTTTGATATACTCTTTGGTTAATGCTTAGTTGTAGTTGTCATTTACGAATTCACATGTAATCACAAAGGAAAAAAAAATCAGTTTTTGTAACATGCTTGAAGGAAGAAACTCATACTAACGCTACAACCCTGAGAGACTTGAGCCTATACTTTGTTTGGAGAGTTATTAATCTGTGATATTCTTGTTTTCTAAAGTCATTGCATGATCTCATTATTTCTTTGCTTGGTTGCTACTTAGAATTCTTTTTCATCATTTTAGTTCCAAATACTAGAACTCATGTCCATTTCATTCAAAGCATAAAATTGATTGCATAACAAATAACAAGATGAAGTTGTTTTGTTACCACTAGAGCCAACAAGCCTTATCTCTTGCATAAGTATTGTAGGTTTAACCCCTTTGAGCCTTATTTAGCCTATTTTCTTTGTTAGCTTGCATTATCCCTACCTAGCCTAGTATAGGACTATCCATACCCTTGTTCTTAAAGAATAGTGAAGCATGACTTGTTGGGAATTCCTTTTGATCTATAATATGCAGAAAAACAAGTGTGGGGGAAGAATTTGTCCCTTTTGAATCTGGTGAAGTAATCTGTTTTGTATGTCAAAAGAAAAAAAAAACGAGAAAAGAGAAAAAAAAAAGAAAAAAGAAAAGAAACGGAAAAAGAAAAAATAAAGAAGAAAAAAAGTTGTGCAAAAAAAGGAGTTGAGAAAGAAATGAGAATGAGCTCATAAGTGTTGGTTGTTGAAGAAGGGTCCAAAAATGTGAATCTGACCCTAAATTTCGTACAAATCTTCCCTTTGCATTTAAAGTTGGGTGCTGCAATCAAAATTTGAATTCTAAGTGTTGATTTCATTAGTTGGCTTACTATCACTTTAAGAACCTTTGTTTATCTTTAACCTTTCTTTGTTAGGCAATACCTTAGCCCCATCACAACCCTTAGACTTCTATCTTGATTGTTATGTGTTTCAATATGTGGAGTTTGAAATCGGTACGAGCATGTGGAATCCCTGGTTCTCGCTTCTAAGCAGTGGCATTCCATTCATGAGATCATATACATGTGTGTATTAATAATTCCAGAAAGTGCCTTCTTTGTTATAACGTATGTGAGTGCTAGTCTACATGTTTACATCAATCTTCTCACATATAATTAGTATAGGGACTGTAGTCAGAAAATCTATGTGAAAATACCGGTGAGGAATTGAGTGAATTCTCTAAGGCATGTTACTACATTCAAAATGTTGTTTTAACTGATTAAATGCGAGCTAGTGAGTGGTTACTGCGATTAAGTATAAGCACGAGGGTAAGGATGGCTAAAATCTATGTGAGTAGTGATTTTTAACATGTCATGTTTCATTGGAAATCCCTGAGGCAATTGTTGGAAGGTTTAGGTTGTGTTTTGTTTTCTTGCTTTGCTCGGGGACTAGCAAAAGCAAAGTGTGGAGGAATTTGATAGGAGCATATTTATGCGACTTTGTTAGCTTGTTTCTTTTCATTTAGTTAGTTAATTTCCATTTATTGAAGTAATTTAAGCTATTTTCGTATTTTTGTAGGTCCAATTGGTAAAGGTGACAATAAATGGCGAAATGGAGCAATTTGGATCAGTTTTGGACTTGGATTGGATAGCATGCTTGGAGAGCATAATGGATGGACATTTTTGGTGTTTAAATGATGCTAGATTTGTGCTAAAATCTAGAGGAATTAAAATTTAGGCTTGGAAGACAAGGAATTAGACAAGAAAGGGAAACCTTATCCAATCTTATCTTATCCAACCTTATCTTAACTAACCTTATCTAATCCTATCCTATCCTTATCTTACCTTACCTTATCTCTAGCTGCAAGGGGGAGTCCTTATCACATTTCAGCAATGCATATCTGATTCTAGGAGTCCTAAAACAATTCTAAGAACCTAATCTTTCTCCTCCTAGGATTAGGTCGTGCCTCTGCCCTATATATTGAACCTTGCCGCAGCTTTTGAAAGGAGGAGAAGAGAGAGTGCCGCAGCTTTGAGGGAGAAGGAAGGAAGAGTGTCGAATCTGCCGTTGGAGTTTTTCAGAGTTCTTTCTATCCTTGCTTAGTTTTAATGTTTAATTTAGATTGTTTTTTCAGTTATGACGAACATGTGTAACTAAATTTCTTTTTAGCTAGAGGTGAATTCGAAGCCATGATCATATGTTTTATATAAGTTGATTACATCCAGTTAGTGTTTCATAAAACATGAATGCGATTTACTTATCTGTTTTATAGAGAACTTATTCTTGTATGTTTATTAAGGATGCACACTTAGTTTGCATGCAGGGATTTGATGCTAGAATAAGGGAATTTCACCTAATCGTTATGAACTTATATTTGCAAGTAGTAAAAATCACTAGTCATGATTGTGTTAAGTAAATTCTTGGCAGGAGTATCATGCTTTTCATAGTTACGAATGCTTTGTCAATGCTTATGATTTTCACAGAACTTAATGATCTTTGAGATGTATCTCTATCATGCTTTTCATAGTTAGGGAACTTGAGAAGAAGAATTTGGTTGCGTCGCTGAGTCCAATTCAATGAACTTAGGAAAATCTGAGAGTTAATTAGTGATGTTCACAATTAATTTGGGGCATTGTCATTCATGGTTTATAGGAAGAATAACTGGAAATCGATTTGTATGCATATGTTTCATGTGTGGAAAAGAATCCTCTCGCTAGCCTTTCACCCATATTTTATTCACATCTTAATTTACTTGCTGCTCTTTACTTTTGTTTTCACAAAATTCGTCCAAAATCTCCCCCCTTATTGTTTTGATGTTAGTTTTACTTAATTTTCAGTTTTAATTTTAATTTGTGTTGATTAGCATCCCTTCTAATCCCTGGAATAGAACGATCCCTACTTACTCATACTACGATTGCATAATTAAAGGGTTTAATTTGTGTATTAGTTTCTACCACATCAGAGAGGCACAAAGCGAGACTTGTAGCAAAAAGGTTCACTCAGAGAGAGGGAGTGGATTATAAAGAGACCTTCAGTCATGTTTCAGCAAAAGATGCATTTAGAATTATTATGGTTATCGTTGCACATTTTGATCTAATCTTGCACCAAATGGACGTCAAGACGGCATTCTTAAATGGTGACTTGGAAGAATGCATCTACATGAAGCAACTAGAGGGATTTGTAGAAGAAGGGAATGAAAATTCAGTTTGTAGATTGAAAAAGTCAATATATGGGTTAAAACAAGCATCAAGACAATGGTATCTCAAGTTTCATAGAGTTGTTAAAGAGAATGGCTTTGTTGAGAATCCTTCGGATAACTGCATATACTTGAGGATCAGTGGGAGTAGCTTCATAATATTGGTCCTTTATGTGGATGACATACTACTTGCAACAAACACAGCTAGCTTATTGGATGAACCCAAGAAATTGCTGCAACAAAACTTTGAAATGAAAGACATTGGAGAAGCTTCGTATGTTCTTGGTATTGAAATTAAAAGAGATAGGAAGAATGGATTGTTGGGGTTATCGCAAAAGGGTTACATCGACAAGGTTTTAAAAAGGTTCAACATGGCTTCTTGTGGCACTACTGAAATGCCAATTTCAAAAGGTGACAAATTAAGCAAAGAGCAGTGTCCCAAGAGTGAGTTGGAAAGAAGAAACATGGAAGGCAAACCATATGCCTCTCTTGTTGGAAGCTTGATGTATGCACAAGTGTGCACAAGACCTGATCTTGCTTTCACTATCAGTGTTCTTAGGAGGTTTCAGTCAGACGCAGGGGAAGCTCACTGGAATGCAGCCAAGAGGGTATTGAGGTATACCTTCATAGAACCAAGGAACATATGCTTATTTACAGGAAAACTGATGAGCTCGTGTTAGAAGGGTACAGTGATTCGGATTTTGCTGGATGTCCAGATGACCTTAAGTCTACTTCGGGTTATGTTTTCACTATGGCATGTGGTGCAGTTTCGTGGAGAAGTGTGAAGCAGGTAACAGTGGCAGCCTCTACCATGGTGGCTGAATATCTCTCATGTTGTGAAACTGTCATCAAGCTATATGGTTGAAAATTTTCATTGTAGGAATTAGTGTAGTGGATTCTATTTCGAGACCAATTCAAATTTATTGTGATAATAATGCAGCTATTTTCTTCAGCAAGAACAACAAAAGATCATCTGCAACAAGGAATTTAAATTTCAAATATTTGATTGCTCGAGAGAAATTAATGGCAGGTTTGGTGAAGATTGATTATTTGGAGACCGGTTCTATGATTGCAGATCCTTTAAACAAAGCAGTTCCAGTTGTGGTTTTCAAGAAGCATGTTGCAAAGATGGGTCTGTTAGCTAGTTTTGATGATGTTAATTAGTGGGAGCAAGTAAATCTTCGAACGTGTTTTTGTTATCAGTCACTAGTTCACATGACTGGTATTTATGAATAAGTATTAATAAAGTTTTCTTCATTGATAAGGTTTCCCCACTACTGAAGTCTTAAAGCTGTGAGGTTGTTTCAAAGTTTTCCCTCTAGATGCACAGCTTTAGTTATGACAGTATGTGTATATTTTATTAGGCATAATGGTTTTGACAATATTATGATTGTCAATAGGACAAACAACCAAAGGGTTTCAATATGAAACATTAAGATGAATCGATCTATCGATTCTTAATGGGACCAAGTGAAGGATGTGAGAAACTATACATCTACAGACACATTTTACACAATTTTTTGCATCTTGTGGGAGTTCAATGTGTTAGTTAGTTTTGTGAATGTAATTATGGGGATATTGTTCGACGAATTGAACATGTTACCCTTTAGTTCTTCATGAATACTAATTAATGACCTGAACTTGTATTCGTGATTTAAGTTGGTGTTGATCTCGTGGCCATTTTAGAATAGCTTCACATAAGGCCAGCTGTTGTTGAATCAAGTGTTAGCTTTAGTGGGAGAATGTAAGTTCTAATAAGAGTTGAACACTTGATCATCTTTAGTTTGGAGACGTGAGGATATAAGAGATTGGAATTAACTAAGGTTGTAAGCTGATAAGGATTTTGTATAATAGAGGTTTCAGCTAAAACAATCACGATAGTGTTGAAACACTTATAATGGATGTGAATGATAGGTTTTCTCGGTGATTAGGTGAGTTTGATTAGGATTGTATAATGAGAAGAGTCTTTATCAATCGTCATCGTATATAGTATAAAACAAGGGGTTCCTACACTCACTCAAACACGCAAACACAAAGGAATACTCAGATCCCATTCATTGAGCGATTGCATCTGGTTGAGGAGAGCTGCAGAAGATCCCTAGTTTCCAAGAGATGTCTTCTTCAGGTTAGTGGTTACTTTTGGTACTGTGATTATTCTATTCCGCTGACTTTATTTAGATTGATCTTACAATTATAGCATGTTGACTTACGCAGGTACCTATGTCACGCAAAGTGGGTTTGTGCGACACACAACCCTACATCACGCAAAGACACTTTGCGTGACTTATGGAACTTCTTCGTTGCGCAAACTCTTTGTTTTTTTTTTTTTTACAAATTTATTTTTATTTAATTTTTAATAAATATTGTAATTAAATTCTAAACAATAAATAATAAACCAAGAAAAATTATTTAATTATAAACTATATGAAAATGTACATACAAGATGTTCGAACAAAAAAAGAAAAAACTACAATAAGTAGTCTTCTAGGTTTGATACATCAGACTACTGGGTATCGGCTGGGCGAAGTGGCTGGGAGGTCGAAGGTGGAGCAAGATCAGGTGCTGGCATCGAGATTTGAAGATCGAACATCGCTAAGGCATGTACAATCATACTCATCTGGTCGCTCTGCTCGCTTTGGGCCTTTATCTGCTCGTCCTGGGCTGCAAGCTGACTATTTAAAAAGTACTTATCTTAAAAAGTGATAACAACAAAGCATTTATGATAGGATCAGTTTTGTTATAAACTAGGTTGAAATTTCAACTAAAAATTCCAAGTGTTTTCCTTTTTAAAATAGCTTTAGGAAAATACATCATTACAAAAAAAAATATTTAAAATTATAAAAACGCTTTTAAGCCTTTCCATGAATCAATCTAAAAAATAATCATTTTTTTTATTACGCTATCAGATCGTATTTGTCGTATGCTATCATGCAAGTACAAGGATAGGCAGGGAAACGTGGTTGATATGTAATCATGTGTGTGGCATGAGGCATATAATGTGGGAAGCGTGACAACACCATTGACCTTTGTTAGTGGAGCCTCCAAAGTGCTCTAAAACCACCCCAAAAATCGTTGCCCAATTTCCATTTTAGAGTCCACATACTCAAAGATAAGTCATAAATGACGCAGACCGACCTCTATCGAAAAAAGTCTGAAGGGGACTTAACCGTATCAAATTGGACGTACCAAAGTAATGTGTTACTATACACTCTTTTTGTACAAAAACAAAGTAGAGTGCCTCCATCCAAATTGTATTTTCCTATATTGGAAAATCGTCCATCCTTCTATTGCCAACAACTAGTTAGCGTGATAAAAAAAAAATTAGTTGAATCAAAAACACTAGTACGGTATTGTGTATCTTTCGATTCTCGACAAGAACACTACTAAATCTCATTGAAATTACTAGAAAACAACCAACCAAACCCAGTGTACTCATGTCAAATATTAACAACAAAGGAATTTGTGTATGTATGTCAAGACTCAAGAATAAATTGCATTGAGATTTTAGGCAACTCGAACTGATAATACAATGCTTACTGAATTAATACAAATAGAACCCACATGCCAAAATTATCAAAATATTCTACAAAGAACAAACTTTCATGGAAAAATTTACAAAATTTCAGATTGGCAACCAAAATTCCACAATCAGAAATGCCTAAAACGTTGAAAAATAAATCTAGATCCAAAAGAGCCGAAAACAACTGAGACCCTGCGCATACACATATCAATACACATAGACATATACAGATAGAGAGAGAAACATATCAATTGTTCGAACCAGATTTGAAGCCACTACCAATAAGCTAAAAGCAACCACTTTGGACAAGTTTTCCATTTTGTTTTCATACAGAGGTTATCCAATTAACTGCTCCTACGCTGAACTATGCAAAAAGAACCCACATGCGAAAATGACCACAGAATCAAGAAAAAATAAGCCTTGATATCAAAATCCACCACAGAATCAAGAACAAATTGATTCCATTTTGAGATCTATGGTTGGTTGCAGAGGGAGAAGAATCCACCACTACCATTAAAGGACTTCGCCAGTATTGAATCCTAACCCTAAAATTCGATTTAACACTAAAACCCTCAATTTCTAATTTAACTTTCCAAATTGAATCTAATTACAATACCAAAATCTTCAACTTAAGGCATTAAAGCCCGATTCTGACATTAGAAAGAAGAAAAATTAAGAATTAAGAAAAGATAGATACCTGATTCTGATATGAATCTATGGCACGGTTTGCAGTCGGGAGTGGTTGAGATGAGCGATAGAAAGAAGCGATGAGCGATAGTGAAGGATGAGGAGGATGAGGAGGATGAGGACCGGCTGAGATGAGCGATGAGGAGGAAGGATGAGGAGGAAGGTACGGGAAGATGAGAGAGACCGAGTGAGAGAGAGGGAAGACAGACTGACTTTTCAATTCCACGGAGGTATACATTTTGGGAAAAATTTTCCTAAAAAAAAGAAGTTTTAACGAAAAGCTCGCGGTACTGTTTATTTTAACGAAAAATCACATTTTTACACTAAAAAGTTAAACATGGTATTATTCACTTTACCCTTTATTTTGTCCTTATCGTTAAAACTCAAAGTTTTCAAGCTCTTTTCATTAGTTTTCCTAAAAAAAAAACCTTTTTCTTTTACATGCGCGACGCAGCTATACAATTTGACGTCGAGCAAGTTTTTTTTTTTTTTTTTTTTTTAAATATTATAAAATATACTGAAAATTGTTGTAGGCCTATTTGATTGAATGATCTAGAGTTTAGAGAGAGAGAGGGAGGCCGACCACAATAGATAGAAGAGAGATTGATTTAATTGTGAGGTGTGTTTGATTCACCCCATTGTGCCTTTATTTATAGTAGTAGGATATGTAATTACCTTTCCTTTTAGGATTACAACATTTAATAGGTAATCTACTCCTAATAGGAATATAAGATACATTCTCATATTCTCTAGGATTTACACAATCACATTCTTATTCTAAATATGACTGCAACACTCCTCCTTGAGTGTGTAAATACTCAACAAACCATCGCATCAGATCTTCAGCATATAAGGTAGAATAGTTGATGAAGTCATCAGCACAACGGGTGATCGCGAGTCTCAAATTTAATTTGAAGTATGCATTTGTAAAAACTCACAAAAACCTTGCTATGGTAAAATCCAAGACATAGGGAAAACCCATAGACTAAGGAGAAAAGTAAAAAAGTATGCATAATGTCTAAAACAAACGTCAAACTGGAAGAGTGTAGTGAGCTCAACGGAATATGTTCCATAACTTCTCTCAACCAAAAGCACTCACGCGATGCTTCATGCAGGGCGAGAATCTCAGCATGGTTAGACGAAGTCGCGACTATCGTTTGCTTGGTAGACCTCCAAGATATAGCGGTGTCTCCAACGGTAAAGACATAACCCGTTTGAGAACGTGCTCTATGTGGGTCAGACAGATATCCAGCATCTGCGTAACCAACAAGGCGAGAATCAACCAGAGGAACATAGGGGTCGGTAACACTCGGAGATTCGCGGGTATAGAACAAGCTCAATTCCGTAGTACCCTTGAGGTAGTGGAAAATGTCTTTAACACCATTTCAGTGCCTACTTGTGGGCGCATTAATGTATCTTGCCAATAGATTCACAGCGAATGAGATGTCAGGTCTAGTGCACTGAGCCAAGTACAATAAAGCCCCAATTGCACTTAGGTAAGGAACTTCGGGTTCCAAAATCTCTTCCTCATCCTCATTTGGATGGAAGGGATCTCGTTTAGCATCTAGAGTCCGGACGACCATGGGTGTGCTCGAAGGCTTCGCTTTATCCTCATTAAAACGATGCAACACCTTTTGGGTGTAGTTCAATTAATGTACTAGGATTCCATCCGAACAATGCTCGATCTCCAGGCCGAGGCAATATCAAGTTTTCCCAACATCCTTCATCTCAAATTCTGATTTCAAGTGTGCAGTAATTTCCTCAAGCTCTGTGGGAGTCCCGATGAGGTTCATGTCATCGACATAAGCTGCAACGATTGCAAATTCGGAATGTGACTTCTTTATGAACACGCATGGGCATAGTTCGTTGTTCACATAACCCTGACTCGTCAAATATTCACTAAGACGGTTATACCACATCCCCCCGGATTGTTTCAATCTGTAGAGTGACCTCCTCAACCTAATTGAGAGAGTGTTCCGTGGTCTAGAACTATTTGAACCAGTCAATGGAAGTCCTTCTAGAACTTTGATGTATATTTCTGTATCTAGATCCCCATAGAGATACGCGGTTACCACGTCCATAAGTTGCATATTCAGTTTTTCGGAAACTACCAAACTGATTAGGTAGTGGAACGTTATAACATCTATTACGGGGGAATACGTATCCTCGTAATCAATTCTAGGGTGTTGAGAAAAGCCTTGCGCTACAAGGCGTGCTTTGTATCGCACTATTTCATTCTTCTTATTACGCTTCCTCACGAAAAGCCACTCGTAGCCAATGGGCTTCACGCGTGGTGGTGTAGGAACGATAGGTCCAAACACTTTACGTTTCGTGAGCGAATCGAGTTCGACCTGGATTACTTGTTTCCAGTTTGACCAATTGGTTGTACGTCGGCATTCATCGACGGAACGTGGTTCAATGTCATCGCTAAGCATGATGTCAGTAGCTACTGAGTACACGAATGCATCATCGACGATCATCTCATTCTTATTCCAAACCTCATCCAATACTGTATAATGGATCGAAATCTCGCGATTCTCGGGAGGCCGGCATGTTTCCTCTCAAGCATCACTGTAATCTAGAATAACCTCATGCATTGGAATGGATGAGTGAGCGATGGTCGGATTCAAACTAGGCGTCCTTTGAACCAAGGGGTCTGCCACGCTTCAGGGTCGGAGCAGATGATTGGCTAGCCGCCAATGTACCTTCCCGTGTGGAGGGTGCGGTCTCCTCACCTTCAGGGATGGTCCGACCTTCCCAGACGGGTTGTTGACATACACAGGGTACATCTATCTTTTCAAGTGTGTTTGCAACGGGTATATGTGATCTTGTCACCTTTGCTAGATCATTAAAAGCATCCGGCATGCTTTGAGCAATGCTTTGAAGATTTATAATTCGACGCACCTCAGTTTCAGATTGGTAGTGCAGGGATCTAAATGAGACATAGTGGGAGCATACCACGACAATTCGCGGCGTTCTACAGGAACATTAGCATGCTTATCTCCCCTTAACGACGGGAAGACTGTCTCATCAAAGTGACAATCCGCAAAACATGCGGTAAAGAGATCTCCTGTCAGGGGTTCTAAGTAGCGAACAATTGATGGCGAATTATAACCGACATAGATTCCCATTTTTCTCTGAAGACCCATTTTGATACGTAGTGGCGACGCTATTGACACATAAATGGCGCACCCAAACACCCGTAAATACGAGACGTCAGCCTCGTATCCAGTGACCAACTGTAACAGTGAATGTGGTTGGGTAGCGGTGGGCCTCATGCTGACCAACATAACTGCGTGCAATATTGCATACTGGCAGTTTGGTTCTCATAACCAAAGTTCGAGCTATCATTTGAAGGCGCTTTATGAAAGCTTCTGCCATGCCGTTTTGGGTGTGAACATGGGGCACAGGATGTTCTACATCAATCCCTACTGACATGTAATAATCGTCAAAAGTCTGTGACGTAAACTCTCCAGCATTATCCAGTCAAATCGACTTAATTGGATAATCAGGGTGGTGAGCCCTTAGCTTAATGATTTGAGCTAGGAGTTTAGCAAACGCGGCATTGCATATGGACAACAAGCAAACATGTGACCATCTTGTTGATGCATCAACCATCATCATAAAAGATTTAAAAGGTCCGCAGGTTAGTTGGATAGGTCCACAAATGTCCCCTTGAATCCTCTGAAGAAATTTAGGGGGGTCGTGAATAATCTTTGTGTGGGAGGGTTGAGTATTCAACTTCCCTATAGAACACGCTTTGCATGGTGGGAGTCCAACATAGGGATGTAATTGTGCCCGTGAGAAGATTTGAGGATACGGCGCATCATGTCACGTCCAGGATGTCCCAAACGATCATGCCAAAGCAACAAAGTGTCCTGGAACTTAGGCATAGGGCCGGCCACAGTCTGGGCTTCTATGCCTTGAATGGTTGTGATGTACAACCCACTCGGCATACGTTCCAACTTCTCATGAATATGCTTCTGGCCATATTCATACGAAGTGATACAAAGAAATTCAGAACCATTATCTTCAGTGGTTTCAAGATGATATTTATTATCTCGAATATCTCTAAAACTCAGCAACGTTCTTCCGAAACGTGGAAAATAGAGTGCCTCCTTAATGGTCAAGATTGTACCATTAGACAACATGATACGTGCCTTGCCGTATCCTTCAATCAGGTTGGATAGGCCTAAGAGAGTTGTCAAATGAGCTTTCTTGGGTATTAAGTTAGTAAAATAGTGTCGTTCACGCAAGATAGTGTGCGTAGTTGCACTATCTGCCAGACAACTAACTTCCCCACTGGACATACCTAGAAATAAATTGATTGAATTCGTTACATGTTTAAATATAAGTCCATTCATTCAATTAAGCAATTCGAGAAAATAATATCCATTCAAATAACAATCCATAATTCAAAACAAACCAAAACCAAACAAATTATTCCAAACACTTAGGAAAATTGTTCAAAATTAAACCATAAACCTAGAAAATAGGGGGGTAGGGGCCGGCCACTCCTAATGGGTTCAACCACTAGGGGTAAACACCCTAAAAACATGTCTAATTTATTCGTCCATAGGCGCTGACGCCTCCTGAAAATCCGATATCTCCATTGATGTAGTTGCATCTTCCGGATGATCCACATGTGCAAAGTTAGACTCACGACGGGAATGATACTTGGCAATAGCCTCAAGGGAAGCTCGGCATACGCATGACCAATGATCCTTTGATCCACAAGGATAACACATGTCCAATTCAGTAGAAGCAGCCTGAATGGGAGCTTTGCCCTTGTTCTTGAAGTTTGGGACCTTAGGGGCGAATAGTGGACGCTGCTGGGTCGCAATTCTTCCCTTAGGTGCAACACTCTGTTGACCTTAGGCCCGTGGTGGGGCTTGTCCCCCATTGCCACGGCCACGACGATTCTGTCATCGTTTATGGCTGCTAGAATTAAGTGCATGCGCTTCAGGCGTGGCACATTCGAGCCAGTGGCTGAACTTGATGATTTTTCATCAACAGCTGGTTCTGCGTTTCTGCGAGAAGTAAAACAGAGATCAAATCCGAAAACTTGGTGAATTTTTATGCCCTATATTGTTGCTGCAGGATAATATTGGTGGCATGGAAGGTCGAATAGGTCTTCTCCAGGAGATCTGATTGGGTTAGTTCCATTTTGCAAAATTTCAACAAAGAACGAATTCTACAAACTTCAGAGTTGTATTCATTCACGGACTTAAAGTCTTGGAAGTGAAGATGCTGCCAGTTGTGTCTTACTTCAGCAAGTATATGTCTTTCTGGTGATCGAAACGATCAGCCAAAGCAAGCCAGAGGGTGCATGGGTCCTCCTCCGCGAGATACTCGGTCTGCAGTGCATCATGGATTTGTCTTCGAATGAAGATCATTGCAGTGGCTTTCTGAGCTTCGCCAACGGTTTTGTCAGCGATAGGAGTCTCGATGGTGGCTCTAATACCCTTTGCAGTTAAATGGAGCTTCACGTCTTGAACCCACTTCAGATAGTTTCTTCTAGAGACTTCTAGAGCGGCAAAATCGAGCTTGTTCAAGTTCGACATATCCCTAAAACGGAGGGAAAAACGTGAGTAGTCATATGGTAAGCCATAGACATATACCGTAGAACATACATGTTCTTTAGACATGTATTGGTTTAATTTATGCATGAAAACTATAGGTTTCATGTGGTATGTTTTGAATGAAAAATTTAGGTTTCAAGGGCACTAAATTTGAAACTACAGGTTCAATTTAGGTTTGTATGAACAATTAGTTCATAATGAGAGGTTCATGCAAGAAACACAGAATGCAATATACTAACTTGGATATAGTGGATTAGAGGTTCTTCGGGAACTCAAGTATGAGAGCTTCGTTAATACGAAAGTATTTGACGGTTCAAAGTAGAAAGATAAATTATTGAATCGTTAATTTCCAAAAGTGATCTTCAGGTCAATAATTTTGGATTCATTATCAGATTAATGGAATGCAGGTCACTTTTAATTAATTCAATAAATCGGGCCATACGGGGTCGATTGTAGAAGCTAAATAATATTAAAATAATATTATTGGATCGAAAATATAGCCCCAAAGTAATATGGGCTTGGTGCCGTGGGATAAGGGGGCACGGGGTGCCTTGAGTAAAAGGCACGGCCCAAAAGGGCCTCGGGTTATGGCTGTAGGCCACGGGGGAGAGAACGATGCCCCAGCCCCAGCTGGGTTTCGGCTTTGGGCCAAGGGCATGGGAGCAAGCCCAAAGGCTTGCGGGTTGGTCACGTGGAGCCCAGTAAAAAAAAAATTGGCTGCATGTTTGCAAGCCGCAGGGAGCAAGGCCCAGCCTTATGGGTTGGCGTGCAGGCCAGGACGCCTCACGGCCCAGCAACCCGAAAGGTTGTAGCGTGTGAAGGAAGCCCAGCGAATCTGGGTTGGTGGCATAGGGCTTCAGGCCCTGCCGAGGTAAGTACCAGGCCGAGGCCTGGTGGTGCCTTCGTAGTGTTGGTGCGGTGGTGTGCCGCACCATATCCCATTCCTTTTTTTTTTTCAAATCCCTTAGGGTTTAGGAAACCCAAATTGCTTCTAATTTATGTTTGTACTTTGACTCACAAATTCCACATAAAAATTTAATTGTGCGATGCATGAAACAAATATATATATATTGACAAATATATGAACATATACAATATATATATCGAAAGGAAAATATAACCATAAAGGGGTTCATGCATCATGGGGAATGTTTTCATGCTTTGTGGACGTTTCAAATATCTTCTTTTATTTTAAGCGTACTTGATTAGCAGAAAACAAATAAGCATTTGAATTTGGTGGATGATAGCCTCCTCCTACGATGCCTCAATTCCTCAGGTTCTGGCAAGAGCGTACTGATAATGTGTTCGATGGTTATAAATGAAAAATCACGATTTAACGGTTATTTTAACTCCGATTTTGATGATTTTTTACAGATACACTCCTTGACCGTATATGAATACAATGAATGAATTCGATCTTCAATTTAAAATATTTACAGTAGTGAATACCACAAAATCTTATGTTATACTTGATGAAAGTATAAATAAACTCTAAGTGTTAGTGAATGTATCGTTTTGTTGGGAAACACATTGTACGAAACTAGTTTCAACGATCCAACTGTCAAAATTGTTTGTATATGCTTCGAGATCGCATACGCCAAAAATCACAAAAAACAAACATTCATAGATTGTGTAACGGGACAAACCTTTTAGACAACTATAAACGAAAAATCACGATTTAACGGTAGTTTTAACTCTGATTTTGACGTTTTTTTGTACAACTACACTCTTTAACCCTATATGAATACAATGAACTAATTCGATCGTCAATTTAAAACATTTACACAAGTGGACACCACAAAAGAAAAAGGCAATGCAAGAACCCCAAAAGAAAAGCAAAAGGAAAAAAAAAAAAAAAAAAAACTTTGCGCGACATAGGTACACCTGCGTCACGCAAAACAGCTTTGCGCGACGCAGGTGCACATGCGTCACAAAAAGTTGGCAAAAAAGCGATAAAGCATTCTTGGTTTGGCACCAAAATATTGCATGACGCACAAAACATCGCGCAAAGGCCGTTTGCACGATGTTTTGTGTTTGGCGTCACGCAAACATACTTTGCGCGACGAATTTTGTTGCGTCGCGCAAACATGTTTTTGTACTAGTGTTAGGGGTGAAGAAGCATATCATGGGGTCTATCACTGTTCACTGAGTAGATTAAATGGGCTAAGTGCCAGCGCATTTTTTTTTGAGGTGGACTTGCACTTAGTATAGACATGTAAAGTATTAAAACTCATTGCACCATCAATAATAAGGACAATATTGGTTATAAATAAATTTGGTAGATCTATAAGAATACATGTGTATTAAGTGACACCAAGAATATATCTACCGTATGTTCTCATATATATCATGATGGTAAATTTAAGCGATCGAATTCTAATTAACATAAAATCAATCAGAAAATGAGTGGGGAACCCAAAATCTTATGTCACGTTATTATGTTTGGCGATCTCAACATATCGTACATATGTAAGTCTCGTACAGTCTCTATTAAGCGTGGTCCATACTCCAGAAATACACACACATAATGTACATCTTTAGCTAGACCCGGCAAGGCAAGGGGGAAAACTTCCCAGTATGCATGCAGCAGCAGCATGTTAGCTGCAGCCCACGCCTGCATGGATCGATGGGCAACCATCCCTATCAGCTCCTGCTGCTCAACTATGTTATGAAAATCTCAGTTCTTTTTCTCTTTCCATTTTTCTTCTTATGTATAGTACAATAATTCTTCTTGCCATTTTCTTCTGACTACAGCTTCATACGTTGTGTACATTGTGCATGGTGCAGTGTCCTCTCCGAAAATAATAAAAAAAAATTTTTACAAAAATGAAACGAATTGTAACATGATCTAAAACAAATGAGTGCGAAATGTAATTCTCTAATTGACCCTAAAATTATGCACAACCAAAAAATTGTCCATTTTATTACAAAATGCTTTAGGTCTTTAAATTACTGCTCGCATAAAGATGCGTCATGCACTTGAAAGCATAGCGTATAGATTAATCCTTTGTTCAAATTTTTCGGAGGGGTGACGGTGCATGATAAATGTATCAGAAGTCAGTCAAACTGTACGTACGTTCAGACCAGAACAAAAGAGCAGAAAATTCTTTTGAAAAATGAGACTGAGATTGAGATCGATATGTGCATGGCTTACGCATGCTATGACATACTCCATCATGCAAAAATCACTTGTCTTCTTATTGTTCCTTCTGTTTATTTAGTTGGAAGCTTATTTCACACTCGCTTCTTAACCTCTCACATCAGGGGCGAAACAGAGAAAGCCAAACCAAGGGAGCACATCTAGGGGGTGCCCAATCGAAAATTAAAGGGGCATTTAGACTTAAGGATCTTAAGAAGGTTATTTTTTTTATTATAAACCGGATGCTTTTATAAATCTAGTTTTAGTCAGTCCCTAACTTTAAAACTCATTATCAATCTTATTAAACACCCCTGCCCACTTTTATTATTTTCAAATTTTCTTTCTAAAATTCCAAACTTAATCATCAATTAGGCCTTAAAAATAGGAATTTTTATTTCTACAAATCAAATTTAGCAATTTAAAATGAAAGACTTTTTTTTGTTTGTTAAAAAAATGGAACACTTTTTAAAATATTTTTCTAATGAGAATTAAACTATATAATAATTTATACAGACAATCACAAAACCTAACAAATAAACTAATATGCAGACACACTAAATAATATACATAATAAAGGGACATGAATATAAACATATATACATAATATAAACAATATACATAATATATATATATATAGGTGCATATGTATATATATGACACACCCCGACCCATAATGCCCAATAGGACCCCGAATCGAGCTATGCTGACCAACACCTTGAAGGTGACGAAGCCATAAAGTGTAATGACGTGGAAAAATGAATAAATTTAAACTTAAAGTGTCTATATATCATAGTGCATTGTGAGCGGGAATGAACCCAGTTCACACGCGATGGCAGAGCATAAGATTAATACAGTAAGATAGGGTGAGAATTATACCATCAAAAGTATCATCTACACCCAGATTTGTCATGGCTCCTCGTCGATATGAAAGCTCGGCTAGTAATACCTGGAGGGGCGCAAAACAGAAAATGTGAGTGGGCAAACACAGATTTTGAAAACATTTCTTTTTCTCAAAAGTTATAACCCCTCGCCGTAAAACCTGTATAATTTCCCAGAAAATAGAATATATATCTATCTCAAAAACCATGCTCAAGATAGCAAAATCCACATGTATACCATGCCAAATATCTCAATATAACGAAATAAGTAAATCAGGCGAAGTAATTCAATGGAAAGTAACATATCAGCCGAATCCACCTAATGTGGCATGTACGGCTGAACTATAGCTTATCAAATATGCCTGCACACGAGTCGGAACCACCTAAAGTGGTCTGTACGACAGGACTAGGTGTAGTAAGTACGCTCAAGTGCTACGATCACGTGAAGGCTGTGCAAATGATCGCGGGTCACCTACGAGTCGGAACCACCTATAGTGGTCTATACGATAGGATTGTGCACCTAACTTGGATCCAAGGTGAGCATATGGTGTGAGAGGAGAACATCACGTGAAGGACTGTGCCTTGGCTGCGGACGGGAGCACTAACACCGGGGTGCAGGTTAATGAACTCTAAATACATCTAAGTATAACCATAACCATTCAACTTACCATTAACCTCATATAACCTTACCTGGAACTTACCTGAGCATCCGTGGCATCAACAATAATTTATGCAACTATTATATGCATATTCTAAAGCATAAAGTAATTGGCATGGCATTTTAAAGCATAAAACCATTTAAATAAGTTTGCTGGGAAAAATACCAAGCATATATATATATAGAAAACCAAAATGCCCACTCACATGGGGTCCACGCTATAATTTTCTAGCACGACTATCGAGGTGTGCGCACGATCTTTGCCTAAAACAATTATTCAATCATATCTCAGAATCTCTATCGATAAATAATTAACTTACATAAAACGCATCCCAAAGGCGTCTTATAATAATTGTAAGATCCGTCAGTTAAAGGTCAACGATAGGGTCCACAACCCTACACACCCAATCTGGAAGATCCGTATGTCAGATCATCGATCCGTAACTCCGAGGATCCACATTCTGCTTCTAAAATATCATACTAAAATTTCATTACGATCCAACGATTGGATCTCCGCCAATTGCCAAAACCAAGTGGCGGTTAACGTTTTACTTATGAATGTACAATTCCAATTCGAGACGATCCGTACATCGGATTCCCGATCCGTAAGTTCCTATGATCCTCAAATATTACGTACCACGACATAATAGAGTTTGATGATGATCCAACGGTCAGATCGTCAATTCATATTTTTACCAAGTAATGCACCTAATCAAACTAGATTCACAATAATCAAATCACATCATATGGATAACAAATCTAATGCAATGCATCGATTCAACGTAAAATGGCATTGGCGGCTCACTGGCCACGCGCCGCCGCACGTGCCGCCGTGGGTGGCGGTCAGCAGCCCCGGCTCGCTGGAAAATTCAACTATTTTTAAAAATTACCAAAATTTACAGGAATCAAGATCTCAAAGAGTAGAGTAACTTTCATACCTGTGACTAAGGCCAATTTGGCCTAGAAAGGTCCCAATTCCATCAAAACCCGTCGGCACCCTAAGAGCAACTGTGGGAGTTTGCTCGGGGGACAGGCCAGGAAAAAGGGCCGGAGAGCCTGGCCTTCATGCTCCAGCGTGGGCAACCCGAGGGACAGTGGAGGCCCGAGCAACGGGCCTTTGAGGAATTGCCAGCCCGTGAGCCCGAGTGGATCTGACGCAAGAGCTGACGTCAGCCCAATTTTTTTATTTTTTTCTGTCAGGCGCGTGCACCTCACCCGGGTATGGGGGCGTGTCAGCCGACACCTTTTCAGAGTCTGGTGCCCGCGTCGCAGATGGACAAAGTTACCGTTGGGAAGCCACGTGGTTTCCCACGGTCCGTTGGATCTCAACGGCTATATAAATTGGACCGTCCGATTTGCAACGGTAAAAAAAATAAAAAAATCTTATTTAATATCAACCGTTGGATCTGAGATCAACGATTGATATTATTCTCCTTTATAAATAAAAAAAAAAGAAAAAATAGTTTTAAAATTAAGAAAAGTTACCTTTGTGACGCGTGGCACAATCTGGAGTGTTGGAATTCAATTTTTTTAAAATACAACGGCAGAGATTAATTAGTTGAATAAAAATTGTAAAAAATCCGAAAAAAAATTGGAAACTTTTTTAAAAAAATTGTTTTTACTTTTCTATAAATACCTTCTCATTATTATCTATCTTATACCACAATTTCATATTTTCTCAACTACTGTCAATGAAATTCCTATCTTTCTCTCAAAGTTTCAATCCAATTTTTTTCCACAAAATGACTACTGATGCAGGTACGAATTGGTCGCTTATTGAAGATGTTGCTTTGTGTACTAGCTGGGTTGAAGTTACTCATAGTTCGCTTACGGGTAATGAGATGCAGGTGCGAGAAATGTGGAGTCTTATTCATACCAATTTTCTTGAGAAAATGGGTGGGAAAAGAACCAAAGAATCGATGTCCAGTCGCTGAAAATTACTTAGCCAATCGTTTAGTACGTGGAGAGACGCCTTGGCACAAGCTAGTGGTAATATTCGAAGTGGAGAAAATTTAGCGAATCAGGTAACAATATATTATTTATTTGTTTGTATTATTTTTTTGTTACCTCATTTGATTATAATTATTTGTTTGTATTATTTATTTGTTACCTACTTTCATTATAATTATTTGTTTGTATTATTTATTTGTTACCTAATTTGATTATAATTATTTGTTTGTATTTGATTATAATTATTTGTTTGTATTATTTATTTGTTAACTACTTTCATTATAATTATTTATTCTCCGCATTGTGTAGGAACTTCAAGCACAAGCTTGGTATAGTGCCAAAACCAAAGCCAAAAAAAAATCTTTCACCCGGTGGGAATGTTGGAATATTGTTAAAGATTGTCCTAAATTCAGAGTTGTGCATGTCGGTCAAAAGGTTTTCATGAAGATGATGCAGAAGAAGTGCCCAAAACGCCCCTCCCTGAACAAGCGTCGGGGTCGACCCGTTATCCAATTAGGCCTAATGGTAAGAAGGCTTCAAAGAGAAAAGGGAGTGCTTCCAAGAATGATTATGCAAAGTACATGGAAGAACTTGCTCGCCAAGGTGAATTGACTTTGGTGCGGGAAATGGCGAAATTTGAGCCTGATAAGGCTAGAGATGAGGCAAAAGCTGCAGCTGTTGAGAGAGCATTTCAAGCTAATGAGAGGGAAAGAGAGCTACTTAGGCAAGAAAGGGAACATGTTAGAGAAGAAAGAATGGCTCAACGAGATCGTGACATTATGAGCACACCTTTAGAACGGAAGTCTCCAAATTCTAAATATTTTTGGAAGTCGGAGAAAGCGGAAGTGGTGCGAAGGAGGCGTGCAAGAGAAGCGAGAGCAAGAGGAGATGATCCTAGCACGACAAGAGAAGATCATCCTAGCACCACAAATTGGTTAAGTGATGATGAATAGGGTACTTTTTGTAATCGGAGCCCATAGTTTTCCAATCAATTTGGGTTGTAATTTATTATTTATTGAATAGAGTATTTTATGTTGTTTCCAATTTATTGAATTTAATACTTTATTTAAAATGAGTGTAAATTTATTTAATTTGGTAATATATTTATACTAATAAGAGAATCTTTATTCAAATTACATAAACACACCAAATAATAAAAAACTCACCAAATGAAATTACATAAACACACCAAATAAAATTACATAAACATACCAAATAATAAAAAACTCACTACAATAAACACACCAAATAAAATTAAATAAACACACCAAATACAAATAAACACACTAAATAAACTTATGTATCTTCAGCTTGTTTCAATTCCCACTGGTGCTCTATCAAGTCAATTTGCCGAGCATTTTGCATATATGGCCTTTGAAGTGCAGTATATCGTTGAATGAGCCTTCCATTGTAACGTCCATCCCTTTCTAATGGCTCGTGTTGCACGGGTTCTTCGGTGGTGTCATGCGCACAATATATCTGTGTTCTGGAATTGTTCATCGTGTCTGGCTCATATTCATCAACGGCATCATAATCGAACTCATCTTCCACAATCATGTTATGAAGAATGATGCATGTCATCATGATGGATCGAAGTGACTCTAAATCAAACATTCTGGCAGCACCCCCGACGATCGCCCAGCGAGCTTGGAGGATACCAAACCAACGCTCCACATCCTTCCTGCACCCCTCTTGACAGCTTGCAATGTGTTTTTCCTTTGCACTTCGGGGACGTGGCACTGTTTTGACAAATGTTGACCACCTTGGGTAAATGTCGTCTGCTAGGTAGTATGGCCTGTCCTACATACGTCCGTTGACGCAGTACGTGACTTTTGGTCTCTTTCCTTGTAGGACATTGTTGAACACTGGGGATTGGGCAAGGACGTTGAGATCATTTTGAGCCCCCGGAACCCCGAAAAAGGCGTGCCATATCCATGTATCAAAAGATGCCACCGCCTCCAAAATGATACTTTTTGCTCCTTTTCTGTCCCTAAAAGCGCCTTGCCAAGCACTTGGACAGTTTTTCCACATCCAGTGCATACAATCGATGCTTCCAATCATCCCAGGAAAACCTCGCATCTCGGCCTTCTTCAAAAGCCTTTGCAAGTCCATGTGAGTAGGTTTCCGAAGGTACTCTGCGGTGTAGATAGATTCGATTGCTCCGAAAAACCTCATCAGGGACTCAAGAATGGTTGATTTCCCCATCCTCGTTAACTCATCCACTTGGTCTGTAGATACTCCATACGCAAGCATCCGCAACGCATCAGTGATTTTTTGCTCAGGAAGGAGACCCATAGCACCAAAAGCATCATTCTTTTACAAAAAGTAAGAATCATGGTTGCAAACATCAATCATGATTTTGTTGAACAAATGTCGTTCCATTCTAAAATGACGTCTAAAGTATGTATCGAGAAATTCATTGTTATGGACAAAATAATCGTCCAACAGCTCCGCACCTCGTCGTTGCCTGCTTCTATCAGGGTTTCCGGAACGGCTGGGCCTGGATATCTGAGCCACAACTTGGATGACTCGACGAGAATGTGAGGCTCTGGCCATTCTTGCTTCGTCATCTCTCCTTGTACGCTCCTCATCCTCTTCCATCTCATTTTGGGCTATCTGGAGATTAAACATTCCTTCAGATTAGTTAAACAATTCTTCCTCTTGCTGATCGATTTCCCACATCAAACTTGAAGAAGAAGACGTTGTCAACAGAAACTATGAATAATGATACAGATTTTGATTTTGGTGAAGAAGGAAGCAAAAACTATGAATAATGATAGAGATATTGAGAAAATTGGTGTGAGATTTCAGAGGATGGA
Organism: Cotoneaster glaucophyllus; assembly: GCA_036320875.1. Taxonomy (NCBI): domain Eukaryota; kingdom Viridiplantae; phylum Streptophyta; class Magnoliopsida; order Rosales; family Rosaceae; genus Cotoneaster; species Cotoneaster glaucophyllus. The sequence goes on along the minus strand of CM070070.1, from coordinate 16,206,816 downwards.
TGATGGATGATATGGAGGATTCAGAAAGGATTAGGTTGTAGATAGTGCCACGTGGATGCCGTCATTCGTTAAAAATCTGATCGAAATCTATCCTCAAAGATTCTGAAAAGATAACGACACGTGGCACGACGACATTGGATAAAAATCTTATCGAAATCCATCACCAATAATTATCTTTTTGGATAATGACACATGGCGCAACAAGAACGATTTAAAATCTGATCGAAATCTATCCTCAAAGATTCTGAAAAGGTAACGACACGTGGCACGATGACATTGGATAAAAATCTTATCGAAATCCATCACCAATAATTGTCTTTTTGGATAATGACACGTGGCGCAAAAGGCTGCCACGCTGGAGATGCAAAAGGCAGTCACTGTTCATTAAGGGTAGTTACTATTCACTGGGTGGATTGAATAGTGAATTGCCTGGGGGGAGGGCTCTCACGCTGGAGTTGCTCTTAAGTGTGGGTATGTTCGATTCGACTTCCAAACTTGCTCTGACGCCTCCACCACTGCTTGGGCTTTGTTCCTGGGTTCTAGGGGAGTAGATTAGGGGTGGTGATGGGTGGTGAAACTCACAAGAATGGCAAAATCGTCATGGACTACCTCTGGCCACCCCTCACGGTTTTACAAGATTTTGGGCTTAAAAATCCCCAAATTTGGGTGGAAATGGTAAAGGGGAGGTTATGAAAGAGGTTGCAAGTGATTGATGGGTGTGTATCATCGGAAAAAAATGGTAGAAATTGGCCGGAATTACCCCGGCCGAAAGGTTGGGTGTGTGTATAGGTGCACGGGTCCAAAAAGAGGGGGTTTGGGTTCCCTCCTTTCCTCTCCTTGGTCTCTCCTCATTGGTCACCTTCTCCTCTCTCCTCCCCTTATTCCTCATCTTCTCTCCTTTTCTCTTCTTACCTTTCCATCACAGCCGCTCATTTTTTTTCTTTCTTTTAATCTGGGCCACACATGTGGCACCCCAGATTTAACCCAAAAAATCTAGAGTTTTCCAAAATTTAATTAATTTACTAAAATGTCCCCAACTTCAAACGTTAATAACTCATTCGTTATAACTCCAAATCACGAACCGTTTGCGCTGACGCGTCCGTATCGTCGAGTACTTCAGAAATACCCTAAAATAATAATTTATACGCATCACGAAATGATGGTCAACCAAGGTCAACGTACTTGCCTCGAAGGGCATTTTCATAAATTCACTTATTAAAAATTTATAAAATTGTAAAATCAAGGATGGGCTGTGTCACATCACTGCCCGGGCCCCACCACATCCTGGGCTGGGCCCCGACCATGCCCTCACGGTTTTGTTTCTGGGAACTCACACGAGAACTTCTCCGGTGGGTCACCCATCATAGGATTGCTCTCGCGCGAACTCGCTTAACTTCGGAGTTCCGATGGAACCCGAAGCCAATGAGCTCCCAAAAGGCCTCGTGCTAATTGGAGGTAGGAATGTACATATAAGGCATAGAGGATCCACACCCCTGGGCGATGTGAGATCTTACAATCCACCCCCTTAGGGGCCCGATGTCCTCGTCGACACACTTCCGCCCAGGAATTGGCTCTGATACCAAATTGTCACATCCCGGCCTGGGCTCGACTCCGTCGTAGCACGATATTGTCCGCTTTAGGCCCCGACCACGCCCTCACGGTTTTGTTTCTGGGAACTCACACGAGAACTTCCCAGTGGGTCACCCATCATGGGATTGCTCTCGCGCGAACTCGTTTAAATTCAAAGTTCCTACGGAACCCGAAGCCAGTGAGCTCCCAAAAGGCCTCGTGCTAGGTAGAGATGGGAATATACATATAAGGCTTACAAGATCCACACCCCTGGGTGATGTGGGATCTTATAGGCTGTCACATATAGGTGCATATATATAGGTACACATGTATACATAAGTTTATATGTATAGGTACACAAATGTATATATAGGCATATATATATATCGGTACATGAATATATATTTATGTACATATGCATAGGTACACAAATTATGTATTAATTTATATGCATGCATATAAACATATATGCATTGTTACCACTTAAGCAATTTTTTACCCGTATTGAATACACATTAAGTAAAAATCTTTTATTTATAATAGTAAAAATAAAACAAAACTAAAGTTAATAATTATTAGCTAGATTTTAGGTGATATATAAAGTTAAAGGACCAAAATCAGTTTTTAATTATTTAGAGATTATAATCTAGTTTCCTAAAAATTGAAACCACTTCAACAATATGAAGAGCATTTTTCCAAGTAAAAAGTAATATTTCATTGATACATATAAAATACACTAAAACAAAACAAATCAAATCATAAATACAAACAAGTCTAATCACAACTAACACAAAAATAGTACACAACAACACCAATTAACTTTAATGCGGTTTAACCCTCTTCTCCTCCACCAAAATTATTCTCTAGGGTTTAGGAAACAAGTGGATATGGAGCAAAAGAAACAACCAAAAACATTTTTGAACCGTCTGGGAGAGATGACCAGCTCATAATTAGGTTAAGGAAAATGTTAGGTGTTAGTTTTATTTAAGAGAATTGTTTGGCACTTCAAAATCTTCATTTTTCCACTTCTCACAAATGTATTTTTTTAGGAAGTTTTATTTAATTAAAGTTTAAATAAACAATTATCTACCCAAATGGGGAGATGGATTATATTAATATCTCTCTTAATATATTTTTAATTATTAGCAAATAATTAAACAATATGCTTGGTATAATGGACTTGGCTTATGTGACAGCCCGTCCCAGATTATGTAATCCTATTTATTTTCTAAAGTGTGAATGGACGGAATTACCCCTGCTCGTTGGTTGTTTTGGTATTTTGGGCTAAGGAGAGAGGCCCAAAATTATTGGTTTTGGACCGATTATAGAAGTTTCAAGTTAGTGGGAGCCAATGAGAGTTTTTAGAAGGAGGTTAGGGTTAGTAGTTTGTTCTAGTTTGGTTCTAAACCAACTAGGAGTGAATCTTTGTGTGTTGTTGGCTAGCTTAGGACCACACACTATCACCCATCTCTTTCAACTCTCTCTCACCCTCCCATGTTCTCTCTCTCACTCGAACTCTCTCTCACGTTTCTGCAAACCGTACGGACAACCCCAAAACCATTCAAAAACTTGCAGATCGAGGTTTTGGAGTATACCATTGTATTCCTCGTGTTCTTACGAGTAGAGTAGTACCAGTTTCGTGCAAGGGAAACTTCGAAAAACCCTAGAATCTAAGCACCCCGTCGAGGTACAGTAACAACCACACGATCGTGGAGGTTTCAGGCCATTTCAAGACTCCCAAAGGTACCCTCTCTTCTTCGTAAGTGTTTTGGTTGGGTTTTGGCTAAAGTTTAACGTGAGAACGTCTCGTAAAATGAAGTTCTGATTTGAGTACTATTCATCAACTTTGTAATGGATGTTTATCTTCGAATTTTGAGCTCACAGGGAGCTTTAGAAGGTCCTCACGAACCTCAGAGTGGTTCATTGGTGAAGATTGGACATCGGGATCATAGGTTCTACGAGTTTCAAGTTTGGCCGGATTTTTGAGGCTTTTTTCGGTGTGATCCAGTGATTATCGAAGCTCCAAATAGGTATAACGTGATTCTCTATCTTCATTTTGGTTCAAGTTTCGAAGAAAATGGTTGAGAATCGAGTGAGATTAGTCGATTTGAAGTTTTACCCAGTTTCCGACGCTGACGACGGTCCCTGGAGCTGGAGGTTGAAGATGAAGGAATATTCCGTCAAGTCTGACATAATATTCTCACGCCGTTAGTTAGATTTAACGGTTTCTGTTAGGATTAGACGGAATATTCCACAGAATATTCCTAACGGCGTCACTGTTCTATTCCGTGTGCCAGGCACGTGCCTGCGCGTGGGAGGCGCGTCTGGCCGTGCCTTGGCCGGCGCGTGAGGGCGCGTGGGGTCTCAAAAATTATTTCTAAAATTTTGGGGATGTTTGTGAGGTTGTGTAGATCACGTTGGTATATTCACACACCTCATTTGAGCAATGTATGAGAAGTTTTTACCAGGTTTCGTTTATGTGCTTTAAAATAACGTATTTATAATTGTTTCTCACATAGGCGAGACCTATCCGGAGGACGGGCGTAGCCGGGCTAGGCATAGGGGCTACGATCCATCTACTTACCAGTGAATGGGCTTTTGTTTTCCGTATATACCTATATACTACGTATTTTTCCCAGAATATGCATTTTAAATGCTTTTACAAATGAATTGCCATGCCAATGCATATGTATACTTTGAATATGCTTTGTGAATTGTATGCGCATGATTGTTGGTGCTGTGGGCGCTCAAGTAAGTTTCAGGTAAGATTATGTGTGGTTAATTAGAAGTTGAGTTATGAAAAGTATGATGAGATGCATTGAGAGCTCATTAACCTGCACCCCGGTGTTAGTGTTCCCGCCCAGAGTTAGGAGCATAGTCTTTCACTTGATGTTCACCTCCCGCACCACACGCTCATCTTGGATCCAAGTTAGGTGCACAGGCCTGTCGTATAGACCACTTTCAGTGGGTTCGACTCGTAGGTGACCCGTGATTATTCGCACAGTCTTCACGTGATTGTAGCACTAGAGCGTATTATTACACCCAGTCCTGTCGTATAGACCACTATAAGTGGGTTCGACTCGTGTGCAGGCATGATTTATGAGCTAGAGATCAGCTGACGAGCTGTTGCAGTATTATGTATTTGCATACTTACCTGATGATTTGATTATATGGCATGGCATATTCATAATGTGATTACGTATTTTGATGATGATGTTTTCAGTCGAGGAATAGTATATGTATATACTATTTTCTGGGAAAGTATACAGGTTTTACGGCGAGGGGTTATAAATGTGATTTTTGAAATGATTTTCGAAAGACTTTGTTTTTGCCCACTCACGCTTTTGTTTTGCGCCCCTCCAGGTTCTAGGTAGCGTTGTTGGTGGCATCCGAGGTAGCAGCAGTGATTCTGACAGACTTTCACTCATGTAGGACCCCTTTGGGGTGTTTTATTTAAGTACTCCTTATGTTCGACTGCACTTAGACAAATTACGCTGATTGTGTATTAACACTTCACGAATGTTGGTTCACTTGTTCGTTTTTCTTCTTATATTAATGCTTCCGCACTGTGCACATGGCTACATCACGTTCACGTGACGGCCAGCATGCCTCGATCTCGGTCGGGGTGTGTCAGCTTAGCCTTCTAGCATCCATCTTAACCCTAACTAGACCACTATAAATAGAAGTCATAGGGAGAGCGTTATAGACACACCCCACAACAGCGATAGCCGAAATTCCTTAGTGGAATTTCTTTCTCACACACAAACACTCAGTTCACCAAGATGGGGGCAGAGACCTAACGGGAAACTCTTACAAGCAATTCTAAGTAGCCAACTCACCACCCTACGTCCCAAATACGTGCACGAAAGTTTGAACTCGTGCGTGTTCGTGGTCCCTCTCTCAAAGACAGTTATAAGAACAAGATGGTTGGTTCGACTCGAGTTTTTTCACTAGGTATAATCGCCAAAACTTGAGTATTTAATATATGTTGCACCCCCATATATCTATGACATTATGGAGATGATATTTTTATACTACATTAGTGTACCATCTAATATGAAAAATGAGTATAAATTCATATATATTAGTGTACCACATTACTCGATCGGTTGGATACGTGTTAATTTAGGAAATAAAATTATTATTAATGGATATAAATTAATAATAATTTATATTAATATGGCCATATACACTACTACATTTAACATTTTTCGCAACGAGGGCAATTCGTTGCGTAAAGCGTAACAGCATCGCATTGGCATTTAAGCGACCACATATTTATCGTACAGCAATCCTCGTGCAAGGGTCGTGGAAATAGACTTTGCGGAACAAGAACAAAAATTTTGTCGGGCAATATTCAACCTGTGCGACGAAAGAGACATCATCGCACAAAATTTAAGAGAACGAAAGCAGTTTGTCGCACGTAAGCTGACGCAACAATGTGAGCTCCACGGGATACAGTACATGGGACGGTTGGTGTTTGTGGCCAGTAAGTTTGCGCGATGAATATGTGATATCGAACATTACAAGGTCAATTTTTATAATTAATTTAGGCTTAAAAAATATTAAGAAATTGTCGATATTACTTTATGCGACGAACATGTCATCGAGCAAGGATCAATTTTTAATTAATTTTTTTTTGTTAAATTTTTTTTCCTTTTTATTTTTGTTCTGGTTACATAATTTATTTAAATAATAATTAATTTTTTTTACTAAAATTACAACTATAATGAATGGAGGAAAAAAATAACATTTATATATCAAATAAAAATGCACGTACAAGTAAAAAGTTTAAAACTAAGAAAAAAGAAACCTATAATCTATTTTGTCATTAAATGGGGTCATCTGTGGGATCGTATGCTGGTCAGCGTGCGAGTTGAGCTGGAAGTGAAAGTGGAAGTTGGGCTGCGAGATGGCGGCGAGTCGGTGTGCTGGAGATAATGACGATCGGGCTGGTGGACGGGCTTAGAGGTTGAGGGTTTTTGTAGCTCGGAGGTGGAGGTGATAGCAACGCCGGGTGGGAGAATGATGTCATTCAAGCTGAAGGCCTCAACGATCAACGCGAGCTCACTCCTCAAGTCGGCCACCTCATGCATCAGTTTAGTGACGTCGAGACCCTATGGATGCGATGATGATGAGGCCCCAGTAGTGTTAACAAGCTTGCCCCATCCCCTGTCAATACTTCCTCAGCCTTCGCTCGAGAGTCGCATCCAAGGTCTCAGTCAAAATCCGGAACCCCGCATCCTCGGGCGGAGCCACGGACTCGATAGCAATGTCCAAGAGAAGCTGGGAGGTAGACTCCTAAAAGACGGTCTGGCTCCTCTCCACCATCGTCGCCTATGACAATAAGACAAGAAGTTGATTAGTAAGAATTAATATTAAGTTAAATTTTGTAATATTTGGAACCATAAAATAGTAATTTCAAATGAAGTTGTACTTACATGCAGCTGCTCGGCGAGCTCATCCCCGGGACAAACATAAACGTCCTTAAAGACGTTTATGTCAGGGAATTTCAAAGCCCCCCTAAAACGGGAAAAAAAAACATAAAGACAATGTTAGTGTGGAAAATAAATTGAATATTTGTAAGAAATTGCAAGTGCAAATTTTAAACATTGATTACCTGTCTTCGCGTCTCCATCCTATTGGAGAAGGGTCTCAAACTAGAATGGTGGAGAAGAGTCTTCTTCTCCCAGTTGATCTTGTTCGCCTTCAGCTTCTTCTGTTAACATAAAATAAATGTATTAGTGTAATATTTAAAGAAAATAAAACAAAAGCAAAACCCAAAGTAGGAATAATTTTTTTTTAAAAAAATTAAAATTAAATAAGTAATACATATATAAAAACGTATCACATATGCGGCCTCCTGAGAGAGCCACGACCACTCGTCTGATCGATCCTCCAACTCCAGCGGGCAACCCTCCTCTAGAGCAACCTCCGGATCATCAAACAACTCAAAATGTTTGTGGAGGTCACTCTTCCACTGCTTGTACCGCTCGTAAAACAACCTGTCCAGGTAGCTGGCCATCGACTCGTTTATGTCGCCAAAATTGTAGTTTGTCTACAATTTACCGAGTATTAAATTAAAATAATAAAAAAAACAAAATTAAAGTTAAAGTTGAAAAGGAAATAAAATAATAAAAAAATATGAACTTGATACATAATTGAATAAAACAAAGTTAGGAACTTACCGATAAACAATTGCGAACCAGGGTTTTCGTCTCCATCGAGATCTCGTGCCACGGTTCCCACAGCATAGGGCACTCGGTCCTAACGACATGTCCCACGTTGTGGCCCAATGTACTATGCTACTCCGCTGTAGGTGCAGCTCAATGCCTCTCGTCGTATCCTATCATGATACAATCATTTGTCACCCATATGACCTACCCCGTCTTCAGTTGTCGACAACGTCCCCGGGTGTTTCCCTTAGCTGCAAAACAACTAAACAAACGTCAAACATAAAGTTAAAAATTCAACGAAATTTCAGCAGAACCTTCCCTACATTTATACCAAATCCCAAAACCTAAAAAACAGTAATAAACAGTAAAGCCCAGGCAAACAACATTGTGAACAATTTTATAAGGGACGAAAATTGGATTTAAATCTTCCACAAGGTTATAATCTAAAACTCTTTTCTTTTTTAGATAAAAATCAAGTTTTATAAATATATTTAACTAGTCATTTAGCTAGGTTCAGATTTTTCTTGTCCATTTTTTTTTTGGTTAAAGTAGCAAATAACTTCATTTTGTTTGGCCATGTTGGAGATGCTATAATCCTTCCCAAACACTTTTATAAAGCCTGAGGTTATTCGTGCATGCTAACATTAGTTTACAAAGCAATTATAACTACATTCTAAGGTGATTAGACATCCGATGCTAAATTAAATGAATTTTGCTATTTAATCTGGATGGGTGGCGTTGGATGCGATGCCGTGTCGGGAGTCAGGGCACGCCAGTGAGTACGACGTGCATAGGCAGAAGCGCCATCGAAGATATCAATGATGCCAGCGCCTGTGCCATGTCAGGTCCTCCTGATGCAACCATTGGAGGCTCCACTATCGGTGGAGTGCTCCTCGCAGTAGGAGGTGGTGGAGGAGGTGCGGGGGACCCACTTCTCGTAGCCCTTCGGGTAGATATAAGGCGAGGCATCTACAAAGTTAAAAATGAAAAAAAAAAAAAAAAAACTGAAATTAATAATTTAAAAATTAAATCGTATAGGTAAACAAATTTAAAACTAAAAGTGTAATTACAAAATAACATTATATAACTATTTTTTAAAAATTGAAACTAATCCACTAGAACCATAATCTAGAACTCTAACCTAATCCAGCCACTAACCTTAATTTAATAAGTAAGATTAACAATTAAAACCGAAATTCATAATTTTCACAATTTGTCTAATTCTAATTAAAACAAGAAGTATTAATTTAAATATTAAAATTCTCTAACTATTATTTAGAAAATTAAACTAAATGTAATTTTAATTATTTAACTATAATTTAGTTATATAACATTCCCCTAAATTAGAAATTTCCCCTAACCCTCATCTAATATGTGTCTACTTGTGACAACCCGTCCCTAATTTATGTTTTGTATAAATTTTAAATGAGTGAATTGACGAAAATGCCCTTAGATGCGAGATCTTTGACTTTCATTGACCATCGGTTAGAGAGATGTAGGATTTATTCTTTTACCATATCCTTGTAGTACTCGTCACTATGAGCGCATAGGCGAAAGCTGTTTGCGAATCCGAGTTTTCACGGTATAGTTACTGATATTTGAAATCGTTTTATTAAATTTTAGATTAGAAATTAATTAAACTCCCACCTTGTGGGATGAGGCCCAATCAGATTTTGTTCAAGGACCAATTAGATTAGAGTTTTAAGGGCCAATTGGAGGAGAGAGAGACAGCAACTAGGAAAAAGAAAAAAAAAATCCCAGCCATTCCGTTGGCACCTGCACACCCAACCGACCAAAATCCGGTGAATTCCACCATTTTTTCCTTTGAACCACCACCATCCAACACTTGCAAAAAAAAACTCAGTGACTTCCCCTCTTCCATTTCCACCAAAGATTATAAGGTTTAAGGTCCAATTTCGTGTAGAACTTCACCAGAGCTCCAGAGGTGGTCGACAGTGATTCATCTGATCCGGCGAGTTTCACCACCCACCACCACCCTTAATCAACTCCCCTTGAGCCCAGGAACAAGGTTAAACAACCGTAGGGGCAGCGAAGCACCGGTGACGATGAATTGAAGCCCACCCTTTCTAGAGTTTTCGACAGGTTTGAGTGAAATTGGGGCTTTTCCCGGCCAAATTGGACTTGGCCACATGTATGAAACTTGCTCCACTCGTTGAGATCTTCATTCTTGTTAAATTTGAGAATTTTTGGAAATAGTTAAATTTTCCAGTGAGTTGGGGCGGCCGGCCACCGCGTGGGCAAAGACACCACTTGACCTCCCTAGGCTAAAATTGTAATAACTTGTCCCGGATTTTTCTGAGCGGAAGGGTATTTTTGTAATTTTCACTTTAGGCTAGATATTTTGAAATGGGATGGCTTTTGGTCTTATTTGGTGTGCCCAGGGGGCCCACCTTTGGTTCTTTTTATCCCCCTGACTCAATGATTTTCCTTCCTTCTCCTTTCTTCCAATCCTCCCCCCGTGAACAAACTCTCTGCAACTCTCTTCTTTCTCCCCCGAGGACCAACCCACAGACACACCCACACACGCATACCTACAAATGAACAACGGTGATGCCACCATCACCACCATGATAGACTTTTCTCTCTCTCGGTGCACGGTGGCTGCCACTGGTCACTTTCCTTTCCGACAATCTCCAACGAGTTCTCGTCGAATCTTTATTGGGTAAGTCTTGAAAACCACCTAGATTCTAGTAACTTGTGTTTAAGGGTGAGTTTGGGGTATTTTTTGAATAGTATTGGTGACTGTTGGACGCAGGAACAACTCGTAAGGAACCTCCCCTATTTCTTGGCAAGGATCACCAGTTTGTAGGGCTTTTTCCGGCCAACGTCGACTTTAAGTCGACCCCATTTTTGGTATATATCTTTTCCTTGTCTCTCTAGCTTCTGTTTGGTCGTTTTTGGTTGAGTTTCGACCCCTACTCAGAGCTCGGGGAATTCCAACCGAAGGTTCGGTCTTCTTCTTTGTTTAAACCATTTGGACTTAGGGTCATTTAGAACTTAGGGGTTCGGCTCACTCAACCTAACCCAATCCTTTTTGTGGGTAGGGCTTTAAGCCTAGTAACCCTAAAACCCTTTAAACCCAATCCAACCCAGGCCTTGGGTCGTGCAAGAACCTCAGGCCCAACCCATGTCCCTTTAACCTTTTGCCCCAGGCCTTTGGGCCGGCCTACCAAGCCCAGAAGCAAACCCAACCCAACTGATGGAATATTCTTTTAGGGAATATTTCATCCGTCAAGGAATATTCCCCTGTTGACTTTTTTGAAATTTAGGCTAATTTCGACGTCATGTACCTATTTATGGTGTCCGTTTTCCCAAATTAAATCGTTTGACTAGAGTTTTACTAATTGTACACTTTATATGCTTATGTGCAATTACTAGCGGTGATCCCGTTATTCCTATTTCATACGGCTCTACTACGACAGATTATCTATGAGTGGACCCCTTCTAAAATGCTTGTTTTAATAGTAGAAATGCATACATGAAAAGCATGATTTATTGAATACATTTTGGGAACGTTTTATGAGAAATTGATTATCATGCTATACTGAGCTTATTTTGGAATACCATATTTTCTATCGAACCTATGTTCTTTTAGGGTATTTGATGGATGACGATATACTATGTAGAACATGTTTTCACATACTTCTTTATAGTATAGATGATGGATGACTTTATACTATGAAGATGCTTTTGAGATATATGTACCTATGTTTGGAAAGATTATGTTCATTGGTTTTGTGCGTATCTAGTGGTCACTGTTCTGCCTCCGGGCAATGATACTTATATTGGCCTTCGGGTCGAGTGATGTAGGGGCCTTCGGGTCGATTGAAGATATTATATTGGCCTTGGGGTCGGGTGATGTAGGGGCCTTCGGGTCGATTAAGATACCACTAGTTAGCACACTATATATACGAGATATGTTTTATGAAAGGTTTTATGGCATGCTAGGGTTTTCGGAAAAACCTACTACATATTATGCTATTGAGTTTTCACTAAACTTTTGGGGTTATTATGTTGATAACTATTTTAGTATTTGGGGGTTATTATGTTGATAGCAAACTTTTTGGAAAAACCTACTATATATATCAACTTGGTCCACTCATATTTGTTTTGCCCCCCACAGGGCTTAGAATCGAGGCATACAATCCCGGCGTCAAAACATGTCACATCCCGGCCCAGGTCCCCACCACATCTCGGGCTCGACTCCGCCGTAGCACGATATTGTCTGCTTTGGGCCCCGGCCACGCCCTCACGGTTTTGTTTCTGGGAACTCACACGAGCAGAACTTCCCAGTGGGTCACCCATCATGCGATTGCTCTCGTCCGATCTCGCTTAACTTCAGAGTTCCCACGGAACCTGAAGCCAGTGAGCTCCCAAAAGGCCTCGTGCTAATTGGAGGTAGGTACGTACATATAAGGCATAAAGGATTCACTCCCCTAGGCGATGTGGGATCTAACAATCCACCCCCCTTAGGGGCCCGACGTCCTATTCGGCACACTTTCGGCTAGGGATTGGCTCTGATACCAAATTGTCACATCCTGGGCTTGACTCCACCGTAGCACGATATTGTCCGCTTTGGGCCTCGACCACACCCTCACGGTTTTGTTTTTGGGAACCCACATGAGCTGAACTTCCAGTGGGTCACCCATCCTGGGAATGCTCTAGCGCGAACTCACTTAACTTCGGAGTTCCGATGGAATCTGAAGCCAATGAGCTCCCACAAGCCCTTGTGCTAGCTAGAGATGGGAATATACATATAAGGCTTACAGGATCCACACCCCTGGACGATGTGGGATCTTACAATACAACCCCCTTAGGGGCTCGACATCCTCGTCGGCACACTTCCGGCCAGGGATTGGCTTTGATACCAAATTGTCACATCCCAGCTCGGGCCCCCACCACATCCCGGGCTCGACTCCTCCTTAGCACGATATTGTCTGCTTTGGACCCTGGCTAGACCCTCACAGTTTTGTTTATGGGAACTCACACGAGCAGAACTTCCAGTGGGTTACCCATCATAGGATTGCTCTCGTCTGATCTCGCTTAACTTCGGAGTTTCCACTGAAGCCGAAGCCAGTGAGCTCCCAAAAGGCCTCGTGCTAATGGGAGGTGGGTATGTACATATAAGGCATAGAGGATCCACTCCCTGGGCGATGTGGGATGGAGTCCTCTCGGTGTAGGACCCATCCCTTTATTCATTCAATTTTCTATTATTCCTTTTTAGTGTCTAGGATTAGTTGTATGTTCTGAACACGTTCCTCATTTGCATATTAATTATATCTAAATTCCTATTATTTTTATTCATATTCTTTGGTTCTCATGCATTCTAATATGGCTTTGTCACCTTCGAGTGTCGGCCAGTATGTGCCTACCCTGGTGTTCCGAGAATATTGGGGTTAGGCGTGTCAAAAATGGGTGCCCCGATTCCATATTAGACATCCGATTAACAAAATTCCGTTGTTTCGTTACATTTCCATTAATGGCCGCCACTTGGTTATTATATGATTCGACGATCCGACCATTGGATCGTCACCAAACTTTAATACATAATAGTACTTAATATTTAAGGATATTAGGAACTAACAGATCAGGAATCTTAGTGCGGATCTTCCCGGATGGGTTTTCTAAGTTTGTAAATCTAAACGTCGACCGCCACTTAATTTTAGCGATTGGCGGAGATCTGACCGTTGGATCATTCTGAAACTTTAGGATGTTGTTCTAGAATCTTATTGAAACTCTTAGGAAGTTACGGATAGGAAATTCGAGGTACAGATCTTCTGGATCGAGTTACGTAGTGTTGTGGACCCTATTGTCGATCTTCGACCGACGGTTGACTTTTGGTCAATGGGTTTCAAATCATTCTAGAACGTCCTTAGGGATGTATTTTATGTAAGTTACGTGTTCTATCGATAATAATTATCAGACGTGATTTCATATTTGTTCTAGGCGACGATCGTTCGTGATGCCTCGATATTCGTGTTAGAGAATTGTAGCGCGAACTTTAGGTGAGTGGGCCTTTTCCTTTTATAGTATATATATAATTGTTAGTTTCCATTTATACATTTCATAAAGAGTTCCCTACAATATGCCTAGTTTAACATCATGCTCATAAGTTTTAAAATATTGATAGAAATTACGAAATATGCTACATCCTACGGGACGCACAGGTATGCGCATGTTTAGTGATGCCATAATTATATCTACGGCTATGCATGTTATTATGTTGTTTAGAACTATTGAATTTTTATGGAATGCTTATATTTATGTAGTCTGCTCATCATTGGTGTACCCGGTGTTAGCGCTCACCTAGGGCTAGCCAGTCTTTCACGTGTATGTTCACATTCGCATCGCACGCTTGCCTTGGATCCAAGTAGGTGCTAGTTATGTCGTACATGTTGCAATAGGCAACTCCGACTCTTATGTGACCGCGAATAGCACTAGAGCGTATATTATGATTACACCCAGTCCTGTCGTATAGGTTGCATTAGGCAACTCCGACTTGTGTGCTAGCATAGATTGATAAGCATCAGTTCAGTGGTACAGGTTGCATTAGGCGACTCCAACTTGTTTGCTAACATAGATCGATGAGCACCTGATTTTACTTATATTATTACTGTTGAGATATTGTGCCGTAATGAATTCTTGAGATTTTACAGGCTACGGTGAGTATTTTTATACTATACGTATTAAGTATATTTTGGAAAGTAAACTTGTTTTATTTATAGCGAGGGGTTACGATGTTTTCAGAAAGGTTTTTATAAAACTTTATTTTCAGGCCCACACACCCTTGTTTTTTGCCCTTCCAGGTTTAGTAGCTGAGCTTTTATATCGACGAGGATTCTTGGCAAATCTCAGTATAGGTGACTACCTTTGAGGGTATAATCCTTATCCTATATTACTGTACTTTAATTATGCTCTAACATCACGTGTGAAATGGGTTCATTCCCGCTCACAGCGCACTCTTATACTTAGGCACTTTTAGGTTTAAATTTACTCACATTTTTCCACATCACTGCACTTTATGGCTTTGTCACCTTCCAGGTGTAGAACAGCATAGCTCGATTCGAAATCCTAGTGGACATTTCGGGTTGGAGTGTGTCACTACCCCTAACCCTAATCCTCCAAATTACATTTTCTAATTAAATTCCCCCTAATTACAATTAGGCCTGAATTATAAATTAACCATAATTATATACCATTCCCCTAAATTAGAAATTTCCCCTAACCCTAATCTAATTCGTGCCTACCCCTAACCCTAATCCCGTAAATTACATTCTCTAACTAAATTCACCCAATTAAAAACTACCCGTAATTACAAATCACCTCTAATTATAATTAAGCCCTAACTATATAACATTCCCCTAATTAAAAATGAACCCTAAATAAATTCCCCACATCTGGAAACCCTAATGTGGAACCTTAATCCCATATTCTAAACCTTAAACCCCAAATTGAAATCCTAATCGGCAAACAATAATCCCTTAATCTAATAAGCCTAAATAAGTAATGAAAATGAAATTTAAAATAAAATAAAAGGAATATAAGTGTGAATGGAGGACGGCGGCTGGATTTACGGAAGGTGAGAGAGGGAGGGATCGACGGCGTGGGTTGCACGGGATAGAGAGAGGGAGAGTGCGCTTGAGAAAGGGAGAGAGCATGTAAGAAAGGGGTAGGGTGGCTGGAAGAAAAGAGGATGGTGGTTAAGAGGGAGGAAGAGTGCGTTTGAGAGAGGGAGAAAGCAGGCGAGAGAAAAAAGAAAGTGCGGGGAAAGGACGAGGGTTGTTTGGAAAAATTAAAATGAACAACTTTGCGCAACGCAGTCTTCATCGCACACTTGTTGCTTTTTATTACACGCGACAAAAAACTTTGTTGCGCACAACATATATTCGTCGCGCGCATTTTTGAATTTTGCTGGAAATTTAAATTTTTGAAGAAAAATTTAACGGTGCGCCAAATATTAGATATTGCGCTACGAAACATGGGTATTTGTCGTGCGAGTAGGCTTTGTGCAATGATTTATTTGTATTCGTCGCGCAAGAATGTGTATTAATTAAAGAAATTCGAATTTGTTCCTAAAAATTTGAATTTTAGGAAAAAAATTTGAACTTTCTATGGTGTCCCCTCTTAAAATTAAAACCCTTGCACTATGAACTTATATATTTGGTCGCGCAAGTGTCTGAATTTAAAAAAAAAATTGAAATTTTTTGGAAAACCCGGCATTAAATAAATACATAAAATTACATATTTCATTAAAATTATTTTTAGGATAAATACAATTGCATTTAATTTACAAAGCAATTCAAAATTATATTACAGTAATATTAATCATCATCCGAACTATAATAACTTTCACTATCGTCACTGTCATCATCTTCAGTGTAACATTTGTCCTCATCAGTAGGTACGTCACCATCGTCGTTTGCAGCCTCTAGTGGATCGTATGGGGGAAGATCATCGAAATTGACTCAATCGGTATTTCAATTCCAACAACTCCCAGTATCTTAAATGGTTCTTGGACAAGATTATTATCCTGTACTGTTTCCCCACCAATTTATGTTGAAGACTCAAGACGTTGGTCCGTGATATTGATGTCGTCCCTGTCTCGGCACTAGGATCTCAGTTTGGTTATAGCATACATGTTCATATGCTCAATCATTTGAACAACTTTCTAACCCTTTTCGACCTTAGGGTCATCTACATAAAAAAAACAAATAAAACAAATAAAAAAACAAATAAAAACACAAAAAAAACCTATTTTGCCATACTTGCCAAAATGTAAGGGTTGTCATCGTACCAAGTGTTGACTGAGAGTAAGCCATGGTTCCTCTTAACATTTTTCTGCATATGTGGGTTTGTACCAAACCATCAACATTTAAAAAGGATCACTTAGTAATGGTCTTTGTACAAAACTTGTACGACACTTGATAGTTTGCCATAGAATTCAATGTATGTCCTTTTTCCACCATCCAGGACATGGACACCACTGTTTTTCGTACACAACTTGTCATCATGCTCAACCCCAAAAACTTGATGTCGTTAACATGGCAATCAGAGTACAATTTTGTCCGAATAAGACCGAATGCCAAGTTATATAACTCTTCAGTGTAATCGGGTGAATTGTATGCTTTTAACTGATTTACCTGACACGATAGCAAAAAATAACATTTTCTTTTAGCCACTTCGAATATATTGATAAAATTAGTACAACATCATCAATACAAACGCATAAAATTTACATATTCAAGAAACCACCGTGGAAACAATTCACGGTGCTTCTTTGCATATAAATTTGAGGGATAATCCCGCTTCATCATTTGTTCATGCTCATTCAAGTAAGTCATTGTGTCATTGAAATTGTTGAGTATGAACCATTGTGCAACCTCCATGTCCTTTTGGGTAAAAGGCTCCCCTTGAACAGGCTCGCCAAAGAGTCGTACGACTTGGGCAAAAACATAAAGTTTCTCTTTTCGCACACGCCCGTCATTATTGCGTTGAGAATGATTAAAAATTGTCTGAACATCTTTTAGATACATTCCACAAAACGTAGGGGACTCATATACGATCCAAGCCTCTATAATGGATCATTCCGGGCTTCGCTCTATTTCGTACACTCTTTTTTAGGTCACTGAGAAGCTTGTAAAAATACAAACACCGTTAGCAAATAAATGAGATAAACACGTCGTATGACGATGAATAAACATTTGAATAACGAGTCTATACCTTTCTATTGGGTGCACCCATCAATAGTTAACTGGTCCAGCAAGCAATGCCTCCTCCGGCAAATGACCCATAACGTGGATCATACTTGTGAAGAAAGCTGAAGAAATATTTGTTTGAACTTGCAGAGAACCTGGACAATGTCGTGCCGCAACTGATTAATGTTCGATTTTCGCAACGACCTTGCAGTCAATTAAGAAAAAAGTACGGACAACAATATGATTGGTTTCACGACATCATCAGACAATAGGTGTCGATTACCAACCGGAAGTAGGCATTGTAGAATGACATGGTAATCATGACTCTTTAGTCCAGAAAGTTTTCTGCTGTCAACGTTCACGTGAGGCTCAATAAGCATACCCATCTAGAAACTTGACTGAAGATAGAAACTTCAAAAAATTCTTTTCTATCTTTCGGTTTGAGTGAAAAAAAAAAAAAAAAAAAAAAAAAAAAGCAAGGAACCTTCTGGCTGTGACGTCACCCCTATTCGTATACCCATTCGCTCCAAATTGAGACGAGCTTTGACAGTGTCTTTCGTCTTGACCTTAATATCTTGAATTGTGCCCATCAATGTGTTAAACACATTTTTTTCTCAACATGCATAACATCGAGGTTGTGTCTCAACGAGAGCTCAAAAAACATAAACTTGTGGGTCCAATTCAAATAGGTTCCTGGTCGGGGCCTAGTTACAGTTTTCACGAATGGACCGAAATCCAAACGGTTAAGCTGTTATAAAATTTGGTCACCGGATGACTCTCTGGGTTTGAGTTGAGGCTCCGTTTTGCCGTTGAGCTCTTTGTCATTCTCACGCCACTCATGGACCCAAGGCAACCATCTTCGATGACCAAGATAGCAAACTTTTCCAGCATGCCAACTGTTGGAGATATGCCCTGAAAGTCAATCTTTGGAAGAAACTTTTCAGGTCAATGTCTGTATGTATAGATAACTCTAATACAGTAAAAGGCAAAGTCACTTATTAGGATTATCTCAATGAACGATATACGTCCAAAATTAGTGAGTCCATGGACAATGGATTGATGGAAGAAGTAATCTAAAGATGTTGGATTACAGAGACCTTCTTCACATAACCATAATGTCCAAAAGGTTCCTAGTCATAGGATTGTTAGAGGGACGCTGACAATCTGGATAGACTAGTACATACTATGTCTGCTTCCAATGGGAAGGATGGAAAGTCTCATGCCATTCGTGTAGTGACACTAAGACAAGTATGTAGGTGCTCATTATGGGAATGAGTTCACTGAACACAATCAAACGAGAGTACTTGCATGGAGGTCTACTCACATGTCAAGCAAGTAACTCTACTGGTTGGAATAATGTAAGTAATCTTTTGACCTGAGACATCATAGTTGTCTTGGGGATACGTTGCTGATCATTTGATAATGAGACGTGACCACATCTCATCTTGGATGTGTTCTATGCATTGTTGGGGTCAATGATTTATTCTCAGAGGCATGTGAATGATCAACAAGGGATCTCTAATCCTCGTTATGAGAGGATGAATACTCTTAGATATGATTCGGGAATCTTCGGCCGAAGTATCGAGCGTAATGATGGAAAGCGTTCCTATACGACTCAATAGAATCATATAACTTGACACAATCACATTAGGGGTTTGACATTAAGTATCCATACCCTAGTAATGTGATTGTGAGTATTGTATTAGAGAAGGATCGAATTACATTGTAATTCCAACTGAATAGGTTCTCCGAACATAATCTACATTACCTTGGGTAGCCATGATATATGATTAGATGTCACTCATGGCTTGTGGGTTCTTCTAGATGATTAAATAAGTAGTTATCAAAGAAGAAGGAGAATTAAAAGTAAGTTCTAATTCACTAAGTGATTGAATTAATACTAATCAATTGGATTGGTACCAATCACCTCACTGCCTTGCTAATTAGAACCTAAAACGATTGTACACCGATACACTCTTGTGGTGAGACAACTAAAGGATGATGGAATTAATTAATTGGATTAATTAAGTGTTATGATTAATTAGAAAGTCTAAAGATATCATAGAAGCGATGAAAGATCGTTAAGGACTTAAAGAAAAGTTCGGGTTCATTCGGGCCCATTGGGCCCAAACCCATTGGGTCTTTTTATTCAAACATAGGATGGCTTGAAATGATAAAAGCCCAAAGTCCAAACCCACACTAAAGGGGCCGGCCATTGCTAAGAAAGAAGAGAGAGAAGGAGTCAATTTGTTGACTCGCTTCTTTGACAATTATAAAGGAAGTTTAATGAAAAAGTTCATTTAGGGTTTTGTGTGTTCTTTTCAACAAAAGAGAAAACAAGTCTCTCTCTCTCCTAAACACACAAGGCGGGCCACCAAAAGGAGAAATTAACTAATCATCTTTTCTTCTTTTTGGTTATTCCATCATCCATCTCACTACACTAGTGGGTGTGGATCTTTAGAGGTCTTCTACCTTGGAGACTAAAGGAGAATCAAAGAAGCACCAAATCTATCAAGGTGGAGGAAGCAAGGAGGGAGGCTAGACTCAAGGAGTTCCAAGAACAAAGAGCTTGGAGGTGGTCCATCCTTGGTCTAAAGTCTAGATCAAGAGGTATAAAACACAACCTTCACTTTGTTCTTCCATATTTTTTTATGCATCATTTATGAACCTATGCTTCTTGAAGGGGATTTGCATGACTATAGCTGTGATAATATGTGTTAATATGCTTCCGTTGCTTATGTATATAAATTTAGAATTGTATATGCATGCTAGTCACTAGAAATCCCAAATAAATCTCATTATTTCCCTTCAAGTGGTATCAAGAGCCAAAGGTTTATATTTGATGTGTCCTTTTGGATTTTATGCATATGGGTTTTGATTTTATGTTTGACATATTATTTCTTCATTCAAAATATGTTTATCTTTTTGTTTTTCAAGTG
This sequence comes from Cotoneaster glaucophyllus, assembly GCA_036320875.1. NCBI lineage: Eukaryota > Viridiplantae > Streptophyta > Magnoliopsida > Rosales > Rosaceae > Cotoneaster > Cotoneaster glaucophyllus. The sequence continues at coordinate 16,186,416 of CM070070.1, read as the reverse complement.
TTGAAAAATGTGTTTCAAGAGTTGAAAAAGATATGTATGCAAAAAGTGTTTTGGATGCATGAATGAAGAGTGAGTTTTTTGAACAAAATTTGGGGCTTTTGTACCATAGGGGAGGGAGGAAAAGTATGGGTTCTTACTTTCATTTGAATTTAAAGGAAAAAAGTTTGACATTTTTCCCTCTCCCCATCACATAACCGGCCTACCTAATGATAAGTCCTTTATGGGCTCTTTTGCAATTTTAAAAGTTGATTATACTTTCTAGTATTTGCGGTTTGACCCCTAACTTTCTATATTTGCATTTCGGCCCCACCTCTTTAGAGGTCAAATATTTTGATATTTTAATTTTGTTTGTAGTTTAAACTCATCATACAATTATGCCCATATGTACTAAATCTAATTGATTATGTTGCATTCCAATTTAATTATTTAATGTGATTAAGTAGTTAGAAAAATGGTTGACTATGGACTTGTGCCTTAAACGATAATTGAGCTACGAGTTAGGCCGCTAAATTCAAATGGTTTGAACCTTGGGAATGTGTTTTAATTACTATTTCAATTGGACCACAACACGTTAGATGTTAATCTTTCTCTCCCTCTTAGTATATGTAATTTGTAGGAATTTGAACAAATTGGTTTGTAATTCTTATTACTTCTTTATCTCTTTCAATTAGTTGATTCCCTCTAGTACTAGACTAGAGTTTCTTTAACTATTGGTAAGAAGACATATTAAAAGGGGTTTTCATGAGATTAAAGATTTGTTGGGTCCAACGCCCTAATTAGCAATGAATGATTGTCTTTCGTTTCTAATGGCTCAATGAAAAATGTTTTAATTGGATTGAAAGCGCGTAATTAAAACGATACTATCTTCCCTAGATCTTATTCAACAATGTTGGCTCATTGTTGAATCAACCTAATAAGTCCATAGTCATCCAAAGAGCCTAAGATAACTATAAAGTCCAAATTTAAAGGAATGCAAAAACCTTAGTAGTAGTAGTTACTTCCAATATTTGAAAAATTCGTTTTTGATATTGATTTGTTTTTCTCAAAACAAATAGTGGGGGTATCATACGCTACTAAACTAAAATGAACACAATTAGTAGTAATATATATCTCCAATATTTTGAAAAATTGTTTTGATATTGATTTGTTTTGCGAAAACGAATAGTGGAGATATCATATGCTACTAATTTCATTTACTTTGGACTAGTAGTTGTAATAGGACACAATTTATTATAATGTGATTAAATAAATAAAATGATGAGGCCTTAAAATCCCTCAACCAACATACAATATTAAGTTGAAAGCGGAAAGGTGCTTTTGAACACTTCTTCGTGGCCTTCCACCATGGTAGGCTCCAATCGTTTATGACTCATACACCGCCTTCACCCTATCATGGGGGAGTTCAAAGTATGTGCTTATACTCAGGAGGAGTCTATTTCAAACATTTGATGTGGTGAAGGTAGGCAACGAGTATGGCCGACATCGTATCATCGTGAGGTCATACTTGGACCCCTATCCAAACCGGCATGGTGGGTCAAAACTTAACTAAGAGAAATGGTGCCAACATCATATCATTGTGAGGCATTGTTCTCTAGAGGCCAACTAGATGGGTAATCACAAGAGGTTGTTGTGAATGGGTAACTCTACCCTCTCATTATTATTTTTACTAGCCAACATCATATCATTGTGAGGTGGGCTTGGTAATAGTGAGTCTCCCATAACCCGCTAGGAGCTTTCTTTGAAATCTCCCGGATTCCATCTTGAGGGATATGGGATTTGCCAAAAATAGTGGGTGGTGTCATTCGGTTTAAAGACCCGACTCGTTTGACTTAATCAACAATCAAACTAATTATTTTATTGTTACGTAATTAGATATGGTTGGAAGCACACTATCAAAGATACTCGACAAGCATTGCCTTGAGGGGCACAATTTCCCATCATGGTACCGTAATGTCAAGATTCTCCTAACCTTGGAGAAAATTGTTTACGTACTAGACAAGGCTCCACCTCACATACCTCTTGGCCCTGAGGCCACTGAGGATGAACGTGCTAAGTATGACAAGCACGTTGAGGATGATACACAAGCCAAGTGCTATCTGTTAGCTTCCATGAATGAGGAGTTGCAGAGACAGCACGAGGGTATGGACAGTGCATCCTCATCATACTCCATCTTACGGAGTTATATGGTGAAGGGACGCGCAACCGTCACTTCAGCACTGTCAGTGAACTTTTGAAGACCAAAATGGTCAAGGGAGCCCCAGTGCATCAACATGTACTGAAGATGATTGGACTCATTGAACAACTGGATAACCTAGGTACTCCACTTGACGGGGAATTGGCCCAGGACTTCATCTTGGCTTCTCTTTCTGATTCGTTCTCGCAGTTCGTTATGAACTACAACATGAACAAGATGGATAACACTCTCTCTGAGTTACTAAACATGTTAGTAACCGCTGAGAAGACTATGAAGAAAGAGAACGTTGTGGGGACTGCTGCAGTAGCCTACAACAAGCCATCCACTTCCAAGGCTAAGCCGAAAGGCAAGGGCAAAGGGAAAGAGAAGAAGTCACCCACTCCTAAGGCACAAGGAGGAGTGCAGAAAAAGAAGGCAAAGGAGCCCAAGGGGACCTGCCACCATTGTGGAAAGGACGGGCATTGGAAGAGGAATTGCAGGTTATACCTTGCATCTCTGAAGGACAAACCACAAGGTATGGTTTTTGTTCTTATCTTCAATTCTAATTGTTAGATCTTCTAATCTTTATATTTGATATAAAATGCTAATCACTTATGCAATTGTATGTAGGTGAAGGAGCTAAGTAGAAGATGGACGAGCAAAGAAAGGATGGAGTGAAGAGTTCGGCCATTATTTTTTGCTAACTACTTAGGAAGTTTGTTAGGCACTTAAAGATAGTCTTTAAACTTTCTTATTTTGCTAAGAACTTATTATGTGGCTTCATATGATGGAAGACCCACTTTTGGTGCCTATATGAAGTTATATAATTAGTCTCTAATGTAAGAGCTAATTCTTTTGTATAAAACATTATGAATGTTTAACTTATCATATCAATGTAATGTGATGAATGCCTTCTACTATTATTGTTCCTCAAAGTAGTGTTATGAATTGAATATTGTCTTGTTGTATTCTTGTTAAGATACAAGAAATGTATCACTTATATATAATGTGATACCCAAGCTTTGGATCCATCAATTAAGGATAGATCTCAAAAGTTGGCCATAGATGGATACAATGAATCTTTAGATTTGGTTCCAATTGCCTACATATGAGTTCTATATGAATTGAGAAAGTCTAGAGTTTCCTTTCTTGAAGAAAAGGATGATCACATTATAATGAAGTGAATAATACATAAGAAAAAACGTTTCTTATATATGGTTATCAGTTACTTAACCACAATAACCAAGATCATTCTTGGTACAACTAGTAGTTTTTGAACAACTAATTGGACATTCTTAAATTGTCTTAAGAAATGTCAAATGTGTTAGTAGTAATCAAACCAAGAATAAGTGTCTAAAATCTATAAAAGGTTTAAGGACCTTAGTCACTTAATAACAAGACATCAACTTAGTGGAGTTGGAACAATAAGCTTAAAAGGCTTTAAGCTACTCCAAAAATGTCCTCTACCCGTATACTTTAGAATTATACACTTTGAATGTATAAAGCGATTTCTCATTAAGGTCATGAGAAACAGTGGGAGGTGAGAAAAGGATATAAACTTGAATATGATTGGTTTATAGTTGTCTAAAATTAATAGTACAACACTATTATTAATGAGCTTGTAATTTTAATTGTTAAAGGTCTCAAGCTCTTCAAAGCGTTAAAATTCTATGTTGTGTAACATTCTAAGAATAACCTATGAATGTTGGTTTCATCAACCTAGCATAAAATAGTTATATGTTGAGAGTTGTCCATCATTCTCTTTTATGAGAACAAGCTAAGAACAGAGCAAATGGACAAGTTGATGAAACAAAAGGGAATAGTTTTCAAAATGAGTCACAACATATAATTTAACAACAAGACAATCCGATTTCGGCACCTCATGTAACTATAATGCTCTATGTAGTTTTAATAAAGAATTAAATCAACCACCTAGGAGGTATGGTTGAATTTCTGTATCCTTAGTAGGAGCCATGCTTCCACTAATGATTTGAATAATTCTTATATGACTACTTTAAAGGTCTTAGTATGACTAAACTTGAAGTATGGTGTATGACACCATATAATTTAAATGAATGGACTTGATAAAACAAGTCACACATATCAAATGGGATTAATTGAGAAGGAATTCTTTTGTGTATGTTCGTTTAAATAACTTGTGTTAGCTAGAGTTGTTGATTGTCCAAAACTATTGAGACATCATCAATAAGCTAATGGATCTTAAAGATTGTCAATAGATCCAAGACAAGTTAGTGAGAGCTATATGCATTCAAATCAAGAAAATATAAGTGTTATGTTTTTCTTGAGGTTTCGAATGAATGCTTAGTTACAACAAGGTCAGTGGGAGTGATGTCATACTATTGAGCAACATGTTATTAGTGAAGTCTATTTGATAGACTTAATGAAAAATAGATGTTACTCAAAATGCCAAATTGTGACAAGGTCAATTTTGAAGTATAGACTTAAAAATGGACTTAATGATACAACATGGTTGTCTCAAGAATGTTATATAGGGAAATTGAATCTCAAACGTTGAAGATTTGAGAAAGTATTTCTACATATGATAGAAAAATTGCTTTCATGACCCTTATAAAGAATATGCCACAAAATCACAAAAGGGACACAAGTATGGACTTGTAAGATGATATCCAAAGGAGTATAACCATCAAGGTTGTCACTTTATGATATTGCCATAGCCCAGGATCAGAACCGTAGCAACTGATAGAGTAATATTACCTTTGAGAAAGGAATATCAGAGTGAGACTCTGGAAGCGTGCATTCACTTAGGTTATAAACCAAAGTGACAATAACCCATTTTAACAAATGGAACTTCATGGTGGATGAAGTACTAATCATATGAATGTATTGTTAGTATGGTACTACAATGGTCTCAAGGTTGGAGCAAAGTTTGTATAAAGTATACAAAAGAAATATATGTCGATATATATTAAAGTTTTAGAAACTGCTTCAACAGGTGTTTCGAATAGACAGGGTTCATTTTGAACCAATGATTGAATCCAAACCATAAGGTCGTTAGTAGGATACTGCGACGTAATGGGACGATAGCTCAAGCCATGGAATCAAGGCCTCATCAAAGTATTGGAACACAAGAAAGAGACAACATCAAATGTTTTGCAAAACATTTAATAAGTAAATCCCTTTAAGTTAAAAGGATTAATACATAACCTAGTTAACCTACGAGCTCAAGATCACTCGACTAGCATCTATAAGATGCACTAGTGATTGACTTTAGTGCAAGTGGGAGATTGTTGGAGATATGCCCTGAAAGTCAATCTTTGGAAGAAACTTTTGAGGACAATGTCTGTATGTATAGATAACTCTAATACAGTAAAAGGCAAAGTCACTTATTAGGACTATCTCAATGAACGATATACGTCCAAAATTAGTGAGTCCATGGACAATGGATTGATGGAAGAAGTAATCTAAAGATGTTGGATTACAGAGACCTTCTTCACATAACCATAATGTCCAAAAGGCTCCTAGTCATAGGATTGTGAGAGGGACGCTGACAATTCGGATAGACTAGTACGTACTATGTCTGCTTCCAATGGGAAGGATGGAAAGTCTCATGCCATTCGTGTAGTGACACTAAGTCAAGTATGTAGGTGCTCATTATGGGAATGAGTTCACTGAACACAATCAAACGAGAGTACTTGCATGGAGGTCTACTCACATGTCAAGCAAGTAACTCTACTGGTTGGAATAATGTAAGTAATCCTTTGACCTGAGACATCATAGTTGTCTTGGGGATACGTTGCTGATCATTTGATAATGAGACGTGACCACATCTCATCTTGGATGTGTTCTATGCATTGTTGGGGTCAGGGATTTATTCTCATAGGCATGTGAATGATCAACAAGGGATCTCTAATCCTCGTTATGAGAGGATGAATACTCTTAGATATGATTCGGGAATCTTCGGCCGAAGTATCGAGCGTAATGATGGAAAGCGTTCCTATACGACTCAATAGAATCATATAACTTGACACAATCACATTAGGGGTTTGACATTAAGTATCCATACCCTAGTAATGTGATTGTGAGTATTGTATTAGAGAAGGATCGAATTACATTGTAATTCCAACTGAATAGGTTCTCCGAACATATTCTACATTAGCTTGGGTAGCCATGATATATGATTAGATGTCACTCATGGCTTGTGGGTTCTTCTAGATGATTAAATAAGTAGTTATCAAAGAAGAAGGAGAATTAAAAGTAAGTTCTAATTCACTAAGTGATTGGATTAATACTAATCAATTGGATTGGTACCAATCACCTCACTGCCTTGCTAATTAGAACCTAAAACGATTGTACACCGATACACTCTTGTGGTGAGACAACTAAAGGATGATGGAATTAATTAATTGGATTAATTAAGTGTTATGATTAATTAGAAAGTCTAAAGATATCATAGAAGCGATGAAAGATCGTTAAGGACTTAAAGAAAAGTTCGGGTTCATTCGGGCCCATTGGGCCCAAACCCATTGGGTCTTTTTATTCAAACATAGGATGGCTTGAAATGATAAAAGCCCAAAGTACAAACCCACACTAAAGGGGCCGGCCATTGCTAAGAAAGAAGAGAGAGAAGGAGTCAATTTGTTGACTCGCTTCTTTGACATTTATAAAGGAAGTTTAATGAAAAAGTTCATTTAGGGTTTTGTGTGTTCTTTTCAACAAAAGAGAAAACAAGTCTCTCTCTCTCCTAAACACACAAGGCGGGCCACCAAAAGGAGAAATTAACTAATCATCTTTTCTTCCTTTTGGTTATTCCATCATCCATCTCACTACACTAGTGGGTGTGGATCTTTAGAGGTCTTCTACCTTGGAGACTAAAGAGAATCAAAGAAACACCAAATCTATCAAGGTGGAGGAAGCAAGGAGGGAGGCTAGACTCAAGGAGTTCCAAGAACAAAGAGCTTGGAGGTGGTCCATCCTTGGTCTAAAGTCTAGATCAAGAGGTATAAAACACAACCTTCACTTTGTTCTTCCATATTTTTTGATGCATCATTTATGAACCCATGCTTCTTGAAGGGGATTTGCATGACTATAGCTTTGATAATATGTGTTAATATGCTTCCGTTGCTTATGTATATAAATTTAGAATTGTATATGCATGCTAGTCACTAGAAATCCCAAATAAATCTCATTATTTCCCTTCACCAACAAAATATGACATCATCCTTACGAACTAGACATGCTATATAACCTTTAGTGCTCCACCCGAAAACCATGGCATATGCCGGTAAATCGTTTACAGTCCGCATCACTGCTGCCCGCATTGTGAGCATTTTCCCATAAATATTTTAGCTCATCATCTAACGGCCGCAAATAAACATCAATAGACTTACTGAGATCCTCGATGATCAAAAGAGTATCATCATATATTCTTTCATCATGCATTTCTAAGGCGGCAAATTATACGGAAAAATGAATATTGGCCAAGTGTTCTGGTATTGGTTTAGAACCCCTAAAAAGATTGAATCCGTTAGTGGCAAGTCCCAACCTGACATTACGTGACTCAGCTGCAAAATCGGGGTACATACGATCGAAATCTTTCCATGTCTCTCCATCTACTGGATGCCTTATCACGTCATCATCTATCCGACTTTCTTTATGCCATCTCATGTTGCTTGCAATATGCATCGACACATACAATCGTTGCAACCTCGGCTTTAGTGTCAAATACGTAACTTTCTGTGGAATCTTCGACGCTCTATTTTGCGATGTCATTTTGAAGCTCGACTCATTACATACCGGGCATTTGTCCAACGTTTTTTTCTCCTTATATAAAAATATACAATTATTTTTGCAAGCATGAATTCTTTCATAACTCAATCCCAGACCATTCAACACCTTTTGCTCACTTTTATGATCTTTCAGCAAACTATTGTCCTTTGGCAGAATTCTCTTGAAAACTCCCAAAAAATAGTCTAATCACTGGTTTGAAATTTGATACTTTATTTTGCCATGCAACAGCTCCACAATGGTCGTGAGCACCGAATATTCTTCACATCTCGGGTGTAATTCTTCTTTGGCACTTTTTAAAAAAAAATCATATTGTTCGAAAGCTTCATTGTCCATGGGTTCAGGTACATCATCATCCCCTCCCTCATTGGTATTAATCGAGGGAAATGGAAAAGCGTCATTTATAATACCCATAACGTGTTCATTATGATCCACATTAGGTTCAACATTTTTCACTCGTGTCACGTTTGACGACAAAGCATAGTCTAATTATTCCCCATGATGATTCCAAGTTGCATATGTGTTTGTCATCCCATTTCTTAGTAAGTGGAATCGATTATTTTCAAAAGTCTCCTTTAAGGTGTTGTTACGCCTCCTACATGGACATCGGATTCTAGTTGCCCCCGGGTTGTGTTTGGATGCGAACTCAATAAACTATTTTATTCCATCCAAGTACTCGGGTGCACATCTGTTCGGATTCTGTATCCATTGTTTGTCCATAATGTCTGCAAGCACAATAAAATTCCAATCAATACACGACTCCAATGAGATATTGTCACCTTATGCCTCTGGTAAGGGCCCTAATCCCATTTGGGAGTGCACAGTTATGTGACGCAGTTTACGGCTCCATCGGATTAGATTTCGACATGGGAAAATTCTGGTAGCATCTCCCTTACCGTTCTTCAAGTGCCCGACATAGATTTCAAAATACCTATATGACACTCGAAAAACGTAAAAAAAATGTGACCGAAATTTCCACGATCAAAACCTAATCCTTGAACCGTAAACTAGGCCTCATAACTGCGCATTCACAAATTGTCCAAATAATGGGACAATTCAAGAATTAATTGGACCACAGTCATGCTTTCGCATCCATGCATGAAATCTAACTAATCCTCGAATGGGAGACTAAGCTTTTATTGAAAATACACACACGGAGTTAATTACTATTAATTCAATACAGCACAAAATAACTTTGTAAGTGACGTACACTTTTGATTTTCATCCAAAAATCAAATACGAAAAATACACCTCTGATTAACAAACAAATTAACAACCTAATTAACAACCCTCATTAACAATTCTATTTTACAAACAATTTACCTCTAATTTGTTGTGAATTAAAATAACTCCTAATTAAAAAACCAACTAATATACCTCTAATTTTGTCGTTCACCGAGCGTTAATCGTGGACACCAACGCTATACACAACAAATTTACTAGTGTTAGTTTGAATTCACAACAAAAATTTCGAAATATAAAACAGAAACACTTAATGAATACAACAGGAGAGATTGATTTACAGAGCCAGGGTGGAGATTGAAATCAAAGAAGTACGAGAAGATGATGTATTTGAGAGTAATAGGCAGCACTACAGTGTGTAGGGAGGATGGCAGAGGCAACAACTGTAAAATTTGCAGTTTTTACCTCTGCACCTGAGGAATCTGATTATAAAGATGAAGACTTTGTGTCACAAATACACAAATTTAAAACTACTTCTCCACTGGTCCTCCATTTCGGTCCACGTTAGAACACCATTGCTTGTAACCCCTCTTCAACGCCTCTTCCAGCAACTTCATCAACTCTTCGTTCGTATCATCAAGAGTATAGTTACACTGTTACACATATATGCAAAAAAATAATTACAACATCCTCTTTATAATAAACTATTTCACAAATTGACCTATCAATCAAATAATACCTTTAGGACGTCTCAATTGATGCAAAAGGTGTATCATTCTCTAATTTATCATCATTATCTCTTTTTCTAAAAAATAAATTGATAGTTCTAAACCTCTTTATTAGACAAACGGTTGGACCTAACAAATTGAACAATAATAACACAATTGTATATGATAAACTATACCTAACAAATTTCGAGTATGAATTTTTAAAATTCAAGCAATAAACAAATAAATAAGATCAAAAATTAAGAATAAAGTGATAAAAAATAATAAAATAATAAAAAAAAAACTTTACAATTGATGAGAAAATCAGTAGACTGTCATCCGTGCAGACTTCAGAGGCTACTATGCCTTTGAAATAGCCGAAAAGCATGCTAGAAAACGTGTAAGTAGTTGTTCAAATGAATAAAATAATAAAAATTAATAATTGGGTTTTTATCACAAATGGTCCCTGAAATTGAACCACACAATCAAGATGGTCCTTGAAATTGAAAATCGATCAATGTAGTCCATAAAATTGGGTGTCGCAAATCAATGTAGTCTTTCCATCACAACTCCGTTAAAAATTTTGTTATGTGCTGATGTGGCACATAGTTGGGTTCCATAATATAATAAAATATTGCCATGTGGATTAAAAGTATTTAAATAATAATTAAAAAACTATTTTATATAATTAAAAATATAAAAAAAAAAAAAAAGAGAAAAAAAAGATGATGATGATTGTTCATCATCTTCTTCCCTTCCTACCCAGCGACCCACCATTCTCCTCCCCTTGAAACGGCACCGTCGCACCCCATTCCTGCAATCCTCGTGTTCTTCGGTGATGGTAATTCGAAATGAAACCTCCCGATGTTGCTCGACCCGGAGGTGCAGGTCGTAGGGGAGTGGGGCTGAGAATTCGTGAAAAGATGATGGCCATAGATACAATATAATATTTGGTTTGGTTTGGTTTGGTATATATGAAAAATGCAAAAAGCAGTTATAATTAGTACATGACTTATTGGTGCTTAGCTTAGGAGCAAAGCATGTGCCACCGTCGGGTTGAGCAATATCGGGGAGGTTTCATTTCAAATTACCGTCACCGGCGAACACGAGGATTGCGGGAACGAGATGCGACAGTGCCGTTTCAAGGGGAGGAGAATGGTGGGTCGCGGGGTAGGAAGGGAAGAAGATGATGAACAGTCATCTTCTTCTTCTTTTTCTCTTTTTTTTTTGTTTTTAATTATATAAAATAGTTTTTTTAATTATTATTTAAATACTTTCAATCCACATGGTAATATTTTATTATATTGTGGAATCTAATTATGTGTCACATTAGCACATAACAAAATTTTTAACGGAGTTGTGACAGAAGGACTATATTGATTTGCGACACCCAATTTCATGGACTATATTGATCGATTTTCGATTTCAGAGACCATCTTGATGGGATGGATCAATTTCAGGGACCATTTATGATAAAAACCCTTAATAATTACTTACTCCTACAAAATCTAAAACCGTGTGGTTTTGAATAGAATAAAATATTAAAAGTTGATTATTATTTCTAGAATCTAGGAATCGATGGATTTTCGAATTATTAAAAAAAATTAATAATTATATTTCATTCTTTAACAGACTTGTGTATACGTATTGGGTTATAACAATTAAAAATAAAAAACAGTTCAAACAATTTGTATTTTCAAGCTTAAAGAACTAAAATTCTTCTTATGTTAAAGCCTATCTTAGTCTTGTTAGTAGTTCCGCCGTTGTTTGTGCAACATATTACTAAGCTTGATTTGCTCATAACAATTTTATCAAACATCCACCAAAATTTGATTTGATAGACTTATGGAAGCATGAATGCGAAAAATATACTAAAAAACACAACTGAAAATCTTAAGTTGCATTTTGTTAAAAAAAAAATTAAATTGCACGAGTCGAATACAAAGCATGCTATGGAGAGACGGAACTGGATCTTCTCCTGAGCTCAGGATGGGGATCCTCCTGAGCTCAGGATGGGGATCCTCCTGAGCAGCCCATCCAGACCGTTCAAACTTGATCCAACGACTGCAATTATTATAACTTTTAGAGGGACCCCCTGTTTAAAGCCGTTGGATCAAAATTCAACGATCCGGATGGGCTGCTCTGGAAAGGATCCAGTTCTATACAGAGAATAGTTGTTATATAACTTTAACTTTAAATATGTTATTCAAATTTTTTTAGGTAAATTTATTCAACTTAGTTGTATACAAGTGATATGTGAAAAGTCAGAATCAACAGGACTTGATAGTAGGGGTAGGTTACTACAATAGCTACTTAGTAGGGAATTTGAAGAATTCGTGGTATTTAGCAAATTAAAAAGTTTACGTGTCAATTCGAAATGCAGCAAAAGGTTTGTTTTTTGAAGTATTTTGTAACCGTAGGACATCACCGGGTTTTATTTTAGGATGGATTATTATTATCTCTACTAATTAATAAAATATTTATTATCAACCAAAATTCTATTAAATTACCAGTTTAATTCTTTTTTTTTTTTTTTTTTTTTTTTTTTTTGGCCAACAAACAAACTCCATAGCACAACAAAGAAGAGATACAAATACACTGAAAGCCTACCCCGAGGCAAACAAACAAGGCATACTAGCCAATGATTAAACCAGTGCAAGGGGATACTAGAAGAAGATTCTTTAATTAAAAAAGAATATGAATAAGAAATATATGGTGGAAATGTAATTTTATACAACCAAATTTTGCTTTTTTTTTAAAGTCTCATCTACATGTAATTCTAACATATCTTTAATTAAAAAATAATAAAATAAAAAGAAACTTCCCACTCCCACATTCTTTATCACTGTCTTCCTCTCTCCTATTTCAAAAACAAAAATGGAAAAATTTCTCACACTTTGTGTGTGCCCATATGCTAGTTATTATTATTTTAAGGGGCTTTTAGATCGAGGTCCAAAAAAGGTAGTGTGTTTTTAGGAGTGAGTCCAGTTATCTAATTATATATTTTTATTTTTTTTATACTCATTTTATATTTTCTAAAAATATTAAAAATCAATTAATATCTTCTAATATTATTCATTTTCCAACTTCAAAAAATATAATTAATATCTATAACAAAATAACTAATATACTAACATAAATTTATCTGCAAAACATTCTACCCTAACTCAAGTAACAAATATATGAATGTATAGTATACTTATACGTGAGATATGAAACCTAATTAAAAGGTAGAAAAAACATAGCATACCTACAAGTAAGACACATTAATCTGTGACATGTTGATATAAAAAAAAATCTGTCATATAGGTAGATAAATATAATTAACCTGTGATATAGGTTGATTAAAAAAATTAAAAATAAAATCTATAAATAGGGTTTAAAGCAGAAGGAAGAACGAGAAATAACAAAAAGATAAATAAAAAGAAATAAGCAAAGAGATAATTAGGAAGAAATTTGATTTTTATGATAAATCTTATTATTGAACAAATAACTATTGATAATTAAATAATTAAATATAACAAATTGGACTTAATTTGATAAATTGGACTTAATTTGATAAATTGGACTATTCCTATTATTGGCTCAAAGAATTGGACTTATATCAAGTTTCCCCTTATTTTAACTTGATTACTAGCCTTTTGCAACATGCATAAATTCTCTCTTTTATTTTTCTATTTTTTTAATTTTACTTATTTTAAATAATATTGTTTTTATTAAAATATTTTAAAAAAAATAAAGATCATAATCACCTACAGTTCCATTATGTAAGGGTTTTTTTTTTTTTTGTATTTTTATTCTTATTCTTTTTAAATCCTGATGGGAGAAGGATAATTTGGATATTATGAAAGCTTCACAGGGTAATTTGGAAATTATAAACGCTTCCTCATTTTTTTTTTCAACAAAAGTTTCCCCATATTTACCTTCTTCCTTTTGTATAAATATATTTAAGAACATAATTCTAGATTTGTAGGGTTTTACAAAAACCCTAAAGTAGTTAAAGAGACAGGGATCAATTCTTACGGTGGCTTTTGGACTTGCTTAAATATTGGTCGGCCAAAAGAAAAGATATAGAAATTTATTTTGGGTGTTCAATAGGGACACGCTTGTCTGGTTGTCCTCCATTACCTTCTTATTTTCGGTGTTCAATGGGGACACGCTTGTCTGGTTGTCCACCATTACCTTCTTTTTTCTTTTTCTTTTTTTGTTTGGTGAAGCTAGAAATTTTCATTAATTAAAAAACTATTACATCAACTAGAAAGCCCAAAAAAAATCCAAATACATGCATAGCCTAAAAATAAATACAATAGAAATGCCAAAAAAGAGCAAACCCACAACAACAAAAACTCTAAATTTGGAAGACTCCTGCCTCCACCACAGCAGCTGCGCCACCATCACCGATCCGCTAAAACCACCAAGAGGAAGAATCCAAGAACAAGCTGGACGAACGGAAAATGGGGGTGGGTGAGCCACTCGCGCAAAAAGCGCTCTCATAATCCTACCAATTAATGCTAAAAGCACTTTAACAACCACCCAACACCAAAGTGCGCCGCCTATAGGAGATATGCAATCGGCTGAGTAGCAAAGGTCGGTGGTGAAGAACTGACAACGGGGAGAAGCAATGGAGGAAGAAAGGGGTATAAAGGCCCATATCTGAGACAAGCTCAAGAAAACTAGAAATTATAAGGGTTGAGGGAAACAAGGGAGAGAAATAAACCAAGAAAACTGAGGATAGGGGATCATAAATATGGGAGGGAAGATAGGGGGAAGAAGTAAGGGGGCAGGATCAAATGGGAGGGAATGAAGAGGATTTGAGGGAGGGGTTAGTAGGCTAAAGAAGAGAATGAAAAGGAGGAAGAGAAAGGGGTTGCCTGCCGACCAACCAGAGAGGAAGAAGTAGGCGACGAAAACAGGTGATTTTGGGAGGGGGTTCTGTGCGAAAGAGTAGTAGGTGTTAGTTTCTATATGCCAAAGAGGGTATCTAAAAAGTTATGGACTCTTTACCACCTCATTGACCTTGAAAATTGAATTTATTTTTATGTGGTTGTTCAAAGCTTACTTCTGATGACATGAGATTCAAGTTGAAGTAAAGGCAGCTGGTCACAATTTCCTTAATCCTTCATTTGGCTGGATTGTTGATAAAGAGAATGTTCTCTCAAGATGGATCTTTCAACCGCCTCCCTGAAGTTCCTTTTAATTTAATGTGGTATGGAGAAAATTGAATCTCCGAATCTCAAACATCTCCTTTTAGAATCAAGGGGCGAACGCTTAATCAATCTAGGGCATTTCGGGGTACATACTCACTTCTTTTTTGGTACAATTTTAAAATATTAGTACGGAAATTGATGATAAACTGTGAAATGACAAAGAGTTTATGAAGGGATCCACTTTGAGGGAGCCTTCTAAGCATTATTTATATACAATTAATTTTAAGTCGGAAGTCCTTATGCTTACATTCTTGACACTTGCATTTGAAAGGGAAACTTCCTAAAATTTATTGAACAGCAACCTTAAAACTTCTTGTTGGAGCAGTTATGTTTTTATTTAATATATGTGTGTGTGTGTATATATATATATATATATATTTATGATTTGTTTTATTAGAAACATTAAATATATAAAACAAATCATAAATATATATATATATATATATAATTGTAATTTGGAGTAATTTTTATTCGTAAATATATTGGAGACGTTGTCAATTAGGAGTAATTTCCATTCTTAATCATATAGGAGACGTGAGGAAGCTTATTACTTCAACAAATTTGAAATGCCTTCTCTGAATAGAGAAGAAGATCACGTCCACCTCCATATATAATCTTTCCGTTTTGATTTTTACGTTTTGGTTTTATTCCGGATTTCTAGTCCCTAATTTATAATCATTCAACGTCTATTTCTTTACTTTGTATATAAATACAAGTCCTGAGTTTCGATAAAAATAATATACATATATAGAGAATACTATAAGCTGATATATAATTTTTGAAATTAAGTTTTGAAAGCAACATATTGAAAGGGTGCAAGTTTGAAGGTTCTTCCATTGTGCAAGGAAGAATCTTATCAAAAGAAGGTTATGGGCTGTTTTATCCTGGGGACGACGTGGTGTTTGTGAACTGCTTGCACACTTTGGGCAGAGCCGCGAAACGTCTTAAAGAGAGCAACTTAGTCCTTGAATCATCCCAATAATCATTCACCACTCAAGGCTTCTACATTTTTCGGGTAACTTCGTTCCTTTCTATTTCAGTTTTCAACAATTTTAAGACGAATTCAATCTACCATGCATTATAAGGAAAACTTTGCTTCTCAGGCAAATCTTGTTGAAGTGCAATTGATTGCAATGATATCGGAAATCAACCTAGTTGATGGATCCGAAGGGTGGTGGGTGGACACTGGCGCTTCTCGCCATGTTTGCTATGATCGTTCCCTTTTCAAGACCTATTCTGTGGCTGAGGGAAGAAAGGTGTTGTTGGGTGATTCGCACTCAATTGATGCTGATTTTTATGAGAATAAATTTCCTTTTAATCTTTGAAATAGTGGGGGTTCTAATTCTTCTAAAATTTATGAACCTACTGTCAGATACCCCTTTATGGGAGAAACCGATTCCAGCAGTTTTGATCCATTATGATTACCTCTCTAATAGAGCTGTAAGAGTGGATCATATACAGTCTGAAGAAAACTTGGCTGATCCTTTGACGAAAGGTCTAGCACTAGAAAAGGTTTGGAAAACCTTGAAAGGGATGGGACTAAAGCCCTAGAAAATTGAGTCATTTGTGATAGCAACCCAACCTATAGACTGGAGATCCCAAGAAATAGGTTCAAAGGGTAATAACAAGTCGCAAGTTATATGAGTGAAGTCTTGCTAATTTTAATTTGGAATATTACTCCATGTCCATCCCTAAGAAGCACGACATCCTGAAGCGTTTTTAGGTTGAGATTTTTTCTCTTAGTAAGGTCTATACTCTATGTTGAGTGGGATATCTAGTTACAGGAATATCCTTGATAGTCTTACCTATGTGAATGTGGAAGTGAGGCCGCTTCCTATGAAATCTTGGGCAAGTTTCTAGAGCGTTAACTATACTGGGATACAAGCACATGGCCGTAATGTGCTAGCTTTTTGAACTTCACCTTAATAAAGTTATGTGTGTGGTGTTGTCAGAGATAGAGTTCAAAACTATAAGTTACTCTAGTATAATCTGGATCACTAACAATATGTACAGGTTCAAGTTGAGAAATAACTTTACTTAAGCATAGCTTTATGATATGTTGCTTGATATATATTTTTTAAATAAAAACAAGTGGGGGATTGTTGGAGCAGTTATGTTTTTATTTAATATATGTGTGTATATATGTAGGAATTGCTTAAGGAGAGGGATCCCCATTTTTTTCAAAAAATGGGGATTAGGTGTGGGGCCCACTCCACATCGAATTTCAACGATCGGAATCGTCTATTTTTCAAGTTACACCTCATAGATCATCCTTGCAAAATATTAGCCAAATCTGAAATATTTAAGACATCTAATTGGGTTCAAAAATATTAACGAATACTTTGTTATATAAGAAACAATGAAATTTTATCTTGATAATTAAATAGGCAAATGGTTTCGGATTGAATTGAAATTTTGCAAGGATGATCTATGAGGTGTAACTTGAAAAATAGACTGTTCGGATCGTTGAAATTCAATGTGGAGTGGGCCCCACACCTAATCCCCATTGTTTGAAAAAAAATGGGAATCCCTCTTTTTAAACAACCTGTATATATATATTTATGATTTGTTTTATTAGAAACATTAAATATATATATATAACTGTAATTTGGAGTAATTTTTATTCGTAAATATATTGGAGATGTTGTCAATTAGGAGTAATTTCCATTCTTAATTATATAGGAGACGTGAGGAAGTTTATTACTTCAACAAAATTGAAATGCCTTCTCTGAATAGAGAAGAAGATCACGTCCACCTCCATATATAATCTTTCTGTTTTGATTTTTACGTTTTGGTTTTATTCCGGATTTCTAGTCCCTAATTTATAATCCTTCAACGTCTATTTCTTTACTTTGTATATAAATACAAGTCCTGAGTTTCGATAAAAATAATATACATATATAGAGAATACTATAAGCTGATATATAATTTTTGAAATTAAGTTTTAAAAGCAACATATTGAAAGGGTGCAAGTTTGAAGGTTATTCCATTGTGCAAGGAAGAACCTTATCAAAAGAAGGTTCTGGGCTGTTTTATCCTGGGGACGACGTGGTGTTTGTGGACTGCTTGCACACTTTGGGCAGAGCTGCGAAACGTCTTAAAGAGAGCGACTTAGTCCACGACTCATCCCAAGAATCATTCATCACTCAAGGCTTCTACATTTTTCGGGTAACTTCGTTCCTTTCTATTTCAGTTTTTAACACTTCTTAAAGTTTCTATCGACCACTGACTGGAGGAGGTTTAATTACACTAACACCCCTTGAAGTTTATCGAGTTTTCATAAAACTTCCACACATTTGAGACATTATACTAACACCCCCTCATGTTTAAATTCACTTCCACATAACCCCGTTAGTCAAAATTCTACTAATAAATTGACAACTTTACCCTTATAATTAATTACTTAAACAATAAAGAAAATCTTTATAATTATATAGAAAAATAAAATATTAAAAAAAATATGGGTCATTTTGGTTGCGATCCCTAATCAACCTAATTGTTAAATTAAAACCTTGTTTGTTTAAAAATTTTGATCGAGATCCTTAACATCATTTAAGAGATTTAACTCATGCATTATGCATTTAATGTCCCACAAATTATGAAATTTAAACATATTCAAATAATATTTTCAAAATATAATAAATACTTACAAAATAAATATTAGAGTTGTTGTGACATATGTTCTTATCAATATTGTGATCTCCACCTAGTGCCGCCTAGGCTCTAGGCGGTTGGCCACAGCCCCGATTAATGCCTAGGCGTTTGAAAATTAAGAAATGGCGCCTAGACCTGCTAAGGCGCCTGCCTAGACCGCCTAGGCACCCACCTAGCCCGCCCAGACCCGCCTCGGCACCCGTCTAAGGTGCGACTCACTTAGACAGAAAATAGATAACTTTCATTTTGCATTTTATTTTTTTAATAAATTGTAAGAGACTTGTTGAATACTTAAATGAATACACATTATATGCATGTTCCCCATGTTTTCATTATGTTCCAATACTTCCTAATATATATGTCATTCTATTTTGTAGTTTATAATGAAATTATATATATTTTAAGTATAAACATACACTTATTTACACAAAATATAATAGATTTACTTAAATCCGCCTAGTCCGCCTTTAAATCTACCCAGGCACTAGGCCCCAGCTCGCCGCCCGACTTTGTATTACTTGAAGAACAAGTTTCTCTCCTCCTTATTACTATAAATAAAGGCACAATGATTGGGGAATTAACACACAATTCCTCAAGCCTATTCTCCACTATCTTTCTTTCTATGTTGCACCCCTCAGTTAAATATAGGCCACAACACGTTATCAGCACGCTCTTCACGCTGTGCTAAAGAGAATTTATTCATCTTCAATCAGGGGAGTATTACGTTCCAATTATTATTTTTCATTAAATTTTGATTTTTATTGAATTCATATACTTTTATTGATTCAATTTATTTTTTTCTTATGTTGAACGTGATACAAACTTTGAAGATGAAAGCCGAAATTGAAGACAAAACCCGTTCACAATATTCATCACACAATCCAGGTTCTTCTAAAACAACGGTGTTTATCTCAATATTTTTTTAGCCTTGAGTGTATGAACCTTCATCATAATGCATGACCCAACTTTACGATTTACAAATTTTAGATTCTACATAAATTGTTTATGCATTATATCCATAATATTGCTATTTTGTGAATTGAATATGTGTGAATAAAGAAGAAAAAGGAAAGAATAAAGGATGTTGAAACCCTAGAATTAGTATTGGGCTTGAAAACCTAGTATGTCTTTGACTAGGCCCTGATTCCATATAGCGCTGAGCCACTAACCCAGCAAGATGTAGGCTTTTCAGCCAAGCCGCCACGCGAGAAACAGAGCTGCGATGCATCGAAACACAACTCTGCTGCGCTGAGAACACCAGGAAACAACGCCATTTTGGCGTCACCACCAACCCAAAAAAACCTAGCCTCGCCTGAAGACGAGACTACGGCTTTGTCGTCCTTCTTTTTTGCACATCACGACCTGCAATCATGTTAGTTTGGGTGTGCACTGTCATCTTCGACGATGTCCTTTGAATTTCCTGTTTGAAATTCATTGAAATCAAAGATTCCCGAAATCAAATCCCTTGGTTCCACACTTCCCCGACGTTGAGGACCCTTTTCCGTCATTATGACTGGTTTTTGGACGAACAACCATGCATCGAACTCGCCTCGAGTTTTCCTGACCAAAAACATGGCCGCTTAAAGCGGCGGCGTCGACTTTCTTCTCCTACAAGCACACCCAGCAGCGGCTGAGATGTTTCCTTGGTCCATTCAAGCCCGATTGGGCCTTTGTTTCTTCTTAGCCTGGAAAAACAGTTTTTGGTTCCTTTGGGCTCGCGTGCAGCAGCCCATTTCTTAGGCTTAGCCTGCGTGACATTAGCATGTTAGGCTATGGTGCATTTGTGCATGCGAAGCACACAATCGCTACCCTTTTTGGGCTGCTAGATCTTGCCCAAATCTGGGTCTGCTTCTTGCACTGCTTGGCCCGAACTAACCCCAGCCCAATGTTTGGGTTTGGGCTCCCCGATTCTATTCTTTTAAAAAGCCCAAGTGGTTTTTGGTTCATTTGGGCCACCAATTTTATTAGCCTAAATTTTTTAGGCTTTATTGGGTTTATATTTTTCTCCCAATTCTTCTCATTGGCTCGAAGACCAATAATTAATTAAATAACTATATATTCTTGCCTATATGCACTTTTCAATTGCTATATATTCTTACCTTGTATATATTGCATTTGTTTGCAGATACTATGAACCTAAAGTTCATACTTCCAAACCCGAAGTTTCAGAAAAGTGCCATAGAAACCTGAAGTTTCTTTATGCGCAACACTCATGTTGAGACCTGCAATTCTCCATGCTTAAATCCGTTTAAACTAAACCATGTCTTAGAACCTGAATGTTCTAACTTTGATGTTTATGAAAATTTTATTTTCTAAAACACCAATCACATTCTTGTTTCCGCCATTCAACGTATTGTTGAACCATAACAAGTTCGATTTCATTGATTTGGAAGTTTCAAACAAGAAACTACTTTATGTGGAACAAGATGTGACACCCCGCTTGACTATGACTAGTTGCGAAATCATTGTAGCCAGTTATGGTGTGGAAGAGCTGGATAAGCCTTCGCCATGATCTTCATTCGTAGACTTATGCCGAAAGCATATCAAATGGAAGTACCTCACTGATAAGGACTTCATGGCTCTTTGACTCGCTATGGACCATTTCAAACATGCAAAGATAAATTCTTACCCAAAGAAAAATATGATTGAAACCTTTTTACGTCCATGAATAGGTACAATTCTGAAGTTTATATTCAATCAAATTTTGACTGGAAGAAAATCTTTCTCGTCCTTCTATATCTAAATTGCTTCTGAAGTAGCAGTATAGAGAGCATAAGTTTACCCAATTCTCGGATTTGATTACTACCACACCTGTAAGAGAAAGGTACCTCAACAATTCGGTTGGGAGGTACCGAACGGTATAGACCCAGTTTCAACTGGAGTCTACTAAATGGTGGTGCCCTGCTTCGATAAGGATACACCAATAGGCATGCTCTGCTTTTGCAGAGGTGCAACGAACGGTACTACTCTGCTTCAGCAAAGGCTACAGAACAAACCTCTCCAGTTTCTGGCTAGAGCCAACGAAACCCAAGTCTGGGTCTGTCTCTCTCATACAATCTCATTTCGAGTTTGTTTTACAACCTATGGTAGAATATGGGCCTGCCAAGAGGTGGTATCATGCCTGAAGCATGATCCTTGGCACCTAAAACTTCAACAATAAGGGATAGTATTCCCGAATCTCAACCTTGTAGAATCTAACTCAGTTTCGACAGAATATATCATTGGTTATGCATTTTTCTGTGCTTTTACCAATGTTGTTGAGGAGTACCATTCCTGTAGTCAATCTTTGACACTAATTTGCTCAACCTAACACATTTGGAAAAGCGAAATTTGACATGGAAGACCATATTGGCCGAACCCCCTTGTATATTTGGTTTACTTTGTGAATAATTTATTTTGTTCTTAGATTTAAGATTGGTGTTTGGATGTCATGATTATTCTCGAATAAGAGTTAATTAACAAAAATTACCATATGTGACTAATATAATTAACTCATGCTTAGGTATGTTTTATGGGGAAGTTAGCAGTCTGGTTCTATGCTAACTTCATACCTAATCATCCCCTAACAACCTTTCAGGCTTATCCAACTTGATTGTGGGGCATGGCACTGCCCTATATTGTCCATTGGTACTAATTTTACCATAAATGTAAGCCTTATACTCACTCGTTCAGGAATAACGCCTTTTGAGCTTTAAGGATATTCGAGAGCATTATTACCATATTAAAACCAATGTAGAAAATAGAGTAAAATTCCTTGGCATATTACGATATTGCACTTCCTCCAAATATAGCCAGAAGCATATTCTAGAGAATATGGAACGCTTAATGAGTGGATTACATCCATTCAAGCCCACTATGTCACCGGCCAGAAGCCTGCAATTTCAAAGGAATTTTTGATGTGGATGTACGTTTGGGATATCTAGGATGATCTGTGATGCGCCTTTTTGGGCAACCTCTTACCAGAAGTAAAGACATCATACCTAGACGCATACTATACCTTAGCACCTTCCATCTTTTCTACAAAGGATTTAAATAGGACATTTGTGGACTGATTCAACCACCCTGCGGACCATTTAAATACTTTATAGTATTGGTTGATGCTTTTACACGTTGGTCACACATGTGGCTATTATCCATAAGCTACGTTCTCCACACTAGTGGCTCAGATTAACAAGCTCAGGGTTTACCACCCTGATTATCTGATCAAATCTATCTGGAGAATTTACATCGAAAACTTTCAATGGGTATTGCATGTCGGTTTGGTTTTGAAGTTGAACATCCAGTACCGCATGTTCATACCCAAAACGACCCAGTAGAAACATTCATTAAATGCCTTCAAATAATTGCGCGATCGATTGGTCATACGTACCAAGTTTTTTATCTCTATTTGGGGCCATGCAATATTGCAAGCAACCATGTTGGTCTGCCTGAAGCCCGTCACGACCCAACCTTATAAAGCGCATGTTAGTTGGTTACCAGATACGAACCCGACATATCGCATATGCGCGTCTTTGGTTGTGTGGTTTATGTGTCATTTTGTGCCGCCCTTACGTACAAAAGAAAAAAAAAGGTCCTTAGGGAAGGATGGAAATCTATGTCAGTCATGATTCTCTTTCTAATATTCGTTACTTAAAACCTTTGACAGGTGATCTCTTTACCGCTCGTTTGCAGATTGTCATTTTTATGAGATAGTCTTCCCATCGTTAGGAGGAGATAAGAACATCAACGTTCCTAAAGACCGACGCAAATTATCATGGACTTCCCCATTATGTCTCACCTCGATCCCAATTTAGATTGTCAGAGTATTACCAGACACTTCCTCTAATGTAGTAAAAAGTGACAAGATCATAAATACCAACTGTAAATATGCTTGCAAAGATGAATGTACCAAATGTACAACGGACCTTCGTCCCGAAAGCAGGAACGCCAATACTATGGCCGACCCTCGTACATTGGCAGCTAGTCAATCAATCTGTCCTACGCCAAAAGCATGGTAGATTACTTGGTTCGAGGATTCACTACCCCAAAAGTGGAGAAATACGGCACGAACAAATTCGCCCCTCGATCACTGTCTCAATCTTTTTCATCTCGTGAGATTAAATCCAGATTACTCTCAAGACTTGAAGTTCTTGGTCCAGTATACTAATTTGGATGAGATATGGAATTGGAATGAGATTATAATAAATGATGTTTCATTTATATGGTAACTATCGACATAAATGAAAAGTGACAATAACGAACCGCGTTTCGTTGATTAATGTCAACGTAGAATTGATTGGTCAACTAGAAGAATCAATTAACGACGAACTAGATGAATGAAATAGTGCGATATGACTCCTTGTGGCGCAAGGTTTCTCTCATACGCCATGTGATTGATTGCAGCATTACAAACATGATTGTAGTATCTTTGGGATCCTAATATGAAATCTACATAGAGTTTCCAAATGACTTACATGTTTTGATTCAAATAGTTCTAAACCATAAGAACACCCTCTCGGTTCTTAAGAGGCTTTCATTTGCGGATGCAAAACTATTCGGGCGGATGTGGTATACCCGTCTAAGTGAATATTTGATCAGTTATGGATATATGCCCCTGGGTGTACAAAATTTGAAATTGCTAGAATTGAGAAAACTGACTTGCACCTAAAGTCGGACTTTAAGATAATGATCTTGGGAGAACTCGACATTACCTCAACTTGAAGTTTCGAGCTAGTTCTAATGGTATTCTGGTCCACCAGTCAAACTAGACCCAGAAGGTGTTATGTCTGAGTATACCCTGATCGTTTGTATGCTAGATGCAAATGAGATCTTTACAGAGGATATAGAGCATAAGGTCCCATATTGGAACGTAAGGCAACCATATCTAAGTACCATTGGTGTTTTTTTTTCTTAGCTCAATGCACTAGAATCAGACATCTTATGTGTAGATAATCTTTTGGCATAAAGCAGCACTACGCCTACACGCCACCACCAAATGTGGTGTTAAAGATGTTTTTTCCGTTACTACGGATTTGGGCTTATCTATCCCTATGCATCTCATAATAGATCACACCCTTTTGATCTTCGGAATGATGTCTACCTTGTGGAATTCGCTGAATCTGATTACCTATATGACCGCACAAGGTACATTCCCGAATGGTTATGTCTTTACCATTAAAGAACACCGCAATAATATCTTGGAGGTCAACCAGATAGACCTTTGTTGCGAAACCTTTGAATCGTTCCAAGACTCACTGTATCACATCACGTGAGAGATATGGTCGAGAACTCTTGTTGAGCATATTCAAAATCCTTGCGTTTTTCATCCATCGTTGAGTCCCAACAACGATCCATGAAGACAACGCTGTATATATCGACCATATCATGATATATCCAACAAGTCAACACCAAGCATATTGTGTCTACATCAGCATGAGCATCAGAAGATTGAAGTCAAGCAGTCCGATCCTAGACAATCTTGCTAACCTCTACACGACGTCACTACCGAAGTCTACCTTCCAGAAGCTTGTTCGAGGAATTGGTATGCATAACTTTCTCATTTGTGATGCTTGTAGTTTCATTTGGAAGTTTTGTCAAACTCAGAAGGAGTATCCAGAAGTATACTCACTTGACCTTAATGTACTCTTTTTCCCTACGATTAGGAGCATTTTTCCCACTGGGTGTTTGCTACCTGACTAGGTTTTGACGAGGCACCCATCCTGGGTTGGTCATACCCTTATGTACGTTCTACTTACGTCCCGAAGACGGATAGTTTTGATTTAATGCAACTTCTAAATTTTTCTCCTTTGACTATGGGTTTTTGTCTCACCTTAGGTTTTGTCATAGCGAGGTTTTGTGAGTTTTACCACCCATGCATTCTTTCGTTTGTTTTGAGACTCGCATTCACTACTTGTGGCAACTAGACAAGACGACTTCATCAATTGCTTCTACATTTACCTGAAGACCTGATGCACCATCTACTTAAGTATTTACATACTCAAGTGGGGAGTGTTATGACATATGTTCTTATTATTTTGTGATTGTGTAAATCCTAAGTAGAGATAAATTAGGAATCCTTTGGGATCTAGAAGATCTTTCCTAATAGATTTTGTATTACTTGGAGAGAAAGTTTTTCTCCTCCTTATTACTATAAATAAAGGCACAAGGACTAAGGAATTAACACACAATTCCTCAAGCCTATTCTCCACTCTCTATCTCTCTATGCCGCACCCCTCAATTAAATATAGGCCACAACAAGAGGAATATTGTCCATCACAAAATTATAGCAACAAAATATTGTACCCACATAATTATTAACATATTTTAAAAAATAACTACTGATATATTTTGAAACATAAAACAAATACATATAATTAGCATGGGTACATTTAGCACAATTGAAAATGGGTACAAATAAATTTAAAAAATATGGGTACAAATACAAATAAAACTTTAAAAAAAATATGGGCACAAAAAGAAATTAATATATGGGTACAAATTAAAACTGAAAATAAAATTGGTATAAATTAAAAAAGAGTTGCAAATTAAAAGTGGGTATAAACTAAAAGTAAAAATATATGATAAAAAATTTAGCCATAAATATCAACACATGTAACTTTTATAATACTAAATGAATATATTTAGAAATAAAAATAAATATTTTATTATTAAAATCATTAATGACGTTTATTAAAACCTAAGGACCTTTGACACCCCGACTTAAATCGAGGCATGCTAGCTGTCACGTGAGGGTGACGTAGACATGTACACAGTGCGGAAGTGATAATGATATGAAAATGTGGGTAAACAAAAATCAAACTAGCTAGCTTACTCTGTATATACACATATTCAGAGCATAGGTAACCTAAGTGCAGTCCAGCAGGCTAAGTATTAATTATACAGGACATGAAAGAAATTCCTACATTATTTGACGTCTGTCAGAACCGTCGTCGAGCCCTCGTAAGCCATGAACACAAACATCTAACTAGAACCTGGAGGGGCGCAAAACATAAAATGTGAGTGGGCAAAAACAAAATTTTTGAAAACACATTTCTCTTTCTAAACATAATAACCCCTCACCGTAAACCCCGTATAATTTCTCAGAAAATAGTAATATATACGTATATAGAGATCGTGCTCGAGAGTAGTGAAAACCAAGTATATGCCATGTCAAGTATCTCAGAAATGGAATGAGTAAGCTAGGTGAAATAAATCAATGTAAGATGATATGTCAGCTGGAGTCACTTAATGTGACCTGTACGGCTGATCCTATAGCTCATCTACCAATTCCTGCACACAAGTCAGAACCACCTAATGTGGTATGTACGACAGGCTAGGTGTAAATAAGTACGCTCAAGTGCTACAATCACATGAAGGCTGTGCGAAGTATCGCAAGTCACCTAAGAGTCGAAACCATCTAGTGTGGTCTGTACGACAGGTTGGCACCTGCCTTGGATCCAAGGTGAGCGTGTGGTGCAGGAGGTGAACGATCATGTGAAGGCTAGGCCCTGGCCTCGGACGGAGCACTAACACTGGGGTGCAAAATAATGAGCACTAAATGCATCTAAACATAACCATATCCACAGCAATCACTATCATCAATATGTACTCACCTGAAACTTACCTGGGCGTCCGCAGCATCATGCAATAATATGCATATCTATACTAATGCATATATTAAAATGTAATGCAATTGACATGGCATTTAAAAACATAAATACACTTAAAACAATTTCTGGGAAAATGTAAAGCATATATACGTATATATATAGAAAACCAAAAGCCCACTCACTGGTATGTAGCAGGATCATAGCCCTCGAGTCTCGCCTGGCTATGCTCGTCCTCCGGAATCGTCTCTTCTATATGTGAAACAACTATTTTAATGTTAATTTGAAAGTACATAGCCAAAATCGTATAATAACTTCTCATATGTTGCTCAATTGGGGTGTTTGAATATACCATCGTGGCCTACTCAACACCACAAGCATCCCCATATTTTTAGAAAAAAATTTCGACGTCTCACGCGCCCTCACGCGTCGGCCACGCGCAGGCACTTGCCTAGCACGTTGGACAGAAACCCTAACGGCGTTAGGGAATATTCTGTTAAATAAAAGCATATTCCGGTTAAAAACTAACGGAGTTACCTGACGTCGTTAGTATATTCTGTCAAAGTTGACGGAATTTTCCCCTTCCTTCTTCAATGACTCGCCGGAATCCGCCGCCGGCCGCCGCTACACAGGCCGGTTTCTAGAAAAACTTTAAATATTAATTTCTTCTTCATTTTTCAACCAAATTCCACGAATTTTATATGGATTTGAAGCTTTCAACTAGAAGAATATAACCTTACCTATTAGAGGTCCTAAAATCGATAGAAAGAGGTCGAATAAGGCTTGGAAAAATCCGGCTAACCTGCAACTCTTCGAACTCGCGTGTCCCGACGTCCAAATCACTTCAAAATGACTCCAAAGTGCTAGGGAAGTTAAATGGAGTCTATTCCAAGTCTCAAAATCGAGTGAATCACCCACAATCACGTCGGAGCCATTTTAGCTCTACGTCAGAGTTACTAAAATCTGGGGTTTTCGAGGTCAACTCACTTAGCAAGTGGTACCACGAGACTCTAGAGCTCGAGAGGAGTATGAATATGGAAACCTCGAGTTTGATCCATGAAGTTTGATGGTGGTTGGGCGTGGTGATCTACGGGTTGTACGGACAGAAGGAAAGAGACAAAAGGAAACCTCGAGAAGAAGAGAGAGAGAAAAGTGTGGGTGCAAGTGTGTGTCTGATTGGTCACCAAGGAGAGAAGGGGGAGATTTTTAGTGTGTGCCTCCGGATTGGGCAAGGAAAGAAAATGGGTTTTGCAATTGGTCCGAAAAATCATTAAAGCCCAAATATTCAATTGGACCCAAGAAAGTTGGAGGTATGGGGATTGGTCTATATTCTTTAGCCCGTTTACACATTCGTTTATTCGTAACTTTCTCGTTACAACTCCGACTCGATCCTAACTCGCATCAACAATCTCGTGACGACGCGTACAATTTAATTGTGATGGTGAGATAATTAATTTAAAACTGTATGTATACGTCCACGTCACTAAGTCCACGAGGGCAAAATCATCATTTTACACACATTCAAAGATAAAATATATAATTATTCAGGACGGGTCGTCACAACCTTGACAAAAATTTGAAAAGGATAGCAAAAATAGAGATAGGAACCTAATTTCTCCAAAAAAAAAAAAATTAAACATTAAAAAAAGGGAGGGAATGATGGCCAATGAACTATGGCTAGTGTCCTCAAAGCATGTTCGAGTCTAAGTGCATTTGGACAAGGAAAGCAAATCCATGCCCATACCATCAAGTATGGGTTCAGTCTTATACTACCAATTGGAAGTGCTCTTTCAACTAGGGGTGGGTTCAAAAAACCGAAAACCGAAAATCGAACCGAACCGAAATCGAAAAAACCGAACCGAACGAAAAAACCGAACCGAACCGAATTCTTTTGGTTCGGTTTGGTTTCGGAGGTCTAGAAACCGAGCCGAACCGAATTAATTAAATTAATATTTTTAATTTTATTTATTTAATTATTTGTTTTGGGTATTATTTTTTAAACCCAATTTGTAAGCCTAATGTGTTGCCAAAATCAGAAATGTACCAAATGCATCTGCTACTTTTCCTATAACTACAAGGAAGAAGTCATATAAAAAAGCAGGACCTAAAATAATGATACCAAAATGGTGCTAACTCCTGACACGGTACTGTTAGTTCCTTATTCTTGTTTAATCTGGCTTCTTGCTTCAAGTATTTGTATGCTTATTCAGTACTTCATTGCTTATTGTTATATGCAGTGATTATGTATTGGTTTTGATCAAGTGTTTTCCCTTTTGATATTACTTATGCCGACTAATAGTAAATTACATTTCTAAATGATCGATAATACATACAAAGAGAGCATAATCGATATATGACCCTCGTTGGTTCAAAGTGGGTTATACTATAGTA
The DNA here is from genome assembly GCA_036320875.1 of Cotoneaster glaucophyllus. Lineage (NCBI taxonomy): Eukaryota > Viridiplantae > Streptophyta > Magnoliopsida > Rosales > Rosaceae > Cotoneaster > Cotoneaster glaucophyllus. The sequence continues at coordinate 16,156,751 of CM070070.1, read as the reverse complement.
TGATAATGCTCTCATTGTACGTACTATCATGATAAAATAATTCAGCTCATGTCCACCAACCTATACTAGCTCTTTATATTATTCATAGTTAAGAGTTGAGGTGTGAAGAAAATGGTAGAAAATTATACTTTTCTAAAAAGAAATCTATTTACAGTTAAACTTTAAACCCAAAATATTAAAAAAAAAACCTTTATGTTATAATTTTAGTTGAACTTTAAATGTTTATTTTCATTGTCTTTGATTCTAGTTGGAATATTTATGTTATGATTGTGTTGGAGATGTTAAAATTTAAGATTTCAATTTTTTTCATTTTTTGAAGAAAAAAAAAATCCGAAACGAAACCGAAAAAAAAATGAACCGAACCGAAGAGGATGTTAGTATTATCAACATTAAGAGGTTTTTTGAAAACTTGATAAACTTTAGAAGATGTTAGTGTAATTAACCCACCGGAAGAAGAAGACCTGTTATCATTTTATCAATTGGCTATCGAATTTAAAATAAAAAGAAAAAGGTCAGTTCCATCGCTACCATTAATACCAAAGCCATCAAAATTTCCTTAACATTAGATTTTTTCTGAAGAAAGTTTATTATTATTAAGGTGAGGAGAGGGATGAAAACTATTACATAATTTAGGAGAAGGGAGTTTCGATCTCAGAATGCTTGAGTGGAAATTTAACAGTTTATCTATTATGATAGTAGACTACATGCAAACAATAAAAAGAATGCTATTTGAGATGAAATTATAGAATATGTTTTGAGGAAAAATAAAAAGAATACATTTTGTGTTGCATTTTAACAATATATCAAAAAAAAACTCATTGTGATTCATAAGCAAACAAGTGATTACCATATAGTGACGCTTAGTTGGCATGCTTAATATTTTAAGAATGGGCATTCCATTGTTTGGTTATTCAAACATCAAGGGTGGAGCCAGAATTTTTGTTTAGGTGGGCTAGCTGAAATTATTATTATAATATCATACATTTATTTTTTTTTATATAAAATTATATAATAATCAATATAAAAGAATAACAGTAGAATATAAATTATTCCTAAAATCATAACCTAGCCGATAAATTCAAGGACCATATAAATAATTAACCTACTAATTAAATCAAGAATAAGTAAATAAAGAGATTAAGAACACTAGCCTCTCTGCACGCACTAACGTGCGTGCGAGAGGCTATTTTGCATCACGGACGCTACGCGCCCCAAAGATGTGTTGTTTTAGATATTCAGATATAGCTCGTCGGCTAGCTGCTGGTATATAATCGACCCTCATTAGACATCGAACGGCAGATGTGTGAGTTTCACCATCTTAACTTCGAAGGGAAGTACTACACAACAGGCATTGTTAAGTAGAAAACACTAATTAATCTAGGAAAAAACAAATTAAATGTATGTTGAATAAAATAAAATTTGGCTGAGCTTACCTTCTCAATGAGAGAGAGATAGTATTTTTTTTTCCAAGAGAGAGAGCTAGTATGGCTTCACCTTCTCAATGTCAACCCGTACCTTGCTCTTGCTGTAAAGGTCATACCTGCTTCATCGGAAAAACGTAAAAATATACAAAGTGAGCTTAAGCATTTAGACTCTAGAGAAGTTATGAGTTTAATTTACCGAGAGAAACATATAGACTTACTTGAATACACTGAGCCATTTCAGGTTTTCGACGTCCTCTTCATTCATTAAGCTGTAATATATAAAAAGAATTAATCGCAATCAATCATCACAGTTAATTAATCACGAACATGGATTTCTTTTGGTAAATTTGTAGTGTTTTTCTATTGCTTAACATACCATAGAATAAATATCAGGATTAGTAGTTCTGTAGTTAAAAACTTGTAAACAAAATGTTATGTATGAAAACATAGCATTGAAATTCAAAAATGGAAAATGAAATGAGGCAACACACATAAAATGAAATGAGGCAACACTAACATTTGAACAAAAGCAGGAGAGTAAGAGTAAAACCTTTCAAAGCATCTGAAACTTTGGGGAAAAGCACAATTCTATTGACACCAACATCTCGAGCCTTTCCAACTTGCTCCAAACAAAGGCTTACTTAGAAGCAGTAATAATATTTCATAAAAATATTTACACGAATAAGCTAGTCAGATACTGAATTTCGTGAATCAAACTTTGGGGAAACGTTCCAACTACTCAAATCTCCTTCATTTTAAGTCTTTAGCTTTGGATTCAAACAACCCATTTCCCAAACTCACCCATTTGTGCAGGAGATGAGCAAAAGAGAGGATCAACTGAAATATGCACAACTATGAAGCTATACATTATGGTAAAAATATTGATATGAGTACCGCTTCCACGTTAAGTAATAAGAAACAGAAAAAACTGCTTTCCAAAATGTATTGATTATCAAAGGTCATGAAAGTACCAGTATCCCCTTTTCCTTCACAATCTAAAAGGGAACATATGCTACTGCTAGTATGATCGGAAGCAATAGGCAATATGGTATTGCTAGTAACATCCAAATATAAAAATCTCTATATATTTTTTGGTGCTTGGAGAGTGAGGAAGGTAAGGGAGGCGCACCATTGTTGTTGCTGGACCTTCCTGAACTCTGTAAGGACATGGTACATATTCTTGGCGGCCTTATACGTGTCCTCTGTCAATGGATAATGGATATCAACTATCTCTGAAACTCCTCTGCTGCAACATCGAAAACAATTCATTCAACATACACTTCAATCCAGAAATAATGAGCCACGTCCATTTAAGATTAGCATAAACCCTATTCAATCCAGAAATCCCAGAATTTCAAGTCATCCCAAGAACATAAAAATTCATTTGGCACCAAAAAATCAGCATGAACCCTTTGCCTTGAACTCATTGAAAAAGAGTATACTATAATCACCAAGTTGCTTCAAGTCACGAAGCCTGAAATGCAATGAAATCAATTCATTTGCAGCAAACAACATACACATATTTCATTCGACACAGAGGTATACAAAAACCTACCTACCTGTAAAACTCCTACGTTGCAACATAGAAAAGCACAATTCTATTTCAATGGATAATGGATATCAACTATCTCTGAAACTCCTCTGTTGCAACATAGAAAACATTTCATTCAACATAAACTTCAATACCTTAGAAGTCATCTGCAAGAATTTTCTTCCAGTGCTTAGATTTCCATTTCCTGCTCTTGTATATAGTCTGTAAACATAATAGTAAAACACTAAATTAAGTAAATTCCATAGCTTGAAACATAATTTAGTAAAATTTCATAGCCTTATTATAAAAATCACACATTTCGATCAAATCCCATATTCTGAAAACCTCAACAAAAAAAAAATGAAAAGAGCGAAAAATCAAAACTGGACTTGGGGATTTTCTGGAAAAGCTTCACTTTGTACTCCCAATCCTCTTCACCAATCTGCAAGGAAAAAAAAATGAAAAGAGTGAAAAATCAAAGATGCCCAATCTCTTTTAACACACACATTCTCACCCATTGAGTAAGATAGTCACCATTCCCAAATTAACTGACAGAAAAAAAAAAAACCCTAGTTTTTTTAATTGGGAACTTGGGTACCTGGAGAAGATGGCACTGTAGACGCCGGGGCGTAGGTGGAGGAGACATAATTGCTAGGAAGAAAACTGATTTTTTTCCTCCGGGTGTGGTTCTTGAGATGAGAGAATAATTAAAATCACTGAAAAAATGGTAGAACTCTTCTGCCTATTAAAACTAAGAATGATACAAACCTAATCAAAGTGTGTAAAGAAAAGAAAAAATCACACCAATTGAATACAAAAAATAAAATACATCAACCAACGAAGATACAAACCTAATCAAAGTGTGTAAATCCTCGAGATGCTTTGGTGCATTCCGTATCATATTTTGCCACTACAGTCCTTGGTGAATTGATGGTCCCTCATCATCTTTTTTCTCAACTGCCCTATTTCTCCTTTATATCTTCCTTTAGCTAAGATTAAAGCAAAAACTGAAACCTTGATCATTCCCAAACTTGCAATTGGAATGTGAATACAAAGAAAACATGAAATTGGAGGACCATACAGAATTGGGCTGGGGATTGGACAACACTTACACTGACACATTATATATTATAATACAGAATTGGGTAGAGAAACTCTGAAATTATACTATAACTTATAATACAGAATTGGGTAGAGAAACTCTGAAATTATACTATAACTATGACTTCTGGACCTTGTAATTATACCATAAGTATGTGTGTACCTTTCTGCATAGCAAGAAGATAATGATGAAGCACTCTAATTCTGCTATTTAGCATCTTGATGGCACTGTGAATTCCTGTAAGATGAGCAGCCACTGGATGAATCCACGGCTCAAACCACGTATGATATCTTCAATTGCCAAGACAGTACCAAAAACGCAATGGCTAAAATGATCGAAACTATCCTTCCCATTGAAAGTATTAGACGGTCTGCTAGCAACCTAAAATCCCAAAAACACGTCAATAAAAAATTCGAACTTTGAGGCGATTTCATAAATGGACGTGGGAGTTTGAAAACTGATCGGAACTGCTATGCAGTTTGAACAAACGTGCTGGACGTGGTGATTCTTTCCCCCACGTAATTATTTTTTGTTCTTTTTATTTTTAATTCTGTTTTGTTTCTAATTTTTGTGTGACAGAAGTATCCCTGTATTTTGATTGCATTATTTTCAGCCAGTTTTAGTTTTTTTTTTTGTTTAAGGGGCTTTTCGGTCCAATTATTTTTGGTGAAGCCTTGAGACACCAAAGTGTGCTTCTGGCTTTCTAATATTAGAGATTAGAGATTAGAGATACTAAAGGCGACTTCATTGGAAAATCGTAACAAAAATGAATTGTAGAAATAGGGATTAACAATGGCTTTAAAAAATTATTTTTCTTTTCTTGAGTAAAAAGTACATAAACTAAATCGCATAGGGTAAATTGTCTTTTTCTTTTACAATAGGACAAAGGGGGACGAGAGATAGAACTAATTTATAATTTTTAACATAAAACTTATTATTTATTACACATCCTCTACTAAATTGTATATTAAATAATAACTTGTATTGAAATTGAGTGGGCTATAAGCATGAGTTTACAAAAGAATACTATTATTCAGACACCTATTTTTACCTCCAACACATGCTTATTAATTCTTTGTCGTTGATCATCGTCAATTTATTCTATCTGACAGGCGAAAATTGAGAGAAGTGTGTGAGAAGTAAAAATAAGTGCATAAATAGCACTACCCTTATAGAAAACCTCCCTGAGCTACATCCCACCTTAGCCTTGTGGGTGGCTCCACCACTGTCAAACATAGAGCTAAATTTTAAGGAGACTTTCTCCAATGCACATCAAACTGTAGATTTAAGTTATATATATATATATATATATACAAGAGTTAAATATGTACAATTTTAATGTGCATTGGACAAATTTCATTGTTTTTTTCGAGTTCAAAGTCATAAATATGGGGTTTCATGTTCAAGGTCATAAATATGGGGTTTCATGTTCAAGGTCTTGAGTTAGGGTCTCAAGTCCCAAACTTTTAATCCTAGCCTATAAGGAAATATAATTTATATTTTATCGCATTCAATAGTTAACAAAACTGGTAAATTAGTACTACGATTTAATAATATTTTTATTATAGAAAACTAGATTTTAATCCTTAAATAAGATGAAGTTTAGAAAAATGTCTTATAATTTTAGTCCCTAAACTCTATTTAATGGTATTCAATGTCATTTTTTTATTTATAATTTTATGAATTTAAATTTTATGAAAATATTATAAATTTTAATTCTCATTATGGTAAGCATATTATATAAGAAAATATTTTCGTAGAGATTTTTTGGTACACTTATGTTTTTGCATATTTTCTTATATGTCACTAATTCATTACAATATATTTAGGTACGAACATTTCGGTACACTGGATTAGTATAATATGTTTAGGTATGGACATTTCGGTACACTAGTTTAGTATAATATATTTAGGTACCGACATTTCGGTACACTAGTTTAGTATCATATAGTTAGGTACGAATTTTCGGTACACTTATGTTTTTACATATTTTCTTATGTGTCACTAATTCACTACAATATATTTAGGTACGGGCATTTTGGTACACTAATTTAGTAAAATATATTATGATACAGACGTTTAGGTACACTAATTAGAGAAAGTTAAATAAAATTAATGAATTAAAATGTGTATAATAATAAATTTAAAATTTAATGTAATAACATTAAATAAGTTATCTATTAAATATAATAGGAATTTGAATTAAGTACACATTAAGGGACTAAAATCAATATTCAATCTAATATCATATTTTTATTAAATTTTAATCTTCTTGAATGATTAAAGTTCAAAAACTCCTTCTTTTTTTTATTGATAATGAAAATATTTAAGCTCGAATCTCGTAGATAGTAAGCTTAATATTAATTTATTCGTGGTGTTGTATGTGTCTAGTTCTTAATTTTTTTTCTGTTTGTTCAATTCAAAGATTAAGAAAAGATTGGCATTCAAAAGGTGAAAGATGATGTGTAGATACATTTCCAAACCATAATCCCCTTCAAAGCGAGTCCAGATCTTCTGCACCCAAAACCCCATGTGCCCCTCTGTGCCTTTGTTTTTTGGCTGAGTATTTGGTTTATTTTTTATTATTTTAATTATTATCAAGTTAATATTAATTATGTTTAGTTCAAAAAACAAAGGCACAAAGCAGCCACATGGGGTTTTTGGTGCAGAAGATCTGGACTCCTTCAAAGCCTCCAAAGCCGCCCGCAACTAGCATGTGCAGTGAATAATCCAGAGACAGCGGGCTGTATTTTGCACAGAACATTCGAACCGGGGGCTACCCCCATTTTTCACCCACTCCCCCACACACATAATCAAAAAATTTCAGTTCTAATTCAAATAAAAGAATTTATCCGATTTCAGTACCACTTTCCTGACAAATAGTAATTAAAGGTCGTAAGAAACTCATGCATCGTCACGGTAAGAATATAAGTCGAATTTTGATTTATCTGAAAAAAGATGTAACGAGTAAATTTTTTGTGGTAAAATATAATGTGCATAATTGTTCTCTTAATTAAAAAAAAGCATATCGGGTTGATGCCACCATAAGCCTCTATGATCCGTAATTCGTGTATGCATTGCAATCACAGGTATTGGAAACTTGTTTTCTCACTAATGCATGAAGAAACAATTCGTAGTAATGAGAGACTCTTCTCTCCTTCTGTGAGAGACCCTCTCACCTTTGCATGTGAGTGGTTTTCAGTTCCGTCGATCCGCATCGCCGCCATCTCTAGTTGTGGCTAGAGTCGGTGGCAGTTTCATCATTTTCACCATGCTTTTCCTTTGGTTTTTCTCCATCCCTTCTCTTCCTGTTGCGTGCAATTTTCACCATCACCGCCCATCACGATCTCCTCTCTTTTTCTTTCCTTGCCTATGATCCTTCATCCTCCGTTTTTTGATTCCCTTCCATCATTTTATTCATCTGGCTCCATCGTCTCTTTGGCCATACCCAAATTCCATTCGACTACCGCTGGTGTTCATCACGATTTGTTGCGGATTTATGGGAGGGTGTGTAGAGCTTTGCCTCGAGTGTTCTCACCACCATCCTTGTTGGTCCTTCCCGATGTTCGCCCTTGTCGACGATGTTGCTCGTGGGATCTGTCATCCTATGTGCTTCCTTGATTCTTGGTTCGGTTCGTGGCAACGATTGTTTTGGTGGGTCTTCGAGGTTGATGCGGCCTTCTTGTTGGCAAGATCTCTAGTGCTTTGACGATCGGCAGCAATAGCAGTGACGGGTTGGTAGGGTTTTATTTCTGTATGTTTGTTGTGGACTCAACCTTTGGGTTGGGTTTTGCTTCTGTTTGTTTGTTGTGGGCTCAACTTTTGTGTTGGATTTTTCGCTTTGAGGATCCATCTGTTAGTGTCGTGCTTTATTTGTAATTGGGCATTTATGTTGTATATGTATGCTTGTTTGGTAAAGAAATTTTACCCTTGACCAAAAAAAACAAACAAAAAAAATCGTAGTAATATTTAAAACTAGTCTCAGACTGCCAAAGAGAGCGAGAAAAGGAAGAATTTCACCGTCAAAATCGTCGACATGTTTGTTTGCAAAATTTACCACTTGCACAAACTGAAACAACTTTTGTGCAAAGACACTAGATTTTCAACTGAAGAAACAAATTGCAGCTCGTCTACCTGCAAGCAGAAGCCGGCAAGCACTCTTCGGACCGCAATCTATTTGTCTTGCTTTCGTACTTGCACTTGTTTGTTTCAAGTGAATTAATCCTCTTAATCCTGCAAAAGCAAAAAAAATCTACAATAACATTCTTAACACTCAGTAAAAGGAAATTGCATTGCTTTCATGATGCATTGTCCAACTAAACCCAAAATTGCATTGATAATATCATAGTTGCCAGATTCGGCCATTTAGTGTCCGAACTCCGTATCGGTACGTCCGTACCGATACTTTGATGGTTCGGTTGTCAATTCGGTGTCTCTAACCAGATTAGACAAAACTTGAACAAAAAACTAACAAAACGCACATGGGTCAATTCGGAGAGACTTTCTGAAGAACAGAGGTGACTTGCTTACCCCCCTCGAGAAGAGCATCATACTGGGCAGGTCGGGGAAAGAGAAGAAAGGGGAGAGAGATGAGGGAAGGAGACAGAGAACTGGAACAACACAAAGAGAGCCGAGAAGAAATAACGATGGGAAAGGAAAGGAAAAGTCTAGAAATAAATCCTCGAGAAGAGTATCATATTGGGGTCGGGGAAAGAGAAGAAAAGGGAGAGAGGAGGGAGGGAGACAGAGAACTGGAACAACACAGAGAGAGCCGAGAAGAAATAACGATGGGAAAAGAAAGGAAGAGTCTAGAAATAAATAAATTATTTGTTTAATGAATATTTAACAAAAAATATTAAAGAGATAAATGATGATTTCTTTGGTATCCGGGTCATTTTAATTTTAATTCCTATCTATTAATCTTCCGATGAAATGTTCACATGAAGAAATAACAAGGGAAAGGAATGGTGGGGTAGTAAATTAATTATTTGTTCAATGAATATTTAATAAAATGATGATTAAATAGATAAATCACTCACTATTAAAATAAAAATGATTGCTCATAATAAGTAATATTATAAAATATGATTATAAATGTATTATTATCAATATTTTTATATACAAACTAAGTTAGATTCTTGTTCGAATTTAAAACAAATCGAACTGAAAACCGTACTATCTAGGCCTACTCTCTTGCGAATGATACTTTATGTTACTACCGAATCCCGTATCCGAACCGAACTGCGAACTCGAATCGTACCCGTATCTGGCAACTATGGATAATATACTCGGTTTGGGAAGTGGTTGCGGAATAGGACATTCCTTTCTGTTGTTCAGCGTGGGTTGAACATGTTCATCGTCACCAATAATCACAACTTCAGCAATATCAGCGGCTCAAGTCTTGGCAGCATCAGTACATGTGTCAGTTAAACCCAGCTACTCAGCAAGATTCCTTTAGCCCAAGGACTGAAGTTTCTTTCTCTGTTTCAGCAGCCCTCAAAAGTTCAGTACTCTTTACTTCAACAGCAATCTCTAATTCTTGTGCCTTTGTCTGATATTGACAAAAAAAATCATTAATCAGGAACCGCTCATCAAACGAGATTCACTTAAGATCGTCTCATTACGAACTTACCTTCCACTTATTTGTCTTTCTTTTAGCCTTCTCTAGTTTTTTACATAACGAGCTTCTTTTTGTTCAAGATCGCATTTGGTCATCTATTCCTTGCAACTCCTATGAGAAGTAGGTGTCACAAGAAAAACATATTAAAACATGAGTGTGAAACAAAGTGTATATATATATATATATATATATATATACATATATAATCGAAATGAAGAGACGATGCTTAGATTTGAGATAGAAACACTATATATAGCCAATGTCAAACAGTTTTCTCCATCCATTAAATTAACTATAGTTCAAAATAAGATTTAGATGGCTGACCTATTAAACATCGCCAAGGAAACGCTTAGAACGTCTATTGTGTCTTTGTTGTTGGCCCATCACCAAAAGTAGCAAGATATGGGACCTCCTCTTTATCCAGATCTAAATCAGATACCCTGGATTGCAACACATAACCATGTTAGGAGCAGAAAAGGAAACATGTAACTGAGAGATTGAACAGTTTATCAAATTCCTATGAAAAATTTACGAAACTTGATCAGCTTCTTTTTCTTGTTATAAAAATGAGCATTATTTAAGTATATTGAAAGAAGACAGCTAATAGTTTACCTACCTCATATATACTTGCCTGCACCTTGGAATCTTGGATTGACAAAGCTGGAACAAGACTTGCATCGTAAAAACCATGTAAACAGAAATCAAGCTGTTATAATCGAGTAGTGCTACACTTACCATCTATTTGTATCATCACTTGACCATCTCTCTAATAGAGGTAGGGTCCGCAAACGCATGCAGGTAGGGGTGGGTTCAAAAAACCGAAAACCGAAAAAAACCGAAAACGAAAAAAAACCGAACCGAACCGAATTCTTTTGGTTCGGTTTGGTTTTGGTGGTCTAGAAACCGAACCGAACCGAATTAATTAAATTAATATTTTTAATTTTATCATGGATGTTTTGCAAGTATGGTTATTAATTGAGGTACTTCATTTCCAGGTTTAAAAAAAGACCGTACAAGGATATTGAAAAGTCTTATTGGGATGTATTCTTCCTTCTCCTCAGACGTTGTTTCTGTACTGTTGGAGTTCTTGTTGGAGGCTATAAATACCTCAGACTCCTCGGAGCTTCCAGTAAACACCCAAAGTGGCCCAAGACTACTTATTTCGTTGAATGAGTGGAAGCTTGTGATAACAAAATTTTCAAACAAGGAACCAGAGTTGCTTCGGGCTCTTCTGAATGCAGTTCTTGATATGATTGAGACTCGGGAAACAGTGATATATGAGACGGGTAATCACATGTCCTAATTTTTTTTGTTTTTTTTGTTTGGGTATTATTTGTTCCTTCTCATTCAGATATAGACTGGTAGAACATATGCCGAGATTGTGTGTAGATTTTAATTATATATACATGGTAATTGAGTTCCTTCTCTACATGATAACGGTCCCATCAGAACAGTGATTTCTTGAGTAGAGAGTGTTTTTGAATTTTGCTGAGATATTTTTCCTCTTGGCTTCCCCTGATAAAGTTGCATATTTCATTTCTATATTACATTTGGTGACAACTAAACAGCAACGTTTAATTATTTGGTTTGGTTTTGGGGTGGGTTATAGTATGATAATGCTCTCATGTCCACCAACCTATACTAGCTCTTTATATTATTCATAGTTAAGAGTTGAGGTATGAATAAAATGGTAGAAAATTTTACTTTTCTAAAAAGAAATCTATTTACAGTTAAACTTTAAACCCAAAATATTAAAAAAAAAAAAAAACCTTTATGTTATAATTCTAGTTGAACTTTAAATGTTTATTTTCATTGTCTTTGATTCTAGTTGGAATATTTATGTTATGATTGTGTTGGAGATGTTAAAATTTAAGATTTCAATTTTTTTTATTTTTTGAAAGAAAAAAAAAACCGAAACCGAACCGAAAAAAACCGAAAAAAAAATGAGCCGAACCGAAGTTTCGGTTCGGTTTCGGTTTTGGCAAAAAACCGAACCGATTTGAACCGAACCCACCCCTACATGCAGGTCTCATCTCTATTACAAAGATGGTACAAATGATGGTATAAATAGATGGTAAGAATAGCATTTGTGGTTATAATCTAGCACAAAATGAATCACTGAATTATCCAAAGTTTTGACATTTCTACCACCCCTGCAACACTTCCCTCAGCAAAGAAAGTAACTTTAACACAAAGATGGTACAAATGATGGTATAAATAGATGGTAAGAATAGCATTTGTGGTTTTAATCTAGCACAAAATGAATCACTGAATTATCCAAAGTTTTGACATTTCTACCACCCCTGCAACACTTCCCTCAGCAAAGAAAGTAACTTTAACGCCGCCAACTGCTCTTTGATGTACTCACACTCAAGTTTCAAACTTTCTTCTTATTCTAACCCTTCCGACTATGAATTACAGATTCCCTTACAAAATTACAAATCGTGGAACCAAGCAATCTATGTTTTTACACAAATATTGAATGAAAACAAGCACATACACTCACCACAGTAGATTGATTCAGTGATCTCAGAACTTTGTTTCTACCACCTCTTCCATCAGCTCCTACAACAATCAAATTACCAGAACTTTGATTCAGACCCCACTTGCACCATTTACCTAAATACCTGTTTGTTCCATCAAACCCAAGCAAGTCCCCAGAAAATCAAACATCCCCTGTATTTTGAACTGGAATAACAAAAACAAAATTACATTCTCATCACATAAATCTTCAGGAAAATGTACTCATTCATGATATCTTGCACAGTAGCTCAAAAAATTGCTTCAATAGTGTACCTGGTCCGGGAAGCGGTTGTGGGATATGATTCTCCTTTCTAATGTTAAACATGGGTAATCTTGTTCAACACCATCAAGAATAACATCAGCAATGTCAGCAGCAGGAGTCCTAGCAGTATCGTTACAAGTGGGAGTTTCTTTCCTAGTATCAGAAACTGCATCTGACCTCAATTGAGTGCACTTCTAGTTGACAACATTCTCATAGATTTATTCTTTCAATTAGGGATTTGAAAGTTCACACTTAGCTGTAGAAATCTTTATCTATTAAAGAGTAGGCATCTCTTACTTTATCATGAGCAATGGTGCTTGTACCATTTTAGTACAACTTAGATCCATATGGCCAGTGAAGTTTGAGTTTTCTGTTTTCCTATGACACAGTGGATCATTTTCCAAGTTTTCAGTCCTATCCAAGTTACGGATGGAAGCATAAGGATGTTTTCTTTGAACTTCTTGTGAACTGTTGACAGACACTGAATTAGTGTTACATAATCCACCATTCTGCATAATTCCTTCACCCTGTGTTGTCTTTGAAGCTTTTAAAGCCCTCAAAACTTCATTATCTTTTACTTTGACAACTGTCTCCAGTTCTTGTACCCTTGTCTGATAATGGCCAAAAAAAATTCACTGAATCAGGTTTCACTCATCAATTGAGATTCAACTAAGATCATTACATCACAAACTTACCTTCAGTTTTTAATCTTTTAGCCTCCTGCTCCAGTTTTTTGCTCTCACCAGCTTCTCGTGCAAGACCATTGTATTTGTTTATTAAGTCTTTGTAATTCCTATTAGAAGCATGCACATCAAAGAATGCAAATTAAAATATGAGAAAGAAAAAAGTATACAAGGATGAAATGAAAGGTGACTGCTGTTTAATTTTACTTCAGATGGAAACACTCAAGGAAATCTCAAACATTCTGCTCCATCCATAAGAATTAAGTAAATTACAGGATAATATTTATATGGCTAACCTCTTACTCATCTCTGAGGACTTTCTTATAATATCTATCGTGTCTTTGGTGTTGGCTCCATTACCAAGAGTTGAAAGCTTTGAAACCTCATCTTCATCCAGATCTAGATCCGATACCCTATAATTGCAACCCACATAACCATTTTAGGAACAAAAAAGAGAACAAGTACTTGAGAGACTAGATTGGTTAATCTAGCCTTAGGCGTTGGCTCAAGTGGCGAAACATGTGTAGGGTTGAGTAAGTCTTATGTACAAACATTCTGATTAACAAAATTACAATGAGCACTTGGAAACTACAGCACATAGAAAAATCCACTCATAATTTGAATGCTGCAAGCTCTTTGGCCAATGTCATGTTTCTTTCCTACAACCTCAAATGCTGCAAGCATAGAAAAAAATTGACCAAAACTTAGGTTTATTTTCTATTTATAAATCAATCACCCCAATGAAAAAATATTTTTAGTGAGAAGTACAGTTAATAGCTTACCTCAGTTTTCATCTTAAGCTGCAGCTACATGTATGCTTGTTGTTTCAATGCTTCATTTTTCAACACAACTTCTTTCTGTGCCACCTCCATACATTGACAAAGCTGACAGAAAACTTTCCTCATGAGAACCACATCAAGAAACAAACTGCTAAAATCTTGCAGAAAATAAATACTGAAAATCCAGAGTTTTAATAGTAGCATCCCGACCTTTGAGCAAAGAAATTAAATATAAACTTCATAATCTTCTATTCCATTTAAAAAAATTGATGTCACAGCCCATATGAATGGTTTCTTTCTCTTTCAATAGTAGAGAATTGCAAAACTAAAATATAAAACCTTCTTCCTGGTCTAACTTTTCCGACATTATCGTCTTCCGACAAGGATGAAACAAACTATTCGGTATCACGGTTTCATTGTTTTAAATTCCTCCATTAATCAAATCAAAGAATAGTACCAAGTTAGCACCATCAAACAAATATTCAAATTCAACCTTTCCTTTGTTCTCCCTCAATTTCTTACACACGTAACAAAGCATAAAGATAATCCCGTACCTCCTCTTTGAGCTCCTTAAGCTCCCTCCCCCGAAAGCCGAACGAATCCCCAGCTCCGCCACCTCCAACCTTTTCACCTCTCGACGCAGCACCTGGGGATCTTCTCATTTGCTAATCGACCTCTGAGTCGCATCCGCCGCGTCCCCCACCGACTGAAAATAAAGCCGGCCGGCATCCTTCTGCTAGCCGTATTAAGCATCAATTTCCGATCGTGAACACAATGAAATTAAACAAATTGAATACATACATATATATATATATATATGTAGAGAGAGAGAGAGAGAGAGAGAGAGAGAGAGAGACCAGAGCTCGTGGAAGACATGGCCGCAGATGGAGATGGATTGGAGGTCCTCAGAAACGGGCTTGAGGTCTTCGTAGCAGATTGAGCCGATTGTTTTGGTGAAGTTGGTGGAATCTGCATCGCGCATCTCTCTGGTCTCTATTCTAGGGTTTAGGATTTGGGATTTAGTTGTGTCATGAATTTTCTGGGGAATATGGAGCCAATTTTGAAAAATGAAGCCAACTGCGCGGGAAGAAAATGGAAAAGGAGGGAGGGGAAGTTACCACACTTTTTTCTCGTGTGTTTGGAGTTCAAGTCTTTTCTCTTTTTTAAATTTAAAAGCTGCAGGTAGGGGTGGGCACGGGCCGGGCCGGGCCCAAATTTGAAGGGACCGGACCGGACCGGACCCGTTATAAAATGAAACGGGGCGGGTGTAGCATTTCTGATTATTGGAATCGGACCTAACCCGATCCGTTTCAAACGGGTCGGTTCAGTTCGGGTCCACGGGTCCAATTGCTTTTTTTTTTTTTTTTTTTTTTTTTTTTTTCAGAACATCATCCATTGCTTTGTCAAACGAAAACTCCAGTCAAGTTAATACCATAAATACTTAATTCAAATTCTGCAGCAAATTTAGGGAATCAAAGAAAAATCAGGAACGTTTAAATCTAATTCCTTTTAACAATAACAATTTCTTTAAATGCCCAAGTTTATTGCCTAATTGAGAATTTTCTTGGTCTCAGATTCCTCTCTCTTGACAGAAAAGTTATAGAAGAGATTAACAATTACAGAATGAATAGAAAGAATTAAGAACCTTAAATTCCTAAATCATAAAGAATTAAGGAACCCTAAAATTCGAATTACTATCGAAGCAGTCCCGAAATTGAACAAACTAAAAACCCTAAATTCTAAATCACAAAGAAACCCACATAATTCAACAACCCTAATTCATAAATTACCTTGGGATCTGGGTTTATACCCTTCGATTGCAAGATCCATACACAAATAACAACATGCAAGATACATTGTCCTTCAATTTTTCCTTGATCTAAACATTAGAAACAAAATTGAAGAAGGATGATACTAAAGCCTAAACTCCACAACAAATAAATTCAGAAAAAGAGAAGGAAAAAAAAAACCCATCTCAGATTTTTCACCATACATGCAGGTTAATGAAAACCCAGATGGGCCAGATGCCAAATCTTGCAAAAAATTAAGATATGAGATGAGACATTACAAGACTAAGAACAGAGGGCATGGTGGTCGATTTCGATTCGCATGGCGCTGATGATAAGGGTCTTCGTCCTCTTTGCTTGGGACTGTAAAGTCCGACAATCTCGATTTCAATTTGAAAGAAGATGAGATGGTGATGAATCTCGATTTTGATTGAAGAGATCGAAGACGGAGAGAGGGAGACGAAGAAGGAGTCAGGTTTTCATGTCGAGTCGGTGAACTGGGATGGCTTCCGTGAATGAATGGGAAAGACGAGAGAGGAGAGAGAAGTTTGACTCAGAAAAGATCCAATCAAATGGTGGAACGGATGTGTGATTAAATCCAATCCAATAATCCAACGGCAGAAACGGTTCGGGCCGAGCCCCCGTTTTTCCTTAATTTTGGACCCGCCCCGCCCCGTCATTTCCCCCACCACTGCCTGCCCAGCCCCATTTCTTCTCCAAAATATTTCGACCCGCCCCAACCCGCGGGTCCAGGACCCGTTTGCCCACCCCTAGCTGCAGGAGGTATGCGGATTCAAACTAAATTATTATTATGAGGTTTGATTTATTTTTTTACTTTCTGTGTAAGCTAAATTATTATAGGAAAATTGTAAAAAATGATTTATTTGTTGCAGTCTTATTATATTAAGAATGTGATTGTGTAAATCCTAATATATCTAAGGATATCTTGGAATATTCTCTAGGATTAGATATTATCCATTTCGAGTTGTAATCCTATTAGCTAGGATAAATAAAAGCATAATGGGCTGGAATAGAATACAGCTCACAATTACACATCTCTCTCTTCTCTCTCTATGTGTCGCACCCCCTTTCTCTTTGGCCTCCATCATTGTTAAGTAAATTATGTTTACAACACGTTATCAGCCTGCATTGACTGAGTTGAGCCACACCTGGGACGACGTCGTTTTGACGTCCTGTGAAATCAGCAACCATCTGGCTTGCTGCACGTGTAACAAACCAGGCCACATGCCTGGGCTCCTATCGTTGGGCCATGCATTGCCTCCAGCCCACACTCAAACCTCCAGCAGCTGACTAGGCTTGTCCCTTTAATTTTTTCCTCGGCTACTTTGCAGCAGCAAGCCTGCCGTTGTTGACCTATTTTTTTCTCTCACGGCCTGTGCTTTGCGGTAAAGTGAAGTCAGCACGCTAGGCTCCCATCTTTTTGTCTTCCGACCTGTGACACTGCAGAAAGATATTGGGCTGAGCCTCACACAGATCAACCCGCAGCTTGCAGCTGCTGGGCTTTACAAATTGGACAACAACCAGCAATCCAATGCTTGGCTGCCTCTTGTTCTCGGCCCAAAGCTTTTTTTTTTTGCTTGTTTTTTTAGCCTACACCCATATATTTTTGGTGCCCTGATTTCATGGCCTTAACCAATTCTTTGGGCTTTTCTTTTGAACGGCTTGCATCCGTCTAGCCTAAAATATGGTATAAAACTTTGTATTATTTTGCTTATACGATCGACCCCGTATGGTCTCAATCTATTGAATTAATTAAAAATGACCAACAGTCCATTAATCTGATAATTAATCCAAAATTATTGACCTGAATATCACTTTTGGACATTACCGATTCAATTATTTATTTTTCTTCTTTGAACCGTTGACATCCTTTCGTAGTCCCGAAGCCCTCACACTTGAGTTCCCGAAGCAACTCAAATCCACTACACTTAAATTAGCATATTGTATTATGTGTTCTTGCAGGAACCTCTTTTTTATGAACTAACCGTTCATAAACTAAATTGAACCTGTAGTTTCAAATTTAGTGTCTTTGAACCCGAAGTTTTCATAAAACAAATACACCCTTGAAAACCCGACGTTTTTCATGAAAACCATGTCTTAGAACTCGAATGTTCTAACTTTGATGCTTATGGATATTTTATTTCCTATAGCACTATTCACAATCTTGTTCCCTCAATTCAGTGGATTGTCGAACCGTCACAAGTTCAATTTTCCTGATTTAGACGTTTCTAATAGAAACCACTTTATGTGGGGTACAAGATGTGAATCTCTACTTGACTATCAAGAGGCTGAGAAACCATTGAAACCAACAACGGCATGGAAGAGCTGAATAAGCCTCCACCATGCTCTTCATTCGAAGACTTATGCCTGAAGCACTAAAAGCAAAAGTACCTCCCAAATGAAGATTCCATGGCTTCTTGGCTTGCTTGTATGGATTGTTTAATCATGAAAGACATTGCCTGAAGCACACCATGATTATGTTCATGAATGAGTATGATTCTAAAGTTTATAAATCTGATCGAATTTTGACTGGAGAATACTTTTTTCATCCTTCCAAGTTTCTAACTCACTCCTGAAGCAGCAGTGTAGAAAGCAGAAGTTTACCAAATTCTCGGATCTGATTACTACCATAAATGTGAGAAAAGGTATATACCCAGCCTCGGCTGGAGTCTACCGAATGGTTTAGACTCAGCTTCAACTGGAGTCTACCGAATGATTCGACCCAGTTCGGTCAAGGCCTACCGAATGGTGATTCCCAGTTTCGGCTGGGGCCCACCGAATGGCATTGCTCTGCTTCGGCAGAGGCCTACTTAATAGATTCATTCAGCTTCGACTAGAGACTACTAAACCCAAGTCTGGGTATGTCTTTCTCACAATCCAATTTTAAGTTTGTTTTTTACAACATATGGTAAAATCAGGGTCTACCAAGGTGTGGCATCATGCTCGAAGAGTGATCCTTGGCACCTAAGACCTAAAACTTCAAGAATAAGGGAAATTGTTCTTGAACCTCAACCCTGAAGAATCTACTTCCGTCTCGATGGAATAGATCATTGGTTATGCATCTATTCGTGCCCCTACCAATGTCATTGAGAAAAGCTACCCATGGTACTTAACAACTTCAAAGATAAACCAGAACTTCGCAGTACATCAGGGATCAATAAGACTACACATAAATTCAATTAAGGCATCAATAAGACTACACATACCTGTGCATCCCGTAGAAAGTAGTATAATTTCATAATTTTCGTTAATACGCTTACTCTTATAAACGTTAGTCTAATCTAAGCATACGTAGAAAATTCTTTATTAAGTATATGTGTGGAAACTAAATAAATATATAATATTTAAAAGTAAAGACCCACTCACAAATCATATCGTCAAGTCGAACCCGCCTCGTGACATCGAGAGTTCTTGCGATGCATTTCACCTAGAAACAAAACTATTTACGTAAATATGTAACGTACTAACATATAAATGCGTATCGGTACAAAGTACTGCTAATAAAGGAACTATTTTAAAACGGTTGAATTTCAGAAAATGGAGGGCGGATTCGGGTTCAGCACATCGAGAAACCTAAAGAGAGACCTCAGGTTCCCCCACGCGCCACCACAACCTGCACAGGCAGCCACGCGCCGTCACCATGCGATTTCCAAATTTTTGCAGGTTTTTGGGCTAACTTTCAGAGCTCAAAACGAGCTCAAATCTCAACCAAATGCCATGATTCAAAAGTGACCTATAAGCTAGGAATGTGGGGGAAGAGGTTTATACCAGTTCGAGGTCCAATCGTGGCCAGAGTTTACCGAGGGAACAACCTAAAAATGGCCTGATGGTCAAGGTCAAAATTTTTCGAAAATCTGGGACTTTCTTCCTCGTGATGTTTCTGCGTCAAATCACATGTACAACTTGCATTGAAGCTCATAACTCAACCATTCTAACGAAATAGGAAGAAAGGAACGGACCCTAAAGCCTACCTTGGTCGTGAACGGAGGAAACTCGCTGGAAACGCAGTGAACAGTGCAGGAACACTGTGCAGTGTACAGTTTCGTGCTTTGATTTTGAGTTTGCAGCTCAAGATCCTAGTTTCTGGGATGAAATACTGTTGAACTCCATTCAAGTGGCGAGTTTAAGCGGTGATGGTGATGCTGCCGTTGCACCATCTCGGTGTCTGCAGAGAGAGGAGTGAGAGTTTGAATGAGAGATTTTAAGAGTGTAGGGAGTAGGGTGAGGTGGTGAATTGGATTTTTTTACGCTCGCCGGAGTGGCCACCTTCGCAGGTGGCCGGTAGTGATGGATCGGTGCACTGTGCACGCAGAGAGGATTTTGAGAGTGAAGGGAAGAGATGAAAGATAAGACGGAAATAAAGAAATAGTGAAAAATGAGAGAGAGGCCGATATATTTGGAGGAAGAAGACACGAGAAGGAGAGTGGTAAGTGGGTGTGGGACCCACAACACATAAATTTTTATAAGAAGAAAATAAAATAACTAAGGGTCAATTATCTAGAATTGTGAATGTACCAAAATGCCCTTGGATCCGTAAAATCTCCTTCGTAAATCCAAATTCGATTATGCTTGTGCCCACGCGTTTGTAGCGATGAGTACTATGAGTATACGATAAGATAATAGTTCGTACTCGTCACAAGTTAATGGTCAATGAAAGTCAACAACCTCGCCTCAAGGGGCATTTTCGTCAATTCACTCCTTTAAAGCAAAAAAATGACTTGATGTGCCCAAAAATTCATCTCCAATAGATGACTGGGCTATAATTCTATGGAGCCCACTAAACCATTACTTCGCGAAGGTCATCAGGCTATAAGCCAAATGTAGCCCCCCTCTTAGTCATTTTTTTGGGGATCAGCTCCTCAATTACAATAATTGATTCAAATTCAACAACTAGATTTGAAAACATCTAATGGTGTTTAATTAAACAAACAACAAATTTAAAGTATAAACTTAAAACTAATAAATTATTGAGAGGATATATCTTTCGGCTGAAGATGATATATGAGTATGACATCTCGACCAGAGATGATCTAATAGGGTTAGGTTGAAGTTAAGTTATGGGACACTTGTGACAACCACACTGCTGGCAGAGAGTGGGCAGAGGATCTTCGGAACAGCAGATTCGAACTCATTTGCATCACAGGAAATGGGTAGAACCGTCATTTGAGTAATTGAATTTTCATTGTAGTCTTTTCGTTTATGAGCTCTGTCTCCTCTCTCTCGTTCTAACCCGAACCAGACCCAGTGAAGCAGGAACTTGCAAAACTCTGCTACTCTCTCTCTCTCACTGAATTCGAATAAAGGTACAGTTTCCAGTTTTGGATTTTATTTAATTATATTTTATTCCTTTTTTTCCTTTACAAAGTGAAAATTAGGAATAGTAGCTGTCGATTTTTTGCTGAATGAGTGATGAAAAGGTAGGAGTTTTTTTAGTCATTTTTGCAATTTTATGTGGTTCAAATTTTGGCAACCCTACTGTGACAATTGTAGCTTTGAATTTAGAGATGGTGGAGCTGTGACTCTGTGAATCTAATAGTAAATTTTGTTTTATTGTTCCATGTGTTTGGTTGGTGAGAAAATAGAGGAGAATAGTGGAAAATTGGAAATGTAGTTATCAACTCCAGTACCTTCCAGCTGAAAAAGCCATCAAAACTAGAGAATATGTGACCTTTTTAATTAGAAGAAAATGATAATTTTAACATGCATAATTCAAGGCAACATTGATTCATTATCTTCAGCATGTTTTAAATTATTGGGTTTTGAATATGTTTATGTAATGCATTCAATTTGTATATGATCATGGTTGAACTTTTGAGCTATTAGTTTGAAAAATTGTCAAAGTTGAATGTATTAATATGCTTTTTATGATTTGAGCAACAAGACTTTGGTTCTCGAATCAAGCTAGTTGTTAATCTGTCTGTAATGGATGGAACTTTTGGCTGCTGCTTCATTGCTGATTTTTCCTGAACCAGATGAAAGAGGGTAGAGATGGAACCAAGAGCGATAGAATGTCAAAATCTTCATCCGTTAGCTCACTTCCACTCATCCTGGACATAGACAACTTTAAGGTGAAAAACTGAAAATATATCATATGTGTTTCTGTAACTTTTGTAGTGTACCTGTTGTGAACTTGGCTGTGAATTAAAATAACGATGGATATTCTTTGACATTTGATTTGTAGGGTGAGTTTTCATTTGATGCATTGTTTGGGAACCTGGTAAATGAGCTGCTTCCATCTTTTCAAGAAGAAGAAACAGACTCATCTGAAGGTCATAGCAACGTCAGTGGGAACGATTCTTTACAACATGGACATATGCGAGTACCATCAGATGCAGCAAAATTTGCACAAGGACTGTCAGACACGTTATTTCCGGAAGTAGATAAGATCTTATCTCTGTTTAAGGATTCTTGTAAAGAGTTGGTTGATCTCCAGAAACAGGTATGTCTTGGGACAGTGTAGGTATTGGACTTACAAAGTCATTTTAATTTTTTTCTGAAGTTGCTGATTCCACCCTGTCACCATTGAAGATTGATGGAAGACTCTACAATCTTAAGAAGGAGGTTTCTGTACAAGATTCTAAGCACCGCAAGACACTTGTTGAGGTTAGTTAGAGGAAAGCATGTATTTGACTGTTTATTCAAAAAATGTTTTGCGCACTGCACTCCGAGAAGGAGCGGAAGTTCTTTCCAATTGAGAATGTTACTGTCAGAGCTAAAATATCATTGTCAGAATGCGATATGGATATTGGGTTGAACTTAATACAGTTCTCTAAGCTGGAAATAACAATTACCTGTTGAAAAATATGAAAATTATGGCAACTCATCTTTTGTAGATTTCACCTATCAATGTGCAATGAGTATCATATGTGAAGAACTCCATGGAATTTACATATATTATTCTTGTTCTTGTTTTGGTAAAAATGAATGCTTACTATTTAAATTCTTTTCTAACATTGTCCACCAATCTTAACTCTTAAGTGAGAACATGCAAGTTTTTCAAATGTGAAGTGAGGATCTAAATTCCAAAAGTGCTTTAAAGCGTTAGATGAAATCTGAAATGAACAGTGAACTGACTGTATTGTTATGTATATTTTTTTCTCAGCTTGAAAAAGGAGTAGATGGCTTGTTTGGTAGCTTTGCCAGGTTGGATTCACGTATATCAAGTGTTGGCCAGACCGCTGCAAAAATAGGAGACCATCTGCAGGTGAAATCTTGTCCTATGCCCGGTTACCAATGGCTAACATCTGAAGTTGGTACTTGATATCTATTGTGCCATCATTTCATTAAATATTTGTGTTTTGTGATTATGTGTTTCCTTGTCAGAGTGCAGATGCTCAGAGGGAAACTGCTAGTCAAACAATAGAGCTCATAAAGGTAGTCACTGTCCGCTTACCATATGCTACTCTTTATTCCTAAGAAGTTAACACCATGTTGCCTTTTATTCTTTCAGTACTTGATGGAGTTCAATAGCAGCCCTGGCGATCTGATGGAACTTTCACCCTTATTTTCTGATGATAGCCGTGTTGCAGAGGGTGCTAAAATTGCACAAAAATTGCGTAAGATGGCTTTATTAGTTTCAAAATCTGTAGTTATTTTGCCAAGGAACACTATTTATGAGCATCTCTCCCTCCACCTCTTACTCTCTTTCTGGGAATGGGGATTAAGGACATCGGAAAGTAGCAGTAGCTGTGATTTGTCTTAAGGATATGGTTATGATATATGTTTAGGTGGATGAAACCAGAATAATTTTGATCTAACTTATGTAGATATGTTAAGATATAATTGGCGTCTGAGCAGTTGGGTTCAATGGGCTGAAACTGTGAGAGAAACCATATTAAATGTCCTTTTGCTACATGGCCATCTAATGTGAAAAAGGTCTTTGTGCTTCATGAGTGTCAAATTATTACCATTCTTTCTAATGAGTGTCTAGGAGCCCTATAGAATTGTAGAAGAAGCTGATGGTATCAATTAAAACTGAATTTTAATTATGGTAATATCATCCAATATTTTGAAAATGGAGATAAAGTTGTGATCTTCCTAATGGTATTAAAGTTCTTCCAAGAATGGTTTAATTTTAGGAGTGATAGAATTTTTTTGCTCATCATTTCGAGATATAATAACCTTCCAGGCTTCTGTTAATATTAGGGGCATTTGCTGAGGAAGATATTGGAAGACAAGGGATATCTGTACCATCAGTTATGGGCAATGCATCAGCTAGCAGAGGGTTAGAAGTTGCAGTTGCTAATCTTCAGGACTACTGCAATGGTACGCTGACTTTTAAATAGTCATATAGTATTAAGCCTCATTGGAAAATTGTACTACGGTTTCTATGCAATCTGTAGAAGAACACTATGTTTCCCTCATTGCTTTCGTTTTTTTGTTCTTAATTCAAAATCATGGATGGCGCACCTCCTTAATGATTTTGTTGAAAATTTTGAATCCTAGAAATTAGTTTCGGAGGGATAATTCCTACAAATTATGGTGCTTGATTTTAATTAAAGACTTTTGCTTCCAAATTTTGAATAGAATTGGAGAACAGATTGTTATCTCGTTTTGATGCTGCATCACAGAGAAGAGAATTGTCAACCATGGCAGAATGTGCTAAAATATTATCTCAGGTAATCATTGTTTCTGAACCTAGTGGATCATTGTACCTGGAGAATTTAACACCAGGACTCCTGACCTCTCTGTCTCATTAGCTCTAATTTCATAGTGAATCAAAGATCCCTTTAGTTTTTACACATGTATACCTTTGCCTTATTTTGTTGATTTAAAATTGCAATGCAGTTTAACAGGGGCACTAGTGCTATGCAACATTACGTGGCAACACGTCCAATGTTTATTGACGTGGAAGTCATGAATGCAGACACCAGATTGGTTCTTGGTGATGAGGGTTCACAGGCTAGTCCTAGCAATGTTGCTCGTGGACTTTCGTCCTTGTATAAAGAAATCACAGGTTTAAAGATAGATATTAATCTAATACAAGTGGTTGAATTCTTCGGTATATTTGTTATATCTTAGTTCCACTTGCAGATAATGTACGTAAGGAAGCTGCAACGGTTATGGCTGTCTTCCCTTCTCCAAATGAAGTTATGTCAATCTTAATTCAGGTACCGAGAAGGATTTAATTTTCTTAAATTTTTTTTTTCTTTTTTGGGTGTGTATATATTTTCCATCGCACTTTTCCCAGGGTAGCCTCACCAATCCCGTTTTATGCATGCTATGTATCATATATATTACAAGGGTGGTGCTATCCACACACCTATTTTTACTTCTCACGCACTCCTCTCAATTTCGGGCCGTTGGATCGGATGAATTGAAGAAGATCAATGGACAAAAATTAACAAGGGTGTGTGAGAGGTAAAAAGGGGTGTGTGAATAGCACTACCCATATTACAAACCGTGCCTAACCCTTTGCAATCAAGACATCCATATGCTATAATGATGAAGAGAATGTTAATTAGCATTGTGACAAATACACTTTCTGCTTTTATCTCTGGATGCATTGATGTCAATGGTGAACCCATGTTTAGTTTATACAACACATGGCAGCCTTAGAAGGGATTGATTCTGCTACAAGAGGGTTAATGGTGGTGATAATAAATCTTACTTTTGGGGTCCATTTCTGTTTCCTGTTAATGTATTACTGGAGTTACTTCATATATGTAATTAGTTTTGTTATGTTGGGTGTAGCGAGTTTTGGAGCAGAGAGTTACTGCTCTACTGGACAAATTATTAGTGAAGCCATCTTTGGTGAATCTACCCCCTATGGAAGAAGGCAGACTTCTATTAGTGAGTAAATTACTATGCCTGTTTCCCTCTCCCCCTCCCCCATCTCTTGCTTCATCACCAAATGCTTATGAAGTAGCAATCAGCTTGTCACTTAACTTGTATTTGACCTGATGCTGCAGTATCTTAGAATGCTAGCAGTGGCATATGAGAAGACACAAGAACTTGCTAGGGACCTACGAGCTGTGGGATGTGGTGACTTGGATATTGAGGGTAATGAATTAACTATTTGGAATCTGTCTCCTTACTGTTTTTTTTCCCCTCTCAATGCGGAGTACTAGTGTGGATATGATGGTGGGTGAAGGCAAGATAACCATTTGGACAATGTTATTTTAGCAAAAAATAAACGAGCTTGTGGATTGTGTTTGGTTCCTGGACACTGAAAAGATTAATTGGGAAACAAATGATGAGAAGAGCAGAAATTGCCATTTGAGTAACAAATCCTTGGCTCAAAGCTGACATATATTAACTTGTGCTGTCTTACTTGGTGGGAAGTTAGTGTTTTTAGTGTCAGTCTGCATTTTACGTGGTTGACATTGATTAGTGTATTTATCAACTGTGGGATCTTCATAGAAACTTCCTTTGATGGTTCAGGCCTCACAGAGTCTCTGTTTTCTTCTCACAAGGATGGATATCCTGAACATGAGCAGGCCTCTCTTAAACAACTATATCTAGCTAAGGTTTGCATCAAGTGCATTTTTTCTGACCAAGCTTTAGTCCTCATTCTTTCATGGTTGTAACAATGCATAAAAGTTATTATACTGTGCAGATGGCAGAACTACGTGCTGAAAGCCAACAGATATCTGAATCAAGTGGAACAATCGGGCGTTCAAAAGGTGCTGCAGTTACATCTTCCCACCAGCAAATATCCGTCACTGTTGTGACAGAGTTTGTCCGCTGGAATGAAGAGGCAATTGCCAGATGCACTTTGTTTTCTTCTCAAGTAATGTTTGTTAGCGAAGCTACATATGATTGCTCATTTTAAACTTGTATCTAATTTACTTAGGATTCATGGAAATTCTTTTCTAAGTATCTTTTCTAAGTAATCTTTTACATTCTGGAAGAGCATATTTAAAATATAACTCTTACGTTTTTCTTTGAACTCCATTGTAGTCTAGTGTTTCTTCTATACTCCCCAATATAGGTTGGGGTTTACCTGTTCTTTTCTATTTTGGTAAGAATTGGTTAACATACACAAAGGTTCTTTGTGTAACATGGAAATTGGAATCTCAAAATTTATCTGCATACAGAGACAGTTGTATGAAAGTCATACTTAAATTAGCTCTTTCCTTTGTGGATAAGAAATTCATTGCATTGGTGCACAAGTCAGTTGTATGTTACTGCTGATCATTAGCCTGGAAGAAATCTTGACATGCAGTATAAAACTGATAATTGGGTGATGGGAGAACTCAAACTGAGTAGTAAAATAGGAATTGAAAATAAAATGTTCTTTAGATGTTGAAATGGTTTTGAATTGTACTGGATTTTTATTATCTTTCAGATATAGTGCCAGTTTCTCAGATTATTATTTTTTACATGTTATTGGACAGCCTGCAACACTTGCAGCAAATGTAAAAGCGGTGTTCACTTCCCTGCTAGACCAAGTAAGTTGGTTGCTTCAATTGAGGGTTCAATCAATCAAATGTTAGTTCATAGATATTCACTTGTGATTTTTTTTAATTTAATATTAAGAGAGAAATTCGTGTATGTTTTTCAATTTTCAGGTCAGTCAATATATAACGGAAGGTCTTGAGCGAGCAAGAGATGGCCTGACTGAAGCTGCAGCTTTGAGGGAAAGATTTGTACTTGGGACTAGCGTTAGTAGAAGGGTGGCTGCTGCTGCTGTACTTACCTGATCATAGACCTTTTATTGCATTCTAAATTATGAAGTTTTTAAGATACAATGTATAGTCTACCCATAGGGAACTTAAGGATATCAATGGCTGATCTGTAGGCAGAAGCTGCTGCCGCTGCTGGTGAAAGCAGTTTCAGATCTTTCATGGTTGCTGTACAACGTTGTGGTAGTAGTGTGGCTATAGTTCAGCAGGTATGTTGATTGGATTGCCATTTATCTAAATGCATTGAATGTTGCTTTTAGTGGAAGACATGATATGTTGAACTAATTGGGATTTTCTCTCCAGTATTTCTCAAATTCTATATCTCGGCTTCTACTCCCTGTCGATGGTGCACATGCTGCTTCTTGTGAAGAAATGGCAACAGCTATGTCCAGTGCAGAGGGTGCTGCATATAAAGGGCTTCAACAGTGCATTGAAACTGTGATGGCAGAGGTCAGTTATTGAATTGTAGACCTGCTATTTAGAATCTTGTCTATCTAAGGTGGTCAACAGGCTTACATATTTCATGATTTCAACCTGTTAGTATCTGGACATAATAATGGTTTGTCTTTCTTGCTGGGTGCTGCTTTATATCTGTATGGACTTGTTCTTGTTGATTCTCATAGTTTCTGTATAGGGATTAGGCCGTATACATATTTGAGCTCTATGACAATACCTACTTGTTTCTTCTTTTTCCTTCTCTGAAATTCCTACTATCCAGGTGGAGCGGTTACTTTCTGCTGAGCAGAAGGCAACAGATTATAGATCACCTGAAGATGGATTTGCTTCTGATCATCGGCCAACAAATGCCTGTACAAGGTACGATGAACGAATGATTAAAGCCTATAACTTAAGGGATACCAAAAACTGAGTTACGTGAATTTGTTTTCTTGGAGGGAGAAGCCTAATATGAACCAAAACTTAGCTAATGCTTCGATAAGTTCTGAGATCCAGAGATTTGACACCTTCGTTTCTTTTCGCTATGTCTGATGCTTTTTAAATAATTTTCGTGGTCAAAATTATTAGTATTTGTCTTATGTAATATTTACTTTGCAAATTTTATCATTTAAATTCCCTTCTAATTTGATACTAATTAATGATCTTGATCAATATAAACCATGTTGTTTCTGGATGTTGAATAACGTTTCTCTTCTCTTGTCTAGAGTTGTAGCATATCTTTCCCGTGTACTAGAATCAGCATTCACGGCACTTGAAGGTCTTAACAAGCAAGCGTTTCTGACTGAATTAGTAAGTAGTTCATTTTTGATCTTCCTGACTTATTTATGTGATTCATGCCTATGATGGCCCTTTTGCAACCATAGATTAGGATTAGATTGATACTGTAGAATAAGAGGCCTCCGCACTGAATTCAGTGAAGGGATCACACGGGGCTTCAACACAGCAATGAATGCTTTTCCTATTATATGATACAAAGAATGATGATTGTATCAAAATTGATATAACACAGTAAAGTGCACAATGACTTGCATTTTACAAGGCCATGCACATTATATCCTGTTATTGATATTTCTCATTGTTGTTGCTCTTTTATTGTAATGTGTGTGGTATAAACACTCTCTTTTTGGGTTTGGCTGCATAGGATTAGGGAAGTTGTAGTGATTATATAGTGATGATGAGTTGGAAACCTTCACATTTGAATTTATGTAATTGTGAAATTTTTACCAGGGTAACCGCTTCAATAAGGGGCTGCTAAATCATTGGCAAAAGTTCACTTTTAATCCGAGGTAGGTGGACTTTCTCATATTTTATGTGGCTGGCTAATAGAGTTGAAAGTTGTACAAGTAACATATCCTAATTTCTTTCTCAGCGGAGGACTGCGGCTGAAACGTGACATAACTGAGTATGGAGAATTTGTGCGTAGTTTCAATGCTCCTTCCGTTGATGAAAATTTTGAATTGCTGGGGATGTAAGTTTCCTAGAAATTGCTAAATTTTCAGCTTCTATTCATCTTGATTTTTAATATCAATTTAATGATGAGCTTTTGCCTTCAGAATGGCCAATGTCTTCATTGTTGCTCCTGAAAGTCTCTCAACTCTCTTTGAGGGTACACCCAGTATACGGAAAGATGCACAAAGGTATCACTTTGAACATGTTGAATTGTAGAATGTAAAGACACTCTTAGGACACACACGCACGCGCACACACATCTCAGTTTATCTTCCAATTAAAGAAAAGGGATGCTTCCCAAATGATGAAAAGTTTCAAAATATCCTGTTATCATATTGAAAACATTCGGAAAGAAATACACCATTCAGCGTGAAATATTTTGTCAAGATCGACATTTCTTTCTTTCTCAATGTATCATATTTCTTTTTTGGTTAGAGGTTTTATATTGTGATAAATTTCGATTTGGATGCCAAATTAGGTTTATTGAGCTTCGAGAGGACTACAGGAGCGCAAAGCTTGCTGCCAGACTTAGTTCCTTGTGGACAAGTTCTAGTTGATACAGAAGCAGTACTCGCTGATTAGATACGACCTCCCAAATTTTACTTGTCATCAAGCGTTCCAGAGCTTAGAAAAATGGCACGTCAAGTTGAATTCATATGGAGGCACAGAAGCTCGGGAACTGGTTCAAACTAAGTTAACTGTCTGGTTAAGGAGCTCATCTTTGGACTGATGGTTGGATACAAAATTGTTTGTTTTTCTTTCCCATTTTGATGAGTGTATATTGTTTAAAAGGTATAAATGGGAGGACTGGCAAGATTTGTAGTCGTCAGAGCTTGAATTCGTTGTACCGGTGTTTGCCTTTTGTAAGTGTACTTTTGGGAAGTAAATTAAGATAATCGAGGATAATTTGTTGCACAAAGTAGCTAATTTTCGAGGTGAATGTATAACTGTTTCTTATGTTCTCGTCAAACTTTGGATTAATACGTTTTTAACTGGAATTTATGGTACTTATAGTGAGCTCTACTGTTGTCTCAATTCAGTAACAAAAGTCACTAAAAGGAAGGTTCAAAGTTGAAGTGGATGTTTTTCCTCCAAGTCCATCAATCACATGCAGGAATGAACAGAAAAAAGGAAAAACGTCCATGCCATTTGTGGTGGGCTGCTTCCCTATGGAGATTTGGTTGTTTATAGGCACAGGTCTAAAAATTCTCACCTAGTGGTGTTTAGGCTCAGCAGCTAACTACCGTCTCAATTAATTTCTAGACGTTTGACAATTAAGAAAGGGTGCCTAGGTGTGCTTAGGCATTAGCCTCGCCCACCTAGACCCACCTAGGTCACGATTCTCATTTAGACAGAAAATACATAGTTTTTAGTTTGCATTTTATTCTTTTTAAATAAATTGTAATAAACTTATTGAATACTTAGATGAATACATATTATATGTTTGTTCCCCATGTTTTTATTATATTCTAATACTTTTAATCTAGGGAAATTTTGGATGCGGTCCTTAGTTATGAACATTCTTTGATTGAAACCTTGTTGGTTTTTAATTTTTGATCGAGGTCCCTGAAATTAATGTGATAATTAATTTCTATGTACGCTACTATATTTTTTAAATTAAAAATTAGAAATTTAGTTTTTTTATATAAATGAGATTTTAAATAAAAAACCATAATTTGTGGGATTAAAAATATTAAATTATAAATATACTATTGTGTGTGTCTATATATATAAACATGGGTACATTCATCAAAATTAACCAAAAAAATTATTGTATCCAAACATTGGGTACATTCTTCAAAATCACAAAAAAAGAAGAAGATATTAGGCTTAATAACATTAGTAAATTTCTTCAATTAAACTTGACATGGATACATTTTAAAATCAAAGAAAAAAGAATGTACCCATATAAGTTTAAAAATGGATTAGAAAAAAATTGAATAGATTTTATATAAAAAAGGGTACATTTTACATATAACAAATTGGTATATTTAAGAATGAGTACATTTTAAGATTAAAAAGTTTTACATGAATGGGTACATATAATTAATATGGGTACATTTAGCAAAAATAAAAAGTACAAATAAAAAAAATATATGGGTACAAATACAAATAAACTTTTAAAAAATATGGGCACAAAAAGAAATTAATATTTGGGTACAAATTAAAACTGAAAAGAAAATTGGTACAAATTAAAAATGGGTACAAACTAAAACTAAAAATATATGATAAAAAATTTAGTCATAAATATAAATATCTAATTGTAACATTTTTAACATTAAATGAATATATTTAGAAATAAAAAAATATTTTATTATTGAAATAATTAATAATGTTATTAATACCCAAGTACCTTGATCAAAAATTGAAAAGGAATATGATTTTAATCAATGGAGTAGCAAAAAGAAGAATGAGAACCTAACTTCTCCTTTAATCTATATACCATTCTATTTTGCAGTTTATCCCAATGAAATCATGTATTTTTTTTAGTATAATTGACACTTATTTATGCGATTTATAATGAATTTACTTAAATCCGCCTAATTCGAGAAAGCCCCCACCTAAATCCCTCCTAGTTGTCTAGACGCTAGGCCCCAACCCGCAGCCCGACAAGCGCTTAGTGTCTTCTTAAACCTTTCCTATAGGCACCCACCTCTCTCTCTCTCTCTCTCTCTCTCTCTCTCTCTCTCTCTCAAAAGTGTAGTGGGGGTGGCTAGTAATGGAGTACCTCCTCTGATAGCAAAGGTCACTTAGATGTGCTTGTGCCAAACCCATTAATATAAACCATCTTCATCTCTTAGGATGGGCTTCAGAAACTTGCAGAAAAAGCCACCAAAGATCATCAAACAAGTGTAAGATAGTGTACGTCGCCCACACAATTCTCTAAGTTTGTGGTTGTGCGGTTGCTTCTCATATTTTCCATCCCCTACCTTTCCACAAAGTTTCTATATATTTGACACGTAAAAATCATTCAAACGAACGGTATTTGACTCCTGAACTATAAATTACAAACTAACACGCATATTGAAGTGACTAACTAAAAACTCAATAAGAGAAGTTCAAGAACACATGCTAAATTGTGATGTGTTGTGAAAAAAAATTATGCTTCATAAGTATGCGTGTAAAAAGTCAATCAATTTTCTGAATCGAACTCAAAATGAATAGAAACCAATAAATAAAGTAAAGACCATGTACGCTTTGACCTTTGACCACCCAAATAGAGAGAGAGAGAGAGAGAGAGAGAGAGAGAGAGTGACGTGAGGTGTGTCATAAGTAACTTGTGTGTGTGGGTGGTCCTAACTCTATCCCTCCAATATGAAGTATGGACCATCTAATTAACACAATTTCAATTTTTTAATAAACGATATTATCTATATTGAGGAGGAATGAGTGGGCTTAGCCTCACAATAGGCTAGCAATAATGTGGTTCAGATTTGTCTTTGGAGAGAATTGAATCTAAAACCTCTCACTTACAAATAAAGAAGAATATCATTAGATCGTAATACTAAGTGACTACACAATTTCATTTGAATTATTAGTTCCGGACCCATATCTCTCAACAGAAACGGTGAAAATATCACAAATGCTTATGCGATTGGGGATTATTTACAGGTGCTGTCGCTTAAAACATTTTTGTTGATAAACGATTTTGTTGGACGTGTTCCTGAAAAAGTACATAATAATAAAATAAAAAAAAATCAGCAAAATAGGTTCTTTTATGACCTAAAACCGCTTTTTACTTTTTCTTCGAGATGTATGTTAATATTTAGACCTATTATATTAATACTCTACAAATTATTGAATAAACTTCACATACTTAATATACCTCATATTTGCTTTTTCAATGAAAAATTATCTTAATACACCCCACTTACTTTCTCATAATACCCTCACACCACACATTCTCAATATAAATCTTACATTTTTTATATGCACCCCATATTTTTTATATACCCCACATTTCTCAAATCTTATAAAGCTTTTAATTTGGACAAAAAATGCCGACTGAAATTTTGACAAAAGATGCCGACTGAGATTTAAAGCATATGTGGGTTGTTTTCAATTCCACCATTAAAACCCATGTCGTGTGTTTTTAATATTTGGTGGTAATTTTAGGTGTTTAATTCTTCATGTAATCCCTGTGATCTCTAAAAGATGAATACAAACATAGAAGCTTGAAAAACGCAGCAAAAGCAAGATTAAATAATTATCGATGTCGTCAAAATCACTGAAACAATAAAAAATATGAAGTCTTACCTCATGTGAAAGCTTCCGAAACATCGATTTCATGTTTCATTCGTTAAAACTAATTTCTCAATCAACATGTGTGGAGCCAAAAATAATCACAAGGCGACACATGGACATTTTAGCAAAAAATGACCAAACTACCCCTGAGGTACACCGGGATTTCTACGCGCGAGCAGCAAACAATCATCCTTCAACAAAGTCCATCTCATCAAATCCCTTTTTTGCAAGGTAACCTCCAAAATAATATTAATTGGTAAATTAATGGATTAATTACCCAATTAATCCATTAAATACCTATTAAATTATACAATTTAACCTAAAAATTATTAAAGGGCCGGCCACTCCCTTTTCATCCACACCTTTCACACTTTTCTCCATTTTATTACCCCATTCATACAAACAAATAATTTTGTAACCTCCTATTTACTCCCTTCATACTTAATTAGCCAATAAATTGGCTAATTAAGCCAAAACCATAACCACAAAAATCCTTTAAGGGCCGGCCAAACCATAGGAGAAAGAGACAAGCCTAATCCTATAAATAGGCACCCATTCTCACCAAAAAGTCATTCCAATTCTCTTGCAAAAAATCCCAAATTCTCTAAACACTATTTCTCTCTAAAATTCTAACTTTGGCATCGGAGGTTCTTTGGCCAAAGCCCCCCCCATTCATCGTGGGCGCGTGAGGCTTTTGGCCTTAACCTAAGGTGCTAGTTGTTTTGTAGGTGCAAAATCGTCCAAGATCGAAGAGGAGAAAATTTGCATCTATAACCTGTTTGTAGTTTCATTGGTTAGGATTTTGTTCAACAATGGAGGTCGAAGGAATTTTTGATAGTTGAAGAAGATAAATAATACGTTAAAAGTGAGTTGGGGTGTCTTTAAATATTTTTTTTAAAACTAAATAAGGTCAAAATTGTCATTGCATAGTAGGGTAAATAAATCATTTAATATTACATTTTAATGTGGGATGCATTCAACATTTTGTGGGGTGCTAATATAAAAAGCCTAATATTTATAGTATTTAGACCTCTTGAAAGTAAGTCTAAGTTGAACTTGTTGACAATTATAATATTTGTGGCCTAACAACATGAAAACACTTGCGACCATTCTAAAGGCATGACTAACAAATCTGTAGTATAACGATCAAGGTCGGTTATGAGATTTTGAAGGCTCTGTACGAGACTCAAACGGGGGCTCTTACATTGTCTAAAATTTTGATTGCTACATTTCTTTTGTATCTAATAATTTTTTTTATTATTATGTATAAATTGATATAAAGCCAAAAATAAAAAAATAATAATAAAAAACAAAAAAAATAAAACATGAAGCACAGTGTGGTGGTTATGCACCTATCCGCAATCTCCTATGTTTTTTGTTCGAAACTCCTTTGTAAATATAAAAGCATGGTGTGATGGCCATATACTTATCATATCACCGTACAAATATTATAACCAATAATGCTCTTTATTATCATCTAGAATTTATCTCAAGAAAAATTTATGTTAAACGAATCACTGGTTAGGATATTGATAGCATCTTATAGGTTGATTGCTGTTAGATTAGTTGAAATTTCGATATTCATGTCTTAAACAATTAAACCAAATAATCTAACGGTGGGTATGAGCAAAGTTGTATTATAATTTTCTTTTGATATATGGATGACTAAAGTCTTCAAATGATGAAAATTTTAATTAGATGACTTTTAAAGTGTGACCAAAAGAATAAACAATTCTTGTTATTACATATATTCTATTAAATGATGTCTTATACGGAAGGGAGCTTATTATTTTAAACTTTTAAGAATTTTAATTTATTAAGATATTCCTAATTATAGACTTATAAGCAAAAAATATGTTTTAGTGAAAGATTATTTTTTTTATAATAAAAAGTGGAAGAAATTAAACTACAAATATTTAAAAAGAGAAACAAATAGTGTAGCACAAAAAGGCCCAGTGATTACCCGAGGAGTCGAACTCGTGCCCAGGCGAACGACAGATCCAGCGCTGGACAACTTCACTAAGAAAACACTGTAAATATGCCCATGCTTTCATATTAATATATATAGATATACAAAGGTCTTTAGAAGTTGGCTGTGCACTTTGCACCCCCTCAGGGTCGGCCTTGCTAAAGATCGTGGATAAAAAGAAATTTTTCATTGCCCAAGAAATATGGATGATATATCTCGTGTCATTATATAATTGAAGAAAATTTTATTTTTTAAATTAATAATTTTTTAATACAAGTATCTCACCACTTATTACCACCCCAGTTCCGGTACATTAAAAATTCTCTTGCAGATAACGTTTAACTTTTTCACAAATTGTAATTATATTCTTTTTGGTGCGAAAGCCTCCCTCCATAGGGGAAAAAGGGGAAACGATTTCATTGGTGCCCTCCAAATATCTGTGAATGATGCATGTATGTATGTATATGTATATATATGCGCATAGACTAAAAAATATATATATATATATCTGTGTGTGTGTGTGTGTGTAAGTAGACTCGGCAGTTTCTGACACGACACGATAACACGACATGAAAACGACACGAAAATAATGGGTTTCAGGTCAACACGATAACTTATCGGATGACCCGTTAAGAACCTGTTAATAACGGGTATACATGCGGGTAACACGTGGGTAACCCATTTCGACCTGTTAAGAAAAACAAAAAATTATTTTGATAATTTTAAAGTTTAATTACTAAAAGATTTATTATAAAATACAGTAGCCATATTAATATATACAATACATTATATATTAAATATATAGTTTTGTATTATTATTCTATATAAGTTTTAAAAAAAAAGTTTTAGTCATTATTTATTTTTATTATGATAGTTCCTTATTATCATTACTAGGATAAATTTTACTTGACATGTTGTTGTCCAAAATTAAAATAAACTAGTATAGTATTTGTATAGGCAAGAACTAAGAAGATATGCATACAAGTATGAAAAATGTGAAAGAATATATAAACACTCGTGATTCATCATTATTCCTCTATGAGTAGATAATGGTTACACTTACATTATCGTTTAGATTTTTAAAATCCTCCAAACCCTCATGAATACTGTTTTTTATTTAAGGGAAAAATTAATAAAATTAATAAAAATTATTGTAGAAGTGTAAAAAATGTAAGAAAAATATACAATCACTCATAGTGACAAGCTTTACAACTTTCATGAATGGGTCAACTTCGAAATCCAACACTATAATCCATAAACCTTAAATTTATATTTAACCGTCGATTGTCATTTACGCTTTATTCTTCTTACTGAATTTCATTTTTAAAATTTCATTTTTTGAAAACATGATCATCTGGCGGATGTAAGAAGATGAACGGTTCAGATCTTTGATATCACGTTTCAATATTTATGGTTAACTGAAATATGAGTCGATATCATATAGTTTGTAGAAACTTTATAAAATTCAAGCAATATTTTCACTAACTGTAAAACTCTGAATATAATATCAACGATCCAAACCGTTCATCTTCCTGTATCCTCTAATAGACCATGTTTTCAAAAAAGAAAATCTGAAAAAAAAAAAAACAAATTTGATGAGAACAATGAAGCGTAAATGTAAACAACAATCAACGGTTAAATTTTGATCTATGATTTTTATGATTATAGTGGCGAATTTTGAAGCTATGCTCTTCATGAAAGTTGTAAAGCTTGTCATTACGAGCGTTTATATATTTTTTTCTATATTTTTTACACTTATACATTAATTAAAAAACTATTAAAAACTTTAGGTAAGCGAAAATATACTTAAAAGAAAAATGTGTTTTTATATTTTGGATGTGACAATATAGTATGTATATACTTATTTAGTATCATGTTTTTCATTTGATTATTTATTGGTTTAAAATATATTTTCCTTAACGGGTAACTGGTTGGGTCATATTACCTGTTAATATTATCGGGTCGGGTCATTTTACCCGTTTATTTTAACGGGTGTTACATGACACGACCCGTTAAGATATCGGGTATGACACGTAAAACACGACACGAATGCCAGGTTTATGTGTAAGATAACCTATGTTATAACAATTTTTTTTTTTGGAGAAATATTTTATACCACTTTGGGTCTTCCCCGTAACTACTACATGATGACAAACTATGGAAAGAGATTCTCTCCGGATCCCTTCCTCCTAATCCATCAAGTCTGGGAATCTGTGCCATTGAAATTTGATCAAACGGTTACAAACAGGAGCTCACTTTAAAAGTTATAATAATTTTAGCCGTTGGATCAAATTTCAGTGGTCCGGATCCCCGAACTTGGTGGATTAGAAGGAAGGGATCCGAAGAGGATCTATTTCCGACAAACTATACCAACTGTCAAGTCAAACAATCAGATTTGTTTTAATTAATGAATTTAAAAGGGAAATGATTTTGATACACTTTTTTTTTCTCTTTGGATTCTGTAAATATATAAATTTTTTTAGACGAAACAATAACTATTTAATTATAATACTAAGAAGGAAACTGTTATTAATACTCCAAAAATTTCATTTTACACTCCACCCAAGTGTATTTTTCTTCTTCTAATTATGGATGACACACCCTGTCCTGAAAACTCCACCTGGACTTCGAATCGAGCTGTGCTAGCCGACACCAAGAGGGTGACGAAGCCATAAAGTGAAGTGATGTAGAAAATGTGAATAAATTTAAACCTAAAAGTGCCTAAATATAAGAGTGCGCATGTGAGCGGGAACGAACCCATTTCACACGTGATGTTAGAGCATAAGTAAAGTACAGTATGGTGGGATAAGAATTATACCATTAAAAGTAGCCACCTATACCGAGATTTGCCAAGAATCCTCGTCGACACGAAAGCTCAGCATTACAACCTGGAGGGGCGAAAAACAAGGGTGAGTGGGCCTAAAAGCAAGCTTTGTAAAAAACTTTTCAAAAACATAATAACCCCTCGCCATAAAACAAATATAGTTTTCAAAATATACATACTACGTATAGTAAGAAAATACTTACCATAGTCTGCAATATCTCAAGAATTCAATACGGCACAATATTTCGTAAGTAAACACATGACGTCCGTAATCACATAATCTCACATAAGCAAACATATCATATCGAATGCTCATCGACATATGCTGACACACAAGTTCATACAGAGATATTCTGACATGAACATGACTGGGTGTAACAATAATATACGCTCTAGTGCTACAATCACGTGAAGACTGGTGCTATGCACAGCACAAACGAGTCCTAATTGCCTATAGCAATCTAGGACAGGACTGGCACCTGCAATAGATCCAAATTGAGCATACGGTGCGGTGTGCACATACATGTGAAAGATTGACCCTGGCCTGGGCAAGTACTAACATCGGTGCAGCAACGATGAGCAGATAACGTAAATACGATCACGCAACAGTAAATCGATAATTCACATCGACATAATAGTAATAAATAAAATATTAATCATGGTCGTAGTTAAAATCCCATAAAAGTACGCATACATGTGCATCCCGTAGGATTTAGGATAATTTCGTAATTTTCGTTATCTCATTAATTCTTATAAACAGTAGTCTAATCTAGGCAAACATAGGAAATTCATTTTCAAATGTATAAATGGAAACTAAATAAATATATAATATTTAAGAGCAAAGACACACTCACAGATACTTGTGAGGACGTAGCCTTTCGAGCTAGGATAGCTGGAGTCTCCAATAGTAATTGCACCTAAGCATAATATTGGGACCCATTAGTAAAACTTATCTTAAACGACTAAATTTGGAAAAACAAAGTGTGGATTCGGAACTAGAGCGTCGAAATACACTAAGAGGGGTCTCGAGGCAAATTTTATAAAAAGTCAACGGTCAACCCTAAAATTCAACCGAGACACTCCGATGGTCAATTACGTTAAAATTTTGGAATTTCACTAAACGGATGTCAAAGTTAAACTCTGGACGTCGAAATTTGCCTAGGAGGGTTTCTGAGAAAATTTCGAATAAGTCAACAGAAGTAAACTAATGGTCAATAGTTAGTTTTAGCGAAATATTCCATTCTCAGATGGAATATTTTGTTAAAGTTAACTGGAAGGTTAACAAAATATTCCAAGGGAATATTCCCTCCAAATCAAAAATGGATCTGGGTTGGTCTGGCTCACGGATCCGGTTATGGATCTGGGCTGGGGTTGCTAAGTTGGGTCTGGCCTACATGGGTTGGATTGGGTTGATGGGCCAAGGGTTATTAGATTGGGCCCAACAACTGGGTTGGGCCAGTTTTGGGTTACGGATCGGGTCGACCCGGTTTCATACCGTGGGTCGGCTGGATTCCACGAAGAAGAAAGCTGGAGCTTTCCAAGCTCCGATCATCACCAAAACTAATCATTCTAAATACCAAAATGAAGCCCAAGGAACAAGGATTTGAAATGTACCATTAGTTTCCTCGACCGTGGTCGAAGTTGGCCGAAAAAGGGCTCGAAGCTACCAGATTCCTCATCGGAAAACTGGGAAAATTCTCCCGTGCCATTTATGCATAAAAACATCACCCATTCATGCATGTAGGCTCAGTAATCACATCAGAACATCAAAAGGGAGAGAAAGAAGGTGTCCCCGAGACTTACCTAGTCCAGGATCGTGAAGAACTTGCCGGAATAATTTTGAGAACAGTGGTGGTTCCACAGTGCAAGGAAAGAGAAGAAAGGATTCGAGATTGAGAAGCCTCGAGGGTGGTGAGGTCGCCAGAGAATGAACCATGGTGGTGGAGTTCATTGTGATGTGTGTTGCTTGGAGAAAATGAATGCTCCCGGGGATGAGACAAGGAGCGTGAGAGGGAGAAAAAGAGAGAAAGAATCAGGAAGAACAACCCAGAAATGAGGGAGGTTGCCACTTGTTAGCTAAGGAGTGGTCCTAAGTGGGAAAGATCTCTACTTGTAAAATTACCAAAATACCCTTACGTTTCGAACTTCGTTATATCCCCGTTTTTGCTCTAAATTTAAATCCGCTTTCGCCTACGCGTTTGTAGCGACGAGTGCTACAAGGATACGCCAAAGAAATGAATCTTACATGACACAACAAGATGCTCAACAAAAGTCAACGTTTTTGCCTCAAAGGGCATTTTTGTCAATTCACGCTTTTAAAATTAATAAAATCGTAAAAGTAGGGACGGGTTGTCACAATCTACCCACCTTAAAAAAATTTCATCCCCGAAATTTGAAATAAGTTGATGTACAGAAAATACCCAAAATAGAAAGAAAATATGTGAAGAAGAAATCAAGCTAGAGCGGTTGCATAAAAGAGAATGCCATTCCGTCGCGATCGGATTGCAATGATTCCTCTTTCATGCCTCCAGACTCATACTTTCCCTCTCATTCAGTACAATACTAAAATATAAAATTCTTTCTTAAAACATAAAGTAAAAAATAGATATATAGTAACATATCGTCAAAATACGTATAATATAAAATGAAGTTAAAATAATGGTATCGAAATTAAAATTGAAAATAGAAAAAATTTCACCTACGTATACAACATCACGTACTCCGAAGATGTGCATGTAGTATCTTTGGGTTAAGCCCAAACAATAAATAAATAAATAAAATGCTACTGTAAACGGACCTACTTGCCCACTTGCTTAACGAACCCAACGAATAAATTATCGATATTACAATCTACAGCCCACAATACCGACAACTCACTGTTGTCACGATAAGCAAGCAAATAATTCCCGATGGTGCAATATTACCATCTAGCCCCTCATTGGGAAATACACATAAATCGTCTGGTTAATGCCTCAATCGCTCACACGTACTACCCTTTTAGGTGACATCGTCAATAGTACATAATTTCCTACATCGTAACTCGATCTTTCGAATACCTGTTCGTAATACTTATCTGTCAATCATGTACTGTGCGTAAAATCTCTATACAACATCTGGAATGGTGCCATACCAAAAATCAAAATAGTAACCGTTGTTACACACAACTCTAACAGAGATAAGTGTCTATTACAATCATGCTAAAATTATAGAACGGATAAACACAACATGTCCACGAAAGTCCAGATAATGTGTTCCGAATGGCCGTTAGTCTGAAGGTAAATTGTGGTATCGGACAACAACTTTGTACTCATAGCCTTCAAGAAAACTTCCCAAGGCTTGGAAGTGAAACATATGTCACGGTGAGATACAATAGTGATACACACACCATATAGCCAAACAATACAGTTCACAAGACCATAGTGAGTAGATTCATATTGAATTTCTCTCGATTTTAGCGAAAAACTATGTCGAGAAGGCAAAAAGAACACTCAAGAATATGAGGGTCAAAACAAGTCTATCAAATCTAGAGTACAAGATAACTGGATTGAATGCATAACATCTTACTACAACTGTAGTTTCCAAAATATTCAATCACCAGCAGTAATGATTTGTTCAGCAGAGTGCTTGTTGGGTGATTGAGGAATTAATGGTCACAACTAAAATTTAAATGTTCGAGTGATTCACCTAAACAAGGAGGTGAATATGGAATCACAGTCACAGTAGATGTTGATCGAAATGCTAGAAAACCTAATAATCTCAAGAATGAGGAATTTTAATAAGTGGTAAAAAATGTAGTCCCCCTGGGACCAACAAAAAGAGGGATGACTTGTCGAGTCGATCTGTAATCACTGAAATATTATCATAATCTTCACATAACTCGTACCAGGAGCTTATGGTGATATTTCTCCATCTCCATTTAGATACAGGAAAGTGATTATAACCACTTGAACGATTTCTTGATGATTTGTAGGTAATCACATTGATTTGTAGGTAATCACATATCAATACTCGTGAATTCCAATTGAATTGGGATAGGATAGGCTAAAAGTGTTCAAGGGTAGATACATCTTTGGAACAATAATTACGTTTGCACAACCAGGGTAATACACAATAGTGCAATCGCAAACGTTGATTTGGTTCTTCCATAGCCGTTGTCAGAAATTTAGCTTATTTCAAATGAGGATGTATTTGAAAAGTCTAAGATTGATAGAGGTCCTAGACACGTTTCTCCACCAAGAAGTGTCATTGGGTTTTCAAAAATGAAGATGATAACTGTTAACTCTAAGTCATAAGTAAAATGCTTCATTGGTACGGTTCCAACCATCGAGAAACATAAGCAATACTCCATCATGCTACATCGGTACGCAATCAAAGCACTTAGTGAAACATCATAGTAGATTTTAAAATAATTGGTGCAATCAAAATGTGTACGAACAATGGTCGAAACATGGCAACGCCTCAGTTGTCACAACTTTATTCATTTTCCATGTAGCAACTAAACTAATTTTTCCTTGGTCAACTTGTATGGAAAAACACTACAGCTAAAAAGTCGCTAACGAACTGCCGATAAAATTAACAAGGCCAAGGATTACTCGTAATTCACGACAACTTGTGGGAATGTCACACTTTCTTTAGCTACGACCTTTTGGGGAAATGAAAAGAATATTGTCTACTGAGATCACGTCTTCCAAGAAAAGTATCAATCTAAACAAAGCTAACATTCGAGGTATTTGGTATAAAGCTAATTGTCAGTGTTTAGAAAATTTGATCTCTTTGCTGGGATAGGTGAGAAAGTCATTGGTAAGATCACTACAAATTCGACAAGCTACAGAAGAAAACTCGAGTTCCAAAAGTTGGTCGGAGAGACCATTAATTCGAAGTATTGGTAACAACGGTTTTAATCATTACTCGATTGAGTTGTTAAAATCTAGGTACGATCCTAAGGTTTGGCCTTTTGCCTTCGCGGACAGGTTTGAGGTTCCCTAGATAAGGTGTTTGGTTGGGTAAATTCCTAATCATTAAGCTTTTGTAACTAAGTTTTCTCAATGTCAAATGAGTTGTTCGGTACGAGGTAGGGAGAATAAGTGTGGTGTTAACAAGGTGGATTGATGGTGTATTCTACTTCTCGCTTCAGTGGTATCCCAAGTAAAATTTTGAGAAATGACGCCAGGGATATACGTCCTCAAAACGTACCATACTACTTCCTTTCACTACGCCACGTGCTAATAGGTCTTCATAGCTTTCTCGATACTCAATTCACTTTAATAGTGAGAAATTAACTCATACTTCGATTCTACTGTCTACCTATGGAAGTGATCGAAATGGTGGCTAGTCGAAGAGGTTTTGTTCACCTAGATAGGTGATAAGGTAAAAACAACCAAGAGTTTACTGTCCTAATACAAAGTTTGCTCCTAAGTTTCCATGATTTAGTTTCTTCGGCTCAGGTAGTCACTGTTAATCGATCTTTTAGTCGTGTCGCTAATTAACGCACATATGATATCTTGATATTGTTTGCTACCCTGAAATTGTGAACCAGTTTTCTGGCATAAGGGTATCACTCCCATATACTAGTACATGTATCCAGTATCAGAAATCATACCGCCTGAATACTGGTTGACAGTTCATGGATATCAGACATTATCGTCAATTAGTAACGCCACCATAGGTTGATTACAAGTTAGAGCCCGCTCAAGTAGATGGTTTCGGATGATTGGCAAGGAACTGGTCCTGTGAGGTGGTTTATTAATTCTAGGGAAAATACTTACTACTTCGGTGATTTCTACTGACC
Organism: Cotoneaster glaucophyllus; assembly: GCA_036320875.1. NCBI lineage: Eukaryota > Viridiplantae > Streptophyta > Magnoliopsida > Rosales > Rosaceae > Cotoneaster > Cotoneaster glaucophyllus. Next base: position 16,112,661 of record CM070070.1, on the reverse strand, counting down.
GTATAACAACTCGTACACCTGTGCCTATCCTCGTTGAAATGACAAGTACATTACCAAAAGAAATTTAGGAAACTAGTATTGGTTGGAACGTCCTAAGGCCGGAAAAAGGAATTTGCTAATAATCTACTTTAGAACAAACTTAAACGGAAGTCGATCTTCCTCCTGAAGATCCGGAATGATCACTAGTGTGTTTGAAAAGATTAGTGCTATCGGGGACCAAAAGTGGTTGTCCCCTAGATGTTCTTCAGTCAAGTGCTACCATTTTAGCACCAGGTTGTCGCTCAAGACAATTCTGGAATCTTGACGAAGTAAACTTCGTAGGAATTCTAATAGATGTACACTAACGAGTACTGCCAAGGAATCAAAACTATTTCTAGTTTCCAATCTTAAAAGGGTTGGTAGAAATGACTAGATGGTAGTTGAATTGGTGGGTAAACACATGACGTCTGTAATCACATAATCTTGCATAAGCAAACACATCATATCGAATGCTTATCGACATATGCTGACACATGAGTTCAAGCAGAGATATTCTTACATGAACAAGACTGAGTGTAACAATAATATACGCTCTAGTACTACAACACGTGAAGACTGGGGCTATGCGCAGCACATACGAGTCCTAATTGCCTATAGCAATCTAAGACAGGAGTGGCACCTACAATGGATCCAAAGTGAGTGTACGGTGCGATGTGTACATACACGTGAAAGACTGGCTTTGGCCCAGGCGATACTAACACTGGTGCAGCAACTATGAGCAGATAACGTAAATACGATCACGCAATAGTAAATCGATAATTCACATCGACATAATAGTAATAAATAAAATATTAATCATGGTCGTAATTAAAATCCCTTAAAAGTACGCATACCTGTGCATCCCGTAGGATTTAGGATAATTTCGTAATTTCTGTTATTTCGCTAATTCTTATAAACATTAGTCTAATCTAGGCATACGTAGAAATTCTTTTTCAAATGTATAAATGGAAACTAAATAAATATTTAATATTTAAAAGCAAAGACCCACTCACAGATACTTACGATGACGTAGTCGTTCGAGCTACGATAGCCGGAATCTTTGATAGTAATCACACCTAAGCATAATATTGGGACCCATTAGTAAAACTCATCTTAAACGACTAAGTTTGGAAAAACGGAGTGCGGATTCAGAACCAGAGCGTCGAAATACGCTAAGAGTTATAAAAAGTCAACGGTCAACCCTAAAAGTCAACCGAGACGCCCTGATGGTCAACTACATTAAAACTTTAGAATTTCACTAAACGGATGTCAAAAATGGACTCGGGACGTCGAAATTAGCTTAGGAGGGTCTCCGAGAAAATTTCAAAATAGTCAACAAAAGTCAACTAATGGTCAACATTTAACTTTAACGAAACATTCCATTCTCAGATGGAATATTCTATTAAAGTTAACTGGAAGGTTAACAGAATATTCCAAGGGAATATTCCTTCCAAATTAGAAATGGATCCGGGTCGGTCTGGCCCATAGATTCGGTTATGGATCTAGGCCAGGTTGCTGAGTTAGGCCTGGCCTACATGGGTTGTATTGGGTTGATGGGCCAAGGGTTATTAGATTGGGCCCAGCAACTGGATTGGGCAGGTTTTGGGTTACGGATCGGGTCAACTAGGTTTCATACCGTGGGTCGGCCGGATTCCACGAAGAAGAAAGCCAGAGCTTCCCAACCTCTGATCGTCACCAAAACTAATCATTCTAAATACCAAAATGAAGCCCAAGGAACAAGGATTTGAAATGTACCATTAGTTTCCTCGATCGTGGTCAAAGTTGGCCGAAAAAGGGCTTGAAGCTATCGGATTCCTCGTCGAAAAACTGGGGAAATTCCCCCGTGCCATTTCTTCATCAAAACTTCACCCATTCATGCATATAGGCTCAGCAATCACATCAAAACATCAAAAGGGAGAGAAAGAAGGTGTCCTCGAGGCTTACCTAGTCTGGGATCGTGAAGAGCTCGCCGGAATAATTTCAGGAACAGTGGTGGTTCCGGTGCAAGGAAAGAAAAGAAAGGATTAGAGAGGGAGAGGTCTCGAGGGTGGTGAGGTCGTCGGAGAATGAACCACGGTGGTGGAGGTCACGGTAATGTGTGTTGCTCGGAGTAAGGGAGTGCTCCTGGGGAAGAGACAAGGATCATGAGAGGGAGAAAGAGAGAGAGATAATCGGGAAGAACAACCTAGAAATTGGGGAGGTTACCACGTGTCAGCCAAGGAGTGGTCTTAAGTGGAAAAGATCTCTACTTGAAAATTACCAAAATACCCTAACTTTTTCGAATTCCGTAATATCCCCGTTTTTGCTCCAAATTCAAATCTGTTTGCGCCCACACGTTTGTAGTGACGAGTGCTACAAGGATACGCCAAGGAAATGAATCTTACATGACACAACAAGATAGTCAACAAAAGTCAACGTTTTTGCCTCGAAGGGCATTTTCGTCAGTTCACGCTTTTAAAATTAATAAAATCGTAAAAGTAGGGACGGGTTGTCACAATTGAAACTTTGGAGTGCCATATGAGATTTATGGAGTGCTAATAACAATTTCCTATTAAGAATTCATATAAATATTATAAAGCACGTTCAACATAACATTTAGGGTAAATCTCAGTTCACTACCCTTAAGTTTCGTGGTTTTCAACATTTGGTACATGAAGTTTTTTTCGTTCCAGAGTCATATCTAAAATGTTACTTTTAGGACAATCTCATACATTCGTTAGTCTGGCTGTTAAGTCTCCCGTTAATTGATGACGTGGCGCCCATGTGGACAATGATTATGCACCACGAGTCATTAAGGTGTCCACGAGGAAATTTAAAAGAAAAAAAAAAAAAAAAAAACCCACCTTTCTTCTACCTCCCCCAACCCCTCGCACCCTCTCCTTCCATTCTCTCTTCTGCAACCTGCACCCCTTCTTTTCCTTCTCTCTTCTACAACCTGTTTATCCAGCGATCAAAAAACACCGTTTCCGTTGGCGTTCGCGAAACTGGGGACCAGCTTGTTCTAATTGTTAATTGTTTCCGTGTTTGATTCCTTCATCTTCCTTGGGCGCTTCGTGGTGACCTTCTGCCAACCGTGGTCGTTATTGGTGGTGGTATGATGGGTACTGTAATCATTGGGGACGGTGGATGCGATATCGTAATGGTCGCCGTTCCCGATTGATTCGAAAGCTACAGCGTGATTTTCTTCCATGATTTGATTTAGTTGTAGGTGTTGAATTTTCTCGGGAAAATTGGAAGAAAGAAATCGGAATTGAGAAAATCGAGAGAGAGACAGAGAAAGGAACTGAAGTTTGGTTGGTGGGTACGGGTTGCAGAGGAGTGCGAGGGGATGAAATGAGGGAAGGAAACGGTGCGGGGGGTTGGGGGAGGTAGAAGACAGGTGGGTTAAAAAAAAAAAAATCCACGTGGACCGCTTAATGACACGTGGCGCCCAATCATTGTCCACATGGGCGCGACGTCATCAGTTAATAGGAGACTTAACAGCCAGACTAACAGATGTATGAGATTGTCCCAAAATTAACACTTTAGGTATGACTCTGGGATGAAAAAAAAAACTTCATGTACCAAATGTTGAAAACCACGAAACTTGAGGGTAGTAAACTGAGATTTACCCTAACATTTAAGAGGTCATTCATCCAAAGGAAATTTAACTAAACATGAACGACTAATTTGACCAAAGCTACCATATTCGTGGATTTGATGGCGAGACAGACCTCAGAATAAGCAAAGGAATGCATCCAATTCTTGAAATCATCCACACTCAAACTCAGGGGATTGAGATAGTACTTTAAAACCAAAGGAACTCCATTCCTAATGAAAATGTTAAGCATCTCTACAAGAAATCTTGAATACAACGGACAAAATGACACTATTTGACAATGAGCAAAGCCGAATCCAAAGAGGAACAGATAGCAAACCAACTAGTTTTATACCAATCTGAATTTTATGCGCAACAGTATCAACAAAGATACCGATTTTAACAAAGCAGACATAAGAGAAGCTGATTAACACACAAACACAAAATTAAAATATTCAGTTAGAGAGACTTACAATAACCTCACCAAGACGGAAATACTGAGACAAAAACTAGATAAGCAGCAATCCATGACAAGATGAAGGAGGAAGGCTAGAAAAATGGAAGAAGGTTTGCCACCAGCCCCACATCAAAATAAGGGAACGACGGCTATAAGATTTGTAGATTTAAGATTTGATAAGGAGTAGAGAAATGAGACAGTCCTTCTTGAATAAATTAAAAGAGAATTAAGAAACGAAAATAAACTGAATTATCTTCATTAAAAAAATACAAATAGAATAGGATGATGGGCAAGCCAAAATTCAGTTCATCTGCCTCAAAGTTTGGGGTTAACTATTTTCTATACACATTATTTCATTTTGCTGCTTTTGTTGTTTCTCAACCAATTTAGTTATTCTTTATTTTTGCCCACTATATTTTATTTGTTTCAAAAATTGGGAAATTGACCCCACACGCTTGCAAATAAATCAATGCCTCGTGCCACCCACGTCTATGGCACCACCTTCACAAGCATTTGCTCACCTCCCTCTTACTCTAAGAACATCTCTATCCATTCCCGATTGCCCTTGCCCTGTAATTGCCTTTACCCTCCACAAACGGGTGGAGATGATCTTAGCACTCTTAACTTCATGTCACCGACTCCGAGTCACACACTAATCACTGCATTTTTTAGGGGCCTTTAGATATAGGCATTGGCGAAGCCAAGAAGTGTTGGGGAGAAGAGAAACTTAAAAGGGTAAAGGTTTCAAAAAAATGTAGAAAACCAAATTCTTTTAGATAATAAATAATATTAGGGAATTGTTATTAGCGTTCCAAAAATCTCATTTGGCACTCCAAACTTTCTATAATTAGAAAGAAAAATACATTTGTGAGGAGTAGGGCTGGTTCGGTATGGGATACCGAACCAAAAACGGCATATCAAATCCCGAACCGAACATTTTCGGGACAAAAATCTCATGACCGATCCTGAACCGAAATTTCGGGATTCCCGAATTTCGGAATACCCGAAATATTTTCGGTATTTCGGAATTTCCCGAAACCAAACTGCATCAGAATCCAAATCATCTAGATTGAAATTGAAATCATCCGAACCTGCATTAAAAATCCAGACTGAAATCAGAGACATAGTGACAGTGAATCAGTGAAGATTTATGGTAGAGAGAGACCCGCGTCCTCCTCCGGACCCGAGCCCCCAATTCGAAACCCTAAGCCCCAATTCGAAACCCTAACCTTAATTCGAAATCCCACACACAGAGAGAATCACCGGAGTTAACCGGAGGTGGGAATGAAGCCGTGAGGTGTGGTGGTGGCCGGAGTGGAGACATTTCGTCGGAGTGAGATTGTTAGACGGTGGGTGGCTGCTTGAGCTTCGAATCCGAGAAAGAGAGAGAGAGTCTGAGACTAAGTGAAGGCAGATGAGAAAGGCAAACTGAAATGAGAGAGAGCGAGAAGGGAGGTGTCAGCTCGGTTTTGGACTGAGCGGAAGGAAGGGATTTCTGGGTTGGAGAGAAAGATAATACGAGAGAGATGAAATAGAAAATAATAGAGAAATAAAAGGGTTAGATGGTTTATGGGTTGTAGAGAGAGATGACCGACGAGACAGAATAAGAGAGAGAGAGACAGAGTTCTGCCTTTAGAAAACAAGCACCCGTGACGCATCCCATGTGCTTGATGCAATTTTTGTCAGCACCACACCCCACTTTAGGTATTTTAATAATATAATAATAGTCTTTACACATTTCCACACACACTGACACACACTTAAGTTATTTTAATAATATAAAAACACACACTATATTTATATATATATATGTAATATTAGGAAAGTTCGGTTCGGGAATACCGAAGTATTTCAAAGGTGAGACCGAATCCCATACCAAACAATTCGGGATCGGTTCTGTTTCAGTACCAAAATTTTCAGGAATTTTGGTTCGGTATTTTTTCGGTTCGGTTTCGGTATGGTTTCGGTATGGTTTGGGATTTTTGGTATTTTTTTCCAGCCCTAGTGAGGAGTGTAGAATGAGATTTTTGGAGTGCTAATAACAATTCACTCATAATATTAATGTGGTTCATAATTTATCAATACACAAAAGTTATAATTATTGCTAGTGAGATTTTGTGCCATAATTACTACTCATTCGATAGCTTTAAAGGAAGGGGGCATTGCAGTGATGTCATCTCTTTGATCATAATATATGGCCTCGTTTGGTCTAGAGGACTAAAATTACATGTTTGTCCATTTAAATCCAATCTTAGAATCCAAACGAGGCCTATATTTTATACAAGCAACCCTAGTGTGGTACGCCAAATGTGAAAACAGTAAACATTATCATACCAATTTGATTTTTTTTGCAAACATATCCACCTAATAAATGTAACAACCCATCCCTAATTTTACGATTTTATTAATTTTAAAAGAATGAATTAACGAAAATGCCCGTAGTGGTGAGATTGTTGATTTTCGTTGACTGTCATTTCGTGACGTGTACGAGCTACTATTTTACCATATTCTCAAAGTTCTTGACGGTACGAATGTGTAGGCGCAAGCAGAATCAAAATCGGAATTAGGTTTTATGGAATTACGAATACTTTTGTAAAAACTACTATTTTATATTTTATATATTTCTCATAATTATTATATTATTATACTATTATTTTAATAATTTTTTATGGAATATTTTATTACTTTAATAATTTATTTGGCTCGTGGGCCCACACATCACTTAACTCTCCTCTCCTCTCTTGCACGTGTTCCTCTCTCCCACACTTCATATCTCTCTCACTCTCACTCTCCCTTAGCTCTCTTTCTCTCAGACTCCCACCTATTCTTTCTAGGGAAATCCGGCAAAAACCCAAGACCACCACCACATATCGCCGCTTCGGCAAACACGACCGCACCACCACCTTCACTAACCCTTCTCCTAGAATCGAGGTCGGACCTATGAACTCGCTCCGTTTTCGACGCCCTGATTCGAAACCCACTCCGTTTTCCTAAATTTACTCATTTTAGTTGAGTTTCACTAATGGGTCCCAATATTATGCTTACATGTGATAATAATTGGAGACTCCGACTTTCTTATCTCGAACGGATGTGACTTCACAAGTAACTGTGAGTGGGTCTTTGTTTTTATATATTTATTTAGTTTTCATATATATTTTATAAAGAATTTTCTACGTATGCCTAGATTAGATTAACGTTTTTAAGAATTAACGAAATGACGGAATTTACAAAATTATGCTAATTCCTACGGGATGCACATGTATGCGTATTATTATGGGATTTTACTTATGGCCATGATTAATATTTTATTGAATAATATTATGTCGACTAGAATTATCGATTTATCGTTGTATGATCATATTTACGCTATTTGCTCATCGTGTACTACACTAGTGTTAGTACTCGTCCAGGCCAGGGCCAGTCTTCACATATATGCTTACATCGCACCGTCAATTGACTTTGGATCCATTGTAGATGACAGCCCTGTCCTAGAGTGCTATAGGCAATTAGGACTCGTATGCGATGTGGATAGCGCCAGTCTTCACGTGATTGTAGTACTAGAGTGTAAATCATTATTACACCCAGTCATGTTCATGTCAAAATATCTTTGCATAAGCTCGTGTGTCAGCATATGTCGATGAGCACTCGATATGATATGTTCTTTTATGCGAGATATTGTGATTGCCGAATGTTATTTGTTTTATATGCGAAAAATAGTGGATTATTGCATTTTTGTGATATTATTGTTTACGGTAAGTATTTTCATACTATAGGTAGTATGCTATATTTGGAAACTATACTTTGTTTTGCGGCGAGGGGTTATACGTTTTCGAAAAAGTTTTTACAAAGCTTTATTTTTAGGCCCACTCACCCTTGTTTTTCCCCTCCAGGTTTTAGTGGCAAAGCTTTTGTGCCGACGATAATTCTTGGCAAATCTTGGTATAGGTGATTAGCTTCGATGATATAATTCTTATCCTACGCTTATTGTATTTTACTTATGCTCTGACATCATGTGTGAATTGGGGTCTATCCCACTCACATGCGCACTCTTGCATTTAGGCACTTTTAGGTTTAAATTTACTCATATTTTCCACATCACTACACTTTATGGCTTGATCACCTTCCTGATGTCAGCCATCACAGCTCGATTCGGAGTCCAGGTGGACATTCCAGGTCGGAGTGTGTCAATAAAAATGAACTTTTTTTCAAGATAAAAACTGCAATTTTAACCAATAGTTGATGCGTCAACCCGCTTCAAGCATCAAATTTTACCAAATGATGCACTCTTTCGAAAATGGCAACTAAATTTGCCTAAAAATCTACAATTTTGAGGACCCATCTGACTCCCAAAATGAAATCAGCAGCAAAAACGAAGGATTAGACTGGTGAAAAGGTAGTTTAAATCAAAGATCAAATTGCAATAAAAATTAGGTAAATAATGCATTAAGATTCAATTCTTTAAATTCCAATCAAGGACAAACATATCCACCTACTCATCAATTATCATATGATTCATATTAATAATCAATAACCAATACCTATATTATGCTACAATTCTTATGTAAATTTAGCAAAAAAATTTATTAAATTACAAGTTAATATAAATTTACGCTATAATTGTTATGTCAATTAAGCAATAATCAAGACCTATATTAACTCCGTTGGGATGGACAATATTAGTGGAAGATGGCTGCTGAGAGTTGAACGCTACACTTGCAGCCAATGGGAGAATAGAACAGACAGAAGGCAGAAGGCAGTGGAGTGCGGTGGGAATTGGGGAAAGTGAAAGTGTGAGGGTTAATAACTTAATGGGGGACGAGTGGTCCCCTTTTGTTGTGAACTTTTTTTTTTTTTTCATTAACGGTTAATTTCAGTTTACTATTCTAAATTTTTTTTTCATCACAGTTTAGTACTTCAAATCATAATTTTAGGTCACTTTCATACATTTGTTAAGTTTTCCATAGAACATCCGTTAACTGATGATGTGGTACCCACATAAACAGTGATTGGGCGTCACGTATCAATTTAGCATCACGTGGACATTTTAAAAATTAAAAACTAGGGTAAATCTCAGTTTACTATCCTAAAGTTTTTTGGTTTTCAACATTTCATACATTAAGTTTTTTTCATCCAAGTCTGGTACCTAAAATGGATGTATGAAATGTTAAAAACTAAGAAACTTCAGAGTAGTAAACTAAGATAGCCATTTTTTTTTAACTTTTTATGCCCAAACAACGTTGTCCACACTCCACCGTCTATTTTTCTTTCTTTCTTTCTTTTTTTTTTAGACAAACGACGCCCTTTATTGTCTTCGTACTAGGATTAGGGATTTATTTATTTATTTATTTTATAACAAAACACAACAGTTACTAAATCCTTTTCAAAATACAAAATTACACCAAATATCATTAATGTTAAATTTTTAATCCACCAATATTTTTTTTAATCCAGCCAACAATTGATTGCCTAGAATATAGGGGAATAATTACGTGAAATTAAAAAATTATTAATGTAATGGAGAAATTATAATAAAAAATAAAAGAAGTTTTTATTTTTTATGTTTTGTTGGATATAAAGCATCAGTATCTTCCTACATAGTTGCACCACTAAAAATGTCACAAACCAAAACTCAAATGTACCATAGAAAGTACCAACTTTTTGGTACATTTAAACTGAAATGTACCATAGATGTATCAAACTCAAACTAATAACATTGGGTCAAAAGCTAAATTTACGAAATTGATAAAAAAAAAAAAAAAAAAAAAAAATGATGGACATACTGCGAACTCATTTTGGACAAAAAATATTTCAGAGAAACACAGAAAATATTTTGTCCGAAAAATATTATTAAAAAAGATATAATTTTGGTGATTAAATCAAGGGAGACTTTGGATGCGGTCCCTAGCTATGAATATTCTTTGACTAAAACCTTGTTGGTTTTCAATTTTTGATCTAAGTTCCTGAAATTAATATGATAATTTATTTCTATGTACGTTACTATATTTTTTAAAATGAAAAATTGAAATTTATAGTTGTTTATATTAATGAGATTTTAAATAAAAAAACCATAATTTGTAGGATTAAAAATATTAAAATATAAATATACTATTGTGTGTGTGTGTGTGTGTATAAACATTGGTACATTCATAAAAAAATACAAAAAAATTATTGTATCAAAACATGGGCACATTCTTCAAAATCACAAAAAGAAAAAAGAAAAAAAAAAGATATTAGGCTTAATAAAATTAGTAAATTTCTTCTATTAAACTTAACATGGATACATTCTCAAATCAAAGAAAAAAGAATGTACCCATATAAGTTTAAAAATGGATTAGAAAAAAATTGAATAGATTTTATATAAAAAAAAATTGGTATATTTAAGAATGAGTACATTTTAAGATTAAAAATTTGAAAAAAAAAATACATGAATGGTACATATAATTAGCATGGGTAAATTTAGCAAAATTAAAAATGGGTACAAATAAATAAAAAAATATGGGTACAAATACAAATAAAACTTTATAAAATATGGGCACAAAAATAAATTAATATATGGGTACAAATTAAAACTGAAAAGAAAATTGGTACAAATTAAAAAAGGGTTGTAAATTAAAAATGGGTACAAACTAAAAATAAAAATATATGATAAAAAATTTAGTCATAAATATAAATATACTAATTGTAACATTTTTAACATTAAATTGAATATATTTAGAAATAAAAAATATTTTATTATTGAAATAATTAATGATGTTATTAATACCAAGGACCTTGATCAAAAAATGAAAAAGAATAAGATTTTAATACAAAAAGTAGCAAATAGAAGGGTGAGAACCTAATTTCTCCTTAAATCAATCACCAAAAATCAATAACCATGAAATTAGGAAGAAAAACCTCTAGCAACTAAATGAAAAAAAAATTGAGATATTAATATAGGACATTTTGATTTTAAAAATGTTACATCCTAGACCCGGGGTCAATAAAATAATTCAACCACGCACCCGGTATGCGAGCAAAAAATGAATAGAAAAGAAAAATGAACTTCTCTTATACAAATAATCCCATAATATAATTATAAAATACAGGTTCTCACAATCTACTCTCCTTAAAAAATTTCATCCTCGAAACGTCAATCAAAACATACAAGACAGACTAAGACCACAAGTCCAAGGGTATCTAATCCCTCGGAGCTCTGATACCATTATGTCACGCCCCGGACACGAGGTCAGTGAAAAAATTCAACCCCACGTGTGCTGCACGAACTAAAAATAAATATAAAAGAAAAACGAACTTCTTTTACACAAATAATCCAATAATATAATTATAAAATACGGGTTCTCACAAAAAAGCACAATAATGACATGTAAAAATATAAAGGTGTTGCAGTCCTATTGGAATATGAATGTGATTGTGTAAATCCTAGAGAATATGGGAAAGTATCTTATATTCCTATTAGGAGTAGATTACCTATTAAATGTTGTAATCCTAAAGGGAAAGGTATTTACCCTTTCTACTACTATAAATAAAGGCACAATGGGGTGAGATAACATACACCCACAATTACACATCTCTCTCTTCTTCTCTACAATTGCCGCACCTCTTCCCTCTCTATGGCCTCCATAATTGTTCAGTAAATTATGCCTACAACACGTTATCAGCACGCTCTTGACGTGATGCTAAAGAGAGTTTGATCTTCAATCAGGGGAGTATTACGTTTTAATCATTCTTTTTGTGATTAATTTATTATTTTGAATTGATCTACATGCTATTGATTCAATTTAATTTTTCTGTGTTGAACGTGATACAACTCATTGGAGATGCAATTCCTGCTTTCGGCAAATGATCTTCTACAAATTCAAAGGCTTATTCATTTTCTGCTAATCAGGTATGCTTAAACTAAAGTAAGATATTTGAAACGACTCTGAAGCATGAAAACATTCCCCATGATGCATGAACCCCCTATGTTTATATTTTCCTTCCGATATATATATTGTATATGTTCATATATTTGTCAATATATATATTTGTTTCATGCATCGCACAATTAAATTGTTATGTGGAATTTGTGAGTCAAAGCACAAAAATAAATTAGAAGCAAATTAGGGTTTTCCTAAACCCTATGGGATTCGAAAAAAAAAAAGAAAAAAAAAGAAAAAAAAGGGGAATATTGCACACCACTGTGGCATCTTGTTGGCAGCCAGGCCGTGCGTCTGGTTTGGGTTTTTCTCACCACGGGCCTGAAGCCCCACCCACACCAACACCCTCAAGTTTTTCTTGCTTGCATGAACCGACTGCCAACAAGCCTATGCTTACTGGGCTTGCGTTGCTCAGGCCCGCAGCCTGCACCAGTAGCCCGTGCCTTCCACGCCAGTCCATGACGCTGGGCCTGGTCCTTGAGACCCAGACCCTTGGCCAGCTCCTGTTGGGCCTTCCCCCATGCACCATTTGGCCCAGATGTGGACCCTAGCTGCGACCAGGGTTTTTTTTCAGCCACCCCGTAGGTTTTTTGGCCTGCCCTTGGGCCTGTTCCATCCACCTTGCGGCCTGCAGCCACCATGGGTTGCTTCCCTACACTCTACCTGTGCCCTCCCTCGGTCCAAAAATAGAACCCAGCTGCGACTAGGGTTATCTCCCTCCACGTGGCCTGCAGACCACCCCCGATGCTCATTTGGGCCGTGCTGTTTCTAATTAAGGCACCCCGTGCCTTCCCAAACCCACGACACCCAGCCCATATTATTTTGGGGCTTTAATTTCGATCCAATAATATTATGTTAATATTATTTTGCTTCTACAATCGACCATGTTTGGTCCCGATTTATTGAATTAATTAAAAATGACCTGCAGTCCATTAATCTGATAATAAATCCAAAATTATTGACCTGAAGATCACTTTTGGACATTAACGATTCAATAATTTATCTTTATACTTTGAACCGTCACATACTTTCGTAGTAACGAAGCTCTCACACTTGAGTTCCTGAAGAACCCCAAATCCACTACACTTAGTTAGTATATTGCATTATGTGTTTCTTGCAGGAACCTCTCTTTTATGAACTAAACGTTCATAAACTAAATCGAACCTGTAGTTTTGAATTTAGTGCCTTTGAAACCCGAAGTTTTCATAAAACAATACACCCATGAAAACCCGACGTTTTTCATGAAAACCATGTCTTAGAACTCGAATGTTCTAACTTTGATGCTTATGGATGATTCATTCCCATAACACCAAATCACAATCTTGTTCCCTTCAATTCAATGGATTGTCGAACCATCACAAGTTCGATTTTCCTGATTTGGACGTTTCTATTAGAAATCACTTAATGTGGGGTACAAGACGAGAATCTCCCATTGACTATTAAGTAGCTGCGAAACTATTGAAGCCAACAATGGCAAGAAAGAGCTAAATAAGCCTTCGCCATGATCTTCATTCGAAGACTTATGCCCGAAGCATTACAAATGGAAATACCTCCCGATCAAGGATTCCATGGCTCTTTGGCTCGCTTCTACGGACCGTTTAATCATGAAAGATATTGCATGAAGCACACCATGATTATATCCATGAATGAGTACAATTTTGAAGTTTATAAATCCGATCGAACTTTGACTAGAGAATACTTTTCTCGTCCTTCCATGTTTCTAACTCGCCCCTGAAGCAGCAGTTTAGAAAGCGGAAGTTTACCAAATTCTCGGATCTGATTACTACCACAAACGTGAGAGAAAGGTATAGACTCAGTTCGGCTAGAGTCTATCGACTAGCTCAACCCAGTTCGGTTAAAGCCTACTGAACCCAAGTTTGGGTCTGTCTATTTCATAATCCAATTTCGAGTTTGTTTTTACAACATATGGTAGAATCAGGGCCTGCCAAGGTGTGGCATCACGCCCGAAGAATGATCCTTGGCACCTAAGGCCTAAAACTTCAAGAATAAGGGATCGTATTCCCAACCTTAACCTTGCAGAATCTATTTCCGTCTCGATGGAATAGATCATTGGTTATGCACCTGTTCGTGCCCCTACCAATGTTGTTAAGGAGTACCATTCTAGTAGTCAATATAAGAGACTAAGCTTGCTCCACCAAACATCGTTGGAAGAGTAGAATTTTGACATGGATGGCCTTGTTGGCCGAATCCACCTAGTAACTTTGCTTACTTTGTGAACATCTTTCTATGTTCTTGGAATCAAGTTTGGTGTATGTTTTACTTATGGATAATCTTATTGATATTGTCCTCGAATATGAGTTAATTGAATCATGTTTCTTAGTACATGTTACCGATTCAATTAAACACGTGATTAGGTTGGAATGTGGGAAAGTTAGTTGTCTGGATGAATGCGTACTACGCACACTAACTTTACACATAAATCACATCTCTAACAACGATTTCAGGTCTATCCAACCTGATTAAGAGCATTGGCACGCTCGGCGTTGTATGAATGGTACTGCATCACCATTTAAGGGACTTTAAATTCTCCCTGACGTTGAGTTTTTAAGGATATTCGAGATGACAATGATCATAACGGAAACCACTGAAGAAAATAGAGTGAAATATCTTTGCACCACCTCTAAAAATGAGCCTGAAGCTTTGATTTGGAGCCAATGGGTTGTCTCCCAACTGGGAACACGCCATATATGGCCGGCCTGGAGCTAGGTGATTGAGCAGTTTACTTGCTTTGGCACAACCTTTTGGGACACTTAGGTCGATCAATGATGCTACAACGCATCTCCTTACCCGAAGTAAGGATCTTGTGCCTACAAACGCACTTTGCCAAGCGTGCTCATTAGGGAAATTGATTTTTTATATCATTCCTTGCAAAGATACGACACGACTCTCTTTTCACAGTGGATTCAAGGGAATATACGTGGACTAATCCAACCAAAATGCGGACCATATAAAGACCTATGGTTTTGGTTGATGAATCGACAAACTAGGTCACATGTTTGTCCACACACATTACTGCTAAACCTCTTGGCCGATTATGGGCTCACCACCCTACTTATCCATTAAGGTCCGGGAGACTGGATAATGCCGGAGAGTTTATATCGACGGTTTTCGATAAAGTATTGCATGTCGTTTTGGGTTTCTAATTGAACATCGAATTCCCATGTTCACCCCAAATGGCCTCACCTAGTGATCATAAAGCGCAGTTTAAATGATCGCCCGAATTTCGGTAAACTGATGTGATAAAAGTTAAGCACTCAAATTAAACCCTCTTGTTGTCAATTGTAGTAAGTATGCAAGTATGGATCGTTCTGGACCGGGGATTAGGAGGGATTGCTAATTGACTCTAAATTGATTTAAAAAAACACAAAAGCAAAGTTAAAAACGTTTGAAAAGACTCAAGGAACTCAAAACAAGTTAAAAACACTCAAAACTGCTTAAAAACACTATTTGGATAGATTCTAACACTAAAGATGGTTTTGGACGAAAATTGGTTTTAGTTTGACTCAAAACACTTGGAAACACAAACAAAACAGATTTTAAACACTTTAAAACAAGAAAGTAAAATGGGGGTTTTGATTTGGACGAATTTGAAAGTAGAACAAACAATTTAAAGACAAAAACAGATTTTTAAAGTAAAACAAGTTGAAAACGATTTTGGGATTTGGATGGATGTGGGCTAGCTAGAGGGTCCTTCTCCACACATGACACACTTGTACATGAATCGATTTCCAATTGCTTTTCAATAAACTATGAACCTCAACACCCCAGATTAACCGTGATGCACTAATTAACCCTCAGATTTTCCTTATGTCATTGAATTGGATGAATGCATACGACAACCCAAATTATTCTCCAACGGTCCCCTACATGAATGCATAGAAGAGATACAGTTAGAGATCATTACGTTCCATGAAAATCATAAGTATTGACAAGGCATTCGTAACTATGAATGCATGATACGTTTGCCAGGAATTCACTTAACGCGATTGTGACTAGCAACCTTCACTACTCATGAATATAAGTTCATAACGATTAGGTGAAACTCCCTTATATTCTAGCATCAAATTCAAGCATGCAAACTAAGTAGGCCTCCTTAATCAACATACAAGAATAAGTTATGAATAAAACAGTTAAATGAGTTGCATCCACGATTTATCAAATCACAATTGGAAGACATCAATTCATATCTCAAGCATGTTCATGGCTTCGAACTTCCCCCTAGCTAAATAGGGGTTTAGCCACTCATGGTCACAGCAAAACAAAGATAATTAAACTTAAACATAAACAAAGAATAGAGTACACCTAGAAACGCTCTAACAATCCAACGTCTTGAATGGCAAGCACGTCCAAGGGTCTCCTTCCTTCTTCTTTGCTGCGGCACAAGGGTGTTTGGTGGTGATTTGTGGTGAATTGTGGTGGTGGATGGATGTAGGTAAGTTATGGTGAAGGATGGGTGGTGGAATGGTCTGTATGTGAGTGAATGGATGTGTTTGGCAGTGAATGGATGGATGAGTGAATGATTATTTTGGTGCGGCAAGGAGGTTTTTATATAGAGTTTGGGAATTTAAGGCTTGGAAATAAATTAGGTAACATAAATTAAACCAAAACCTTAAGGGAAATAGGAATTAAATCAGAAATCTAAGGAAAGGGTAAGTATTTGTGCGGCAAAGCAAGGAAAATTAAGGGAAAGGTGCGGCTGGTTGGAAAAGAAAGGGAAAGGTGATTTAGTTGCTGATTTTGGGTAGAAAGGGTAAGTGTCTTGCAGCAAGGAAAAGGGAAAGGGAATGTTGGGTGCGGCAAAGATGAAAGAATGAAGAGGAATGTGTGGCAAGGGAGAGTGACTTCAAGGGCAGGTGCGGCACCCTACTACAGCAAGGAATTAAGTGTCCCAAAGTGCCTAGGATTCCCCTTTGTGGCTGAAAACCCTTGTACATTAGGATTAGGAAACTTTGACTTGGTCAACCATTCTTCTTCTTGGATTCCTTTTCCTTCCTTGACTTGAATTAATTTTTCCTTCTCTCTTTGGCTTATTCATAGCATGCTTTGGTCTTCAATTTCGTCCATCTACATTGCTCCAAGCATATGCTATCCATTTCATGCCCAAAACAGCTCCAAAATGCTCCAAAATGCACTTTCTTGCAACTTTAACACTTAGGACCTACAAACACACGAAAATGGCTTAAAATACTAAATTAACTAAGAACAATCAACATAAATGCACGAAAACAAGCTAACTAAGTCGCATAAATATGCTTCTATCATAAACGTACCAAGTTTTCGGTTTCTGCCTAGGGCTATGTAATCCTTGTACGCAGTTATGTTGGTCCGCATTATGCCCATTGTCACCCAACCTATATGACGTTACATTTGGTTACTGGGTACGAACCTGACGATTTTTGTATTTACGCATTTGGGTGCGCATTCCATGTTCCAAGTTGCACCGCCGCAATGTACCACCATGAGTCCTCAAAGAAGGATGTGTATCTTTTGTCGATCATGATTCTCCTTCACACTAGCTCTCTTCGAGCCCTTGCACGCGATCTATTTACCTGCCCATTTTCGGGTTGTCACTTTAATGAGACAGTCTTCCCGCCGTTAGGAGGAGATAAGAACGTCAACGTTCTTGTAGAACGGCGCGAATTTGCGTGGATGTTGCCCACTATGTCTCATCTCGATCCCCATACCGCACAAGTGTGATAAGCAAGTGCGATGAATTCTAGATTTCAGAATGTTGCTCCAGATGCATTCCTCTGATCTAACTAAAGTGACGAGATCATATACCAGCTGCAAACATGCCTGCAAGGATAGACGTAGTTAACGGACGTCGAGTCAACATCCCTGGAGGGTGTGCCGCCCCTGTTGGATGGTTTGGACACCCCTGTTGAACGGTCTCGTACACCGGCAGATAGCCAATCAATCTGTCTTGGCCTAGAGCACGACAGATCATTCGGTTCGTAGGATTCACTTCCCTAGAAGAGGAAGACACGGCACAACAATGAATCTGAACTCGATCGCTATCTCAAATCATTTCCATCTCATGAGATTAATCCGGATTACTCCCGAGACTTGAAGTTCTTGGTCCAGTATACTAGTTTGGGTGAGCTAAATGGAATTGAAATGAGATTATCATCGATGATGTTTTCACTTATATGGTAGCTACCGACATAAATGAAAAGCGACGATATCGAGCCGTGTTCCGTTGATTAAGTGACAACGTAGAACTGATTGGACAACTGAAGTTACAATCTAGGTCAAATTCCTTACCAAAGTGTGTATTAGACTTGTTGTTCCTACACTGCCCAAGGTAACCCTGTTACGTTACAAGTGGGAAAGGAAGCGTTATGAGATGAATGAAATAGTGCGATATGATGCACGCCTTACGGCGCAATGTTTCTCTCAAATGTCCTGTGATTGATAGCAGCATTATGAAATGTGGTTAGTGTTTCTCCATGGGGATATAGATACAGAGATTTACATGTAAGTTCCCGAAGAATTACATGGACTGGTTCAAATAGTTCCAAACCACGGAACACCCTCTTAACTCATTTTGAGGCATTCACTTATGGATTGAAAAATTCGACGGATGTGGTATACCCGTCTACGTGATTATTTGATCAGTTAGGGATATGAATTATGCCCTTGCGTGTTAAACTATGAAGTCTTGTTCCAAATTGCTAGAGTTACAGTTTATGTCGTTAACACGAATCTCACTAAGACTCCGGAAGAGCTTGAGAAAACTGCCTCGCACCTGAAGATGGAATTTGAGATGAAGGATCTTAGGAAAACTCATTTATGCCATGACCTGAAGTTGAAGCATTGTTCTGACGGTATTTTGGTCTACCAGTTGAACTACACCCCCGAATGTGTTACCTTTGAGTATACATTTGATCGTCCATACGTTATATGCAAATGAGACCTTTGAAAAGGTTATGGAATCCGAAATTCCATATCTAAGTTCAACTTTGAGCTTCCTTGTACTTAGCTCATTGTATTTAGATAGGACATCTCCTTCGCTATTGATCTTGGTAAAGATGCAGCACCGCGCCTACACGCAACCACTGAATTGGTATCAAAGACGTTCCCTGAAGGTACTACGAATTTAGGCAAATCAAATCACATCGCATCTCGAGCGGATCCAACCCCCCTGATCCTCAAAGTGATGCTTGCCTTGTTTATTATGCTGACGTTGGTTACTTATCAAACCCGCACAAGGTAAAATCCCCAAATGGTTATGTCTTTACCATTAGGAATATCGCAATATCTTAGAGGTCCACGATATGACCTTAGTTGCGAAATCTTTGAATCGTTCCAAGACTCACCTCACTTCACTACGCCACAAGTGTGACATGGTTAGGAGTTCTTGTTGAGCATATTCGAAGTACTTGTTGTGTTTTCATCCATCATTGAGTCCCAATGACGATCCATGAAGACTATGTTGCATGTATCAACCCGACCAAGCCATGATACATCAACAAAGCCAACGCCAAGACATATTGCGTCTACATCTACATCAGCAAAGCATCAGGAGATTTGAAGTCATGCAAGCCGATCCCAGACAACCTTGCCGACCTCTACACGACGTCACTGCCGAAGTCAACCTTCCAGAAGCTTGTTCAAGGAATCGGTATGCGCAAATTATCTGAATTGAATCGCTTGTAGTTCTCTTATTTAGAAGTTATGTCTAACTCAGGGGGAGTATCTAGAAGCATACTCACATGATCTTAATGTACTCTTTTTCCTACGATTAGGAGCATTTTTCCCACTGGGTTTTTGCTACCTAACGAGGTTTTAATGAGGCACCCATCCTGGGATGATCATACTGCGTTGAGCTCACTACACTCGTCTAGTTTGACGTTTGTTTTAGACATTATGCATATTTTCTTACTTTTTCCTTAGTCTATAGGTTTTCCCCATATCTTGGGTTTTACCAGAGCGAGGTTTTTGTGAGTTTTTACACATGCATACTTCAAAGTAAATTTGAGACTCCGATCACCCGTTGTGCCGATGACTTCATCAACTGTACTTGCTTCATCACTGAAGACCTGATGCGCCATTTACTTGAGTATTTACACACTCAAAGGGGAGTGTTGCAGTCCTATTGGAATATGAATGTGATTGTGTAAATCCTAGAGAATATGGGAAAGTATCTTATATTCCTATTAGGAGTAGATTACCTATTAAATGTTGTAATCCTAAAGGGAAAGGTATTTACCCTTTCTACTACTATAAATAAAGGCACAATGGGGTGAGATAACACACACCCACAATTACACATCTCTCTCTTCTTCTCTACAATTGCCGCACCTCTTCCCTCTCTATGGCCTCCATAATTGTTCAGTAAATTATGCCTACAACAAAAGGCTTATTTTTAGCTATGTCCCCTGGAACTCTATTTTGATCTCACTTTGCCTCCTGTAATTCAAAAGTCATCACTTTACTCCGAAACTCAAAATTCGTTTCTCTTTGACTTGTGGGATCTCTCTTCTCCCTGAAACTAATATATGTGACGCAACACCCAATAAGATTATGTCACATGTGCAATAAATTTGAATATAAATCTCCATTATGTATTAACATTGAACAATTAGAAAATATTAAGTTTAATATAAATTGAAGAGATGAAAAAAAAAATTTCTCACCCAAATCAAACCCACAAAAGAAATTAACAGGTCTAACGCAACATGGAGCGAATTTTGAGTTTTACATAAATGACTTCAAGTTTCAGGGGGAAAATGGGTTAAAATCGAGTTTACATGAGGCAAAGTGAAGTGAACTTTGAGTTGTAGAAAGTAAAGTAGTGATTTTTTAGTTACAGAAAACAAAATGAGATTAAAATCGAGTTCTATGAGCATAGCTAAAAATAAGCCAAATATAAAATTCAAAAGTGATGATGTGACTATTAGCCAAATCAAAATTTGAATAGAAACAAATGTTTAATAAAAAAAATGAAAATTTGGCATTACTCCTTGAAATTATATTTTCCTTAACTAAAACTCATCTCATTTTTTACTTAATTAAAGTCCATTGACTAGGCTCAAACTAAGCAAATTCTTTAATTAAGTTTGACTTTTCAAATTGTGTATTTTTCGAATGCCTAAACTACCTCTATTAATACCTGGGTGGGGTTTTTGGATCTTTACTTGCTATATCCATTTAATTAATTATATTTATTTTATAAAATATTTCATGGCATTGTATTCAAATTGTTATAAGGTGCCGATTGAAAAATAATAATACTAATTTTATGATTTTGTGCATTAAATATACAAGTTAATTTATCTACCAACACAACAATAAAACAAGAAACCTAAAACATCTTCGGCTATTGCATATATACTCCAATCCCTAATGCACAAAACAAAGCTATATGTTTTGTGCAATTTTTACTTACAAAATAGTCTAATTTGCCTATTCCATCAAACCCAAATTTAAAGGGTCTAATTTACTTCCAAAATAGTCTAATTTACCTACATGATTTATGTGCATTAGATCACAAGTTTATTTAATTACCTACAAGCACAAACCCACAACATTCAAACATTATCTAATATCACTCAATTTTTTTTGGAATAGGTAAATTAATTTAAATGTAGGTAAATTAGTATAAATATTTTATATCAGTAAGTAAATTAATTCATACGCAGGTAATTACATGATTTAAACAATATTATTTTTTTGTATGAGATATGTCTATTTTTTGTTTTTTAATATTTGTATATCAATTTATAAATGTTACTAATATTTATGATACAAGAAAGGTAAAATATCCATATGGATTTAATTGCTCATCATAATTAGGATGGGTAATAGTATGTGCAATAATTATTTGTTCATTATAATTAAGGTGAGTAATAACATTTATTTATTTGATTTGAAGATTGATGCACAAGTTGTAAATATTTTGTAATAATAGGTCAATTACTTTTCTATGTGACAGTGTTTTTCAAATTTGGATTTTATTTGGATGTTTAGAATTAGGTGGGTTTTTATCTAGGAAAAAAGAGTTGCAAGGGTCTATATCTAAAGAACCCTAAAAAAATGTAAAAGAATAGGCGGAGATTCTAATTACTCCTTTTTCTTATAAAATGATCTAACTATTCTTCGCCGCTCAATTCAATGTTTCATACGAGTCTTACTTAAGAATTACTCAACCATAAGTGTCACATCCCGGCCCGGGCCCCCTACCACAACCTGGACTCGACTCCGCCGTAACACGATATTGTCCGCTTTGGGCCCCGGCCATGCTCTCACGGTTTTGTTTCTGGGAACTTATGCAAGCAGAACTTCCCAATGGATCACCCATCCTGAGAATGCTCTGGCCCATTCTCGCTTAACTTCGGAGTTCCTACGGCACCCGAAGCCAGTGAGCTCCTAAAAAGCCTCATGCTAGGTAGAGATGAGAATATACATATAAGGCTTACATGATCCACACCCTTACGCGATGTGAGATCTTACAATAAGAATATGGAAAGAAGAAAATATTTAGGCGATTCCAATATTTAGCAGAGTAGCTTTATCAGTTACTTGGCCAAGTTAATCCCACAAAAAATGTGTGTGTGTATTAAAAGTTGTATCTACGTGAGATTTGATGGTAACCAACCAGAGTGGTGTCTCATCTCTAGTGGCCTATTGTGGAAGTGTCTGGCCAATGAGTTTGTGTCACCCAAATCACTGTATGTTTTGATAAAAAAAATTTCGGCCAATTCTTCGTTGTTCGATCCAATATTGCATACGATATCTCTACTTAACTATGAGAGTGAAATTTTTTATTTCTGGTAATACCATCTTATTTAATGTCGATGCGGCATCATGAATCCATCTAGTTTTATTAAGTTTTGGGTCGACATAAAACATAATGTTGGGTTAATATTTATGATGAGAAATGCTGAAAAGACTCTTTTAAAAGTAAGACTCTTTGTCATCTTATGTTTTTGACACAATTCTCGTGCTAACATTATAAAACATTATGAAAAAAAAGAGATAGCATAAAGTAGGGGTGGGCGCGGTGCGGTTTCGAGTGAAACCGCAACCGAAACCGAAACTTTTTGCGGTGCGGTTCGGTGCGGTTTTGAAGCCAAAACCGAAATGAAACCAAACCGTTTGGTTCGGTTCGGTGCGGTTTCAAACGGTTTCGGTTTGGTTTTTGAGAAAAAAATGTACAATCTAATATTAATACTAATTAATAAAGTAATGTCCTAACTTTGATTAATATTAATATTAATACTAATTACTAAAGTAATGTCCTAACTTTGAATTTCAATGCCATAATATTAATGAGTTTGTTTTGTCAGATTTTAACCATAATTGAAAGACGACTTTCAAGCCTCTCGCATAAGATGACTTTGGCTTCGAGAGGAGCTGTAGAAAAATGCCCAAAATCGCACTCTCCCTCTCTCTCTTTCTCTTCCCAAATGAAAGTCTCTACATCTCGTCCCATATTTAAAGAATCAATGGATTCAATATATAATGAGCTGCAAATCAGTGGAGGGTGGTTCCAATATATAATGAGCTGCAAATTACCAGAAAACAGTGGAGGGTGGTTCCTAAAGAAATTAATAATTTAGAACTTAAATTGATACTTGAGTGGTTCCTAATATATAATGTGTCACTAGTCTAGTTGAACTAATTAAAACATAACATTCAATATATGGTGCGGTTTCGGTTTCGGTTTCGGTTTGGTGCGGTTTTGAAAACCCAAAACCGAAACCAAACCGTTTTCTTTGCCGCGGTTCGGTTTTGAAACCGCAACCGTTTCAAAACCGCAAAACCAAACCGTTCGGTGCGGTCCGATTCGATTTGTGTTTCGGTTTCGGTTTTCGGTTCTAAGTGCCCACCCCTAGCAGAAAGTTCATGAATAGTCCTACTTTTGATAGACTTTCCTTGGTATTTCTCATTTATGATTGGACAATTATTATAATTTACATGAATTCCTAAAATTGATATTGGCATGTCACATGTACACATAAGGAGTGAGTATAGTAGCACCTAATTTTTAATTTATTTTAACAAACGATATCATGTATTCTAAACTAGAGGAGAAGTGAGTTAAACTTTACGTTGGGCTAACCATAACAGTGTAATTCAGATTCACTTTTAACGATAATCGAATCTAAAACCTCTTACCTTTAAGTAAAATGAAATATTCCTAAATCATAGTACTAAATTGCAGCAGGAGGAGCTAATTTACATTTGGTCAAAAAAAAAATCACATGTCACACTTACTTAAATGCGAAATGAATTAACAAATCCATTTTAACAATATTATTTGCACATATCTGCAGATTAGTCAAAGAAAATAGTGGCACGTCACATGGCTGGCATTATGCAGATAAAATAAAATTCTGGATATCGCAAGACTTGTTCTTTAATATGCGGAGTGTGGGGACCACAAAATCTGCTAGCTGTCACGACACATCAGCTTTCCTACGCCGTCGATCCAACTGTTTCAGTGTGGCACTCTAGTGTGAATCTCCCTTTGAGCCGTCAGATCGTCTTACAATCATCAGTCGTTCAGCTGTTAGATCACCGCTTTGGACTTTGACTCGTAGAGATCATTGCCGTGCCCGTGGATGGTTAGCCCACGTGGCAGGCACGAGCGTTAAGGATAATGGCGCCGCGTGCAGGATTTGAGTGCTCCTTTAGGGAGAAAAGTGGGAACAGAGGCAGTCTAGAACAAGGCATCAAAACCCCAAAAGAGGGAACAGATGCAGCACCCTCTACACAAATGGAATTTTAATATTCCAACGGACAATACTTGGGTCCTCACCGGGGAGGACCCAATGTACACATGGCTTGATTTGATTGGTGGGAAGGACAATACTTTTTTTATTTCAGATTTTTTTATTTTATTTCAGATATTTGTGGGTCTTTTTAATGACACATGACTTGATTTGATTGGGTTAAATGATAAATTCAGTACATTGGGTCCTCCCCGGTGAGGACCCAAGTATTGTCCTATTCCAACCCCAATGCAACCCCAATATATACATTTCCTAACTGAGAGAGAGAGGGGTGGAGTATTCTTTTTTAACTCGCGAATCAATGTGATCCTTCTGTTAGTGTTCCGTTCAAATTAACACTAAAAGAAGGTTAGAGAACCAATTTTTCATGATAAAATGACCAAAAAAAGGTTAGAGAACCACTTTTTTTTGTTTTTATTTTAGGTTTAGCACCAAATCCATGAAAAAATGGAGAGAAAAGTGAAGATGGAAAAAAGAAAAGTGAGGTAGTAAGTAAAATTATAAGTAACAGGGTTATTTTTGATCATTTTACCATGAAAAATTGGTTCTCTAACCTTTTTTTAAAGTTAATTTGGACAGAACACTAACAAAAGGACGACATTGATTCGCGAGTTAAAATTCAGGGACTACATTGATCGATTTTCAATTTCAGGGACCATCATGATTGATGGGGTCAATTTCAGGGACCATTTGTGATATAAACCCTCTTTTTTATTACAACGGTATATTTTATTTTAAGAGAAAAGAGAATTCTGCTAAGCTACACAATAAACAACTTAATTTGGTATAGAATTTATTATCCACGAGATTTGAATCTAAGATCTGTCACTTACAAGTGAAGAGAAATATCACCAGACTGTAGTACTGAGTAGCATGTAAGGTATTCTTAAGATGCTACTACGTGCATTGCATCTAAAGATGAGATCAATGAATGAACTGAAAATGAAAAGCTTGATTTTGTACTCTTTTACTTGCTTTAAGCATGTTTAATGCCAAAGTTTTATGAGAACGAACAAACAAGATTAATTATTGTTTGGTTGTTATGATAATGAGTATATGTAATTTTCTTTAGATATGTTCTTAAAAAAGAACGTCATGAATGATATTGGGAGGATTCTCCTTTCAAACTACATCACAATCGCTTTATAAAATAAAATTTAGCTAAACGATGAGCGACGTCATTGCAGAGATGGGAAACATAAGTGAATCTCAACTCTTGCATTAGGAGGAAATTTTAGAGACGCATACCAGATACTAGAGATACTACTTTATTGAGTTCAAGCCACAACGTGATTTTATGTTCGGAACATTTCAAATTTTTTTAGATTCTTTTGAAGAAACAAAAAATCATCAAAGTTGGAAATTGATTAACCATTTAATTATATTTATAGATTTTTTTTTATATACAAATGAAGCAGTAGTGTAATAAATTACTACATTCTATAGGTTGGGTAATTCAAATTCGTGCGTAATAGGAAAGAGAGCGGATATACTACCCTAACCAATTAGACCAACTCACATAGAGTATATGACTACTTCATTTTCACTTGATCTTAGCCAAAAGACCGACAAATGTATATATATGACTGCTTCATCTTTAATTTGGTGAATTTTTCTTATGAAATCTATTTTAAAATTTTCTATTGTGGGTTGAATCTAAAATGATACTTTGTGTCGTAATAAGTAACATATATGGTGCGCATTTGAATTCTTTTTCTTTTCTTTTTTTCTGATTTGTTACTTGTATTTCTAAATTGTAATATATAAACACATAGGTAAGTAGCTCTAATCCTTTGGTCACCATTGACCATGAAAATCAATTGTGGTTTGTAGAGTTTGGTACCAAATTTGTGCGCGAATCGTTGAATTGATTCAAGGGTTGGTCACCCATAGATGGACAAATTTTGACATCATTTATGAGTCAATTTTGATGCATACAATTGACCATAATATGACTTGTTACAATTACGACCAAATCCAATTTCAAGTAAAACTAATTGGGGATTGGATAATTAGTTTGTTGTCAAAGAAGAAAATTATTCAACATACAACAAAGTTTTCATCAAATCGAATCACCGGTTAATAGCCATGTGTATAAAAACGAGTCTGAAGGGAGTTGCTAGCGAGTCTGTTTAGCAATTTTCAATTAAAATTGAATCGCATTGAATTTAAGATTAAGTACTTAAACCTCTTCCAACTTTTTACTGTCATTTTAAATTGGTCTCAACCTTTTTAAGCATTCCAAATAAGTATTCAATTTATTAAAATTATCATATCCGTTAAACTCTAGTTAAAATTCTGTTAAATTAACACTTAATACTACGGTCTAGTGGTATTCTTCTTCACTTGTAAGTGAGAGATTTTTGGTTCGATTCTCACCAAAGACGAAGTTGAGCCACATTATTATGGTAAGCTCATTGTAAGGTTTAGCCCACTCCCCCATCCCCTTGGTGTAGATGTTATCATTTGTTAAAAAAATATGTTACATTTTTTTTTGTTGAAAAAAAAATCTGTTAAATTAACTAGGGCTTATTTTGTCTCTAAAATCAATAGAAGATCATGAAAGGATAACCTCCACTAACTAATGGTCATCACCACCTTCATCATGCGATCACCTGCAAACCCAACACAAAACCATCAACTCAACCATACATCTCAAGCCACCAACATCGAGAAGAAGGTCATGGAGGTTGCTGAAAATGGTATGGACTATCATGATGCGGTCACCACCATCTTGACCGCTCACAAAGAAGAACTGAATGCTTTACGTGCCGAAAATCTCCAAATGAGAAAATCACATGAGCAGAAACAAGCTGCTTAAAACCCTAACTACATTCTTAACCTCTTCTTTGATAGGAGATTGTCTTCCTGATGTAATTTCAAGTTGGGTATCTTTTCAATTCAATCAATGCTTATTTGATCAAGGGGTTCCATATTACATAATCTATATTTGAAATTTAGAATTTAAGCTAACTAATATTAATTTTGACCATGATATACCCAATTGGTGGGTTTTGAATATAATCTATGCTTGAAAAATTAACTCGGACTTAATAGTTGTGAAATTTTTCAATAGGTTGGGTGCTTATTTGGAATGTTTAAACGGGTTGAGACTAATTTAGAATGATACTAAAAGATTGAAGAGTTTTAGATATTTAATCCTTGAATTTAAATACATCCAAATACAATGATTTCTTAAATTGCAGAATTAATTAAATGCCACAATCATCGAAATTGATCAGACTAAATTGAAGCTTTAATTGAACTGATTAATCCAGAATGATCATAATTAGGTGTTAAGAATTTGCTAATTGAAATGCGAATCGTCATTTTAACCAACTTTATCTACCCACTAAAAATCTTGCAATAGCTGATCAGGCGCACCCAAATTAACTGGCTTCCACTTTTCCATTTATATTATTATATTTCAAATTAAAAATAAAAATAAAAATTCAATTTATTTATCTCTTTCTCCACTGTCGGTATAGCTCACGAGCTCCACTCCCCATACACCGTGTGGAACTTTTCCTATCAAAACCCTCTTTGACATTTTGCTTAGTCAACCCCAAAAGCGGTTTCCAGTTTCCCTAATTTATTTAATTTTTCTTTCCAAAAGCAAAACAAATGCATAGAGATGCCCTCTCTCTTACTCTCTCCTCCCCCTTTCTCTCACTAGGAAAACCACTTGTTTTCTGCCCCTTTAGACTTTTGTGTATCAAAATCCCACTCTCTCTATAAATACATTGTTTATATAATTCCTCTCTCGTTACCCCCTTATCATCTCTCTCTCTCTCTCTCTCTCTCTCTCTCTCTCTCTGTAACAAAAAGTCAGCGCCTTCTTTTGTCTCTCTCCTTCTTTTCTCTGTCCTCAAACAGTGATAGCTAGCAGACACTAGGTACAGATTCAGAAGCCTTGTCTCTCTCTCTCTCTCTCTCTTCTCATGGAGGACGATTGGGATCTTCAAGCGGTGGTCAGAGGCTGCTTCACCGCCACCACCACAAGCAACACCGATACAACATCCACCAGAGCCTCCTCCGCCGCCGCCACCACAAGTTTCAACATCTCTGGCTTCCATTCAAACCCAGCAGCCGCTTCCTTCTCTTCATTTGATCAAACTTCTCAACAACAGCAACTCCTCTTCTCTCTCCCACTTCCAGATCCCATCATTAAACCCAGAAGTGCCATTGAAGAACTACATGACCTTTACAGGCCTTTCTACCCCAAATCTCAGCCTCCTCTGTCCTCCCCACAAATCACACCACCCACTCTCTCTCCTTTGACTTCTCTCTCTTCTCTGACCACACCCAAAGATCAAACACATCCCATACAATATCACCGCCAACAACAAACCCAGCACTCCAAGCCATCATCTTCCACCACCGCACGATCCAAAAAAAGGTACGATTTTTCACTCCTTTTTTTGTTTCGAACTTCAAAAAGATCGAATTTTGAAAGATACCCATCCCGAAATTGCTATTTAATTCGTAATTTAATTTGTTTACGATTTTTTTAACATTTCAGAAAGAACCAGCTTAAAAAAGTGTGCCAAGTTCCGGCGGAGGGTCTCTCTTCAGACATATGGGCATGGCGGAAGTACGGCCAAAAGCCCATCAAGGGCTCCCCATATCCAAGGTGGGTTTTTCATTTTTTTTCTTATAATTTTTCTCAAAAATTTAAAATTTGAATTTTTTATTAAATTAAATGTTCTGTTTTTGGAACAAAAAAACAGGGGATATTACAGATGTAGCAGCTCAAAGGGTTGTATGGCCCGGAAGCAAGTGGAGCGGAACAAGTCCGACCCGAATATTTTTATAGTCACCTACACAGCGGAGCACAACCACCCGGCCCCGACTCACCGCAATTCGCTCGCCGGCTCCACGCGCCAGAAGCCCCTCTCCCCACAAACCACCACGGGCGGTGACTCTGCGAAACCCACATCTCCGACAACCTCGGCTTCCGTGGACGAGGAGCCTGTCGTTGCAGCTCGGAGTACGACCATGGAAAGCAGCTGCAAGGAGGAGAAGGGGAGTCCTTTGATTACCGACGAGGAGGACGAGTTGTTGTTGGGGATGTGCGACTCGGTAGTGAGTGACGATTTCTTTGTAGGGTTGGACGGTCTCGCCGGAGATTACTTCTCCGATCACTCGCCGGTGAGCTTTGGCCTGCCTTGGATTTCCAGTAGTGCTGCCACTGCTGCTGGTAGTATCTGATTCGGCAAGAAAAGTCGGCTCTTTTGTGAAGAAAACAAAAAAACAGAAAAAAAAAACAGCTTCTTTTTCCTGTGGGGGTATTTTTGACTTTTTGTTTCTGTTGGGGATAGAGAGAGTACATGGGTTGTAATTATGGGTGGGAATCTTGATTAATGTTTAATTATGAGAATAATAGGGGTAAAAAGGCTTGTAGATTTTTAGATTAGTCAATTAATTATCTTTTTTATTTGTTGATTGGTTTTTGTTTGAACTTTGAGCAAAGTTAATGGTAGTGATTAACTACTACTACAAAGAACAATGAAATTTCCACTTTGATGCTGGTTCCTGTGATGGTTTTATCAAGCGAATCTCTTTTTAATTCGATGCAATAAGCTTTCTTGTACATGCGCATGGCCAAATTAGTTGAGTCCTGCTCGTATGAGGTCTTCATTTTGAAAACCTATGAGGATTAATGCGTATTAGCCATAAATTATATTAATTTATAATTAAATAATTAAAATATTTGACAACTTAAAAACAAAACAATAAAATGAGTTTTCTAATAGTTCATAAATTTTAAATTGATTTTACTTTATTAAGTTGTTAAATATTTTAAGTATTTGAATCTAAACTAATATAACCATATGGTTAATATGCATTTGATTCCCACAAGTCCTCAAAATGGGGACTTAAGAGAGCAAGACTCAAGTTAGTTATATGCATTAAGGCTGCATAGTTGTTAGTGTGTGACATGGTTGGCTTGGTTCAAAAGCCAATTTGGTACCAAAGTCCAAAAGCCAGTTTTGGCACCAAATTTTGTTTTTATGTTTATTTGTTTGATATTTTAGAGCATCTCTGACACACCCCGACCTAAATCAAGGCGTGCTAGCCGTCACGTGAGGGTGACTTAGCCATGTGCGCAGTGCGGAAGCGATAAGAGAATAAAAATGCGAGTAATTAAAAACCAAAGTAACTAATTTAGTCTAGGTGATCACTATAGTGCAAGTGGCGAGGTTTAAGTGTGACAACACATAATCAGAGCATAGGTAGCCTAAGTGCAGTCCAGCAGGACAAATATTAATTATACAATACTAGTGAGATGGTCCTACATAATTTATAGACTGTCAGAACCGCCGTCGCGTCCTCGTAAGCCACCAGCAAGCACTCCTACCTAGAACCTGGAGGGGCGCAAAACAGAAAGTGTGAGTGGGCAAAAATAAAGCTTTTCAAAAACATTTCCTTTCTCAAAAGTTCTAACCCCTCGCTGTAAAACCTGTAAAGTTTCCCAAAAAATAGAATACATATACATATACATCTCAAAAGCCAACTCCATAATCCAAAATCCCGATATGT
Source organism: Cotoneaster glaucophyllus (assembly GCA_036320875.1). Lineage (NCBI taxonomy): Eukaryota > Viridiplantae > Streptophyta > Magnoliopsida > Rosales > Rosaceae > Cotoneaster > Cotoneaster glaucophyllus. Next base: position 16,081,389 of record CM070070.1, on the reverse strand, counting down.
AAGCCATGCAAGATACCACATAAATAAACAAGCCAACCAGATGAAATAAAGCAATGAGTAATAATATGTCAGCCGGATCCACCTATGGTGGCCTGTACGGCTGAACCTATAGCTCATCAAGTGTGCCTGCACACGAGTCGAAACCACCTAATGTGGTCTGTACGACAGGGCTAGGTGTAATAAATACGCTCAAGTGCTACGATCACGTGAAGACTGTGCGAATAATCGCGGCTCACCTACATGTTGGAACCACCTATAGTGGTCTGTACGACAAGATTGTGCACCTAACTTGGATCCAAGGTGAGCGTATGGTGCGGGAGGTGAACATCATGTGAAAGACTGTGCCTTGGCCACGGGCGGGAGCACTAACACCGGGGTGCAGGTTTATGAGCTCTAACTATCACTAAACATAACCATAATAATAAAACTTACCATTTACCACATATAACCTTACCTGGAATATACCTGAGCGTCTGCAGTGTCAACCATAATATATGCAACTAATAAAAGCGTATTCTAACTTATAAACATGTAACATGATATTTCAAAGCATAAAACCAATTAAATGATTTTTCTGGGAATATATATATATATATATATATATATATATATATATATATATATAAACCAAATTGCCCACTCACTGATATGTAGAAGGGTCGTAGCCCCCGAGCCTCGCTTGACTGCGCTCGTCCTCTAGGTATGTCTCCCCTATATGCGAAACAACTATTTTAACGTTATTTATAAGCACATAACCAAAACTAGGTAATAACTTCTCAAACATTGCTCAATTGAGGTGCTTGAATATACCAACGTGGCCTACTCAACCCCACGAACATCCCATATTTTTAGAAAAAATTTCTAGGTCCCCACGCGCCTTCACGCGTCGGCCAAGGCACGGCCACACGCGCGGCCACGCGCAGGCACGTGCCTGGCAAAGTGGACGGAATCCCTAACGGCGTTAGGGAATATTCTGTTAAAAATAGAATATACCGTTATTTTTACCTGACGCTGTTAGAATATTCTGTCAAACTTGACGGAATATTCTTCTCCTTCTTCGTTGGAACGCTGGAGTCTAGCGCCAGTCACCTCTGCTATTGCCGGTTTATGGGGAAATTTCAAAACCTAATTTCTCGCTCGTTTTTCAACCCATTTCCATGAAATTTGCATCAAAATAAAGCTGGAGACGAGAAGAACACAATCTTACCAATTTGAAGCCCAAACTTCCATGGAAAATGGCCTGAAAACCTTCACTATTTCCGCTCACCTCAGCAACTCTAAGAATAGACACATTCCGAAGTTAAAACTAGTCCAAATTTGTTCTAAAACACTAGAAAGATCAAATAAATACCTTCTCGAGCCTTAAAACTCCGTGAAAAACATGCGATTACGATGGAGTCACTGTACCTTCGTCAGAGCTTCCTAGCTCTCGAGCTTTCGATGGTCTCACGCCTAGGTAATGAAATGGTTGTGTTCGTAAGCTCGCAAGGAACTTAAAAGAAGTCCTAAAATGTTCGATCTGTGCTTGAAAGGAGGATGTGGGATTTGTCTGTACAAACTGTACGGAGATAGAAGGGTTGAGAAAAGGAGAGAGAGAGGATGATAGTGTCTGTGTGTGTGTATGAGTGCACATGTGTGGGTGTGTCCAGATTGGGCATGCCTTAAAACCAAGTTCTAAATTGGGCAACCAAACCCAACTAAAAATTTCAAATAACCCTAGTTTCTAATTGGTTCCCAAAAACTAGGAATTAAGGTAATTGGCCCAAATTTTATAGGAAACATTAGGATTGGGTCATTCTCTTAGCCCAATTATGCAAACACGACGCAACGCTCAAGGGTAAATACGTTACTTCCACGTCATCAAGAATAAAATACATTACACTTAGGGACAGGCTGTCACAACCTACCCCCTTAATAAAATTTTGTCCTCGAAATTTCATATAATGATACAACAACTGCTAATAACCATAAAATAAACGTGGGTACATATCTCGCATACGGTCCTCTGTTTCCCACGTGGCCCCCTCTACCGAGTGATTCCTCCACAGAACCTTCACCATACGAATTGTTTTGTTCCTCAACACTTTATCCTTCCAATCCAAAATCGTCATTGGCTCCTCCTCATAAGTCAAGTCTGGATTAATTTCCAGCGGTTGAGGAGGTATCACCTGGGATGGATCTGAGATGTAGTGACGAAGCATCGAAACATAAAACACATCGTGAACTTTAGACAACTCTGGAGGCAACTCAAGCCTGTAAGCTACTCACCGACTCGTTCGGTGATCTGATATGGTCCGATGTATCTAGGGCTCAGCTTACCCTTCTTCCCGAACCTTACTACACCTTTCCATGGTGATAGCTTCAAAAATACCCAATCGCCAACATTATACACTCTATCAGTGGCATACCTGTTAGCTAAACTCTTTTGTCGATCCTGGGCTGTTTTCAAGTTAGATTTAATTACCTGAATATTTTGAGTAGTCTCCTCTACAATCTCAGGGCCCACCAATATCCTTTCACCAATCTCTGACCAGCATAAAGGTATGCGACAAGATTTACCATAGAGTGCCTCGAAAGGTGACATACCAATACTCGAATGGTAACTATTATTATAGGCGAACTCCATCAAATCCAAACGCCTATGCCAAGCGTCACCAAACTGCAATACAGAAGCTCTTAACATATCCTCCAGCGTCTGAATAGTCCTCTCAGATTTACCATCTGTTTGAGGATGATATGCCGTACTATAAAAGCAATCTCGAACCAAGAGCCTCTTGAAATGCCACCCAGAACTTAGAAGTAAATCTAGGATCCCGATCAGAGATAATACTCACTGGAACTCCATGGTACTTCACAATCTTGGATATGAATAATTTAGCTAATCATCTTAGAGAATATTTTTCCCGTACTGGAATAAAGTGCGCTGATTTAGTAAGCCGATCTACTATCACCCAAATGTCATCATGACCATTCTGCGTACGTGGAAGCTTGTACGCAAAATCCATAGTAATATTTTCCCACTTCCACTGTGGAACGGGAAGTGGTTGCATCAATCGAAATGGCTTTTTCCTTTCTGCTTTGACTTGTTGGCAAATTGCACATCTACTCACATACTCTGCAATTTCCCTTTTCATGCCTGGCCAATAATAAAATGGTCTAATGGTATGATACATTTTAGTACCCCCTGGATGCATTGCATAAGCCGATACGTGCGCCTCATCCAGGATTTCTTGCTTTAATTCAACATTATTCGGCACGTACATTCGTCTTTCTTGCATAAGCATACCATCAGACTCTCGAACTTTAAGGTCTTTCTTCTTCCCTTTATTTCTGGCCTGGATTAATTCTTGAGTTTCCTCATCATTCCTCTGAGCATCGAGTACACAATCAATTAAAATCAGTCTAACCTGGAAAATGGCAAGTAGAGCTTATTCTTTCTCTTCCACCCCCAACTTCACTCTAGTAGATCTCAAATCAGCAAGAAGAGGAATACGACAAGCGTATAAAGCATTGATTCTGCCTTGAGCTTTTCTACTAAGCGCATCAGCAACCACATTTGCACGACCATGGTGATACTCAATTATGCAATCATAATCACTCAACAATTCTATCCACCTTCGTTGTCGAAGGTTAAGATCTCTCTGGGTGAAAATATACTGAAGGCTTTTGTGATTCGTGAAAATCTTACATTTTTTACCATAAAGATAATGCCTCCAAATCTTCAAAGCAAAAATAATAGCAGCTAACTCAAGATCATGAGTAAGGTAATTCATCTCATGAGGTTTCAACTGTCGCGAAGCATAAGCAATCACCCTACCATGCTGCATCAATACACAACCCAGACCATTCAAGGAAGCATCAATGTAAATCTCAAAATTACCACTATCATCTGGAAGTGCCAAAACAGGTGCGTGAGTGAGACAATATTTAAGCTGCTGAAAACTTTGCTCACAATTCTCGTCCCACTCAAATTTCACATTCTTTCTCGTCAATCTCGTCAGTGGTAATGCTATAACTGAGAAATCTTTAACAAACTGTCTATAATAGCCTGCTAGGCCAAGGAAATTTTGTACCTCGGTGACGGTTCATGGTTGTTCCCAATTCTCAACAGCTGCTACCTTTTGAGGGTCGACCTGTATACCTTGAGCTGATATAACATGTCCTAAAAATGCCACTTGATCTAACCAAAACTGGCATTTGCTAAACTTAGCATATAGTTGGTGTTCCCTTAATTTCTTCAACACTAATGTGAGATGTCGCACATGCTCTGCTTTAGACTTAGAGTATACCAGAATATCATCAATAAAGACAATGATAAACCTGTCTAGATATGGCTGGAATACCTGATTCATTAAACCCATAAAAGATGCAGGTGCGTTAGTTAACCCGAATGCTATCACAAGAAACTCATAATGACCATATCGAGTCCTAAAAGCCGTCTTAGGAACATCTTCACTTTTAATCTTCAATTGATAATAACCAGACCTCAAATCAATCTTAGAAAATACACAGGCCCCTCGAAGTTGATAAAATAAGTCATCTATGCGCGGCAACGGATAACAGTTTTTAATCGTTACCCCATTCAACTGCCGATAATCAATACATAGCCTCAACGTCCCGTCTTTCTTTCGTACAAATAAAACTGAAGCTCCCCAGGGTGAAATACTAGGCTGAATAAAACCCTTATCAACCAATTCCTGTAACTGGTTTTTAATTCCCTTAATTCAGCAGGAGCCATTCGATAAGGAGTTAAAGATATAAGATCCGTACTTGGAAGCAAGTCAATAGTGAACTCCACATCTCTATCTGGCGGTAGTCTGGTAAATCATCAGGGAAAACGTCATGAAAATGCCTGACCACTCGTACATCCTCCACGCTGCTAGGAGCATTATCATTCAATACCACATGAGCTAAATATCCCTGACAACCTTTATTTAACAACCTTTTTGCCCTCACGGCAGAGATAATGTCGTGCCTCACTCCACTACGCTCACCCACGAACGTAACTTCAGGTAACCCTGGATGATGGAATGTGACCATCTTATCATAACAATGTATATTGGCATGATTGTAATGTAACCAATCTGCACCCAGGATGACATCAAAATTAATAATATCTAACGGAACGAGGTTAGCTGACATAACCACATCCTCTACTAACACGGGACATCCCGAATATACACAGCTAACATAACATCTTTCCCCTCTAGGCATAGAAAACTCTAACTCGTACCCAAGAGGTGTGGAATGAGGTTGAGTCAACTGAGCAAATATATGAGAAATAATGGAATGCGTAGCACCACAATCAATTAAAACTCTAGCATAATGACTAAGAATATTTAATGTACCCATGATCAAGTCAGGATTATTCTGAGCATCCTGCAGAGTAATATTATGGATACGACCCTGTGTCTGCTGTCATCCACCACGAACTCTACTAGCCTGATTTCCATGTCCCTGCGTACCACGACTAGGCTGGCTAGGCTGCCTTGACGATCCAGCACTATTAGAAGCAACTTCTAAATTCTGGGACTGTCCTTCCGAGTACCATTGAGACCCACCAGCCGAGTATGGCTGATATGGCATATAACCTCCTGGATATTGAGCATAACCACTATGCTGATATTGGTCCTGTGGATACTGATATTGTCCTCCAGAATATGGAGCTATATCATCCTGATAGTGATAAGCACCTCCACGACCCATCTGAGTATAACCACTAGGTCCTGGAACCTGCTGAATCAGAACTGGCGGTTGTAGAGAAGGTGGTTGGGGCCTCTGCTGATTCTGAGGGCACTGCATAGCTCTATGCCCCAACTAACCACAAACGAAACATCCACTACTACCTCGCCTACACTCCCCAAAATGCTGATTATTACACATACGGCATAAGGGAGCACCTGTACTGCCTGAATCTCTATGTCTTTGAAAAAGAGGACCTCCAGAAAATCTGCCACCTCTCATCTGCCCAGTAGCACTAAAGCCCCCGCTCGAAGAACTAGAATTGGTACCACTCATTTTGAAACTCTGGGTCTTGCGGGGTCCCTGTGATGACTGCCCCTTATCTTTATTATTCTTCCTCTGATTACCATCTTTTTCCTCTTCCTTCTCACTATCACTGGGCATATTCTCTGAATCCTCAACTCGCAGTAAAATCTCATAAAACTCCTAATAAGAAGCACAAGGAGTCGTAGTCGCCATAGAACGCCACTTCTTTCGAGTACCCAATCTGAAACGGCGAAGCATCTCTGCTGGATTAGAAGCAATATCCGAACAATAGCGAGACAAATCAGTAAACCTCCTGTAATACTCATTTGACGACATCTTTCCCTGCTTCAAATGCTTGAATTCCTGCTTATTTCGATCTATGTACTCCGGAGGAATGAATCTTTTCTGAAACAGCTGCTTAAAAACTTCCCAATTAGCAGCTTCCTTAGGTGACAACTGATAGGACTCCTGTCTCCACCAAGATGCAGGCTCCTCACCTAAAAACCAGGTGGTAGTCTCAACCCACCTATCCTCAGGGAGATTTCCAGGTCTCTGCATCAATCTGAAAGTTTTCTCAAGATGATTGAGCCAACGCTCAGCTCCCTCATGACCTTCATTACCCACAAAATTATTCAACTTTAGATTATATACAGTCTCCAGAGAAGTCATCTGAGGAAGGCGAAGCGAAGACTGAATAGCATTAGCAATAGCTTCCCTTAACTGAGCTATATCAGGAAAATGAGACTCAGCTGAAGTACGTGGCTCTCTACGAGGCGGCATAGTTCTGACATAAGACACCAAAATAATTAGAATACTCACAAAGCATGCAGGACTGCCAAACCTGGCTCTCATACCAAACTGACACACCCCGACCTAAATCAAGGCGTGCTGGCCGTCACGTGAGGGTGACGTAGCCATGTGCGCAGTGCGGAAGTGATAAGAGAATAAAAATGCGAGTAATTCAAAACCAAAGTAACTAATTTAGTCTAGGTGATCACTATAGTGCAAGTGACGAGGTTTAAGTGTGACAACACATAATCAGAGCATAGGTAGCCTAAGTGCAGTCCAGCAGTACAAATACTAATTATACAATACTAGTGAGATGGTCCTACATAAATTACAGACTGTCATAACCGCTGTCGCGCCCTCGCAAGTCACCAGCAAGCACTCCTACCTAGAAACTGGAGGGGCGCAAAACAGAAAGTGTGAGTGGGCAAAAATAAAGCTTTTCAAAAACATTTCCTTTCTCAAAAGTTCTAACCCCTCGCTATAAAACCTGTATAGTTTCCCAAAAAATAGAATACATATACATATACATCTCAAAAGCCAACTCCACAATCCAAAATCCCGATATGTAAGCCATACAAGATACCACATAAATAAACAAGCCAACCAGATGAAATAAAGCAATGAGTAATAATATGTCAGCCGGATCCACCTATGGTGGCCTGTACGGCTGAACCTATAGCTCATCAAGTGTGCCTGCACACGAGTTGGAACCACCTAATATGGTCTGTATGACAGGGCTAGGTGTAATAAATACGCTCAAGTGCTACGATCACGTGAAGACTGTGCGAATAATCGTGGGTCACCTACATGTCGGAACCACCTACAGTGGTCTGTACGACCAGACTGTGCACCTAACTTGGATCCAAGGTGAGCGTATGATGCGGTAGGTGAACATCATGTGAAAGACTGTGCCCCGGCCACGGGCGGGAGCACTAACACCGAGGTGCAGGTTTATGAGCTCTAACTATCACTAAACATAACCATAATCATAAAACTTACCATTTAGCACATATAACCTTACATGGAACTTACCTAAGTGTCTGCAGTGTCAACCATAATATATGCCACTAATAAAAGCGTATTCTAACTTATAAACATGTAACATGATATTTCAAAGCATAAAACAAATTAAATGATTTTTCTGGTATACATATATATATATATATATATATATAAACCAAAGTGCCCACTCACTGATATGTAGAAGGGTCGTAGTCCTCGAGCCTCGCTTGACCGCGCTCGTCGTCTGGGTATGTCTCCCCTATATGCGAAACAACTATTTTAACGTTATTTATAAGCACATAACCAAAACTAGGTAATAACTTCTCATACATTGCTCAATTGGGGTATTTGAATATACCAACGTGGCCTACTCAACCCCACGAACATCCCTATATTTTTAGAAAAATTTTCTAGGTCCCTACGCGCCCTCATGCGCAGGTCAAGGCACGGCCACACGCGCGGCCACGCGCAGGCACGGTGGATGGAATCCCTAACGGCGTTAGGGAGTATTCCGTTAAAAATAGAATATACTGTTATTTTTACCTGACGTCGTTAGAATATTCCATCAAACTTGACAGAATATTCTTCTCTTTCTTTGTTGGAACGCTGAAGTCTGGCGCCGGTCACCTCTGCTATCGCCGGTTTCTGGGGAAATTTCAAAACCTTATTTCTCGCTCGTTTTCAACCAATTTCCATGAAATTTGCATCAAAATAAAGCTGGAGATGAGAAGAACACAATCTTACCAATTTGAAGCCCAAACTTCCACGGAAAATGGCCAGAAAACCTTCACTATTTCCGGTTACCTCAGCAACTATAAGAACAGACACATTCTGACGTTAAAACTAGTCCAAATTTGTTCTAAAACACTATAAAGATCAAATAAATACCTTCTCGAGCCTTAAAACTCCGTGAAAAACATGCGATTACGACGGAGTCACTGTACCCTCGTCGGAGCTTCCTAGTTCTCGAGCTTTCGAAGGTCTCACGCCTAGGTAATGATATGGTTGTGTTCGTAAGCTCGCAAGGAACTCAAAAGCAGTCCTAAAATGTTCCATCTGTGCATGAAAGGAGGATGTGGGATTTGTCCGTACAAACTGTACGGAGAGAGAAGAGTCGAGAGAAGGAGAAAGAGAGGATGATAGTGTCTGTGTGTGTGTGTGTATGAGTGCACGTGTGTGGGTGTGTCTAGATTGGGCATGCCCTAAAACCAAGTTTTAAATTGGGCCACCAAACCCAACTAAAAGTTTCAAATAACCCTAGTTTCTAATTGTTTCCCAAAAACTAGGAATTAAGGTAATTGGCCCAAATTTTATAGGAAACACATTATGATTGGGTCATTCTCTTAGCCCAATTACGCAAACACGACCCAACACTCAAGGGTAAATACATCACTTCCACGTCATCAAGAATATAATACATTACACTTAGGGACGGGCTATCACAATCTCCAAAGGAGATGTCAAAATGTCTAAATAAGTAATAATATTAAAAATGACAGCATCAATGTTTTCAAGAGATAAGTCAAATCTGATGTGGCAGGACATGGATTGACATCTCTCCCTCTTGCTACCAAATTTTGTGTAGGGTTTTGCTTGGCACTATACTTCGCTGAGTGACACTACAATTCAATAAAAATTCACCACATGGCAAGTCTTAAATATTATTTTTTATATTTAAAATTCCATAATTATTTTTCCAAATAATTAATATATACATGAAATTATTCAAATGATTTTTTCTCCTCTCCTGTGTCTTCTTTTCTCTTTCCAAATTTTCTCTACTGCTTCCCCAAGATCTGTGTCTTTCCATTCTTCATAACAATATTGGGAAAGTGCACCGCTCGAAATCGAACCCCAAGAAGCCTGCAATTGCCCATTTCCACCCAACGCCACCAAATTGAGCCCTAGGTTGGAATGCAGAGAAAATTTGGAAGAAAAAGGAGAGAGAAAGAGAGAGGAAAAAGAGGAAAATAATGAACCTATTAGATTAATTTCATGGTGTATATTAGTTAGTATGAAAAATTGTGAGAGTTTTAAATATAAAATATTATTTAAGATTTGTCATGTGGCGAGTTTTGATTAGATTGTAGTGTCACTCAATAATATCCAGGGGCAAGCAAAGTTCCAAACAAATTTTTCTCCCAAATTTGACAGCAGGTTTAAATTTTTTAATTAATTATTAAATGTTTTTCATTATTATTTTTGTGAATTGCTAATTTAGTCTCTGAATTATCACCTTAGTGAAAATTAGGTCCCTAAACTATTTTTTTTTCCAGAAAAATCAATCATTGAATTATAAAAATCTGCCAATTACATCCCTAATATTATATTCAAAACTACTACATTCAATTTTTCATCAATTTAAGTCACGTTACTTGCATGTGATACACATTGGAAGTTAGATTGGTAATTTTTCAAAAAGATATAGTGTATGGAGATAACTTTGAAGGGTAAATTGGTAGGTTTTCTATGCAATAGTGTAAGTTAACTTTGGAGGGTAAATTAGATGTTAGATTCACAACCTATATGAAATGTTAATGGCTTATAGGCGAGAAAATGACGGTATTACACTCTAAGTTGTGTCAAGTGACTTAAGTTGACGAAAACTTAGATGAAATAGCTTTGAATACAAGAATAGGGATGAAATTAGTAAATTTTAATGAACTTAGGGACTAATTTGACCGAAAAAATAATTCAGGGACCTAATTTTCACTGAGGTGATAGTTCAGGGACTAAGTCGGCATTTCACCCTATTATTTTTATTGGTTTAAAGCCTTACCTTTTAATTTCTTTTCATTACCAATGCAATATTTGAATTTTTATTTTGTGTTTAAAATTTGACATATCGGGTGGAGAACAAAATTTTAAAAGATGTCAAAGTGCCACATAAACTATCAAATTTAAATTATATGTTTAAAATTTGATATCTCATTTGAAGATAGACTTAACATCTCGATTAGAATCATGTATTACTAGAGATTGTATAAAGTCTAGTTGAGGTAAACTAAATATTTTCTTTTTTGAGCTTATATTAATGAAACTATCAACATCAATCACAGCTTTAGCAACGCGCACACAATGCCCAAGTTTGTGGTCGCAAGAGAGCAAGGGTTGGACTTGGAGTCCCAAGTGATTAATACACATAAGTAATTTAAATTTACAGTTTGTTTCTTAATAAATTGAAGACTAAATGTTAATATTGACAAATATAATGTTAACGGTATTTGTATTTTTTACAAGTGCTATCTACACACAAGTTTTACTTCTTACACATCTATATCAATTTTTGATCATGGGATCAAATGAATTAAAGAAGATCAATGACCAAAATGTGTGGGAAATGAAAATAAGTATGTGAATATCATTGTTCTAAAAAAATATTGGGTTTTTATTGATTGTTGCTTGAAATGAATCTCGTAAATGTAAAGTCGGATTCTCTCTTAAAGTTACCCTTCCTTTAAGTAAAGCCATTTCTATTTATGAAAGGTTAAACGTAATCCTTAGATATGTTTTAGCTCTTTTAAAATTAATATTTTAAAAATTACTTTATTACTAAATTTTTCAATCTCTAACCATACATGACTACATTTTATTTCCTTTCACATTTAGTTACTTTATTTTGGGCTAAGCTTGTCTGCCATGGGCTGCATGTTGCGTGTCATGGGGCTGAACTTAGCCTAATTCTTTTAGTCAGATTCCCTTTAGCTTTTTGGTTAGAGATTATTTTTATCAATTTTAAGAATATGGCATAATAGCCCTAAGCTGGACATGGCTTAAAATATAGCTAAATTTTCGCGGAAAGTCCCCAAAACTTGCATCCTCCTTGACTCACAATAATACATATAAAATTTTCTTTTTAAAGCATAAAATTTTATAAATAGACAAAAGTTAGAGAGATAACATTTGCTAAAGACAGGAGCGAACCAGGTGCAAAATATCACACTATAACTATAGCACAAAAGTATTGCAGAGGAGGTGAGAGATACTGATATTATTTCTCTTGCTTGATTTTGTAATGTGTTTCAATAGCATACGGAGTGCTCTATTTATAAAGCAACTCCCGTGACTTTCAACCAAACTATAATGATTACATTTTGAAAGTATCATACAACCACTATTCCCAAGTCTTCACAATTTTGAGTGGGCATTCATTATTCATCCACTAATTCTATAACACTCCCCTTGGATGCCCACATATCAACATCAGTTGCTTCGTTAAAACCTTGCTCGGAAAAACCCAGTGGGAAAAACCAAAGCGAAGGAAAATGAGTACAACTTTACCTGGATTGTTGATATTGTGTTAAGTATGCTTATGTTGCCTCGTTAAAACCTTGATAGGAAAACCCAGTGGGAAAAATCCTAGTCGAAGGAAAAAGAGTACAACAAGCATGTATCATGGATGCTCCCCCTGATATGTATCTCCCCCTGATTCAACATTCTCCAAATTTAGCTGATTGGTAAGTCGACGTAATCCGATACTCTGCACTAACTTCTGAAACGTGCACTTTGGTAGAGATTTGGTGAACAGGTCTGCCAGATTTTCATTCGAACAGATTTGTTTGACTTCAATAACTTTAGCCTTCTGAAGCTCATGTGCACTGAAAAACTTTGGAGATATGTGTTTAGTCTTATCGCCCTTAATGTATCCTTCCTTCATTTGGGAAACACAGGCTGCATTATCTTCATGGATGACAGTTGGATTGTCTGCCTTTGAAGGTAGACCACATGGATTCCGGATATGATGGATCATTGATCTTAACCAAGAACATTCACGACTTGCTTCGTGTAAAGCAAGTATTTCCGAGTGATTGGAAGATGTAGCAACTAGTGTTTGCTTTGTTGAGTGCCATGAGATTGCTGTATCTCCATTAGTGAAAACATATCCAGTTTGTGAGCGGGCTTTATGTGGATCAGAAAGGAAACCAGCATCTGCATATCTAGCAAGGATCTGGTCATTTGTGGATTTCTTTGAGTAGAAGAGACCCATGTCTGTTGTCCCACGAATGTATTGCAAAACATCTTTGACTCCTTTCCAATGACGAATTGTTGGAGCAGAGCTATACCTTGCTAACAAGTTAATTGAAAAAGCTATATCTGGTCTAGTACATTGTGCTAAATAAAATAAAGCACCTATTGCACTCAAATATAGTACTTCTGGACCAAGAACCAGTTCATCATCTTCTTTTGGATGGAATGGATCTTTTTTAATGTCCAAAGAACGAACGACCATTGAGGTGCTAAGTGGGTAAGTCTTGTCCATGCCAAATCGCTTCAGTATTTTTTCAATGTAAGCTGATTGATGGACCAAAATTCCATTAGCACAATGCTTGATCTGCAGGCCGAGACAATATTTTGTTTTCCCAAGGTCTTTCATTTCAAATTCGCTTTTCAGATATTCAACAGTTTTATTGAGCTCTTCAGGAGTTCCAACTAGGTTCATATCATCGACATATACTGCCACTATAGCAAATCCAGAGTTGAATTTCTTAATGAACACACAAGGGCATATGACATTGTTGGTATATCCTTCTTTGATCAAATACTCACTGAGACGATTATACCACATTCGTCCAGATTGTTTTAGCCCATATAATGATCGCCTTAATTTAATTAAGAACATACCTCGTGGTTTGTTAGTTGTTTCAGGCAACTTAAGTCCTTCTGGGACTTTCATATATATGTCAGTATCTAATTCTCCATATAGATACGCAATGATGACATCCATAAGTCGCATGTCAAGTTTTTTTGAAACCACCAAACTTATTAAGTAACATTGCGTCCATTATAGGAGAGTATGTCTCTTCATAATTAATTCCAGGTCTTTGTGAAAAACCTTGTGCAACGAGTCGTGCTTTATATCTTGCAATCTCATTTTTCTCGTTGCGTTTCCTTGTGAATACCCATTTGTAACCCACGGGGTTTACACCAGGCGGGGTTTGGACTACCGATCCAAAAACACTTCGCCTTTCTAAGGAATTCAATTCTTCCTGGATTACATTTTTCCACTTAGGCCAATCTTGTCTCTATTTGCATTCATCAACAGAGCAGGGCTCAATATCATCACTTAATATGATTTCAGTGGCTACTGCGAATGCGAACATATCGTCGATGATTATTTCATTCCTATCCCACAATTCATTTGTACATGCATAATTTATGGAGATTTCTTTGCTCTCATGTACTTCTGTTTCTTCATGGACGTATGTCTCATCAAGGATATTTTCTTTTTTTGGAAGTACAGAATCATGAATTGTGGATTTGTCATTCATTTTCTCTTCATGAATGATTTCATTTGGATTCAGCTGCGACCTTGTCTTTCTCTTTTGAGGGGCTGAATCTTTTGAACCTAGGGGTCTACCACGCTTCAGGCGTGCACTAGATTCATTCGTTGCCACTTTATTTTGTCCAACAGGGATATCAATTCTTGCATGTGCATTTGCAGCTGGTATATGTGATTTTGTCACTTTCATAGCATCATTAAATGCATCTGGCATTTGATTGGCAATACTTTGAAGATGAACGATCATTTTCACTTCATTTTCACATTGAGTGCTACGTGGAACAAAATGAGACAAGGTGGGTACAACCCATGTTAGCTCTTGCTGTTCTTCTGGAACAATATTTTCTCTCCCTAACGATGGGAAGACTGTCTCATCAAAGTGACAATCAGCAAAACGAGCTATAAACATATCACCTGTCAAGGGTTCCATATATTTAATGATGGATGGTGAATCAAAACCCACATAAATTCCCAGTCTACGCTGAGGTCCCATTTTAGTGCGTTGTGGCGGTGCAACAGGCACATAAACAGCACAACCAAAAACTCGTAAATGTGAAATGTTTGGCTGATGCCCAAACAAGAGTTGTATTGATGAGTATTGGTGGTTGGCTATGGGTCTCAGTCGAACCAATGATGCAGCATGTAAGATGGCATGTCCCCATGCAGAGACTGGTAATTTTGTTTTCATGAGCAGAGTGTGAGCGATTAATTGAAGCCGCTTGATAAATGCCTCTGCTAAACCATTTTGAGTATGGACATAAGGAACAGGGTGTTCAACATCAATGCCTAGTGCCATGCAGTAATCATCAAATGTTCGAGATGTAAATTCACCAGCATTATCAAGTCGGATTGACTTAATGGGGTGATCTGGGAACTGTGCTCGCAACTTAATTATCAGAGCAAGAAGTCTCACAAAAGCTACATTTCGAGTAGACAATGCAAACATGTGACCATCGGGTAGATGCATCAACCAAAACCATAAAATATCGAAATGGTCCACAAGGTGGTTGAATAGGTCCACAAATATCCCCTTGAATTATTTCCAAAAATGATGGGGATTCAGCATCAACCTTTAATTGTGATGGTCTAGTTACCAACTTTCCTTGGGAACAAGCCTTGCAAGGGTTATCATTTGAGACATCAATGTGTTTGCTTAATAATGGATGTCCATTAGAGTTGGTAATGATCCTACGCATCATGGTGGATCCTGGATGACCTAGATAGTCATGCCAAAACATATAAACTTTTGAATCAATGAACTTCTGGTTTATGATAGTATATGCCTCAATTGCCTTTATGTACGTATAATACAATCCACTCGATAAACCATGCAACTTCTCGAATATACGCTTCTGGGTATCATTGGAGGTAATGCATAGATATTCCACATTTTCTGCACTTTTCGTTTCAATGTGGTATCCATTTAGACGTATGTCTTTATAACTCAACAAATTTCGAGTGGATCGAGTAGCGTACAATGCATTCTATATGGACAATATTGTTCCATTTGGTAACATGATCTGGCCTTTTCCTGAGCCTTCAATTATATCTGATTGTCCTGATATTGTTGTTACCTTTACTTTTGCAAGCATCAAGCTTAAGAAATACTTTCGATCTCGAAGTATTATATGCGTGGTTGCGCTGTCTGCAAGACAAATATTTCCACCATTGCTTTTGTTTTGAGAATAACCATAATTTTTATCCATGTCCTATGAGTAAGGAAATTACAGTTAAAAACTGTTTATTCATACTGCAATACCATTTTTATTGAATTGAAAATGTGAGCATTAAACCACAAGTACAAATACAAGAGTACATCAAACATAAATGATTCACTCGGACCCATATACTTCATTCCCTCTTTCAATAATGAAGTCTGAAACATCAATGTGGGTTGTGTTCAATTGTCTTGATAAATCGAACACTGGGTCAGGTATATCCATTGGTTTAGCCTGGTCGAGGAAATTGATCTCGACACCCTTCTCCTTGAGAGAGGCTTGATATAGATCCACCAGATGTTTTGGGGTATGATAGGTACGTGCCCAGTGCCCACTGCCACCACACCTATGGCAAACTCCTTTAGGATTTCTAGGAGTGTTCATATGAGCTTTTCCTTTCTGGTGATTTGCATTCTTAAAGCTGTGGCCTGGATTATACCTTAGAACCTGGTTGTGAAACTGGACACCATGGTTCTTGCCTTTCCCGTTCCACCGGCCTCGCTTGTGACCACATCCCCGTTTGTAATTATTTCCACGAGAGGATATGGTTTTCCCTTCAAGGGAAGCAACATTCACTTCTGGGAATGGTGCTGATCCGATAGGTCGGGACTGATGATTCTTCATCAGAAGCTCATTGTTTTGCTCGGCTATAAGGAGTACAGATATCAGCTGGTTGTACTCAGTAAAGCCTTTTTCTCTATACTACTGCTGTAGGAGCACATTGGAGGCATGAAAGGTGCAAAAAGTCTTTTCCAGCATATCTTCCTCAGTTATTGTTTCTCCAGAGAGCTTCAACTGGGAGCTAATTCTAAACATTGCAGAATTGTATTCAGCCACCGTTTTGAAATCCTGGATCCTTAGGTGAGTCCACTCATAACGAGCCCTTGGAAGAATCACTGTTTTCTGGTGATCATATCTATTTTTCAGTGCCTTCTAGAGGGTTAATGGATCTTCAACCGTGAGGTACTCGCTCTTCAGTCCCTCATCAAGGTGGCGACGGATAAAGATCATGGCCTTCGCCCGATCTTGGGAGGAAGCACTGTTATCCTCCTTGATGGTATCTCCAAGATTTCCTGCCTCCAGATGGATCTTGGCATCCATTACTTAAGTAAGGTAGTAATTTCCAGAAATATCCAGGGCAACAAAATCAAGCTTTGCCAAGTTCACCATTTTCTTTTCTGAAAGAAAAATGAGGTGTGTAAGAACTTGAAATAATATGTACTCTGGAGGAATATATTGTTAGAACTTCTAGTTCTTACAAATTTTTCATTTTGATCTTCAGGCCAAAATGATAAGCACTCGAAACTTCAGGCTTGAGATTTACATGATTATTGAGAAGAAAGATTGTACCGCACAATTCTCATCGAAAAATTTAAATATGCAGAGCAAGGTGGGTGATTATACCACACCACCTAAAATTGCAATAAAATTAAATAGCAGGCAAATTTAAATATGCAAGGTAGGGTGCGGGATTATACCGCACCACCTAAAATTTGCAGTAAAAATATATCTGTAGTCCAAGAAAGACGATGATACCGCACCATCTTTGATTGCAGCAAAGATAAATAAATATTGGGTTAGTAATTAGGAGCTACACCAAACAAGAAATAAAAGATATAAGTAACTGTTATGTTGAGAACTAAAAGCAGACATGGTGCAAACAGTTCTTCGCGAGGGTATATCCAGTAGGTGAGGCAGAGGAAGAAGAAGAACAGTAAAATCCTTGGAGGAAACATTTTTCTTTTGGCAAAGAGAAATGAGAAATGGTTAGAGAGTCGTGCTGATAACGTGTTATAAATAGGCAAAAGTTAGAGAGATAACCTTTGCTAAAGACAGGAGCGAAGCAGGTGTAAAATATCACAATATAACTATAACACAAAAGTATTGCAGATGAGGTGAGAGATACTGAAATAATTTCTCTTGCTTTCTTTTGCAGTGTGTCCCAATAGCATACAGAGTGCTCTATTTATAGAGCAACTCCCGTGACTTTCAACCAAACTATAATGATTACATTTTGAAAGTATCATACAACAACTATTCCCAAGTCTTCACAACTTTGAGTGGGCATTCATTATTCATCCACTAATTCTATAATATAAAAATCTTTTTAGAATTTTATCCTGTTCGGTGGTTGTGGAGCCAAAAATAATCACAAGGCGACACATGGATTTTTGGGTAAAAAAGGACAAAAATACCCTTGAGGCATACTGAGATTCTTACACGCGAGCAGCGGGCAATCATCCGTAAAAAATGCTCCAAAAGAGGTAACTACTTAAGTCCATCTCATCAAAATTCCCTTTTGCAAAGTAACCTACAAAATATTATGTTAATTGGTTAATTAATGGATTAATTACCCAATTAATCCATTAAATATCAATTAAATCATCCAATTAACCACAAAATATATCCCATTCAATCTCAAAGCTACGCAAGGGCCGGCCACCATTCCAATCCTCACGTTTCTCATTTTCTCTATTTTATTACCCAAATTAAAATAGACATTTATTTTTATAACCTCCCATTTCCTTTCATATTTAATTAGCCAATAAATTGGCTAATTAAACCAAAAATTGAACCCAAAAACCCTTGTATTGGCCGGCCCTCTCTTCTCAAAAATGGGCAAGCCTAACCCTATAAATAGGCTCCTATTTTCACCAAACACTCATTCCAACACCTGGGCAAAAATCCTAAAATTCTCTAAACACTCTTTCTCTCTAAATTCTAACTTTGGCATCGGAGGTTCTTCGGTCAAAGCCCCCCCCATTCATCGTGGGCGCGTGAGGCTCTTGGCCTTAACCTAAGGTGTTAATTGTTTTGTAGGTGCAAAATTGTCCAAGATCAAGGAGGAAGAAATTTGCATCCACAAATTGGTGTTTTCATTGAGAGAAAGAAATCCACACTCGTAGAAGACTCTCGCATAAAAAAGGTTTTTTCTCTAATTTCTAGTCCACTTGTATTTTTTCATACGTTCTTATTATTAGATTTTTTTATTTGTAAAGGTTCTTTGATAAAACGTATAAAAATAAATAAAAAAATACAATGGCTAGAAATTTAGAAAATTCCACGAGTGAAAATTCAAATATTCAAGAATTGGGACCACGACGATCCACAAGATTAAATGTGAACCTAAGTGGAGCGGCACCACCACCACGAGTTACCACCACGGGAACTACGCGGTGGCTACCACGGTAGCCACCCACGGCGAGGTCCATGACGCCATCACCACAGCCCGAGCCGTGCCATCCAAGGCTAAGGCCCAAGCCATGTTACTCCAAGGCCAACGCGAGCCTAATGCGTTGTCGAGCCGAGCCCAAGCCTCGCACCCACGTGTGCCACACGCTAAGCAGCCCACTTTCGTGGCCCAGCCTGCTCCCGTCGAGCAGCCCACTCCCGTGGCCCAGCCTGCTCCCGTCGAGCAGCCCACTCTCGTGGTCCAGCCTGCTCGCACCGAGCAGCCCACTTCCGTGGCCCAGCCTGCTCCCACCGAGCAGCCCACACTCGTGGTCCAGCCTGCTACCGCCGAGCAGCCCACTTCCGTGGCCCAGCCTGCTCTCGTAGCCCATCCTACTCTCATGGCCTTTCAAGCAGCCCAAGTCGGCCCAAAACTATCTCAACCATCCGGACTTACCATCTAGCCGGGGGTATTCTCACCATATTTCTCCGCGAATTTGGCATTTCCCAACCCAAATCTCGCGCCCGGAGTTTACCACCCTTCCACTGCTCAAGGAGACACATTTCTTCCAAGCTCTTCCAATCCAAATGGCCAACAACACTTGTCTCGACAAGTCATAGAGTTGACAAGCGCCCTTGCACAACAGACGACCTTGGTGAATCAGCTCTTGCAACACAACGAGATCCAACGTGCCCCAGATGAGGTGTCCCGAAGTAGGACAAGGGCAGACGAGGAACCTCTCCAACAGTGTCCCGGCAAGCAGCCACTCAACCAGCCACGAACCAAACGTTCCGCCATAGTACATTCCCGACTGAGCTCCCGAGATAGCGTATACTCCCGTCTTAGCGCGGGGAGGAGCGTGCACTCTCGGTTAAGCCCACAGACGAGCATACACTCACGGTTGAGACCATACTCCAATAAATAACATGCACAACCTTCCAGGCGAAGTGTTCTTTCGTGGCTAAGCCCGCAAGGAGCATCATCCACCTCGCATCGGAGTAAGCAGCACGATGGATGGAGAGAAGCAGTCACTCAATCCGGCTCAAGCTCAACCAGCAGCCTGCGAAGAATTCCCTCGCTTACTAGGCACGAACAACATGCACTGCAGCCGCGACATAGACGAGCCGAGCGCGTAGAAGAGCAGCCTAGACCAATAGGTCACGACTGGGGGCAGCCGGGAGCTCCACTACCCCAACAAAGGCAAATTCAGGAAGAAGTGGAGAGAATCTTGACCAAACGATTGCACGATTTCCAACGCAACGAGGTCACCAATAAGGCACTACGACGGGATATGACCAACATAAGCAGGTCACCATTCACAGACGAGATCGAGCAGGCAGTGCCTCCACACGAGTTTAGCATGCCACATTTCACATCCTTCAAAGGAGATGGAGACCCGGAGAGACACTTAAAGCACTATCGAAGTGCAATGATCCTCTATCGAAACAATGACGATCTCATGTGCAAGATATTCGCCACTACTCTACAAGGCGAGGTGCAGGATTGGTTCTACACCCTGCCGCCACAATCTATCCGGAGTTTCGACGAACTTTTTTTGGTTTTCACCAAAGAATATTCATCCTACCGCTCGATCAAGAAGAAGTCCGACCACTTGTTCAGCGTCAAGAAGAACCCAAAGGAGTCGCTTCGCAACTATTTGAAGAGGTTCAAAGTAGAGAAGGCAAAGATAGTCGGATGCAACGACTCAATAGCTAGAGCAGCCTTCCAAAAAGGACTTCCAACAGACCACCCGCTGTTCGAAAAATTGATCATGAAAGAAGATCTGACTCTGGCAGACTCTTTCGCTCTAGCAGAAAAGCATGCACTTTGGGACGAGGCTCGCTGATCCAGATTCAAGGACCGGAAGGAGTACCCGATATCACATCCCAACTATCCAAACTGGAAGCAACGGATAACCTATTCGCATGTTTGACGGTATCTGAAGCAGCAATAAGCTCTACCATCATACGAGAAGAGCTGGGGGCCTGACTACCTGTATTCCACAGTTCAAAAGCTCTCCTCGATGCTACCAAAAATTCAAAAAATGAACTTTGGCGATAGTTGTTGCAACCCAAAAGCTCAAGTTTTACCTTCAGACGCATGTAGTCATCATCATGACGCATTATTCCGCCCAATCTAGACGCGCGATGATAAAGGCGCAGACACTGGCGGTGCAAATTTTTTTGACGAACGCAACAACTCAACGCAAAAGGCACGCCAGGTGCAGACGAACGCTAGAATGACGCACTCGGAAATAAGTTTTGTCCTCGTCGCCCCAAAAGGTTCTA
This sequence comes from Cotoneaster glaucophyllus, assembly GCA_036320875.1. Lineage (NCBI taxonomy): Eukaryota > Viridiplantae > Streptophyta > Magnoliopsida > Rosales > Rosaceae > Cotoneaster > Cotoneaster glaucophyllus. Next base: position 16,060,152 of record CM070070.1, on the reverse strand, counting down.
CATAAGAGCAGCATGTACCAGCATTTGAGCACTATCTCCTGCTATGTGTCACACGGCCCCAACCGACATTTGCTCCATAATTCAACTCTAGAGTGGCCCAATACCGGCAGTTGAGCATTTCCTGCTACGTGTAACATGGCACCAGCTCCACGGCTCCCTACTACGCCTTCACGCCTAGCCTAGGCAATGCAACAAATAGGCCAAACGATGCCCCGGAGGCAGCCGAGCACACCTTAGCCTCACCTGCTTCCTTAATGGAGATTTCTGGCATTTGCATGTCGACGACGCATCCAACTACAAAGGATTGGAAGCAGATGTGGTCTTTGTCGCCCTAGACGGTTCAATGTTCGAGCAGGCGATCACCTTAGGCTTCAAAGCATCTAACATTGAAGCAGAGTACAAGGCCCTACTAGCAAGCCTCCGAATGACAAAGACTTGGCGGTGAAGAAGCTTGCAATTCATTCCGATTCCCAGCTAATCACCAGCCAAACTACTAGGGAGTACGCTGCAAAACATCCAAGGATGACACAATACCTAGAGAAGGTACGCAAGCAATTTGAGGCATTCCAGACCTACACTCTCACTCAAGTTTTGCGGGCAGACAACTCCCACGCAAATGCGCTAGCCAGCAGTCGAAATGTCACAGATTAGAGTCTAGAAAGCTCCAAATAAGGGCAGCATGCTACTACATGTGGAATGACATTCTCATCTGAAGATCTTACACAGGACCACATCTCTGCTGCCTAACGCCTCCCCGATGACTTGAAGGTTTTAAGCTCAATCCATGAATGCATTCGTGGAAACCACTCCGGAGGTTGATCCTTAGCACATAAGGCTCTTAACGCAGGCTACTACTAGCCTATCATACACCAAGATGCTAAGGAGTTAGTACAAAAGTACGATCGCAACGACCGCTGCCAACGCTACAAGCTAGCACCAGCACTGCTTACCAGCGAGCTACACCCACAGATGAGTCATTGACCATTCATGCAGTGGGCAATCGACCTGGTAAGACCTATGTCGCCTACTACTGGGGGCAGATGCATGATGATCATGGCAACCGACTACTTCACCAAATGGGTAGAAGCAGAGCCCATGACGACCACGACTCAGACGGACATAGAGCTCTTCGTATAGAGGAACATCATTTGTTGATATGGCATCCCTCAGTTCATCGTCACCAAACAATGACCCGCAATTCATGGGCAGAGATTTGGCGAACTTCTTTCAAAGATATGGCATCAAGCAGCACATGTCCACGTCGATGAATCCTTAAGGCAATGGGTAGGTCGAAGCATCCAACAAGACGATCCTCGACTGCCTCAAGAAATCCCTCACCAATAAGAAGGGAAGATGGCCAGACGAATTCCGTATATGCTTATGGGCATATCGCACCACCAAAAGATGAGCAACCGGTGAAATTCCTTTCTCTTTGGCATTTGGCTCAGAAGCAATCATTCATCCTAATGTCATCAATCCAAGTATCATCGTTCTACTACTAAGCATTGAGCAGAACAATAAGGAGATGGCCACAAGCTTAGATCTGGTAGAGGAGAAGCGCGAGCAGACCATCACCCGCATGACAGCCTACCAATAACAGCTCCTCTCTAGCTACAACAAAAGGGCCAAGATCCGGCAGTTCCAGCCCGAAGATCTTGTCCAAAGAAAAGCCTTCATCACTGCCCGCATAGAAGGCTCCAAAAAGATGGATCCCATCTAGGAAGGTCCGTACAAGATCAGCAGAGTAGGCGGCAAGAGTAATTACACCCTCGCCACCATGAAACGACAAAAAGATCAAAAAGCAGTGGAACGCCTACAATCTGAGGAAGTACCAGGTGTGATCTCCCGCTATAACAAAGCCCGAAGACTCAAGCAGCTCGACAGGCACCACCTCACAAGTCGAGGACTATCCAGTTGTTATGCAGTTCCTACCTTATAGCTAAGTTCTCGTTTTTCAATGAGGAATTCAGAAGTAATCACAACTTGGCTTGGCTGCATGTTTACAACAACTGATCACTCCTGCACTTCAAAAGAAGACTACGCCTTTTTTAGGGACTCACCGCAGGAATTGCACCCCCTGAGGGACCAACCATGCTTTCCAGTGTGAGAGGATAAACTAATTCCCCGACACCCACATGAGTCTACTCTTCAAAGCGAGAGGATAAACTCTACACTCCGAATATCCAGACGTGGATGAGCCTGGCTGCCCTAGTATAACTAGATGCACGATGGCTTGCGCTGGGATTCCTAGAAGTAGCCACAATGGTCTTTTTCAAGGCTTAGCTAATTGAAGGATTTTGGGTCTCTTGGCCTAATCTGCAGGGAACCAGGCCCTAGAGACGGAGGGGGCACATTACGCAATACATCCGATGGACGGCTGCCCTAGAACCCTAAAGCTGCTACCGAGTGCACTAAGGTAGCCTACGGTTTCCAGAAGACTGCCTACGGCTTGCTCTTCGAGCAGTAAAACCGCGCTAGACTTATACAACCGCACATTCTTGCGAAAGGTTAAACAAGCTAGCGTGCATATATGAAGTTTTATCCACTGCCGACATGCTACGTAGTCGATAAGCTTCACCTCTGCCAAGAGCGGAACACCTTACACCAAGTCCTAAAGTGTTGTGATACTTGCTACGCAACCTACGGAATTGGAGAAAGCCAAGGTTAACAGCCTAGCGGTCACGCGGACTTGTCTGCTTCTGTAAGTAAGGCGTCCGGCTGCCGACCCTATGGCTAACAACTTTGCAAAGTTTTACACCAACACCTACGACTGCATAGGTTACGCGGCCTGTCTGCTTATAAAAAAGTAGCACGCCTGCCACTGGTCTATAAAGTCTAAAGGTTAGGGCATGAACAAAAGAAGCGAAGATGGAGAAAAGCGAAGGAAGCAAGTTTATTAAATTTTCTAGCAAAATTGATAAACAACTAGCAAAGACTGAATGAGTTCAAGCAAAGCAAAAAGCAACAAAGGAAATAAACAAAATCCTAAAGACTACCTAGAAGACTACTTTTCAGCAGCTTGCACACTCCACGACTACTTGGTCGCCACACTTTCAGCAGCGGCACCATCCGGCGCTTCACCCTTGGCTTCTCCAGCCTGGGCACCAACATCTCCGACTACTTCACCAATGAAGGCCTCAAAAAGTAAAGGTGAACAAGTATTTCGGAGAAATAAAGAAGGTCTCGAAACCTCGAGCCCATCCTTCTCACCCTTCAGCTGCTCATTCTCCTCGAGCAGACCAACACGGACGCGCTGCAGCTCATCCATTTCCATCTTCAGACTTTTGTTGATCTTCAATACACCTTGAAGTTCCAACACTTGGGGTTCAAGCCTACTGACGATTTTCTTGAAGTGGATCATTTGATTATAAGCAACAATCAACTCTTCATCCTTTGCATAAGCAGTGAAACGAAGCTCAGAAACTGCAAACTCAAGATCTTTATCCTTTCATACTTAACTTGGATCGCATCAAGCCCAGTCTTCAAGTCAACGATCTCTTGGCAAACGGTCTAAAGCTGCAGAGAAATGGGGGCAGAAATATTAGACCCCTTCAAAGCAACGAGCTCAGAATCCAACCTCTTAATCTCCTTGGTTGAGGAATAAGCTTCAGCTGCCATAGTCTTCGCCACCCTCCTTGGCAGCCTTGCTATATTTGCATCATAGTAAGCAGATCAGTCATTCTATATTGTGTCGTATGCTTCGCAAAGGAACTTGGGCAAGCAAACCTTTCTAACGCCATCAACAAACTTGGCACAAGCGTCCGTGTCTTCAAGCAGATCTGGTTTCAAGAGCACACATATCTCATCAGCCTCCCTAGAAGCAGGCTTAATGGATTTCTCACAGCTGCCCGTGCTAGCAGTCTCTTCCTTCCCAGTGGGCGAATCAGTCTCAATAGCAGAGGAAGTAGGCCTTGGCGCTACCTTAGCAACAGAGTCCATCTCATTGCTCTTTATAATAGCAAGCTTCTCCAAATGTGAACCAGACTTGGCTCTCAACGGACGTCTTGGTACAAACTTCGGCACTGGGGGCATGAAAGCACCTTTACATTGAGCAATTCTATCAGCAATCGTACAAGCCATTCTTGACATGGCCAGCGCCACATGCTCAGATCTAGCAGCCTCAATCACAGACCTCTCGGCAGCAGGCAGACCCTCACAAGCAGCAGATGAAGTCTTAAGTTTTTCCCAACCGGCATCTCTTGAGCAGGCGGGAAGATCTCTTATTTCCACCTTCATTCATAATAGGCCACACAACAGCATTCAGGCAAGCCAATGCATCCGCCTTGATCCTCTTTACCTCCTCTCTCGGGAGCAGCCTACTTTTCTCCTTACAAAGAGGACTAAGCAGCTAACGCCATTCACGGTACTCAGCAGAGGAGCTCAACCCAACATTCTAGTAGGCAAGAGGTCTGCATGCCCAGCATTCCAGCAGCCCATGAAGCCCTCGACATTCTCATTTCTCTCAATCGCCAGTTTGGCCCGCGTCAGGTCCAAGAGCCTAAAGAATATGAGCCATGCAACTACCCGAGCACTGCGCCCCAGCGCCTCAGTTTGCGGCCCCAGCAGCTCAAGCTGCCCTTGGCTCTAGCCAAGCCAAGCAACCCAAGCAGTGGCTATTGCCACAACACCTCATCGACCCATGCCAAACCGACTCATGGCTCTTCCCAGCCGACGTGTTGCACCACCCCGACGGCTGCCCCGCGACAGCACTGTCCAAAAAGAAGACAAGAAAATTTTTCTTACATCGGTGCGGCACGGAGAAGACGAAGAAATCAACAAAAGACGGTCCTTTGCACGGGCAAGATGTAGAAGATTGCTAGAGGAGGGGGAACAAATATCCTCTAAGCTTTCTCTCTTGTAGGGTAAAATAAATCGCTCTCCAAAGTTGATTTAATAACCCACTTAAGGTGGACTTAAATAGGCTTTGAGAGAAATTTATTTCCCTTTCCTAGAAAGACCTAATTTCCAATTAAAGAGGGAATCTACGTCAAAATAGGAAACAAGCCTATGTTTCCTAAAGCGAGAAGATCTCTACACCTCCTACCCTTTCCTGCGAGCAGCTCAACAGGTGTGGGGGCATTTGTGGAGCCAAAAATAATCACAAGGCGACACGTGGATTTTTGGGTAAAAAAGGACAAAAATACCCTTGAGGCATACTAGGATTCCTACACGCGAGCAGTGGGCAATCATCCGTCAAAAATGCTCCAAAAGAGGTAACTACTTAAGTCCATCTCATCAAAATTCCCTTTTGCAAAGTAACCTACAAAATATTATGTTAATTGGTTAATTAATGGATTAATTACCCAATTAATCCATCAAATATCAATTAAATCATCCAATTAACCACAAAATATATCCCATTCAATCCCAAAGCTACTCAAGGGCCGGCCACCATTCCAATCCTCACCTTTCTCATTTTCTCTATTTTATTACCCAAATTAAAATAGACATTTATTTTTATAACCTCCCATTTATTCCTTTCATATTTAATTAGCCAATAAATTGGCTAATTAAACCAAAAATCCTTGTATTGGCCGGCCCTCTCTTCTCAAAAATGGGCAAGCCTAACCCTATAAATAGGCTCCTATTTTCACCAAACACTCATTCCAACACTTGGGCAAAAATCCCAAAATTCTCTAAACACTCTTTCTCTCTAAATTCTAACTTTGGCATCGGAGGTTCTTCGGCCAAAGCCCCCCCTCCCCCATTCATCGTGGGCGCGTGAGGCTCTTGTCCTTAACCTAAGGTGTTAATTGTTTTGTAGGTGCAAAATTGTCCAAGATCAAGGAGGAAGAAATTTGCATCCACAGTGGTCATTATGAAATGGATAATATTAGAGAGACCAAATTTTTAAACAAAATTTGCAAACATGTGTCACTAATAAGAAACAAACATATTAGTCGATACCTAATTAATAGTCTAATCATCTATAAGCACATCATCTAGTTTGCAAAATTAATTTAAAAAATTTAATCTCTCTAACATTACCCAAAATGAAATCATGTGAGTTTTGTACAACTGAACTCATTTATGAAGAGAAGAAAAAGAATAAATGTATTAACTGACGTCGAAATAAACAAATTTAATGTTTTTTTTTGGTCAAAAAACAAATTCAATGTTGTTTTTGGTCAAAAAACAAATTCAATGTTGGGTTGACGTTTAGTTTGTGTCGGCTTATGATTGTCGGTGGTTGAGATAGCCTTGAAAGTTGGCGACAATATTCGTCGAGAAAACGTTTTCTGTATTTTAACAAATTACAAGAAGAGAAAGGTAAGAAAGTTGAGTGTGACCCAATCTTTAAGAGGACGTGAAAAGTCCGATGTTAGGGAAAAGATCAAATCCTACAAGGACTTGTAAGGGTTTGAGTTCCTACAGGCGAGATGTAGAAGTTTCCCCTAATGTTCTACTATTCTTTTTGTTTAATTCTGAGTCGTGTTTTGATAGTACGGAATATATAAGGTTCGTCACAGTTTGAATATTGCGGTGCTTTTGATTTGGGATTATGTATTGTTGAATCCTAGGAGACGGACACTACCGAACTGCAAGCTTGTCATGTGCGAAATTTTGTTTTTAGGACATTGCATTTATACTGGCCTCAACCTCCAAGCTTGTCAGTATTTCTTACTTTCTCTGTTGTTTATGTTGATTGTATACACATTTCTTGTTGTATTATATTTGGTTGTAGTTTTGTGAGTATTGTTATCGGAATTTATATTATTATTTTCATATTTTCTTAAATTGCTTCAACAAAGATTGTATTGACCAAGCACGGAAACCACTCCCAAATTTGCGAGAAACATTTTCCCCGTCACACTATCAAGTGGCGTACTAATTCACTCATTTTATATTTATAATACACGACTAGGTAATGGTCGATTATTTTCTAATTAAGAAAAAGCAATTTCCCATTTTGACAAATCATTTGTTTTGATCGTCACACTATCACGTGGCATTACTATTTCACCTATTTTATATCTATAACACGTGGTCGGGTATTGCATGTTTCCTGTCCAATTAAGAAGGAGCAATTTCCCATTCTAAAAAATCATAATTGATACACGTTGAAATAACTCATTGAAGATACAAAAAGAACAATTTTGCACACGATTCATCTGTGATTGTCAAAGATGCATGAGTGCATACTTACAAGATTCATAAATTTTTAACTGTATAATTTACTCACATTATAATACGTGAATTTTTTAAACTAAATAATGGTGTGACCGTAAGACAAAAAAAAATGCTAAATTTCGATCTGTCCTGAAAAATTAAGGTAGATTTAAGAGGTCAACGGTTTGAATTGGCCAAATATGAACTCCACCAATTCAAAAGTGGAATTTTGCAGTGGGGCAATATGTTTGCAACCTCTCCTTTGAAATGGCTTCTTCGCTCAATTGCGTTTCGACAGGTTGCAATTGCATGGTAAAGAGTTCAGATAAATGCTCAGGAGACTCTCAAAAGTTAAACTTCCTATGAATTTTTTGCCACCTCATATTTTTGGCACAATGTTTTATACGGAGCTTTAACGAAAAGGCTTTCTCCAAACTTTTTCTTAACAAAAAAACTACCTAATAACTTTATTCAATGAAAATGACTTAAATTTTAATGAAAAGAACAAAAAAATACACACAAACAGACTTAAGTCTTAAAACTCACGGGTTGGAAGCCCCGCCCTGCCCTGCCAAAATAAATGTAGTTCATCACAGGTCCACCATTTGACATAGCTTGCCCAGTCACAAGTTTGAGATGTTGAATTTCTTCCTATCCGTTCATCGTACATCGTGCGGCCAGAAATCATTATAAATATTTTTTATTTAAAATTAAACACAAACAATATTTAACGAAAACTAACCACACGATATAAGATGAATTGATAGAATGTGAAGATCTCTAGAATTCTTACGAAGAACACCGGGAGAGGATCCTCATCCCTTCAGTGCATCGTTCAATGCTACAAAACAAACAAAAACAATTTGTTTCGGAAAAGTCAATTTCATTCAAATAAGGACAAGAACCAGAAGTTAGATGGAATCAGAAAAGCGAGGAAACCTCCACAAACAAGATGCTACAATTTTATTTACTTTTTGGTTCCCGTTGTAGGCAAAGAACTTGTACATTGGATGCTGATTGGCTCAATTAATGAAACATTGTGTAAATGGGCATAAATTCAAGGTAAATCTTTCTTGCCCATATCGACACAACATAGAAAGAAGAACATTTATTAGGACATGATACGAACACGTACACATCATTGTGCCCGTGGAGTGGTACTTCCGCCTATTGAGCGGCGTAGCACCACTTCAGTCTAGTAAACCATCTGATGGGTCGTTGTTAGTTTTCATACGCACCCCTGCCCAAGATAAATCGGATCATATGATATACAACTCGAACATGAGAAATTCTTGTATACAATCACAAGAGATCAACACAGGATCATTAAGTTTAACAAAAAATAAAAAAAAATTTCTTAAGATTACCAATATAAACTCATTAGCTGTAATGTTATTTGGCCTAATCTCAACACGGAAGGGTGAATCCCTTCCACTGAGGACACGGAAATGTAGCAGCAACAGAGACTTTGTTAAGCAGTTATGCTTTCTCCTGAGAACGGCTGACTATCTGTTTGGGCAGGAATTTCGCTGGGAAGGGTACCTGGCTCGAGCACATTGCTCCCCGAGGAGTTGGCACTTTGGTTGGTTGTCGGGCTCCTGCTTGTTGAGAGTCTGTGAGAGGAGTACAAAGTTAGTTCTGAAAGATACCTTTGTGGGGCCTTAGGTGTAGGCCTTGAGGCTCGTAATCAAAACTAATTAAGTGATAAGGCGTGCCACTGCCATCTCAGTATGGCAGATGTAGAACAAGTGTGTTTAAGTTGATTACTTGCACCCCAAGTTATTCTGACTTCTTGTTATCAAAGGATTGTCGTGGATGGGTTAAGTCCACATTAAGTTCTTTTCTATGCCTTGAGATCAAGGACTTTTAGTTCATTATCTTGTATGCTTAAAGGGTGATGGTTCGGATCCGATTGAGTCATCTGTTTAATTTCCACTTAGTCTTCTTATGGCAATAAAACCACTAAGTGAACCAGATCTGAGAACTGATGGAACTCTGAATCATTAAAAGACTAGAAATGACTTGAATATATACTGGGGAATACATTATAACACCAGATCTACTAATTGAAAAATAAGAAAAAGAGAGTCGGACAAGATTTCACCTTGTTGGGCAAGGTTAAACGTCTTGCGATCTCTTCTCCTGGTAGTTACAGAGGGTTGCGTGCTAAAAAAAGGGGTGAGTGGTAAACGAGTTTACACGAGGGAATCGATACTACAACATTTAGAGAAAGTAGCAGAGTTTTTACACTGGACAAAAGATGTCTTTCTGAGGGGAATCTATGGCTAAAAAGGGTGCATAGTCTGGACAAAGCGTAGCTTTCTAGGTATTTGCTTGATTGAGAGGTAAATTGTATATTTGTTTGTTTGATGGGTTGAGTGTCCTTGTCTATGGGGCCTCTTACTCCTTTTATAGGCCAATTAACCCGACTGTTTGTAGTTTTGTTCGTGCCCAAAAGCAACTGGAGAGTAGTGACTCATCAGTATTTTACTTGCATTGCCACTGAAAAGTACTTTTTGCTGTCTATGAGTTAGTCTCCATCACTTGTCTCATTAAAGTATCGACACATAGCCTATGCATTAATGGGAAGCAGCCACATTGTCTTGAAATGGTTTGTTTGGGCTTGGCGCTGGGCCTTGAGTGAGTCTCTTCACTTTAGTCCTTTTGGGCCTTTCTTCCTTTAGGCCCAAAGTTCAAATATTAACCCAAATAGTGCCCCCTTTAATCATTGTTGAGGCTGCAATCCCAGGAACTAATAATGATTAAATAGTCGTCGTATGCGCACACCTTTCCTCCAGACTTGCATCGTTTGAAACAATCAACCGTTGATTAACCGCGACCTCTGCACTAACCCACGAACTCCACTATTCATTAACTATTCCCTTGTATAAATATCTTCTTTTAAACACTTAGACTAAATATCTTAATCTTTCCAAGCCTTCGTATTTTCCAGAAACCTAGGTCCCTCAGATTCTTCAAATTTCTTCTTATTCTCTATCTTTTACTTTAATCTTCTTCCCAAACTTGTCTAATGGCTCCCAAAACTACTCACACTTGCTTCTCTTATGACTCGGGTGAAGGTATTACCAACCTACATCTTCTGCTTAACGGTCTTCATCGCCCTCGGGCAGGTCTACGCACTGAACTTTTCTTTGAAGAAGACGAAGTATATTCCTTGGGACTTGCGTGGACTTCTCAGATCCCAATTACCATAAAAACTAACATGCCTAGGGACAATTGGTTCACCCCTAACCCATTTTTGGTTGAGTCAGGCATTTCTTCATCTAAGTGGTCGCAATATCGTCGCGACTTTCCTCTGATGAACGACCCAGCTTGGGTTCAGTGGATAAACGAGCTAGAGCCAACCTTCAAAAGGAAATGGATGAACAATGGTATCTATGAGCTGATAATGCTTTCAAAAACTACCATGGTTGCTAAGCTCGAGCTACTCACCATCGCCCTTCTTTTCTGGAATTTGGGCATCAACACTTTTGATATTAGGATGGGCCCTATGTCCCCAACTATTCTAGATCACAAGTCTTCGGGCTAAGGCCTTCGGGTAGAATCGTGGATGTCACTCACGATTGGGCTCTCCTTTCTCGCCCCGTTTGCTGAAAGTTCGGGCTCATCCGCTTCTCTACTCCAACTATAATATAACTCTGCAACCTTCAAGAGTTATGGGACCTCTTTTAAGGGTTTCATCCCTTTTGTGAAGAAAAGTTTTGGTGCAGACTCCTCATATGCCAACATAGATAAAAAAACATATGTACTTCCTTCTGTACTAGCTTAACAAGCATGTTTTCCCAAATAGATCCAAGGGGGTGAAGGTCGAGTGGATCCCTTTAGTGGAAGCTCTTCATAATTTCGATGACGTCGCCACGGGCCCATTTCTTCTCTCTCATCTCTACCATCTCCTCTTTGAGATGACTCGGGAAGAACCGTTTGAGACCAACCTTAATGTACCAATCTGGATGATCCAAATATGCTTACAATGGTACTTCCCAGAATTCCGGGCTGCCAATTTGGAGTTTCCAGAAGGTGTGGCAACTGCCCGAATTCTAGCTGAAACTCTTCCCACAGATCATTCTACATTTGCTTGCTTCTATTTTTTTAGAGTCTGTAGGACTCGGTTATACTTGGAATGAGGAGCTTCCGTTTTAAAGAGATATCCTTGGTTTATCGACCAAGCCTTCCAAGACGCATTCAGGGAAGATACCAATCCTTCCTGGAAGGAAGGATTCATCAGCTGAATCCAACCAAGAGACATAGCTTGGGGAGTTCGTAGTGATCGTTACGAACGCAGGCTGGAAGTTTACCTCTCGAATTTCTATAGTAGGCAACTAGGCTTCGGGCAAGTCATCCTTATTCCGTTTTTTTATTTTGTACACTATGGCACTTCATACCGTCTTCAATCTCTTCCAGAGGTCACTTTCTGAGCTGCCCGACGCAGTCTTGAGGTTATGAGCAAGGCCGTCTGGAAATTTGTAGTTCTTAACTTTGAGTGTTCCTCAACTTTCTCCATTTTGTGGGAGGCTAAGTGGACTAAGAAGTATGGAGGAGACTTTCTAGAGGCTCACGACCACTTCTTCACCCAACTCTCTCTCAAATCTTATCCTAGCTCGGGTGAACTTGAGAGTTAGAAGGAAATGATCAATCAAAAGAACCAGCTTTTTTTTATAAGTATCTTTTCCTCACTTTGTTTTTATGAACTTCCTCTAAACCTGCCCTCTTCTAACTCCTTACTTATCTTCTTGAACTTGCAGCTCATGGGAATGCTGAAACGGCAAATATTGGTTAAGAAGAAGAAGTTGTCGATGAGCTGATCCTTCAAGAGGCTGCAGCTGAGGCTAAGAGGCAAGAAACTGGAGAAGGTGGGGATGACTCTGAGTTGTTTGGAGATTCAGAGGCTGAGGAAGAACCTAAAGTAGGAACTCAGGCACCTCGTCAGGCGCGAGCAATGGCAGTAAGGATCTCTGAATCCAAGCCCGAGAAACAGCCTGAATCCGAACGGATAACTCCGATTAGGAAAAGAACAAGAGCTCAAACTTCCAAGGTTTCAAAAGCTCTCATTGCCTCAACTGCTTCCCCTGCTGGTGCTACACCTTTAGTGGGCAGGAAGAAACAAACAGCTTCCAGTAAGTGAATCTTGTCTCAATCCTTTGTGCCTTGGGCAAGCCTCCTTACTTGTGTTTTTGGGAGTCAACAACTTTGTTTTCTTTGGATCTAGGGCCCCGAGCAACTAAGAAGTCTGTACTTGCTTCAAAGAATGAACCATTGGGTGTGAAAATGCATCAGAAAGCCAATGAGTTGTGAGACGCTTCCCTTAAAGAGTTGGAGGTATAACTTGTTTCTTCAACTTAGTCCCTCAAACCTTTTCTCTCTTATAATTATTTGCCTGACCACATAAAACAGGAGATTAGGGTAGAAAAGATCTCACAACCTGAGGCCTCTTCTTCTCCAGCCTGATCGAGGCAGGTTTTTCCTTCTCGGGAAAAATCCCCAAAGGTACTCCCCCTACTCTTGAATTCTTAATCCTCTCTCTTCAATATTGTGGAATCTTTTTTAGGGATTCACCTCTTTCTCTTTTATAGGCTACAACTGAAGTAGCTGCCCTCTTGCTTGGGAAAAACTCCACTCCTTTGGCGGTAACTCCTACTTCTCATTTTGATCTTTCAACTGGGAGGATGGCGTATTTTGTAGAGGATGATAGTAACCCAGTAAGTGCCTACTTTTAACCCTTTTATGCTCAGAATCCTCTTTTTTGTACTTATCATTTCCTATTCCTTCTAGTCGTCCCCAGCACCGGAGTTCCACCATATACCAGCTTCTACCTTTGGAGAGCCTATAGTTCCTGAGATCCCTGTGGTTTCAAAGGTAATTAGCCCGCAGACTTCTCAAGCAGCACCTACTGACGTACCCGAAGCTCCCGAAGTGCCTGTTTCCTAGCCTCAGGTTCATCTCCAGGTATATCATTACTTAGACTACCTTATTTTCCTTCTTCATAAGTTAGTTACTGACTTCTACCCCTTTTCTATTATCTGTAGGTCTTTGTTGAAGGTTCGGGCACCATTTCTCCTCCTTTAATAAGTAAAGATAATCTCTCTCAGCAATTAAAGGAAACTACTCCCCCTTTGCCTCATTTCAAGGCTTCGGGTTTAACTCAGGTAATATTGGCTTTACGGGATCAGCATCATAAGGCAGAGCGGACATTCAACAGAGTGAAGTGCTTTCAAGAAAAACATGTGAAGAATATAGCCATTCTTCGACAATTAGTGGAAGAATGATCAGTGATGGAAGAAAGGATTGCAGTGGTCGATTCTGAGATCCAGAATTCGGAGGAGCAATTGTTGTCACTCAAAGCCGAGAAAATGACCCTTACCAAACATCTTTCCCAGAAAGTAGAAGAGATAGAAAAGGTTTCTTAGGAGGTTGAGGATTCCGAGAACGAACTTATGAATAGTAACATGTATCTAGGAGAACCAGGCCAAATTTTCACCATTATGCAAGCTTACTTTTCTAGAATAATTGATCTAGCCGAAGATGTAAAATTGTTGGGCTAGGATTTCTGTTATCTCTTTATGCAGTTAATTCCTTTTTCCAGTTCCAAATTGTTTTCTCTGAATTTTAGCTATAGGAATCTATTTCTACCCTTCTTAACTCACTTGGACCCCCTTGATAACGACCCTTCACATCTCATAAGGTTGGAAAAGCTTAACATTTAATCAGATGTTCTTGTGGACCTCCTTCCAACCTTTGGAAGACCTTCCCTGAGGTTTCTTTTCCGGCTGCCTGTAAGATACTTCTGCGGGCTTCTTACCTTTTCTATTCTTGATCAGCTCTCACTCAATGATGGTTCCTATTGCTGATACTTCTAGCTCGTACTTATATTGGCATTGACTGTTCAAAAACTAACCCCTTTACTTATGGCTGCTTTGGACTTGTCGGGCAGTCCGAGAGTTTCCTTTGTTGGCTGTTCATTCTACCTTTACCTCCCAAGTGACTTTCCCCTTCCCTTTCTCCTTTTCGGCCCATATTAAGTTGATCATGTTTATTGAGGTTTCTGGGAAGGGATCCGTGTCAATCATCATGTTGGCCTGAGGTTTCTCTAATAGTAGCTTTCCTTTAATAATGAGATCTTGTATCTAGTCCCTAAACTGGACACAGTTGGTAATGGAGTGCTTGAAGGTGTAGTGCAACTTGCAATACTTTTTTCTTCTTAATTCCTCAGGCTTAGGCATCTTTTTGGTGTTATCAGGCACAATCACTCTTGCCCATACCAATTCCTCATAGATTTCTACAGCTTTAGTTAAGTCAAATGAATAGTTCTGGTATTTTGGGGGCGTCATGGGGATAAATCCACCATCGTTCATTACTACTTTATGATCTTTGACCGGCTGGACCAATCCCTTCACTATCAAAGGTTTAAAGGGAATGGTCATTTCCACTGCATACATGTCTATCACTTCTTTCCCACGACCATTATCTTCTTCTGGCTCTTCCTCAAACTCCACTTGGTGGATGGCAGCTTTATTCTTGTAGAAATGTGGTGTTTTAGAGGAGTGCTTTAGTTGCTGTTCTTCAAGCAACAGCTTTTCATAATTGGTGGCCGCAATTACCAATTCTTGTAGCTCATTAAACTGTACGTCATATAACTTCTTCCTTAAGGGTAGTCTTAAGGCCTTCTGAGCAATGGCTATAAGCTGGACATGGTTGGTAGGAAACTGGCATCTCATCCTTGTCTTCCTAAACTCATAATGAAGTCTTTAGTAGACTCATGTTCCTATTGTTTTACCTCAATCTGATCATTGATGGTCATCTCTGGCTCCATCCTGTAAAACTGCTCGTGGAAAGCCATCTTCATTTGCCCCCAGTTAGAAATGGAATTTGGGGGCAACAAAGAGTACCACTGAGATGATAAGTCCACCAAGGAGTTCCCAAACAATCTCAACTTGTAGTTGGGGTTGTCTTCAAATGCCATACAATGGTTGGAGAACTTGAAGATGTGATGTCTGGAGGACACATTGTTATCTTCTCCACTAATTGTTGGGAATGCGGGCATCTTGAAGTAAAAGGAAAAAGATTTTGCTCATCAATGAATTCCGGGTAGGGTTTCTGATAAGTGACCCTAAATAGCAGGCGAGCTTGTGGCTGAGCATTTCTCACCACCATCCTTCTTAACTCAGCCAACTCATTTTTGAGTTGCTAATTGGCTGCGTTGTTTTGTAGGGTGTAAGAAGTTCCCCACTTCGGGCTATGATCGTTGCCCGATGAGGCTTCCTTCCTTGATTCGGGCTGCCTCCATTTAACATCTCCTCCACAGCTACCATGGTAGCCTACAAGTCTTTATTTGTGACCTTTCCTTCTGATTTCTCAGAATGATTCGGGCTTTCCGTCAGGATAGGTCATTGCAGATCTTCGGGGAGATTAGCCATGTCTGATCCTGGTGAGCACTGGGATGATTTTTGTTTTGCTCCCTACCTGAAGGTTTGTTTTTTCCTTCGTCTTCTTGGCATAGAACATTTGTGGTCCCACCGAGCGTGCCAAAACTATGTTCGGGCAAGAATTTTGCTGGGAAGGGTTCTTAGCTCGAGCACACAGCTCCCCGAGGAGTTGGCACTTTGGTTGGTCGTCGAGCTCCTGCTTGTTGAGAGTCTGCGAGAGGAGTACATAGTTAATTCTGAAAGGTGCCTTTGTGGGGCCTTAGGTGTAGGCCTTGAGGCTCGCAATCAAAACTAACTAAGTGCTAAGGCGTGCCACTACAATTTCAGTATGGCAAATGTAGAACAAGTGTGTTTAAGTTGCGCGCTAAGTTATTCTGACTTCTTGTTATCAAATGATTGTCGTGGATGGGTTAATTCCACATTAAGTTCTTTTCTATGCCTTGAGATCAAGGACTTTTAGTTCATTATCTTGTATGCTTAAAGGGTGAAGGTCCGGATCCAATTAAGTCATCCGTTTAATTCCCACTTAGTCTTCTTATGACAGTAAAACCACTAAGTGAACCAGATCTGAGAACTGATGGAACTTTGAATAATTAAAAGACTAGAAATGACTTGAATATATACTTTGGAATACATAATAACACCAGATCTGCTAATTGAAAAACAAGACAAAGAGAGTTGGGCAAGATTTCACCTTGTCGGGCAAGGTTAAACGTCTTGCGATCTCTTCTCCTGGTAGTTACAGAGGGTTGCGTGCTAAAAAAAAGGGGTGAGTGGTAAACGAGTTTATACGAGGGAATCGATACTACAACATTTAGAGAAAGTAGCAGAGCTTTTACACTGGACAAAAGATGTCTTTCTGAGAGAAATCTATGGCTAAAAAGGGTGCAGAGTCTAGACAAAGCGTAGCTTTCTGGATATTTGCTTGACTGAGAGGCAAGTCATGTGTTTGTTTGTTTGATTGGTTGAGTGTCCTTGTCTATGGGGTCTCTTCCTCCTTTTATAGGCGAATTAACCTGACTGCTTGTAGCTTTGTTCTTGCCCGAAAGCAACTGGAGGGTAGTGACTGATCAATATTTCTTGCATTGCCACTGAAAAGTACTTTTGGATGTCTATGAGTTAGTCTTCATCACTTGTCTCATTATAGGCACATAGTTTATGCATTAATGGGAAGCCGCCGCATTGTCTTGAAATGGTTGGTCTGGGCTTGGCGCTGAGCCTCAGGCGAGTCTTCTCACTTTAGTCCTTTTGGGCCTTCCTTCCTTTAGGCCCAAAGTTCAAATATTAACCCAAACACTATCTATAACTAATGCTCGCATCCTTCTATAAGTGCAGATCCTCTATGCAGTGGAACCAGCAACTTCATATCCTCGCACAAATTTTCTCAACTTATCGGTTTCACCAATAGCAGAAAGAGTTGAATATTAGAGTGCGCAACGAACACGACTAACAAAATAATAAGAATATTATTAAACTAAACGAGAATGCCGAAACAGCTACAAAACCCTAAGAGACTACATTGTGAATGACTTGTTCTCAAACTAAATTACAAGCTCTATTTATAGAGCAATAAACCTAAGAAACCTTAATGCGTAAATGGCAAAAATACCCTACTACAAAATCAAATCAAATCTCTAATTAATTTCCTAAATAAACCTAATAAATTCCAACACCCCCCGTCAAACTCATGGCGGTACACGACATGGGTTTGCCAAAGTAGATGTGGATGCAAAACTCCAAATTCCAATGCTATACCAATGCCGATGCCAATGCCAATACCAATGCAGATGTCGATGCCAATATCAATGCCAATGCCAATACCAATGCCGATGCCAATACCAATGCCAATGCAAATTCTAACTTCCGAACAAACAATCAAAAAAATCCAACCAAACAGACCATATTTCTTTCTTGCCCGTGTGGACCTAAGCCTTGTACAATCAACCATTTTATTCATTTTTTTTACTCCCCCCTTTTTCATTTGTTTTTATTCCATCCTCCTTTTTCTTTGCAGCAATACAGACTTGTGGGATGCTCCTGCAGGTTGCAGCGTTCATAGGTGCAGAAGTAGAGTCAGTGTAAGTGGTTTTACCAAATCCAGTGCGGCTGGGGAGGTGCAGACCAGAGGGCAGCGATGCCGGCGGTGCAGCGTGGTTAACAGATTCGTTCAACAACATGTCAGATTGCAGTGGTGGTATAACGGATTTGGGTGCGAGCAGATGGTGGTGCAGGTATGCGGACTAGGTTGCGTGGGTGCAGGTCAAAGAACGGAGTATGGGACAAAAAATGAACGAACAACTTTTTTTTTTTTTTTGGACTACAACGAAGAACAAGCAACTACAATTTTCACGATGAATCTAAACTGGAACAATCAAACAGCGGAAGACGACAACAAACTAATACGAGACGAACAGGTTAAATCTCGAAGGATCAAACCTGCTCTGATATCAAGTTGAATATCAGAGTGGGCAACGAACAAGACTAACAAAATAATAAGAATATTATTAAACTAAACGAGAATGCCGAAACGGCTACAAAACCCTAAGAGACTATATTGTGAATGACTTGTTCTCAAACTAAATTACAAGCTCTATTTATAGAGCAATAAACCTAAGAAACCCTAATGCGTAAATGCTAAAAATACCCTACTACAAAATCAAATCAAATCTCTAATTAATTTCCTAAATAAACCTAATAAATTCCAATAGAAAGCCATTCGGTCAGGATCTCCATGGTTATATAATCCGGATTACAAGCCTGTTCAACCATTCGATCCATTAATTTCAATTCTTTCTCCAGCAAATTATTCTCCTTAAGACCTTTGAACATGGCATTGAATGTCAAGGTATTAGGTCTCACTCCCTTATCTTCCATACTATCCATCAACGAAAGTGCGAGTTCCACTTCATTGTTCTTGCATAAAGAATCTATTAAGATGTTGTATACTACTGTGTTGGGAGGAGCACTCCACTTAGAGCCCATGTCTCTGAAGATCTTCATGGCTTTGTATGTATCGCCCTTCAAACAATATGCGTGAATCAATGATCCAAAAGTGAAAACAGTAGGAACAAGGCCCTCATTTATCATCTTGCTCAGTACTCTATGAGCAGTTGTAAGTTCCCCAGCTGAGCACAAATACGAAATCAGCGTGTTGTATGTGATGCTATCAGGCTTCACTCCAGCTGTCTCCATTTCCTGGATCATCTCATGCACCTTCTCGAGTTTTTTTGTCTTGCAGAACCCTCTGATCAAAACATTGAAGGCAATGACATCCATTGTGGGTGGCGAGTTTGTTCTGATATTCTTTCAACTCGATCCAATTTAATCAAGAAAGGGGCAGGATTGGAGAACTCCTGTCCTTGATGTAATATGGAAGGAGAGACGGCTAACCATGTTCTTCGTGAGTGTAGTTTTTCACATGCGGTTTGGTTTGCTGCGCCATTGGGGCTTGGTCTAGTGTTGCATTCTCATGGATCCATTAAGGCGTTGTATAGGTTGGTGGAGGAGAAACGAGTTGATATGGATGTTGTGCAGTGATAGGGATTTTTACCACCTGCAAAAGTAGGAATAAAAACACTTAAAAATACTTGCAGGAGTACAAGGTTGTCGTAGTATAGCAGCTCAAGTAAGGTCGTTCTCCACAAGGATTGAATGAATAATTTATGTAAATACCAAATCTTAATTAATTATTTGAAAACAAAGTTTAGAAGAGGTTGATTTAATGACCTAAAATATTAAAAATGAAATTAATTAAATAAATTGACAAAGTAAAGAAAACAAAAGAAAATAGTTTTGAAAACCAAATTGTTAAAGCCTAGGGTTCCGCCATCCCCTTAACAATCCTATGTAGATTTATCAATTACTTATGAATTACCCATGCAACTTTGAAGGTTAGGTTTTCCTAATGCATATTCTACTTGTGACATTCAAGCTAGAACGTATATCAAACATGCAATCCGTCTGTGGCATTCAGATCAAATATAAACATGCATGATTCATTAAGCTTTGTGAAAACCCTTTGAAAAACCATGTGACCCCTAAGACATGGCTTTCGCCCTAAATGAACTTACAACTATCAATCACAAGAAGCAATATTCAATCCTCCGGTGGCATTCCATCCGAATTGCATCCGATTACTTATCTAAACATCCTAATGGTCGCGAATCATTAAGACACAAAGACAATTTAAGCACAATGGTTAATAATTCAAAGTATGCATGCTAAGGCTCAAGACATCGCCCTAGCAAACGAAAATTAGTTACGAACAACCATAAAACAAAATTTTATTGAAATAGAAAAAGCCTTATTTATACTACTAGAAAATAAAACCCTACCTAGCAAAGGTCTTAGAATAATACTAGGAAACCAAATAAATTAAAATAAATTAGGAAACATAATCCTAATCAAATATATGGGAAATCTGCCCAGCCACAAATCAGCCATGTTTTTGGACTTTCAGGGCTCCAAAACAGGCCTAAAATGATTTGAATTAAAGCTTAAGATGTCCCGAACATAATTGCAGAAGGCCTCAACCCCAAAAGGCATCATCTTGGATGTCAAAAGGCCCAAATAAGCCCAAAACATCAGTTTGACAACATTGCACACTGCTTTTTTATTTCATCGCCATAAATAAACCGCTTGGTAGAAAAATATGAAACTTTGATACAAACAAGTTGAAAGACACACGAACATCCTCTAATTGAAATCACTCCAAAATTCATCCGTTTGATTACTTTTTGCTCCAGAGGAAGTCGAATGTCCTACATTGAAAATATATAGCAAAGTATCAAAATTCTACCGAAATAACTAATAAACTATAACTAAAAATAGGGTAAAATATATAGTATAATATGGACTCTTATCATGCGGATACTTGTGTGGTCTTTATGGATGGAGAGGCATAAGCTGGTATGGGAGGGTACGGCTAGCAACCCTATGGATGTGGTGCAGAGGTCTTTCCTTTGGCTGCAAGAGTTCCATGCTGCCAGTCTCCAACCGAGTCACATTGCACTACCTAAACAGCTGCGGTGGGTGGCTCCCAGCGACGGCTGGTTCAACTTAAATGTGGACAGGGATGTTAAAGTGGAGATCAGTGTTAGTGGGGGCGGAGGGAGTGATTCGCAGGCGGGATGGGAGCTTTGTGGCTGCGGGAGTTTGGCGGTTTCAAGACTGCAGCTCGGTGAAGCATGTGGAGCTGGCAGCCATCAGGGAAGGGTTGCAGCTCGCAATGAGGGTGGGGGTGGGTTGATACAGGAGGAATCTGACTCCATATGGAAGCTGTCTCTGCTGTTAAGGAGGATGCTGCTGATTATTTCAGTCTCGGCTTTATTATTTCTGATATTGTTGAGTTCGCGTCAGGTGTACGTTCTCGTATGTTTCGCGTATCCAGGGAGAACCCGGCCTCCTTCAACTTTGATACAGCAATGCTGGCATCATCCATCCTTCCGGCTTGGCTTAAACCAGAGATCAAGCAGTAGTAAATTTTTGCATCTGTGGAGCATCCAGAACTTAACATTTGCTCAAACAGTTCCATTGCCATGCCAATATTGTTTACATTACAAAAGGAAGTGATTAACGCCGTGTACGTCGTGACATTGCCTTTTATACCATCCCTCTGCATTTCATTAAGGAACTCCGGTGCTCTGTTGAGCCTCCCATGTTTACAGAGACCATCAACCAAAGTATTGAGAGTAACTACACTTGGCGGTATTCCTTCCTCCTTCATTTGATCATAGAGCTCACGACCCCTCTCGATGTCCCCAACCTTGTTGAAACTGTCAACCTTTGAATTTCTTTTCATACCAATGCAATATTTGAATTTTTATTTTGTGTTTAAAATTTGACATATCGGGTAGAGGATAAAATTTTAAAAGATGTCAAAGTGCCACATAAGCTATCAAATTTAAATTATATGTTTAAAATTTGATATTTCATTTGAAGATAGATTTAACATCTCAATTAGAATCGAATATTTAGAGATTGTATAAAGTCCAGTTGAGGTAAACTAAATATTTTCTTATTTGAGCCTGTATTAATGAAACTATCAACATCAATCGCAGCTTTAGCAGCACACACACAATGCCCAAGTTTGTGGTCACAAGAGGGCAAGGTTTGTACTTGGAGTCCCAAGTGATAAATACACAAAAGTAATTTAAATTTGGAGTTCGTTTCTTAATAAATTGAAGACTAAATGTTAATAGTGACAAATATAATGTTAACGGTATTTGCATTTTTTATAAAAGGGGTAGTGCTATCCACACACAAGTTTTACGTCTTACACATCTCTCTCAATTTTCGGTCATCGGATTAAATGAATTAAAGAAGATCTATGACCAAAGTATGTGGGAAGTGAAAATGAGTGTGTGAATAACATTGTTGTAAAAAATTGTAGGTTTTGATTGATTGTTGCTTGAAATGAATCTCGTAAATGTAAAGTCGGATTCTCTCTTAAAGTTACCCTTCCTTTATGTAAAGCTATTTCTATTTATGAAAGGTTAAACGTAGTACTTAGATATGTTTTAGCTCTCTAAAAATTAATATTTTAAAAATTACTTTAGTGCTAAATTTTTCCATCTCTAACAATGCATGACTATATTTTATTTCCCTTCACATTTAGTTACTCTTTTTTGGGCCAAGCTTGTCTGCCATGGGCTGCATGTTGCGTGTCATGGGGCTAAACTTAGCCTAATTATTTTAGTCAGAGTCCCTTTACCTTTTTGGAGAGATTATTTTTATCAATTTTAAGACTAAATATGGCATAATAGCCCTTAGTTGGACATGGCCAATGAACTTTCTTTGTGACGTAAATTGGCTAGTACTAAATTTTCGCAGAAAGTCCCCAAAACTTGCATCCTCTATGACTCACAATAATACATATAAAATTTTCTTTTTAAAGCATAAATTTTTTTTAGAGGTTTATCTTGTTCAGTGGTCATTATGAAATAGATAATACTAGAGAGACCAAATTTTTAAACAAAATTTACAAATCAAATGATGTATCAATAATAAGAAATAAGCACGTTAATCGATACTTAATTAATAATTTAATTATCTACAAGCACGTCATCTAGTTTATAAATTTAATTTAAAAAATCTTTAGAATCATCCGAAATGAAATTGACATACTTAGGTGTGACATCAATTCAACTGAACTCATTTATAAAGAGAAGAAAAAGGATAAATGTATTAACTGACGTCCAAATAAACAAATTTAAATGTTTTGTTTTTGGTCAAAAAACAAATTCAATGTTGGGTTGACGTTAGTTTGTGTCGGTTTATGATTGTCGGTGGTTGAGATAACCTTGAAAGTTAGCCACAATATTCGTCGAGAAAACGTTTTCTGTATTTTAAGAAATTTCAAGAAGAGAGAGGGTAAGAAAGTTGAGTGTGACCCAAACTTTGAGAGGACTTGAGAAGTCCGATGTTAGAGAAAAGATCAAATCCTACAAGGACTTGTAAAGGTTCGGGTTCCTGCAGGTGAGATGTAGAAGTTTCCCCTAATGTTCTACTGCTCTTTTTGTTTAATTCTAAGTCGTGTCTTGATAATACGAAATATATAAAGTTCGTCACGGTTTGAATATTGCGGTGCTTTTGATTTGGGATTATGTATTGTTCAATTCTAGGAGACGAACACTACCGAACTGCAAGCTTGCCATGGGCGAAATTTTGTCTTTAGGACAGTGCATTTATTCTAACCTCAACCTCCAAGCTTGTCAGTATTTCTTACTTTCTTTGTTGTTTACATTGATTGTATACACATTTCTTGTTGTAGTATATTTGGTTGTAGTTTTGTGAGTATTGTTATCATAATTCATATTATTATTTTCATATTTTCTTAAATTGCTCCAACAATGGTTGTATTGACCAAGCACGGAAGCCACTCCCAAATTTGCGAGAAACATTTTGCCCCACCGTCACACTATCAGGTGGCGTACTAATTCACTCATTTTATATTTATAACACACGACTGGGTAATGCTTGATTATTTTCTAATGGGTTTATATCACAAATGGTCCCTGAAATTGACCCCATCAATCATGATGGTACCTGAAATTGAAAATCGATCAATGTAGTCCCTGAATTTTAACTCGCGAATCAATGTGGTCCTTATGTTAGTGTTCCTTCCAAATTAACACTAAAAAAAGGTTAGAGAACCAATTTTTCATGGTAAAATGACCAAAAAAAGGTTAGAGAACCACTTTTTTTTGTTTTTATTTTAGTTTTAGCACCAAATCCATGAAAAAATGGAGAGAAAAGTGAAGATGGAAAAAAGAAAAGAGAGGTAGTAAGTAAAATTATAAGTAACAGGGTTATTTTTGATCATTTTACCATGAAAAATTGGTTCTCTAACCTTTTTTTAAAGTTAATTTGGACGGAACACTAACAGAAGGACCACATTGATTCGCGAGTTAAAATTCAGGGACTACATTGATCGATTTTCAATTTCAGGGACCATCATGATTGATGGGGTCAATTTCAGGGATCATTTGTGATATAAACCCTTTTCTAATTAAGAAAAAGCAATTTCCCATTTTGACAAATCATTTGTTTTGATCGTGACACTATCACATGGCAACACTGATTCACCCATTTTATATCTATAACACGCGATCGGGTATTGCTTGTTTCCTGTCTAATTAAGAAGGAGCAATTTCCCATTCTGAAAAATATAATTGACACACATGTTGAAATAACTCATTGAAAATACAAAAAGAACAATTTTGCACACAATTCATTTGTGATTGTCAAAGATGTATGAGTGCATACTCACAAGATTCATAAATTTTTAACTCTGTAATTTACTCACATTAAAACACGTGAATTTTTTAAACTAAATATTGGTGTGAGCGTAACACCAAAAAAATGCTAAATTTCAAACTGTCCCTATGACACACCCCGACCCAGGAAGGTCGAAGCATGCTGGCCGTTACCGTGAGGTGACGTAACCATAAAGGTAACTGATGTGAAAAAGTGAATAAATTTAAAACTAATTAGAACTAATTATACTAAACAGTGAAAAAGTGCGCAATTGTGGGAATTACCCACTACAATTATTCAAAGCCTAAAAGACAGTACGACTACCAAAGAGTAGTCAAAGCGGTTAAAGTACACTTATTACACAACAGTGATAAGTTCGTACGTCTAAACCGAAGATAATGTCAAAAAAGGTTCCTCGAGTGCCACGAATGAATCAACTATCTAGGTCTTGGAGGCGAAAAAAAAATTTTGAGTGGGTCAGCAAAACAATGCTTATAAGAAAACCTTTAATTTCGAATATACTAACCCCTCGCTGTAAAACAAGTATAGTTTCTTGAAAACATACTATGTAGGTATGTAAACAATAATACAACAGCATTATAACCAGAAAATATGCCAAGTCATGAAATATCAATGCCACAATAATAAAATCATGTGACCAATAAGTATAACTAAGTGCTCATCCATCTAAGCTGACACACGAGTTCGAACAGATAATCTCTGACACGAACAGGATTGGGTGTAATCAATACACTATAGTACTACAATCACGTGAAGGCTAGTGCAGAAGCACGGTCACATACAAGTCGGATTGCCTAATGCAATCTGCCCAACAGGACTAGCACGTAACTTGGATCCAAGACGAGCGAATGGTGCGGATGTCAACATACACGTGAAGGATTGGCCCTGGCCTTGGGGCGAGTACTAACATCGGGGTGCAGCAGATGAGCATGTACAAATATGTATGAATGTCATGACAGTAATATCCCAACCATATTGTAGCATTTATCACAATTTATATCACAATAACGAATACTTGGCAATATAAGCGTAAAAGTGAAGTAACTACGCATTTAGGGAAACTATAAAGATGTATAGGTATAAAATAAACTGCCCACTCACAAGTACGTCGCAGGGTCGTAGCCCCTGAGTCTAGCCTGGCCATGTACGTCTTCGGGATACGTTTCCCTTATATGTAAAATAACTATAATAGAATTTATTAAATCACATATATTGAAACTTAAATAAAACCCCCATAGTCTGCTCAAACCTAAGGT
Source organism: Cotoneaster glaucophyllus (assembly GCA_036320875.1). Lineage (NCBI taxonomy): Eukaryota > Viridiplantae > Streptophyta > Magnoliopsida > Rosales > Rosaceae > Cotoneaster > Cotoneaster glaucophyllus. The sequence goes on along the minus strand of CM070070.1, from coordinate 16,034,567 downwards.
TTAAATACATGAAATCAATCTACTCGAAATCACAAATCAACACAAATTTTCATAATAATTTTTGGACCCCGCACGTGCCCCCACGTAATGGCCAAGGCACGACCAGACGCACCCCCACGCGCAGGCGAACCCCTGACGTCCGTCAGGAATATTCCGTTAAATATATAACAGAAATTAACGGCGTTACCTGACGCCGTTAGAATATTCCTTCAACTTCGATGGAATATTCCGTCACCTTCTCCGACGAGCCTCACTGGTCGCCGCCGTCCGCCGCCCTTAGAGCTACTGTCTGAAACTCAAACTTCGCCGGATTTCTGGAAAAAATTCAAACTTGCATAATTTCTTCATTTTTTAACCATGTTCGACCTACTTTATATGGATTTGAAGCTCATGAGAGTAGAATCACATTATACCTGCTTGGAGTCCAAAAAGTAGATCGAGATGGCCAGAAAACACCTTGAAAACTCTGGCCAAAAGTGAACTCCTCGAAACTCGGTTGTTTCAACGTTGTTTCTTCACCAAAACTTCACTAAGGACCTCAGGGAGTTGAATAGAGGCCTTTGAAGTTCCTAAAAGCTTATAACTCGGTCACAAACATGTTGAACTCAAGAGACTAAGTTTGGACCTCACGAGTTCGACGTTGAAAACTCGTCCATTCAGGGTTTTAAAGGTATGGTTGTGCTCGTGGAGGTGAGATGAGCACAAAGAATTGGTTTTTAGGTTCGATCTGCAAGCTTTGAGGTCCGTTTATGGTGGTTGCATAGGGAGAGAGTATATGAAGGAGAGAGAGAAGGAAGAGAGAGATATTTATTTTTTTTCTGATTTCTGATTTGTGATTGGGTGCTAGAGTGTAGAGATAGATGGGATTGGTGGATGACATAAAGGGAAGCAAGGTAGGTTTAAAAGGGTAGATAGGGATAGGGTTTTAGATTTTGTACAGAAAAGATAATCGAAATCTATTCGAAATAATGTTTTTACATTGATAGAAATTCTCATACACTCATAACCACGTGTACAATTTAAATGCGATTGCGAGAAATAAAATAAAAGTGATATAAACACGTCCACGTCACTTGCCTCTAAGGGCATAATAGTCAATTCACATACACGGGGAGAAATTACACTAAAAATTAGGGACGGGTCGTCACAATCTACCCTCCTTATGAAAATTTCATCCTCGAAATTTCAACATTGACTACGAATCAAAACTATAGAACAGGCGTGGGTACATATCTCTCATGCGCTCTTCTGTCTCCCAAGCAGCTTCCTCAACTGAGTGGTTCCTCCACATGACTTTCACCATCCGTACGGTCTTGTTCCTAAGAACTTTATCTTTCAAATTAAGGATAGTCACTAGAACCTCATCATAGGTCAAATCTGGATTGATCTCCAGTGGTTGAGGAGGGATCACATATGGCGGATCAGAGGTGTATCTCCGTGCATCGACACGTGAAACACATTATGCACTCTCACCAACTCTGGTGACAAAGAGAGTCGATAAGCAACTTCACCAACTCGTTCAACGATCTGGTACGGTCCGATGTACCTAAGGCTAAGCTTCCCTTTCTTTCTGAAACGTACAAAACCTTTCCTCGGCGATAACTTCAAGAATACCCAATCACTAACCTTATAACCTTATAAACTATGTTGGTGGAATGTCTGTCGGCAATACTCTTCTGCCGATCATTGGCTGCTTTCAGGTTAGCCTTTATCACCTGCTTGTTCTATGTCGTCTCTTCCACTATCTCTGGGCCCACCAAAACTCTTTCACCAACTTCGGGCCAACATAGTGGAGTACAACATGGTTTTCCATACAACTCTTCAAATGGTGCCATACTCACGAACGGATACGAAGTGTGTTGACTTAGTAAGTCGATCAACTATCACCTAGATAACATCATAACCATTTCGCGTATGAGGTAATTTGTACACAAAATCCATCGTAGTATCTTCCCATTTCCACTAGGGTATTGGGAGTGGTTGTTGCAACCCGAATGGCTTTTTTCTTTTTGCCTAAACCTGCTGACAAACTGCATAACAACTTGCATACTCTGCAATTTCTCTTTTCATACCAGGCCAATAGTAGAAATATCGGATGGTATGATACATCTTGGTACTCCCAGGATGCATCGCATAAGCAGAAATATGCGCTTCAGACAATATGTCTCTATTTAGTTCCTCAACATTCGGCACATAAATTCGATCATCTTGCATCAACATGCCATCAGGACCTCTAATCCTGAAGTTTTTCTTTTTCCCTTCTGACACTGCCTATATCAATTCCTAAGATTCTGTATCGTTCATCTGGGCTTCGAGAACACGATCTTACAGAAACGGTCTGACCTGAAAACTAGCAATTAGGGCTCCACGTAATTCCGCTCCTAAAGCTACTCCAGTGGATCTTAGATCAGTCAAAAGAGGGATACGACTTGCATAAAAAACATTAAGTCGGGCATGAGACTTCATACTAAAAGCATCAGCTACGGTATTTGCACGACCGGGGTGATACTCAATGGTGCAGTCATAATCATTGAGCAACTCTACCCACCTCCGCTGCCAGATATTAAGTTCTGGCTGAGAGATACTTTAGGCTCTTATGATCAGTGAAGATTTACATTTTTCTCCATAAAGATAGTGCCTCCAGATTTTCAAAGCAAAGATAATAGCCGCCAACTCGAGATCATGAGTAGGATAATTCATTTCATGGGGCTTTAACTGCCGTGAAGCATACGTAATCACCTTCCTAAGTTGCATTAACACATATCCAAGACCGTTCAGAGACGCATCACTGTAGATCTCAAAGTTCCCACTGTCGTCGGGAAGTGCTAAGACAGGTGCATGAGTGAGAAAGTACTTCAACTGTTGGAAACTCTGCTTACACTCTTCACTCTACACAAGCGAAACTTCTTTTCTAGTCAACTTTATCAAAGGTAGTGCTATAGCTGAAAAGTCTTTCACGAAGCGTCGATAATAGCCAACAAGACCAAGGAAGCTTTGTACTTCAGTAACTGTCTGAGGTTGCTCCCAATTTTCGACAGCTGCTACTTTCTAAAGGTCCACAAGCACACCTTGAGCTGATATCACGTGCCCCAAGAATGACACGTGATCCAACCAAAACTGACATTTGCTGAACTTAGCATGCAGCTGATTCGCCCTTAGCGTCTTTAGAACCAAACACAGATGTCTGGCATGGTCAGTTTTGTTCTTCGAATACACCAAAATGTCATCTATGAAAACAATGATGAACCTGTCGAGGTATAAATGAAATACTCGATTCATTAGGTTCATGAAAGCCGCTGGTGCATTAGTCAACCAAATGACATCACAAGAAACTCGTAATGACCATATCGAGTTCTGAAAGCTGTCTTCAGAATGTCATCGCTTCTGATCTTCAACTGGTATTAACCAGACCTTAGGTCAATCTTCGAGAATACACATGCACCCTTAAGCTGGTCAAAGAGATCATCAATACGAGGTAACGGATAACGGTTTTTAATCGTCACCCTGTTCAACTGCCTGTAGTCAATACATAACCTCAAAGTTCCGTCTTTCTTTCTCACAAACAGAATTGGAGCTCCCCCAGGGGGAAGTACTTGGCTAAATAAAAACCCTTATCAACAAGCTCTTGTAACTGAGTTTTAAGTTCCCTTAATTTCCCAGGAGCCATACGGTAAGGTGTAAGAGAAATAGGATTAGTACCTGGAAATAGATCGATGGTGAACTCCACTTCACGATCTAGTGGTAAGCCAGGTAAATCCTCGGGAAAAACATTCAAAAAGTGTTTGACTACTCCGACGTCTTCCACAGATGTAGTAGTGTCTTCCATTAGCACAACATGAGCTAAGTAGCCTTGACAACCCTTACTCAACAGTCGTCTCGCCTTCATGGCAGTGATAACTCCATGCTTTAGACCACTACGTTCACCAACAAACGTGACAATAGGCATGTTCGATCGGTAAAAGGTAACTACCTTCTCATAGCAATCCATTTTGGCATGATTATAGTGTAACCAATACATGCCCAAGATAACCTCAAAATCAACGATATCCAAAGGAACAAGATTAGCTGGCATGACCACATTTTCGATAAGGATAGGACATCCTTGATATTCCCAGCTAACATAACAGATTTCACCCCTAGGCATCGAGAATTCCAACTTGTAGCCGAGGGAAGTGGAGTGTGGTTGAGTCGTTTGAGCAAACTTATGGGAAATAATTGAATGTGTAGCACCAGAATCAATTAAAACTCTAGCAAAATGACCTAGAACATTCAACGTACCCATAATCAAGTCCGGATTAGCGTGAGCATCTTGTAGGGTGATTTTGTTGACTCTTCCCTGAGCCTGCTATCTGCCTCCATGACCCCTGTTAGCCTGAGTTTGATTACCTCGACCTTGGTGGGGTGGATTTGCTAGCCTGCCTGAACCTCCACTGCTAGATACTATGTCTAAGTTCTGATACTGCCCTCCAGTATACATCTGTGCTCCACCACCCTGATATAGCGTATAATCTCCCTGAAAATGTGGATAACCTCCCTGAATCTATTGATAGCCTCCATGATAATAAGGAACTTCAGGTGTGTACTGGTATGGCCCTCCCTGGTACGGGGCTACGTCTCCCTGATAGTGGAAAACTCCACTGTAGCCTGTCTGCTGATGAGTACCAGGTGCTGGGAACTGCTGTAGTGGGACTACATGTGGTAGACTAGAAGGCTGATTCCTCTGATTCTGAGGATAATTATAGGCCATGTGCCCCGTCTGTCTGCAAGTGAAACATCCCATGTCTCTTCTCTTACACTCACCAAAGTGAAGGGTGTTACACCTGCAATAAAGCTGAGCACCTAAACTGCTGGAGTTTCCTTGACTATGAAAATGAGAATTGCCAGTGAATCTGCAGCCTCTATGAGGTGTACCAGAGTTGGAACCCTCGCTCGACGATCCAGAGCTGTTTCTGCTTCTCTTAAAGTTCTGAGTCAATCTCGGACCAAATGAGGATTGCCCCCTGTTACTGTACCTCTGGGCATTCTTGCCATTATCCTCATCCTCGTCATCAAGAGCATTCTTCGAATCTTCAACCCGAAGCAAGACCTTGAAGAATTCCTGATAAGTAGCACAGGGAGTAATGGTTACCATAGAACGCAATTTCTTGTGAGTTCCTCTCTTAAACAAACGAAGCATCTCCTAGGGATTAGCAGCAGTCTCGGTATAGTAGCGGGATAAATCTGTGAACCTTCGATGATACTCAGTGGATGACATCTTACCCTGCCTCAGATCTCAAAACTCATCCCTTTTTCTGTCCAAATACTCCGGATGAACAAATCTGGTCCGAAATATATGCTTGAAGACATCCCAATTCCTAACATCCTCAGTAGATAATAGGCGTTTCTCCTGATCCCACCAAGATTCTGCTCCCAAACGAAAGAACCAGGTCGCCGTCTCGACCCATCTCTCTACTGGAAGATTTCTCTGCCGTTCCATGACTCGAAAGGTCTTCTCGACATGATCAAACCAAATCTCAGATTTTTCGGACCCTTCATTACCAAAGAACTCGTCTATCTTCAGGCAGGATACAAAGTCTAAGGTGTTCCTCTGGGGATGACAGAGTGTAGACTGAATAGAATTGGCAATAGCCTCACCAAACTGCCCAAAGTTTGGAAAATTATTCTTAGTTGGAGTACGTGGCTCTCTACGAGGTGGCATGGTTCTGACATAAGAGACTAGAAAGTGCAGCACTGTCTAAACCTATGCTTTGATACCAAGCTGACGCACCCCGACCTAGGATGGTCGAAGCATGTTGGTCATCACCGTGAGGTGACATAACCATAAGGGTAAGTGATGTGAAAAAGTGAATAAATTTAAAACTAATTATAACTAATTATACTAAACAATGAAATAGTGCGCAATCATGGGAATAACCCACTACAATTATTCAAAGCCTAAAAGACAGTACGACTACCAAAGAGTAGTCAAAGTGGCTAAAGTACACTTATTACACAACAGTGATAAGTTCGTACGTCTAAACCGAAGATAATGTCAGAATTGCCAAAGGTTCCTCGAGTGCCACGAAGGAATCAACAATCTAGGTCTTGGAGGGGCGAAAAATAAAATTGAGTGGGTCAACAAAACAATGCTTATAAGAAAACCTTAAATTTCAAATATACTAACCCCTCGCTGTAAAACAAGTATAGTTTCTTGAAAACATACTACGTAGGTATGTAAACAATAATACAACAGCATTATAACCAGAAAATATGCCAAGTCATGATATATCAATGTCATAGTAATAAAATCATATGACAAATAAGTATAACTAAGTGCTCATCCATCTAAGCTGACACACGAGTTCGAACAGATAATCTCTGACACGAACAGGATTGGGTGTAATCAATACGCTCTAGTACTACGACCACGTGAAGGTTGGTGCAGAAGCACGGTCACATACAAGTCGGATTGCCCAATGCAATCTACCCGACAAGATTGGCACCTAACTTGGATCCAAGGCGAGCGAATGGTGCCGATGTGAACATACACGTGAAGGACTGGCCCTGGCCCTAGGGCGAGTACTAACACTGGGGTGCAACAGATGAGCATGTACAAATATGTATGAATGTCATGACAGTAATATCTCAACCATATAGCAGCATTTATCATAATGTATATCACAATAACAAATACTTAGCAATATAAGCGTAAAAGTGAAGTAACTACGCATTTAGGGAAACTATAAATATGTATAGGTATAAAATAAATTTCCCACTTACAAGTACGTCGTAGGATCGTAGCCCCTGAGTCTAGCCTGGCCCCGTACGTCCTTGGGATACGTTTTCCCCTATATGTGAAATAACTATAATAGAATTAATTAAAGCACATATACGGAAACTTAAATAAAACCCCCCCATAGTTTGCTCAAACCTAGGGTTTAAATACATGAAATTGATTTACTTGATGTCACGAATCTACACAAATTTTCAAAATAATTTTTGGACCCTGCATGCGGCCCCACGCGCAGGCGAACCCCTGACGTCCGTCAGGAATATTCCTTCAGTTTGACGAAATATTCCGTTAAATATATAAAATAAGTTAACGGCGTTACCTGACGCCGTTAGAATATTCCGTCAACTTTGACGGAATATTCCGTCACCTTCTCCAACGAGCCTCGCCAATCGCCGCCGTCCGCCACCGTCTGAAACTCAAACTTCGCCGGATTTCTGAAAAAATTTCAAACTTGCATAATTTCTTCATTTTTCAACCTTTTTCGACCTACTTTATATGGATTTGAAGCTCATGAAGAGTAGAATCACGTTATACCTGTTTGGAGTCCAAAAAGTGGACGAAGGTGGTCGGAAAACACCTCGAAAGCTCCAGCCAAAAGTGAACTCCTCGAAACTCGGTTGTTTCGACGTTGTTTCTTCACTAAAACTTCACTAAGGACCTCAGGGAGTTGAATAGAGGCCTTTGAAGTTCCTAAAAGCTTGTAACTCGGTCACAAACACGTTGAACTCAAAACACTGAGTTCGGACCTCACGAGTTCGACGTTGAAAACTCGTCTATTCAGGGTTTTAAAGATATGGTTGTGCTCGTGAAGGTGAGATGAGCACAAAGAAATGGTTTTTAGGTTCGATCTGCAAGCTTTGAGGTCCGTTTATGGTGGTTGCCGAGGGAGATAGTTTACGGGAGAGAGAGAAGGAAGAGAGATATATATTTTTATTTCTTTTTCTGATTTCTGATTAGTGATCGGGTGCTAGAGTGTAGAGATAGATAGGATTGGTGGATGACATAAAGGGGAGCACGAGACGGGTCAAAATGGTAGATAGGGATAGGGAAAAGAGAATCGAAATCTATCCGAAATAGTGTTTTTACACTGATAGAAATTCTCGTACACTCGTAACCACGTGTACAATTTAAATGCGATAGCGAGAAATAAAATAAAAGCAATATAAACACGCCCGCGTCACTTGCCTCCAAGGGCATAATAGTCAATTCACAAACACGGGGAGAAATTACATAGAAAATTAGGGACGGGTCGTCACATCCTAAAATTAAGGTAGATTTAAGAGATCAATGGTTTGGATTGGCCAAATATGAACTCCACCAAATCAAAAGTGGAATTTTGCAATGGGGCAATTTGTTTGCAACCTCTCATTTGAAATGACGGCTTCTTTGCTCAATTGCGTTTTGGCAAAGTCAATTTCATTCACATAAGGCCAAGAACCAGAAGTTAGATGGAATCGGAAAAGCGAGGAAACCTCCACAAACAAGATGCTACAGTTTTATTTACGTTTTTTGGTTCCCCATGTAAGCAAAGAACTTGTACGTCGGATGCTGATTGGCTGAATTAAACAAACATTGTAAATGGGCATAACTTGAAGGTAAATCTTTCTTGCCCATATCGATAGTGGAGGTCGACCCACGTTACACAAAAAGAAGTAATTACATCCAGAAAAAGGAATCTCCCCCCTTTACCATGTTTCTGCAGGTACTCTAGTCCTAGAAAAGTAAAACATTTGTTAGGACATGATCGTCGGGTCCGGCAACACAACGAACACGTACTCATCATTGTGCCCGTGGAGTGGTACTTTCGCCTATTGAGCGGCGTAGCACCACTCCAGTCTGGTAAACCATCCGATGGGTCGTTCTTAGTTCTTCATACACATTCGTGCCCTAGAAAAATCGGATCATATGAAATAGAACTCAAACATGAGAAATCCTTGTATACAACCACAAGAGATCAACACGGGACCAATATAGTGTTTTCATACAAGGAAATGGGAACCAATATAAACTCATTTGCGGCAATGTTACTTGGCCTAATCTCAACACGGAAGGGTGGAATGGAATCCCTTCCTCCGAGGACATGAACAATGCTGCAGAAACAAAGACTAGGTTAAGCAGTTATGCTTTCTCCTGAGAACGGCTGACAATCTATAATCTATGCTCGCATCCTTCTGTAAGTGCAGATACTGCAGTGGAAGCAGCAACTTCATATCCTTGCACAAACCTTCTCAACTTTTCGGTTTCACCAACAGCAGAAAGCCATTCGGTCAGGATTTCCATGGTTATATAATCCGGAGTACAAGCCTGCTCAATCATCTGATCCATTAATTTAAATGCTTTCTCCAGCAAATTATTCTCCTTAAGACCTTTGAACATGGCATTGAATGTCAAGGTATTAGGTCTCACTCTCTTATCTTTCATATTATCCATCAACGAAAGTGCGACGTCCACTTCATTATTCTTGCATAAAGAATCTATTAAGATGTTGTATACTACTGTGTTGGGAGGAGCACTCCACTTAGAACCCATGTCTCTGAAGATCTTCATGGCTTTGTATGTATCGCCCTTCAAACAATATGCGTGAATCAATGATCCAAAAGTGAAAACAGTAGGAACAAGGCCCTCATTTATCATCTTGCTCAGTACTCTATGAGCAGTTGTAAGTTCCCCAGCTGAGCACAAATAAGAAATCAGCGTGTTGTATGTGATGCTATCAGGCTTTACTCCAGCTGTCTCCATCTCCTGGATCATCTCATGCACCTTCTCGAGTTTTTTTGTCTTGCAGAACCCGTTAATCAAAACATTGAAGGCAATGACATCCAGGGAGAACCCGGCCTCCTTCAACTTTGATACAACAATGCTGGCATCATCCATCCTTCCGGCTTGGCTTAAACCAGAGATCAAGCAGTAGTAAACTTTTGCATCTGTGGAGCATCCAGAACTTAACATTTGCTCAAACAGTTCCATTGCCATGCCAATATTGTTTACATTACAAAAGGAAGTGATTAACGTCGTGTATGTCGTGACATTGCCTTTTATACCATCCCTCTGCATTTCATTAAGGAACTCCAGTGCGCTGTTGAGCCTCCCATGTTTACAGAGACCATCAACCAAAGTATTGAGAGTAACTACACTTGGCGGTATACCTTCCTCCTTCATTTGATCATAGAGCTCACGACCCCTCTCGATGTCCCCAACCTTGTTGAAACCGTCAATCAAACTATTGTAGGTAACAGTATTAGGTGCACAGCCATCTTGCAATCTCATTTTTTCCATCAGATGTAATCCTTCTTCTTGCCTTCCCACTTTACAAAGTCCATCAATCAGAGTGTTATAAATGATCACATCGGGTTCAGCCGAAATCCCATCAGTTTTCTCTCCTCCTCCACTTATCCTTTCAAACAACTCCAAGGCCTCATCCACCCTCCTAGACTTGCACAAATAGTTAATGACAATACCTAAAGTTACAACATTGGGAGGGATGTCCATTTCTTTCATCTTTACCATAAGCTCATTCATCCTCTTAAAATCTTTAACTCTTCCCAAACCTGTCAAAAGCGCATTGCAACAAGCAGCTTCTACAGCACCACCAGAATTAATAACGTAATGTAAAACGTCCCAAGCCCGACTAGTATTCCTGTTCCTACACAACGACGTGATCAATTTTGTAAGTTTCAAACTATCAGGAAACACACCATGCTCACCAAATTTCTGCACCAAACCCACAATGTCCTCCTCACTGACGCTCCTCCTGGGCCGCTCTCTCTTCAGCAAGGAGGAAAGCACAATTTCAGCAGTAACACCGTCGACCCGGAACTCTGCATTTGGATCAAACATTTTGTCGAGCATCTTCAGTGCATCATCGACCCGTCCCCATTTCAACAGTACACTAATCACCCCATTGCGAAGATGGGTATTCTTCAAACCGGGGTGCAGACCGTTAAACACATTGACCGCCTCATCCACCATACCAGCAAAGCCCAGGGATCGAACTAGCAGAACAGCAGCGCCCATATTAACCGGAATGTTCCGCTCTTTCGCCATCTTATACATGTCGAAAAACCTAGTTTGCGAGTTGGGTTCTCGCTTAGCGAGCTCGAGAACGGCCTGGAATGATGAAGAGAGGGACGCCGCCGCCGCCGCAGAGTCTGGTGAGGTTGTCACATTCTCGGAAACGTAGTCGAACAACTTGAGGGCTTTGGAGGAAGTGTCGAGGCGGCGAGTGATGCGGAAGAGAGAGCGAGGAGAAGGAGCGGCGGCGGAGTCGGAGAAGAGGAGGTGGCGGAGCTGGTCCAAGTTCCAGTCTTTTTCATCGGATTCGAGGAGTTGGACGACTTGGGTTACAAGCGATTCATCTTCGTGGGGTTGTTTGCTGGGTTTGGGGTTGGGATTAGGATCGGAATCGGTGGAGAATTGGTGGTTGAGGAGGAGGAGAACGACGGAGGATTGGGTTTTGGAAGGTTGGGGTTTAAGGAGGTGCTTTGAGGCTGAGAGTGATTGGTGGTTCATTTTGTTTTGGGGGAAATTTGAAGTAGGGGATTAGGGTTTAAGAAGACATGGGATTGTTTATTGTACTTTGGGACTGTTTATTTCAATTTTGATTTGGTGTCTAATTTTTCTTTAATGGGTTTGTTAGTAAAATTGTGATTGTTTGAGAAAAAAAGAGAATGATTTCGATTTCCAACTTCTCATTTTTATGTGTTTACTGACTTTCAACGCGAGCCCCTTATCCGTCGCTTGTCTGGCTGCCTCCGCTAGGGTAGTTGCTTCTATTGTTCTATAGGAAAATTAATGAAAAGGGCTTGAAAAGTTTTAGTTTTAATAAAAAATCATGTTATAAGTTTTGTTTAATAAAAAACCATGTTATAAGTTTTGTTTAATCAAAAACCATGTTATAAGTTAAGTCACTGTTTCTGGAATTTAAGTCACTGTTTCTGGATTTTAAGTAACACTGTTTCTGGAATCTAAGTCACTGTTTCTGGAATTTAAGTCACTGCATTGTTAGTTTATTTCCAGCGACAGTGTTAGTTTTCCAGCAACAGTGTTAGTTTTTCCAGCGACAGTGTTATTTTTCCAGCGACAGTGTTATATTTCCAGCGACAGTGTTAGTTTTTTTTCCAGCGACAGTATTAGTTTTTCCAGCGACAATGTTATTTTTCCAGCGATAGTGTTATTTTTCCAGCGACAGTGTTAGTTTTTTTCCCAGCAACAGTGTTAGTTTTTCAGCGACAGTGTTATTTTTCCAGCGACAGTGTTAGTTTTTTTTCCAGCGACAGTGTTAGTTTTTCCAACGACAGTGTTATTTTTTCCAGCGACAGTGTTATTTTTCCAACGACAGTGTTAGTTTTTTGCAGAGACAATTTTATGTTTTTCCAACGACAGTGTTAATGTTCATTTTCTTTCCAGATACAGTGTTTGTTTGTGCACGACCCAAAGGGCTTGGTGTGGTTGCTGCTCGCCGGAGCTAAACGGAAGGGAAGGCCGGATTTCGGCCGAAAAGTTGGACAAACTTTAAACGCTCATAACTTTGTCAATACTCAACGGAATCAAGTGATTCAAAAACGAAAATCGTAGTTCTCGAAGAGACGAAGAGATTGGTACCTTGCACCATAGCTAACTCGTTGTGGTTTGGCCGGAAAATGCCTCGAAAGCCTCGGAGGTTGCCGGAAACTAGGTTGGACAAACTTTAAACGCTCATAACTTTGTCAATACTCAACGAAATCGAGTGATTCAAAAACGAAAATCGTAGTTCTCGAAGAGACGAAGAGAATAGTGCCTTGGACGATGGCTAACTCGTTGTGGTTTGGCCAGAAAATGCCTCGAAAGCCTCGGAGGTCGTCGGAAACTGGGTAAGATTCAAATGGATATAACTTCTTCAATACTCAACGAAATAGGGTGATTCAAAAAGGAAAGTTGTAGTACTCAGCGAGACGAAGAGGAGGATGAGGGCCAAAGGAGAGCCCATGAGTGACTGGCTGGTGGTCGAGCTGTCTGTTGTTTTGGCGGGTTTTACCTTGTTCTGGGATGGTTTTTGGTTAAAAAAAGTTATAGGATGGTTTTTGGTTAAAATAAATTTAGTTCAAGCCCTTTTTATTAAAGCTCCCTTGTTCTATATGGGCTGTGGGCAGCGCCAGGAAATGAACCGTTAGTCACTTCTTCCTTGTAACCTTGGCATGAAATACTAGCACGCCTGATATGGGGAAGGAGAAACATCGGAACCATGTAAGCAAAGGCGTGCAAAATCTGTGAGGAAAATTATTTAAATTATGCGCATCGTACAAGTTCAGAGGAGTGAAGTAACACAACTGAAGCTCATGTGCCCAATCAAGCTTTGGTTCTTGGCTTGTCCGAGCTTGAGCTAGCCTAGCTCAAATTCAGTAGCTTTGGTTATAGTGATGCAAGTAGTTTTATTTTTTTTTATCTACGTGCATTGTCGATATTGTTCTACTAAAAAAAATTAATACATACACGTGTTAGAATATGAGTGTGAAACTGAATTTTATAGCCGATTGTAGTGTTTCAATTGATATAGAAAAGTCTTGCTAGAACGCTTAAAACTATCCTAATTTTTGCAGGAAGATTGGAAGTCTATTTTGATGATGCACTTATAATATGCATGGATTCATATTTGGTATCCTATGGTGATTCTAATAGGAGAATTATTAGGATTGATTCATTATAAATAGTGGCCACTCTATTACAAAATGTTCGCTCAATATTAAACTAAGACCTATTGTTAGTTTGAGTACTTTTGGTTTTGCAAGAGAGGAGAAGGTACACTGTTTAGAAGTCTGCTTTGGCTTTTTCTTCTACTGCTTTTACGGGTTAGTTTGTTATTGTCTTTATCGAATTGTGATTTTAATACTCGTATAAATTTGTGGTTTATGAGCTTAATCTTTTAACTCGTGTTTTTATTAGTGTTGTCTTACAACACACGCACACAAGTATGCATATCCTGCTGTGTACTTCTTGTTAGTATTTTGACAGTTTATGAGTAAATTTTAGTGTAGGTTTTGAATGATTTTCAACAAGGAATTGAAGGATTCGATGAGCTAGGATTTCGGAGAATACACACAGCTCAAAATGGAGTTCGTTGCTTACGCCAACTCTAACTTAAAACTCTTTTATGCATTCAGCTGTATATAGATGGATACGAAAAATGTATGATTGACATTGAAAATAAAAATAATTGTCGAAATCAAATCTAATGGTTAAAACACTAGTATCACGATATGCTACATAGCATTGAAGTCGCACTCTCTTTATGATTGGTTTTGTTTATATGTGGAACTTTGGTAATGAAACTCTCTTGGGATTAATTTGAATTGAGGTGATGGAATGAAGGGCATGCGAGATATCGTCAATAGCATTTTTTAGTGACTTTTCGTAGCTGAGATGAATTTTTTCAAAGGGTAATACTAGAAAGATTAAATTTGTAGATAAAACTTTGTAACCAAAATGTTAGGACGGTAACCCACGATCGACATCAAGAGTAGAGCGGCCTTGTCTAAGTCAAAAGATCCTAAAGACCTTGTTTTAGAGTTTTTTTTTTTTTTGGGTCAGTTACCGAATTTTGAGAGTATTTCGTGACGTAGAATTTGTGAATAGGATCCAAAAAAAGTTACTATTTTCTATTCAATTTTGCTCAAAATTCTTCGAACTAGCAAAGTTCCACAATTTTTTGTACATTGCACTCCTAAAACCATTCAGATGTTGTCCAACCCAAACGAATATATATCGTCACTCCTCAATTGCAGCAGATCCTACCGCAAATAATAATGTTCTCAACCTCATTTCGGTATTTATCCGAAATACTCTCAAAATTCGGTAACTGGAAAAAAAAAAAAAAAAAAAAAAAAAAAAAAAACTCTAAAACAAGGAACAAGGTCTTTAGTCCAAGTCAAAAGATCCTACCGCAAATAATAATGGTTTCAAGCTCATCCACTCTACTTAGCAACCTATCTTAGGATATTGGACCACACGCAAACTTGTATGAAAGGTGGAAATGATATGCTCAAATAGTAACCCTGTATTGTATGCTCAAATAGTAATCACACTAAGTTTCGAATAAATACCGAAATGGCTTCAAATCTTTGTTTCTGCATTTGCTTCCAAATTCTGAACATAACTTTATGCAAAAGGATCAAACTTTTCTATTACAAGGGGAACCGAAGTGCATAATCCGGATACCTCACTGTTACAAAAGATAGATTTGTCATGTTCCTTCAAACTCTTATTATCATGAAGACAAGGCAAGACCTTCGTGTTGAGAGTTTCCAAGAGACCGCATGAATGTTGCACATTTTCATTTCATACCTATTTACTTTGTTATGCAACCTTGAATTGAATCGGTAATAACCAACTACCACGAGCCCTGCCTAAATGCTATGCTAGGTTGGAGCCTTACCGGTCAATTTTGGGGTTGCCTCAAGGTTATTTGCCTCTATTGATCTTCTCAGATGCCTCAGTTGCTGCAGATGCTGCCTTGTCGAAACCCAACTTTTGTAACTCACTTGAAAAGCCATCAACATCAGCAGCACTGATTTTATATGGGCTGTGAGCAGCACCAGGAAACGTACCACTAGTCACTTCTTCCTTGTATTCTACTAGAGCTTTGTTGATGATTTCTCCAACATGTGCAAACTGCTTGCAGAATTTCGGGGTAACCTGAAAAAGGTAAGGTGGATATTTGTTTAGATGAAATTCACATGATTGGAGAGTAAACAGCATTATTAAAGAGATGCAACTGTTGAGTTAACCTTGGCATGATGTGGATGTTGCATCATTCCAAGAAGATCATGGTAAACTAGCACCTGCGTGAATAGGGAAGAGAGAATAGTGCGCAGAAATAACGGAACTTTGTCTATGAAGAAAAGGCATGCAAAAACCGCAGTAACTACAAGTTCAAAGAAGTGAATTAACACAATTCAAGCTCATGAGTCATCTAGCCTTGGTTCTACATTTCTCCGGAGCTTGATCCTAACTCAAATTTAGTAGCTTTGAGCTGACTAACTGACTACATTCAATTACTAGCATGCAACCTTTTTTTATCAGATATGAATGCCGATGTGAAAAAAGAATAATCTTTAAACTGTGGAATAATGAAAATTGTTATTTATTTCCCCGCCTGAAAATCAAAAAAACCCCTTCCAACAAGAAAATTTCAAGTTACAGAAGGACACACTAAATAGATTTGAACGATAAGCTAGTAAACAAACTACCTCAAAGATGGGATATCTATTTAACACCAAATGGAATTGCATACACAAGGTATATGCATACAACTAACGTGATTAGGATTACTTAATCAACTAACGTGCCCACTGCAGAAAGGCCCTGCACCAATGCCAATGGTAGGAATCTGAAGAGCAGATGTTGCAGCAGCAGCGACCGGCGGAGGTACGCATTCTAAAACAACAGAAAAGCACCCAGTGCTGTCTCCACAACCTGCACACAGAAGCCAACGCAACAAATTATTACAGCGAAGAAAACCCAAAAACCTAAATAGCAAAACAGAATTACCATTTGCATATGTACAGACCTTTACAGCACTAGCAACATTCCTTCCCTGGGGCCTAAAACACCCAAGAACACTAATGGCCTGAGGAGTAAGTCCCACATGCCCCATCACAGCAATTCCAGCTTCAACGATAGATTTTGCCGCAGTAATCCTCGAAGGTGCCCCTCCTTCCAATTTAATCGCATCCATTCTTCCCTCCTTTAAAATCTTCACTGCCGTATCGACAGCCTGCTCATAATAGAAACTGCAACATCAACAACCATGGCTCACTTACAAAATCACAAACCCAATCAGAAAAGCAAAACACACTCATCTCTGCAATCCAATACTGGATTGTTTCTGTTTGGCAACCATAAAATTCGAAAATGAAAGAAATCAGGTAAATTTATATATTTCATCATCTGGGATGTAAATTCCATCTGTCAAAAACAGAAAACGAAAAATTGATAAATTTATTTCTTTACTTTCTCAGCAACCAAACAGTCTTGAAATGTCATTTTCCTTAACAATCTCACTATCCAAACAGATTTATCTCCACATGAAAAATAAAACTAATAATAAGAAGCAACATCAAAACCCAAATTAACAACGCAATTTTCCATTTGATTTAGTAAATACCTGATTGGAGCTAGACTCATCAAACCCAAACGGCAAGTCCCCAACCAAAAGCGGCCGCTTGGCGCCCCGCGCCACAGCTCGGCAGTGAACAAGCATTTCGTCAAGCGTGATGGGCAGAGTGGTGTCGTAGCCATGAACCACCATCGCCGCCGAATCGCCGACCAAGCAAATGTCTATGCCGGCGGAATCCAAGTGCACGGCAGAAGGGTAATCGTAGGCGGTGACCATGGTGATCGGCTCGCAGTTCTTGTGCTTCTGCTTCAAGTGGGTCACCGTGACTCTCTGGTCCGGGTTTTGGGGCTTTGGCCCACCGTATACGGTGCTTTCCGGCACGTTGCTCATGCAACGGAGGATAGGAGAGAAGGCTCGCGACATTTTGAGAGAGAGAGAGAGAGAGAAATTGGGGGGTTTGTTTCGGCTGCGCCACCTAAAACTGAGGGAGCTGGAAGTTAGTGGGAGTGGAATGAGAGAGAGAGAAGGGAAGTCGAATTGGGCGCTATTTGACCCACCCGGATTTTGACTTTTATGATAAATTTCATCTGCCCGCCACATTTTGGAAACAAATGGTAAATTGCTGACGGTATAATATATATATTTTTTTTATCAAATGATAGAGTTGTTAAATTAAATGTTAAATTAAAAAATTAATTTGATTTGAAATCATACCGTAATACAAGGATAATATTATTTTCTACTATTGTTATAAAATGCCACTTGCGCTCATGATACGGTATTTACTTGAGATTTCGAGGTCTAATTAATTTGAATGTTCCTGGTATAAATTTTTTTTTTTGGTCACCTGTTATAAGCCTTAAAACCATTATGCATTTGCAGTTTGACAAGTTGTCAGCTTTTGACACAAATCCACTTTATACTCTTCTTCACGAGAAGGATTTCGGGATTCTTTTAATTCTGTTCGTTTATCATACGTCGTGCGGTAAGTTTTTATCAGGTATTATTTGTGTTTAATTTTAAATAATATAATTTAAAATGATTTCTGATCGCACGATGTACGATGAAATGACATGATTAAAGGATTCCGAGGATTCTTTAATCATGTTCGTTCATCGTAGATCGTGCGGTCAATTTTCGTCAGGTATTATTTGTGTTCAATTTTAAATAATCTAATTTAAAATGATTTCTGACTGCACGATATACGATAAATCGTGCGGTCAGTTTTCGTCAGGTATTGTTTGTGTTTAATTTTTAATAATATAATTTAAAATAATTTCTGACTGCACAATGTACGATAAAATGACAGGATTAAAGGATCCTAACGATCCTCACAAAGAGGATTCGGTGAGGATTCTATCTCCTTCACGAGTCCATATATTGTCAGATAATTGCTTTAATCTCATTATTTTACAGAAGTATATGCTAAATGTTATATAATTTTCATTAGCTTATTAGTTTGTCTAGTTAAGTTGTTGTTTACTAGCCTTCATGCATGCGCTCACGCACGTGCAGAAGACATTTTTTTAATCACAACGTGCTATGCGCGACTTACACGTTTTAAATGTATTTATATGCGTGAATTGACAAAAGGAAAGTCACATATTTGAAGTAAATGAATAATCTTAGATCATGCTATAAAAAACCCCTCACAAACCAATCAAAGCAGCTGAATTCACATAATAAATCGGTCTTTCAATTTCCATCTACATCTATTGAATTTACATTAAGAATAGAGAAAATAATATTTAATAAACAACTGATTGAATCATATTATTGCTAGCCTATTGTGAGGCTAAGCTTAGCCCCTCCTCTTTAGTGTAGATAATATAATTTGTTCAAAAAAAAATAATCATTTGACAACTAATTAATCACATTATTATGCGCGTGCGAAAGACCTTTTTTATAACCAGCATTACATGCCTCTTAAGATGTTTTGAACATGTTTAAAAATAAAGAAAATAATATTTAATGAACAACTGATTAAATCACATTATTGTTAGTCTATTGTGAGGTACTAATTTAAAAAAAAAATGTACAAAAAGAATGAATTATTAAAAAAACACTATTAAAATGACGAAAATACTCGTGCATTATTTTGGGTTGCTTATGAAATTTTTTGTTTTGGGAGTATTTTTGTCCAAATTTTTTTGGTGAAGCGTGTGATCCCAAAAGAGGTTGTTGGGTTTATATATAAAGATAAAGATATGTTGAAGGGGTGCTTCATCGCGGTGGCTTGCTCATAGAATAAGGGCTGAAGATGAGGGCAAATTCGATGTAGTCTGGGCTCCAAAAGAAGGTCGTCCCACACTTTTCACACGAGAGGTAGGCATTTGTTCCAACCTTTTTTTTTATTTTTTCTTTAAAGAGGGAAAGCAAGCCGGTTATCCACTATTTCCGAGTCCAAAGAGGTTATGTGGAATTTCACCCTGTTTGTGGCCACAGTCAAGCAAACTCAACAACTTGAAGCATCAAACTTGAGATCTTCCACATTTTTTGTTTATTAAGGAGCCGCAGTTCGTGCCTTTTTCACTGGGCCACTTACTGTGGTAGTTTCAACCTTCTCTTTCAAAATGACAAAAAGTGATAATGTTGACATCCAGTTCTATGAGTTTATCAAGCAGGTCATTGACGATTTATTTAGGTATTATATTCATTTTATATATCTCATGGATGGAAATAATTGACAGCATATGAGATGTATAGTATTTTGGGGAGTCAAAAACTCTAATGGATATGATATTTAATTGTGCATACAATTTATTATTTACTGGCATGATGGCATAAAATTCATACATCTATGTTCTATGGGATCAACTAACGTCTATCTGTAAGCAGTGGACCCACAGTTGTGTAGTATGCGGGGCAAGTGTCTTGATGAAAATTGTAGAGTACCTTAGAGCTCACCGCCATCATGTTGTTACTTGAAGCTTTTGAAGTACCTCACACAAAAATTGGGCTTTTTGCTCCTGCAGATAATCTTTCCATGGATTGTTTGATGAGATTCACGCCTAAAGGAAATTCAAAGGTGCTGCTCATTTGTTGGCTAGGAAGGAGGATTGGCCTACACTATATGACATCTATGCACTAAAAAATAACAAGGTGTGTTACCTTTATGTGAAGTTAATATGCTTGAATAGCATCTCGCCACAAGGGTTTTACAAGGAGAATGAGACCTAAACTTTTTCGCAGCCTATGATGTTTTTCTTTTTTACTGAATACTTAATATGAATATCAGCAGTTTCGCCCTTAAGTGTGTAAATACTTAAATTTGGTTCTATCAACGTTGACATGTACATGTTGCAGCTTCTGTTTACTACGAAGATATATGTTTGTCAATTTCAAGCTGGCCATGGAAACCGCTTCGCAGATAGCAGACATTCAGTTGTGGATAACTAACGAATTCATGCATCTGGTCTATGCGATGGACGAAGACAAGTTTTTGATCATTTGATGGGAATGCTAGATGGGAAGTGTTCGGGCAAAGATTTCTCTGGAGAAGGCCCTTTGAACCTCAGCACAGCTTCTTAAGGGATTAACACTTTGGATGTGTAGTCGAGCTTTTGCTTGTTGATGTGCTACATGAAGAGAACAAAGTTAGTTCTGAAATGTGCCTTTGTGGGGCCTTAGGTTTAGGCCTTGAGGCTCACAATCAAAACTAACTAAGTGCTAGGCGTGCCACTACTATCACGGTATAGCAGATGTAGACCAAGTGTGGTTTAAGCTGATTACTTGCGTCCCACTTCTTGTTATCAAAGGATTGTCATGGATGTGTTAAGTCCACATTATGTTCTTTTTCTTGCCTTGTAAACAAGGACTTTTAGTTATGGTCTTGTATGTTCGAATGAAGGGAGTCTAGAGCCCCTAAAATTATTTGTTTGGTTCTAGATTACATTTAATGAAAACATATCCATCAAGCTAACTAGATCCAAATGCAAATGGGATTCTTAAAATAGAAGAACATGTGGAAATAACTTGAATATATGCTAGAGAATGCATTAAGCAATAGATCTACTAATTTAGAAAACAAACAAAGAGCTTCGGGCAAGATTTCACCTTGTCTGGCAAGGTTGAACTTCTTGCAGTCACTTCTCTTTGAATTTATAGGGTTTATATACTAGAAGGTATGGATGGTAAACAAGTTTACATGAGGGAATCAATACTACACCATTGAGGGAGATAGTAGAGCTTTTAAACTAGACAAGAGATAGCTTTTCTAAAGAACTATCACTAAAAGGACTGAATCTGGGTTGATTTCAGCTTGTGGATGCAAATCTGGCTTGAGAGCAGAGTTGTTATGTTTGTTTGTTTGATTGGTTGAGTGTCCTTGTACCTGTTGTCTCTTCTTCCTTCTATAGACTATTTGGCCCGACTGCCTTTAGCTCTGTTCTTGCCCGAAAGTACTTGGAGGGTAGTGAGTCATCAGCTTTTTACTTGTAATGCCGCTAGAAAGTATTCTTTGGCTGATAGTAGGTTAGTCTCCATCACTTGTCACTTCAATTATAGACATGTGGCTTGTGTTTCTTGGCTGAGAATGCCTCAATTCGCTTATGGGCTCGATGCCGGGCTTTGGGCAAGTCTCCTTTAATTGGCATCCTTGGGCTTTCCTCCATTCAAGCCCAATGTTCAAATATTAATCCAAACAGTGCCCCCTTTAATCATTGTTGCGTCTGCAAAACGAGGCGTTAATAATGATTAAACAGTCGTCGCACGCCTTCACTCGGGACTTGCATCATTTAAGACAGCTGTTGTTTAACAAAACCTTTGCACCAACCCACGATTTCCAACGTTAACTAACCGTTTACTATATAATCCTCACTTAAACCCCTCGACCAAGTACCTTAGCAATCTCAAACCTTCGAATTTCTAGAATCCTCAGATTTTCCAACTTTCCCAGTATTCTCCTGTTCTCTCAGTTCATACTCTCTAGTCCCAATTTTCTCCTCATTTTTCCTTCAACTCCATTCAATGGCACCCAAAGTTGCTCAAACTCAATCTCCCTGTGAATTTGGTGAGGGGATCGCCACCATGCGCCGCTTGCTCAACGACTTTCATCACCCTCCAGCAGGCTTGAACACTTCGCTTTTCTTTGAAGAGGGAAAAGTTTATTTCCTTAGGCCTGCCTGGACTTCTAAAGTCCCCATTTCCATAGAGAACAACATGCCTAAGGCTGATTGGTTCTCTTCCAACCCATACTCTGCTGCATCTGGGATTTCATCTTCCAAGTGGTCGAATTACCGAAGAGGCTTCCCTTTGATGAAGGATGAGGCCTGGGCACAATGGGTTAATGAACTGAAACCCATCTTCAAGAAGAAATAGATGAGCAATGGTATTTATAAGCTCAGAATGCTCTCAAAAGTCATGGTAATTGCTAAGCCCGAGCTTCTGACTACGGCTCTTCTCTTCTGGAACTCGGGAACCAATACTTTCGACTTAAGGATGGGCCCCATGTCCCTAACTGTTCTTGACATGGCCCAAGTTTTCGAACTACGACCCTTGGGCAGAGTTGCGGACGTTACCCATGATTGGTCTATTTCTTCCCGCCAATTGCTAAGAGCTAGGGAACCTCTGATTCCATGACTCGGCTAGAGTATAACTCATCCACCATCAAAATTTGTGGGACCTTATTCACATGTTTTATCCTGTTTGTTAAGAAGAACTTCAGTACATCCTCTTCTAATGCCAACAGAGACCAAGAGCATATGTACTTTCTGTTATACTGGCTCAACAAGCACGTCTTCCCTAATAAATCCAAATGAGTGAAGGTCGAGTGGATTCCTTTGGTGGAAGCCAACATTTTTTTGATGATATTGCTACAGGCCTCTTCCTCATCGCTCATTTTTATCATCTCCTTGATGAAATAACCCAAGGCATCCCCTTCGAGACCAACCTCAACAGGCTAAATTAGATGATCCAGTTATGGCTACAATGGTATTTCCTCGAGCTTCGGGCACCCAATCTGGAGTTTCTTGAAGGTGTTGCTCCTGCCCGAATCTTGGCCGAGGCCTCTCCCACCAACCATTCTACCTTCTCTTACATGTATTTCTTTAGATCCTGCCGCACTCGGGCAGATTTAAAGTGGGGAGCTTCAGTACTTAAGAGGAATCCCTGATTCTCCGACCAAGCCTTCCAAGATGCCTTTGGGGAGGATGTTAGCGCATTCTACAATGAGAAGTTCATAAGTTGTATTCAGTCGAGAGACCTAGCCTGCGGTGTAAGAAACAACCGTTATGAACATGGGCTGGAGGTCTATCATCCAAACTTCTGCAGTAGGCAGCTAGGCTTTAGGCAAGCCTTTCAAGTGCCCTTTTTTTATTATGTGCACTGTAGCACCTCCTACCGTCTTCGCTCCCCACAAGAAGTTACATTCCGAGCTGCCCGTCGCAGTATCGAAGTTATGAGTAGGATTGCCCGAAAGCCATTAGCTCTTAATTTTGAATGTACTTCTTCCTTCTCTACCTAGTAGAAGGTTAAGTGGATTCACAAGTATGGTGGGGATTTGCAGGAATCTCATGACCGCCTCTTTAGTCAACTTTCAATCAAGTCATATCCTAACTCGGGCAAGCTTGAGAATTGGAAGGATATGATTCACCAGAAGAACCAGCTTCTTCTAATAGGTAACCCCAAGTTCTCCTAACTTGTATTTATGACATTTTTATCATCCTACCCTCTTCTAATCTTTTCCATGGTTATTTTAAACTTGTAGCCTAAGGCAACACTGAAGAAGTCGATGTCGGGCTAAATGAAGAGGCTGCAGACGCCTTCGTCCTCGAAGAAGTTGTAGCTGAGGCGGCGAGGCAAGGTGCTAGGGAAGGCGGAGATGTCTCTGAGTTATTTGGAGACGCTGAGGGCGAGGCTGAGCCTGTAGTGGAGCCTCGGGCAACACGTGGGACAAGGGCATTGGTGATAGAATCTTCAGAGTCTGATCCTGAAGAGCAGCCCAAGTCACGGCCTGTTTTGCCAGTACCTCGGGCAATTCCAACCAAGAAGAGGACCAAGGCTCAAACCTCTAAGACTTCTCAATCCTCTAAGTCTTCTATTGCCCCTGCACCTGAGGCGGGCAGAAAAAAGCAGAAGGCTTCCAGTGAGTTGTCCGTCCTTCTTTTTTTATTTAGTTGCAATCTCACTTTATAGGGTAACAACTCTTTCTTGATCTTTGAAGCCAGGACCTCAAACAACCAAGAAGCCCACTATTACACCAAGGGAAGAGCCATTGGGTGCGAAGATACACTAGAAGGCAAAGTTTTCCTTTTTCTTTTCTCTTATAACCGCCTCTTTTTTTATTATTGAATCTTTGCACGATTACCTAAAACAGGGTATAAGAGAGGAAATGATCTCTCCGCCCGAGGCCTCTTCACCCCCAGCTCGAACAACACATGTTTCTCCTCCTCGGGCTAAATCTTCCAAGGTATACTTTTCTCACCCTTGGCTTAAAATTTGTAACTTTATTACTTTGGAAGCTAATGATTGACTTCCACTCCTTTGTGGGCCAAGGTTGGGGAACCTGCGTCTTCGATCGAGCATGGCTCAACTCTTGCATTGGTGGTGACTCTAACTTCTCAATTTAATCCAAGTACTGGGGAGATACTACATTTTGTAAAGGATAACAGTAACTCGGTGAGTATTTTGTCTTGATATTTTATGCTTAAAGCCCTCTCATTCTCTTATACTTATCTTCTTTTTACTTTTCCCAATCCTCCTCAGTGAAAGAGTCTCATCCATCAGCAGCAACTGCATTTGGGGAGTCTATAATCCTTGAGATCCATGTGGTCTTAGAGGTGACTAACCTACAGGCTTTTCCTCAAACAACAGCAACTATAAATGAGCTTCATCCTCTCATTCAAGATCCTTCTTAGGTATAGAAGTACTTTTACTGCTATTTATTTTCTTCATAAGTTAGTTACTGACATTTGCCCTATCTCCTTGATATTTATAGGTCTCTGGTGAGGGCTCGGGCATCATCCCTCATTCTTAAGTAAGTGAGAATGATCCCCCTATGAAGGGAAACAACTTATCCTCCACCTCATTCCAAGGCTCTAGGCTTAGCTCAGGTATATCAATTTTCCTTATCCCGCCTTCCTGTTGTATGCTCTAATTTGTAATCTTTTTTCTTAACTTGTTTTTCTTGGTTTGCAATAGGGTTCTGGAAAGGGCTCGGGCAAATCTCCCCCACCCTTGATGCACAAGACAGCTCTCCCAAGGCCTCTCTTGGCCTCTGGGGTGATGGGGATTCCTATCCCTCGGCCAAATAATAAAGTCAAAACTGCTGCTACTATTTCTATTCCTGGTCCTGAGATCCTTCCTTATCTGCCAATTGAGGTCGCCCTCTCTGCTACTGTTGAAGGTGTTGGAGAGATGCCCCCACCTTTGACAACTACTCATTCAGCAACATCTTTGCCCGAGATGGTCAAGAAGTTCGGGTAGATCAAGACCAAGCTGCAATCTCTTTCATCTTCTTCTGAGTCTCATTTTCTCCAAAATGTTCGTCAGATCTTCAAGGATTGGATGAGGAGGGACTTTACTACTTGCTTCATTCTCAAGATCCTTCATGATGCTGAGAAAGCCCTGACCGAGCTTTACAAGGCTCAGTTACTGTCAAAGGCTTAGTATAGGTCCTTTCTCAGTTTCTTTGAGAATCTCCGGGCGTTGAGGGACCAACATCAGAAGGCGGAGCGGGCATCCAATAGAGTTAAATGCTTCCAAGAAAAACACATGAAAACCTCAGCCACGCTCCAACAGTTGGTGGAAGAATGATCGGTTATGGAAGATAGGATCGCAGTGTTTAATGTTGAAATTCAAAGACTGGAAAATCAACTTTTTCTTTGAAGGCTGAGAAGATGAACCTGGCCACTCACCTTTTCATGAAAGTAGAAGAGATGGAGAAGATTTCTTAGGAAGTTAAGGACTAAAAAACCCAACTTGCCAATAACAACATGTATCTAGGAAAACCAGGCATAATTTTCACCATTATGCAAACTTACTATTCTAGAATAGCTGCCTTGGCCAAAGATGCAAAGTTGTTACGCTAGGATCTTTTGTAATCGTTTTATGAAATGAAATGAATTTCTTCTTCATCTTTATCTTGTCTTTCCTTCCTTTGAATTTTTAACTATAGTAGCCTAACTCCAAACCTTTTCAACTTGCTTAGATCTCCTCAATATAAAAATCTCTTGCATCCCATAAAATTGGATGGTATTTCTTTAAAAACTTAGCATTACCTAGATGCCTTTGCAAGCACCCCTCCAAATTTGCTAAATAATATCCTCCCTTATTCAGCACTTGGTTGATAAGGAAAGAACCTTCCCAAGTAGGGCTCAACTTCCCAAAGCCTCTAACTTGAGCTCCTAAGGGAAAAATTGTCTTCCAAACTAATTCTCCTTCCTTGAAGATCATTAATTTCACCTTCTTGTTGTATGCTCGGGCAACAACTCTTTTCTCTTCTTGAATTTTATTCAAAGCTTCAATTCGGGCTACATTTATATCTTCAACTCCTTGACACATAGCCAGAATGTATTCTTCACTGTGTAGCCCAAACTGGTTTTGAATCCTAACAGAACTTATATTAATCTTCATGGGCAGTATAGCATCTTGCCCGAAGGTTAAGACATAAGGAGTAGTTCCAATTCCTGCCCTTTTGGAGGTTCTATAAGCCCATAAAGTATCCTCTAACTTCTCATGCCACTTCTCTGGACTATCTGCTACCATTCTTTTAATAATGTTCACTAAGATCTTGTTGCTAGCTTCTGCTTGACCATTTGATTAGGGGTAGTAAGAACTAGATCGAATCATCTGTATCTTGAACTTACTTGAAAATTCCCCTATTTCTTTTGAAATAAAAAATGGCATGCGGTCTATAACAATTGTCTCGGGCACCTTGTATCTGTGTAAGATCTTGGTTTCAATGAACTTCTTGACTGTAGTTGAGGTGATAGTCTTGACAGCTGAAGCTTCTACCTATTTTGTGAAGTAAACTACAATTATGAATGTGTGTCCCTTGCTAGAAGCTGGGTAGATTTGCTCGATGAAGTTCATTGTCCATCCTCTGAAGGGCCAAGGTTTAACCACATGGTTCAAAGGTAATGAGGGCACATGTTGGAGAGGTCTATGCCTTTGACATTCTTCACACCCTCGGGCATAGGCCTTGCAGTCTTTCTCCATGTCGGGCCAGAAGTAACCATATTTTCTGAGTAACCACTTCATCTTGGTTCCAGCTTAATGTGCTCCACAGATTCCTTCATGTACTTCAGCCATTACATTCATTGACTCTTCTTCCCCTAAGCATTCTACCAAAAGTCCATCTGGAGTTTTTCTTAACAGATTCTCCTCCCACACGACATACTTAGTCGCTTGTTGTATATTTCTCTTACTTGTGGGAAAAGAAGGATTTTTCAAGTATTGAGTAATAAGTGATCTCCAATCTTCTATCTCGGGATCCTTAGTCATTACATCTAGGCTAAATCCTCTATCAAGGATAGAAGGGAGATTTCTTCTTTGCACTTCCACCTCTACCTCGAATCTTTTTTCTTGGATCTATGCTCCAGAAGCCAACTGCACCATCTCATTGGCCATTGCATTTGATTCTCTGGGAATATGGTTGACTGATATTTCAGTACCCCAATAACCCAGCGATTGACTGGCTGCCAAGTAATAACTAGTCATGGTAATGTGTCTGCACTTGTATTCCCCATTCAACTGATTGATTACTACCTCTGACTCACCAAACACTTCAACTTCAATTGCCCCCAACTTTATCAAGATTTCCAGGCCAATTATCAAGGCCCCATACTCTGCCCGATTGTTAGTAGTCTCTTGATAATCTAGGAGAAATAAATAACAATGGTGAGCACCAATGGCATCAATGATGACAATCCTAGCTCTAGCAACATTTTGAGTGCAAGAACCATCAAAATACAATCTCCAATGAGTGATCCAGAGACTAGCTATCCTCTTTATTTCTTGTTGGATCCATTCTTCTTTGCCTGAGAAGGCTTTGCTTGGCGGGATCCACATACTAGCCATCTCTAGAGTTCCTGGGATGTTGATAAGTTTATCTTGCGATTCTTAGTGCTCGGCCAAGAAGTCTGCAATTGCTTGTCCCTTGATCGCTCTTTGAGGCACATATTGAAAATTGAACTCTGATAATGCTAGAATCCATTTTCCAATCCTGCTAGTTAGCATCGATTTTGACAGCATGTATTTGATCACATCAGTCTTGGCAATACTGTGGATGTGGCAAGGCAACATGTAATGCCTTAAATTGCAGGCAGTGAAGAATAGAGCCAAACATAACTTCTCCACTGGGGTATATCTTGTTTCTACCTCAGTAAGGATTCTACTGAGGTAGTATATTTCTTGTTCCTTCCCACACTCATTATTTTGAGCCAGTAAGCTTCCCATCAATTTTTAGAGGCAGAAATGTAAAGCTTTAAAGGCTTCCTTTGAGGTGGCATGAGCACTGGAGGTGAAGTTAAATAAGCTTTTATTTTGTCAAAAGCCTCTTGGTGTGGTGGGCCCCACTTGAACTCTTCTTTATCTTTCAATTTTAATTGAGGAGTCAATGGCTGAATTTTGCCCGCCAAGTTAGCAATAAATCTCCTCAAGAAGTTGATTTTTCCTAGTAGCCTCTGTAGTTGTACTTTGTTAGTAGGAGGAGGTGATTCCATTATTGCCTGAGCTTTATTTTTGTCGACCTCTACCCCTCTTTGATGAACAAGGAATCCCAAAATGTTGCCCGACCTTACCCCAAAAACACATTTCTTAGGATTCATTTTCAACTTATGGATCCTCATTCTTATTAAGGCTTGTCTGAGGTCTACTAGGTGCTGTTCTTTAATTTTAGACTTCACCACGATGTCATCAATGTAAACTTCTATGTTATGGCCAATCAAGTCATGAAAAATGGCATTCTTTGCTCTTTGATATAATCCTTGTTCTAGGAGCTTTTAGGTCGTCAACTTAGTTGGGCGGCTGTTCTCATCAGCTCCTAAACATTGGAGAATCCCAACACTAGGATTAAAAAATTTGGCTTCTGCAACATTGGCGGTAGGGATGACCTCTACCATTTCCCAAAATCCAGGTCTCATAACCCCTTCTTCGTGTTAAACAGCTACTTGTTGATGCAAGGTGGATGGTATAGAGAGACTATGATGAATCCAATCTCTACCAAGCAAAACTTCATAAGCAGAACTACTATCCACCACAAAGAAAGCTAACATGATTTGCTTGGAACCTGAGTCAACCTCTAGGGGCAATATCCTATGAGTTTTGGTGATAGCTCCAGAAAAGCTAGAGACTGTTAAGTCAATAGGAATAAGATCTCCCTCGCTTCTACCCAATTTCTTCATCTGTTTTAATGGTATTACATTGATCGCAGCTCATCCATCAATCAAAACCCTCTTGAAGGATATTCCCTAAAATGAGCAATTACATATGTGGGATTGAGATGGTTAGCTAGGGCCATACTCTGAAGACCATCCTATACGAATACACTATCTTGGGCTCTTTCTTTGTGAGCTCGGGCAAACCTATTCTGCCTGATTCTTCTTTTCATGTTCCCTTAACGCTAACATGTGACATCATAGGTTCTGTTGCCAAGTAATCACCCTCCATTACGGCAAGTTGATCAGGCTCGTCGCAAAACTTGGCAGATAGAACATATGTCATGTTTACGTGGAAGTTGCTAGGTTCAGGTAAGTTCAGGTAAATCCTCATTTTTGCCCCCAATATGGTCTATTAATTCATCTAACCAGGCCTGTGCTTCTTTTGGCAACATAGGTTCAGGCAACCTTTCCTCTCGAGTTATACAAAAATTCTACACATGCTCTGGGACTTTACAAAGAGTATCAACCAGCAATGGTGAGGGCATTCTTCTTTCAGGCGAGATAGTTCCAAAACATATAGGTTATGGGCCCCATCTTGGGGTTGGCATCATTATCATATCCTTTGGAGCTCTTCTCAAGATTCTGTACTTTCCAGGATAAGGGTTTTGTGGCACATGATCTATCCCCATTTAATCTTGC
This sequence comes from Cotoneaster glaucophyllus, assembly GCA_036320875.1. NCBI lineage: Eukaryota > Viridiplantae > Streptophyta > Magnoliopsida > Rosales > Rosaceae > Cotoneaster > Cotoneaster glaucophyllus. The sequence goes on along the minus strand of CM070070.1, from coordinate 16,004,686 downwards.
TATTAGCCCTCTCTACCTCATTTTTGCTTCTCTAGTGAAGTTAATTTCTTCCCTCATGAGGTACTTTCTAAAACTTCACATTTTCAAAGGTTTCTAATGTAGCAGAGACTTTTAATGAGTTCATGTGGGCTTTGTGCTGCATCTGGACTCTTCTAATCATAGAAGCTCCCATTTCCTTGACAGGTCTCCCATTCTTTCCAACTATATACCATTTTCGCCCAAGTTAGGCAGAATCCTTCCTAGTGACGAAGCTCTTTGTTCTTCCCTTCATCCTGACATCACCACCTCATAACTTGGCTGGGGAGGCTTAACCTCCACCCATTTTTGTATTTTTTCTTCCTTATCTTCCATTTCTTCGGAGGCTTCGTGGTTTCTGAATATCTCGGACAAGTTTTTTGGCTGAGAGTCTCCTCCTAAACTTTGGAAAACATTTCTGGAGGTCTCTTTCTCGGCTGCCTGCATGATACTCTTTAGTGCTTCCTACCCTTTTTTTCTCTTTTCTTCTGACTAATTCTTGATCAATAATAGCTCCTAATGCTGGCACTTCTTACTCACACTCACCTTGACACTTACTATACAACCCCAGCCCTTTAACTATGTTGCTTTGGCTTTCTCGGGCAACTTGATCGTTCCTTCTGTAGGTTTGTCCACTTGCCTCCTTTCTGTTTTCACTTCCTAGGTGGCTTTTTCTTTCATTTTCTCCGCCCAAGTTAGGTTGATCATGTTTATTGGGGCTTCTGGGAAGGGTTCCGTGTCAATCATTATATTGGCCTATGGTTTCTCCATTAACAATTTTCCCTTCACTATGAGGTCTTGTATCTAATCCTTGAACTGGACACAGTTAGTTATGAAGTCGTTGAAGGTATAATGCAGCTTGCAATACTTCTTTCCTCTTAATTTTTCTGGTTTAGGCATCTTTTTGGTGCTGTCAGGCACAATCACTCTTGCCCGCACCAACTCTTCATAGATCTCCGAGGCTTTGGTCAAATCAAAAGAATAACTCTGGTATTTAAAGGGCTTCATAGGGACAAATCCACCATCATTCATCACTACTTTCTGATCCTTGATTGGTTGGACTAACCGTTTTACCATTAAAGGTTTGAAGGGCGTAGTCATCTCTGCTGCACACATGTCCACCCCTTCTCTTTCATGGCCATCACTTTCTTCTGGCTCTGCTCATTCAAACTCTGCTTGGTGAATTGCAACTTTATTTTTGTAGAAAGGAGGCACCTTGGATGAGTGCTTCATTTGCTTTTCTTCAATCGGCAGTTTTCATACTTTGTCGCAACAATTACCAACTCTTGTATCTCATTGAATTGTACATCATAAAAGTTTTTTTCTCAAAGGCAGCCTCAATGCCTTCTGAGCAATGGATATGAGTTGGGTATGGTTGATAGGAAACTGACATCTTATCCTTATCTTTCTAAACCTCATCATGAAGTCTTCTGTAGATTCATGTTCATATTGTTTCACCCTATAAAACTGTTCATGAAAAGCCATCTTCATTTGCCCTCAGTTAGCAATATAATTGGGGGGCAACAAAGAATACCACTGAGATGCTAGGCTAACCAATGAGTTCCTAAACAATCTTAACTTATAGTTAGGATTGTCTTCAAACGCTACACAATGGTTGAAAAACTTAACAATGTGATCTCTAGATGACACACTGCCATTTTCTCCACTAAAAGTGGGGAACGCGGGCATCTTGAAGTTGAGGGGAAAAGGATTTTGCTCATTGACATACTTGGGATATGGCTTTTGGTAGGTGATCCTAAACAGATGGCGAGCCTGAGGTTGAGCATTCTGGACCACCATCTTCCTCAACTCGGCTAACTCATCTCTAAGTTACTGGTTAGCTGCATTATTAGGTGGGGTATGAGGAGGTTCCCATTTCGGGCTATGATCATTGCCCGAGAAAGTTTCCTTTTTTTGTTCGGGCTTTCTCCATCTAGCTCTTCCTCCCTTATTAGCCAATGGTGGTGGCCTATAAGGAAGAGGTTTGCCTGCAGTTGTGAGCTCACATTTCCCGCAGGATTCCCCGATTAGTTGGGGCATCCCATACTTCTTTCTTTCCTGCCCGCTCTGCCCCTACTATCTAGTGAGAATAATAGAGGGTCGGGCAACTCCGCTTCCAGGATCTCCTCTAATACCGGCTGACTAACTCCAGATCTTTCCTTGTTTTTCCCCTTATCCTTCTTTTTCCTCAAGCAAAGGAAATAAGAGAATAATAGGTTTTTTCTCAGGCTTGCTTCTCTCATCGTTTCCCTGTCATTACCATTTTTTGGAGTAGAATACTCCATATCTAATCTTCTTTGTAGACTACCTGTTAAGGAACAGAGTCTTCTCACTTCTCCTTTGGTTTCCAGAGTAATCTTCCCCATACTTTTTAGCACTTGCACTATGGTAACCTGTAAGTCTTCATTAGTCACATTTCCTCCTGATTTCTCAGATGAAGTCGGGCTCTCTATAATAGCTGATCCTCGTAGAGAGGGGAAATCCTCTGGATGATATGTCATGCTTGATCTTGGTAGATCTGAAGGTTCGCTCATTCTTCTTTCTTCTTGGCATACAAAACTAATGAGGTCCCACTGGGTGTGCCAACTATGTTTGGGCAAAGATTTCTCTAGAAAATGCTCCTCGAACCTCAACACAGCTCCCCAAAGGATTGGCACTTTGGATGTGTAGTCGGGCTCTTACTTGTTGATGTACTACAAGAAGAGAACAAAGTTAGTTCTAAAATGTGCCTTTGTGTGGCTTTAGGTTTAGGCCTTGAGGCTCACAATCAATACTAGCTAAGTGCTAGGCGTGCCACTGCTATCTCGGCATAGCAGATGTAAAACAAGTGTGTTTTAAGCTGATTACTTGCATCCCAAGTTACTCCAATTTCTTGTTATCAAAGGATTGTCGTAGATGGGTTAAGTCCACATTAAGTTCTTTTTCTTGCCTTATAAACAAGCACTTTTAGTTCATAGTCTTGTATGTTCGAATGAAGGGAGTCCAGAGCCCCTTAAGTTATTTGTTTGGTTCCAGATTACATTTAATGAAAATATATCCATCAAGCTAACCAGATCCAGATGCAAATGAGATTCTTAAAATAGAAGAACAGGTGGAAATAACTTGAATATATGGTGGAGAACGCATTAAGCAATAGATCTACTAATTTATAAAATAAACAAAGAGCTTCAGGCAAGATTTCACCTTGTCTGGCAAGGTTGAACTTCTTGCAGTCGCTTCTCTTTGAATTTACAGGGTTTATATGCTAAAAAGGTATGGATGGTAAACAAGGTTGCACGAGGGAATTGATACTACACCACTAAGGGAGATAGCAGAGCTTTTAAACTAGACAAGAGATAGCTTTTCTAAAGAACTATAGCTTAAATGACTGAATCTGGGTTGATTTCAGCTTTTGGATGCAAATCTGGCGAGAGCAGTATGTTTGTTTGTTTGATTGGTTGAGTGTCCTTGTCCTTGTTGTCTCTTGTTCCTTTTATAGACAATTTGGCCCGACTGCCTTTGGCTCAGTTCTTGCTCGAAAGTACTTGGAGGGTAGTGAGTCATTAGTTTTTTACTTGTAATGCCACTAGAAAGTGTTCTTTGGCTGATAGTTGGTTAGTCTCCATCACTTGTCACTTCAATTATAGACACGTAGATTGTGTTTCTTGGCTGAGAAGGCCTCTATTTGCTTCTGGGCTCGATGCTGGGCTTCGGCCAAGTCTCCTTTAATTGGCATCCTTAGGCTTTCCTCAATTCAAGCCCAATGTTCAAATATTAACTCAAACAGAAAGAAGCCGATGTTCTGATTTCCATGGCAGTTCCTGCACTAGATCCGTGTAGTTTTTAGCTTTTTTCGTTGATGTGTTGTTTGGATTTGATTCACCTTCTTTACTTGATACTTTGCCCTCGTTTGGTATAGATAATTGGACTAGACATTATGAAAACTTCTTTCTTCTAATCCTACTATTTTGGGAAGGATTGGAATTGATAAACATTTCATTTCTACCTTCTCTTTTTAATTGTCCATCTCCTACCTCACAATTTTTTTTTTAATTTCTTCCTTCAATATACCTTTAATGTAATGTCTTACTCATTTCGACCCAATACTCTACCAAACAAGACATTTATATTGGTGGCTTAAAAAGTCTTTGGGGGCATGGAGTTTATATGTTAAAGTTCCATTGAGCTTGTATATTGGTTTAGAAACTTTCTTTAGGGATAGTTTAGTTGCAGTCCCTGGTCCCTAACTGTTATAGACTTAAACTTATGCATTTTAAGTTTTTGATGAAGTCCCTCTTCTGCCACATAAATGACATAATAATTAAAGAGATGTAATAATACCAATAAAGACTCAACAGTTTTTTTGTTTTCATTTACACTACAAATCCAATTATCCAAAATTGGCATTCTAGATACAAAAAAAAAGGGATTTTATTTTATTTTTATAAAATATGAGTAATTTATATAATAAAATTTGGCTACATTTTACATATAAAAATTGGTACATTTATATAAAAGTGTGGGTACATTTACATACAAAAGATTGATACATTTTATACAAAAAAAGGGGCACGTTTATATGACAAAAAATGGGTACATTTTATATAAAACACAATGGGTACATTTTATATAAAAAATAATGGGTACATTTTAGATTAAAAAAAATAGATTTTACATTAAAAAATGGGTATAATTGACATAAAAAAAAAGGATACGTTTTTCATAATGAAGTGGTACATTTGTAAAGAAAAATGGGTACATTATAATTAATTATGGGTACAAATAAAAGGCTAAATAAATTATGAGTACAAATAAAAGTTTAAAAAATAAGGAACAAAAAGAAATTAATATATGGGTACAAATTAAAATTTAAAGGAAAATTGGTACAATTAAAAAAAAAAAAAAAAAAAGGTTGCAAATTAAAAATGGGTACAAACTAGAAATAGAAATACATGATAAAAAGTTTAGCCATAAATATAAATATACCAAATGTAACGTTTCTAACACGAAATGAATATATTTAGAAATAAAATTTAATTATACTGACATGTAAATATTTTATTTTTGAAATAATTAATGACGTTTATTAAAATCCAAGCACCTTGATAAAAATTTGAAAATAAATAAGATTTTAATCAATGGAGTCGAAAGAATAGGGATGAGAACCTAATTTCTCCCCTTCTTTACAATGACCTTTTAAACAAAATTTGATTTTTCTATTAAATAAAGCAACTGTGTATTGTTAACTACTTAATTTACACACAAATGTGAGTTAAGTCAGTTGACTAGTGCAACAATACAAGTTCTCATTCTGCTCTTTGTACAGTAGAGTTGTTTAGAATAGTCTTGTGTTTAAAATTAGCACTTTAAGGTCTGTTGTTTTCAACCATGTCATAATATTAAGATATTGAAACTATACAACACAACGATGTTGGAATTGCTTTTATAATAACTAAAAGCATTTTCAAGTCGCTAAAATGTTTCTGACTATGTTTGACAGAAAAAAAAGTTAAAAGTGTTTTTGTGTTTCAAAAAGTTGAAGAAGCACGTGTTTAAGTGCTTTTCAAGGAAGTACTAGTGTGTTTCAAGAAAGCACTTGCATTTTTGTTAAAAAAATTAAGTGCTTCTAATAGAAGCGCTAGAAGCGGTGATATTTGAAGTGCTTTTGAGGAAAAATTCATTCTAAAGAAGCATTTTCAAAAGGACCATAAAACTACAAAAGCGTCATTTACGTTTTGTACTCACATAATTTAATTCTTTTTGGTAGTCTTTAAAATGTATTGAGGAAACAACTCTAAGTAAAGTTATAAATCGTATACTAATTAATTAGTTCATTCGTATGTCAAACTATTAAGGGGCGTTGATTGACCTGAATTGGGTTATCTAACATTAGTTCCATCTTTAACCAAAATATGGGGTTAATTGATACCTGGATAAGCTGAGAGATTATACCTGGACTTATTTTAGACAACTTAAAATGAGAAGCCTAAATAGGAACACTCAAACCTAACCAAATCAATCCAAGCCAATCATATGTATCAGACCTGCCTTCAACAAATCATCATCAAACCCTGAACCCTTCTTCTGAACCTATTTGCAGGTGGACTTTGCAAACTCCTTGCAACGATGATGATTTGATTGTTGAGTTTCAGGGAAGGTAGGTGGGGCTTGGAGAGTTGCAGTGGGTTGAACAAGTCCTGAGTGTACCAAACACCAAGACTCCAATCCTAACTTATTGGGTAAATTACATTTTACCCCTTTAAGTTTGGGTGCATTTACAATGTCATACATCTTTAAAACATTTCAATTTCATACCTCACGTCACATTTTATTTCAGTTTCATACCTCCGTTAATTATTCTACTAAGTTGACTGTTAATTAATGACGTGGTAGTCAAAGTTGTTCACATAGATAACAAAAAGGGTAAATTACACAAAACTACCTCAACTATTGGTCTCACGACACTTTCATACCTCATCTTTTAAAATTGACAATGTCATACGTCATCTTTAGAAGTTGGTCAATTTTATACCTTCCGTTAGTCTGGCCGTTAATTTGTCAGTTAAATGCTGACGTGGCTTGATCCAGAGCCCACTTTATATTAAAAAATTAAAAAAATATTAAAAAAACTAAAAAAAAAATCATTTAATATTTTTAAATATTAAAATAATAAAGAAAGGTAATTAAAAAAAATAAAAATAAAAAAATAAAGAAGCCAAAACCGTCCCCCACTCCCCTCCCTGTCTCTCTCTCTTCTCTCCCCCTCCCCTCTTCCCTGACCTGCAACCCAGAACAAACAAAAAAAAAATCAAAACCGTCCCTTCCCCCCTCCCCTCCTTGTCTCTCCCTCTTCTCTCCCCTCCCCCATCTTCATCTTCTTCCCCTCCCCTCTTCCCTTACCTGCAACCCAAAACAAAAAAAATAAAATAAAAAATAAAAAATAAAAAACCAAAATCGTCCTTTCCCCCCTCCTCTCCCTGTTTCTCTCTCTTCTTCCCCTCCCCTCTTCCCTTACCTGCAACCCAGAACAAAAAAAAAAAAAGCCCAAACTTTTTCCGCACCCAACCTCACACCCACACACCCACACACCCCACTCCTTAAATCCACACCTATTCCCCCCATTTTCTCCGCGCCCAGGTTCTCCACTCGCGGGATCGGCCCTCGCTGGGGTAGATGGGATCTGGGTTTTTTCTGGTTTTTTTTTTTTTTTTTTTTTGGGTTGTAAGTAGTGGGCGCGAGGGTGGGTGCGGAGGGTTTAGGGAAGACAGGAGGGGGGAAGAAAGGGGCGGGTTGCAGGGAAGATGAATTTTTTTTTTTTTCGGGTTGCAAGTTGGGCTCATGTGGAGGAGACGACGGGGTGGGGTGGTGCGGGGAGAAGTCAAACTGAGGGTGGGTACGGGGGAAGACAAATTGGTTTTTTTTTTTTTTTTTTTTTTTTTCTGTGTGGGAAGAGGGGAAGAAGATGAAGATGGGGAGGAGAGAGAGGGGGGATGGGGGGGGGGGATGGACGAACTCAGTTTTGATTTTTTTTGTTTTTTTTTTTTACTTTTTTTTTGTTTTTTAAATATTTAAAAAATGTTGCATGATTTTTTTTTGTTTTTTTAATTTTTTAATATAAAGTGGGATCTGGATCAAGCCACGTCAGCATTTAACTGACAAATTAACGGTCAGACTAACGGAAGGTATAAAATTGACCAAATTCTAAAGATGAGGTATGACATTGTCAATTTTAAAAGATGAGGTATGAAAGTGTCGTGAGACCAATAGTTAAGGTAGTTTTGTGTAATTTACCCTAACAAAAATATAGATAAATCAATTTAAAAAAGAAAATATTTTTATGCCAATTCCACCCTTCCATTTGCATCTCGCTTCGACTCCATTTCTCATCCGGCATTAGCCGCCCCCACCCCTCTCTCCCGGAAAATGATCATCTCCTAAGCAAATGGTGGGGATCCTCATGACCACACAATACGAGCTGTTAGATTTTGATCCAACGGCTACAAATAGAGGATTCCTCTAAAAATTATAATAATTGTGACCGTTGGATCAAAATCTCATAAAGATCCCCACCATTTGCTTAAGAGGGGATCCTTTTCCCTCTCTCCCGACCATAGTATTAAAAATCGATATTATCGGCGAAATATCGCCGATAATATCGTTTTTGTGAGACAACGATATTTTCGCACGGTAACAAGGGAATTTCGTCCAAATATCGGCGATAATATCGAAAATATCGGTAATATCGCGATATTAGCGATATTTTCGATATTATCGCCGGAGAGAGTCGAGTAATCGCCGGATCCGTCGTCATCGTCGGCAATCCACGGCGTTGGTGGATCTGAATCATCTTCTGAAAGCCTCGTGGGGTGTGTGTGTGTCTGTGCATGAGGGAGAAGAAGGATCGACTCGAGAGTCGAGACTCTCAGAGAGACTGAGGACTGAGGGATCGAGAGAGAGAGAGAGAGAGACTGAGGACTGAGGGAGAAGAAGGATCGGAGAAGGACTGTGCATGAGGGAGAAGAAGGATAGAGAGAGAGAGAGACTGAGGACTGACTCAGACTGAGGGATAGGAGAAGAAGGATGACTGAGCAGTGAGGAGTCGGTCGGAGAAGAAGGATCGAGTCGATATCTCAGACTGAACTGAGTCTGAGATCTCTCAGACTGAGACTCATCGAGATCACTGAGGCTGGGTAGGCTCACTGAAGCTTGATTTTCATATCCGATCGACTCATCGAGAGAGAGAGAGAGAGAGTACAAAGTCTGAGATCTCTCAGACTGAGGAGGACAGAATGAGGGAGAGAGGAAGGCTCGAGAGACTCGTGTGCCGCGTGTGTGCCGCGTGTGTGCCGTGTGTGTGTGCCGCGTGTGTGCTGCATGCATTGCGTGTGTGTGTGTGAGAGTGTAGCATTGCTTGTTTGGTCTGCTCTACTGGGTAGGTAGGTAGGTACTCATCATATTGAAGAAGGCATGTGAAAAAACAGTGTGTGTGTCTGAAAAAAGCATGTGAAAAAAGCAATGACAGCATGGAAAAAAACACAAGACAAAAACCCATGTGAAAAAAGCAATGACATGACTAAAAGATCTGAAAAAAAACAGTGTGTGTGTGTGTGTTTATGTGTGAGAAAAGTAATGACAAGACTCAAAACCGTGTGTGTGGAATGGTTTCGTACTCAAAAATTCAAAACCGCATGCTGTGTTAAACTTATCCCAGAAGTGAAGTATCAGATCATTCATCACACAACTTTCGATAATTGATAAACCTCTATTACACATTTCTGTTTCTTCTTCTTCCCTTAGCCCTTTCAGAGGCTTTCCAGAACCCTTTCTCTTTCATTTATTCACAGACGGCAAGCTGCAGAGGATCATCGAGGTTTTGCTGCTGCTACGTACGACATCGAAAGTTCCAGCTTTGTTACATTTGTGTAATTATTATTTTAAGGTAAGTTTACAAACTTACATTTATATAGCATATTAATAATAATAATAATAATAATAATTAGAGTAGTCAATATAAAAACCCAACCCCTGCGTGTTATTATTTATAAGAGGCCAGTTGTTATTTTGTTGAAGTAAATTAAAAGATGGGGGGTTCATAGATAATCAATGTTGAAGTAATTCACAAGGAAATAATTAAACCATCATCTCCAACTCCTCATCACCTTAGATATTTCTCCTAGATAATTTTTAATTTTAATATGTTTAATGTTATTTATTATTTTATTATCAAATTGGATTATTATTCATTAATATTAGGTTTTATTATTCCATATTTAAGGTAAGTTTACAAACTTAGATTTATATTATTGTAATTTAAGGTAAGTAATTAAGTAATGTTGTATAATTATTCCCTAGGATAATTTTAATATGTTTAATGTTATTTATTATTTTATTATCAAATGGATTATTATTCATTAATATTAGGTTTTGTTATTCCATATTTAAGGTAAGTTTACAAACTTAGATTTATATTATTGTAATTTATACAACAACAAAAAAATTTGTGTGGACCCGTGCATATGATCTAAGAACCAAATAATATGTTAATTTTTTGAAGTAATTAAGTAATGTTGTATAATTATTCCCTAGGATAATTTTAATATGTTTAATGTTATTTATTATTTTATTATCAAATTGGATTATTATTTTATGGTAAAAAAATAATTGCCTAATTTCCATGCAAAATAAATACAGGTACGTTTAAGATGTTTAGACGTGATCCAGCTTGGGAACATGGAGAGCCAATAGACGGAAACAAAAATGGCACAATTTGCAAATATTGTGGTCATGTAATGAAGAGTGGCGGAGTGACACGACTTAAGCACCATCTTAGTGGATTAGATCCAGGAAATAATGTCCAACGATGCGATAGTGTCCCCCCAGAAGTGAAGGCATTCATCACCACATTATTAAAAAATAAAAAACAGCAGAAGGAAAAGAAAGCATATGGAATGGAAAATATTCGAGCTGGGCTACGAGGACAAGTCATTGGCCAAGCTGTTGACAGTGATGATGATGACGATGAGGATGAATGTGATGATGACATGGGACTTGAAGAACGACGCATTTTCAAACAAGCATTACGTGCCTCCAAACAGTCAGCATGGGAAAGAGAACACCTTCATAAAATTCCTAATAGAGGACAAGGTTCCGGGACAAGTGGTGGTGCACAAATGAGACGGGGATCAGGTCTTAGAGAATCACAACCAACGCCACCAATAGCCCCAAGTTTATATAACTCATCCAAAGCACGTCAAAAGAGTGTTTGGAGTTATTTCAAGGGAGGTAATGTGAAGGAGGGAATGGGGCGGCTAATTAGCAAGTTCTTTATCTATGAAAATGTCCCTGCTGAGAAGGCATCATCACATCATTTCAAAAATATGGTATTGGGATGTCAACAGGCCGGTGTTGGAGTACAACCTCCCACTCCCTATGAGGTAAGAAACAAATATTTGGAAATGGAGCATAAAGACATTGGCGAGTATGTTAACAAGTTGAGGTCAATGTGGGAAACTAATGGTTGCACAATCATGTGTGACGGATGGACTGGCCCGACCAGATTGTCTATCATAAACTTCATGGTATACTCCAAGGGAAAGACAGTTTTTTTGAAGTCTGTTGATGCTTCAGACCATATAAAGAACTACAAGTATATTTACAAATTATTGAGGGATGTAATCATGGAGGTGGGAGAGCATAATGTTGTCCAAGTCGTGACCGACAACGGTTCTGCATTTGTCAAAGCTGGCAAAAAGTTAATGAAGCATCATAATGTGTTTTGGACATCATGTGCAGCACATTGTATTGATCTCATGTTTGAGGCAATGGGGAAGAGAGAGAATATTGCCAATGTTGTAAAAAGAGCTAGAACGATCACAAATTATATTTACAATCACGGTTGGTTGTTGGCAAAGATGCGTGAATTTTGCAGAGGAGAAATTATTCGTCCAGCTACCACTCGATTCGCCACCAACTATATTGCATTAGACAGCCTACTTAAGAAGAAAGCAGGGCTGAAGCAATTATTCACTAGTGAAGATTGGGCCAACCACAATTTCAGCCGCTCAAATACAGGTCGTATGGTGGAAAGTATAGTGCTTGATCATGCTTTTTGGACTCAAGTAGAACATGTGTGCCAAGTGTTTGAGCCTCTTTACAAAGTTTTACGGATCGTTGACACAGAAGTGTATCCTACTATGGGGGCAATATATGAGTTGATGCGTGTAGTGAGGGACGAATTGGAAAGAAAACATGGTGCAAGGTGGGTCATAAAGATAATTGAGGACCGATGGTATAAAACATTATACCACGATTTGCATGCAGCAGGTATAAATTATGTCATAATTTGCAATTCATTTCTTTAGTTGCATAAGTATTATTTCTCTTATTAGCGTATGTGTTTCTTTGAACAGCATATTATTTGAATCCTCGATACCAATACAGACCCGGTGTTGGAGATGATGGTACCCTTATACGTGCTGTACATAATGTATACTCTAAATTGGACCCTGCATCACCAGAAGTTGGCCAATTTGGAAATGAGGTACACAATTACTTAAATTATAATAATTACATTGTTGGATTAAACTAACACGATTTATTGAATTCAGCTAACATGGTTTAAAGATGCAAGAAGAACTTTTGGAGAACCAACATCGATTGCTGCTCGAACAAAAATGTCTCCTAGTAAGTGTAAACATATTTCACTATCAGTTTATAATAGAATTTGTTGGAGTTATTAGGCTTATCAACATTGTTTTTCATTATAGCTGAATGGTGGATCATGTATGGGACTGATGCACCAACTGTGAGAAAGCTAGCAATCAAAGTATTATCACAAACAGCTTCCTCATCTGCTTGTGAAAGAAATTGGAGCACATTTGCACTCATACACACAAAGCAAAGAAATAGGTTGGCTCATAGTAGGTTGGAAAAATTAGTTTATTGCTACTACAACATGAAGCTTCAAATTCGAGATAAGGAAGCAGAAATAGATCATGTCGACCGTGGTGACCCACTAGATGTGTTTGATATTGTTGCTGAAGATGATGATACAGAGGGTAATCAACTTTATCAGTGGATTAGACCTCTTCATTTAGATGATGATGAAGGCAACCCAGCTCCGAGAGTTGCTGAAGAAGCACGTAATGAAGGGATAAATGTAGAAAGAGTATTAGAGGAGGAGGTGGGATCTAGCAGCGCTGACTCTTTCGAAGAACTTTTGTCCCCAAGACCAAGAAACACTGGAATTCCACCTTCTTCCAATCCTACACAACCACAACATCGTGATGATACTAATGATAACTCTAGTACAAGATCAGGAGACTCACCTACCAGAGGTGGGAATGATGAAGGAGGTAGTGGAGCTGGAGGTAGTGGAGCTGGAGGTAGTGGTGGATATGGAAACTATTATGGACCACCTCCCGGATTTATGAGCCCCTTCACTGGTGAGCCAAACTTCACGCATGCAACACAGGATGAGGACCATGGCAGTAGGCGGGCAGGACCAGGAATTGGTGCCATAGGGAAGGACTATACTCGTAGAGAAAGAGGCAAGGGGACTTTGTCAAGTGAAGAAGGAAGTAGTAACTATGGTTATACTCCTAACCAACCATTTCCCTACCCTTCATATCCCATTCATGTTGGGATGGAATCGAGCGACTCATGGAAAGAATCCGACACTCAATCTTCAAATGATTTTGGTTATGGACAACGTCAACCAATCTCGGATCCATATGGGTGGCATGTTAACAATTACATGGAAAACTATTTTGGGGATTTATCATTTGATAACTACTCTTCACAATACACTCACTCTACACGTAGAGATGATGAAGATAGTGAAAATTTTGAACCTCATAGGAACTCTATGTGGTACTAAGTCACTCATGTATCTTACCATGTAATGTATAAAGTGTAAAATATTGCACTAATTCATTATATATAAATGATTTTGGTGTGTTTAAACTTCTTTCATTAATTACTATATATTTTCTACACTTACAATGTTTGCCAGCTCGCTATATAATCAACTTGATAATGTTAAATCCATCATGCAATGCATTTCTTTCCAATTTTTTGTGATAAACTAATAGATAATTGACTAAATAAACATCCTGCAAAGTTTCAATAAAAATTTCCAAGTTTTTCTTACAATTTCCGTGGTTTCCATGAAAATTTTATCGATATCGATATTATCCCGATATTTCCATCGATATTTCCGTGTTTTCGGACTACCGATATTTCCGATATTACCGATATTTAATACCTTGCTCCCGACCCATCTTCTTTGCTGGGTTCAAGCTCTCCATTGTTAGTCTTTTATAGCTGTCTACTGAAGAGAGAGATTACAGTTTTTATTTTTTCAGTTTTGCCCAATATTTTCCTCCCCCATTAGAATCCTTTTTTAATACAACCATTGACTTTCTCCGTTGAACAATTTCATCATCTTCCACAAAGCTTTTTTTTTTTTGAAATACATAAACCAAAAATCTGCTCCTTGTTTTTTATTTCATGGATCCACAGATCTAATGGTTCCCAACCCAGACGAGCAGCAGAGCTGCAGCCACCCCCTTCTTCATCACCACCGCAGCCCTTCCCCATCACCATTGCAACCCCCAGACCACTCCGCCAGCCTCCTCCCTCCAGTTCTCACATACGAAGAGCTCAGATCATCCACAAAACCAATTCGACCCGAAACGCAAAATAGGGGATGGCAGGTTCGGATCTGTCTATCTGGGTCAACTCTCTGCGGCGCCACCGCATTCGGTAAGGCCTTCTCAAACAAATGCTTCTGCAATGAAATCCTAATTCTCTCCTCCACTGAAAGCTTGTTGCTGGAGGGAGGACATCTCCGACGGAAGGGGAAGAGATGTTGAAGATGGGGTGGGCCGCAGGGTTCTAACATGAAGTGCATAATTTTTCTTTATATTTTAAATAGATTTCTTTTAAATTAAAATTTAAAATAATTATATATATATATATATATATATATATATATATATATATATATATTCTTCCTATGTGGCATATTTCTGAGATCCACATAAACAAAAATATGAGCTTTACATTTGCCACGTCATCAATTAACAGTGAAATTGACGGTTTGATTAACGGATGTATGCAATTGTAATTAAATAAAAGTTTGTGTATGAAATTGAAATATTTTAAAGATGTTGTATGAAATTACAATTGCATCAGAAATACAAGTCTTATCCGATCCAAACCACCAAATGAGGCATAAGAGAGTGGCGAGGTAACCTTATGGGCTTGTGTGTTGCCTAAACATTGGTAGGAAGTGGTTCTCAATCTCTCCTTTCATATAAAAGCAACTTACATGGAATGAGTTTGCCGCTACATGATTTTCTCAAGGATGAAGCCAAAGATTTGTATGGATGGGGGCATTCTCAAACAACAAAGTCACAAATTAAAAAGCTCAAGAATTTACTAGACAAAACACTTAATATATCCATAAGGGTTTTTCATACAATATATTACAATATCCCTCAATGTGTTTTCATGTTTTGAAAACGTTGCATGACAACTTCATTAACAATACCATCAAGTATCTCACTCTATAAAAATAGGGAACTGTTATTAGCACTCCAAAAATCTCAATTTGCACTTCTCACAAGTGTATTTTCCTTTCTAAATATAGAAAGTTTGGAGTGCCAAATGAGAATTTTGGAGTGCCAATAATAATTCCCTAAAACTAACCATGTTATCATTCATCCACTGATCTCATCTGATTTCTCAATCGATTGTTCTCATAAATTTCATGGCCAAAAATGCATTTTCAAAGGTGATAGTAGCAACTGAAAGAGTTGATGCTAATGTAATGTCTCTCACGTGGGTATGCAGCATGTACATTTTTCTCAAAAAAGAATAAAAATAAAAAATAAAAAAAACTTAGTGAGGGCATCCGTCCCCTGGGCCTAAGGTGGTTCCGTCTACGGGTTCCCCGAAGCAATAACACATTGCCATGTAGAAAAAATCTTGCACATTACGATAAATTATTGAACAAAAAACACTACATAATGATGAACCTGTTTCATATAAGACATTCTCTTTTCGTACACACATCCTCAACGTACTCATAACTATTTGCTTTAAGAAATCAATAGAGAGATAAAACTGCCACAATGCTTGTGGGTCACATAGATGAGGATGGCGTTGGCAACATACACATAACTCGGTCCAAACCTTTTTGCTTGGCTTGGTTGGTAAACAGTTTCTAGTCAAACTAAACCCAAATCTTATAGCATTATTATTGAACATGTGTCCTACAGTTCTCAATATATTAAACTATTACAGAAATACCTATCTCGTGAATCTTGTAGGTGAAGATCCGAAAGAGAGAGAGAGATGCATGCAAATCCATGCATTGATGATAACGTTATGTATATTGAGGCACGTCACCTTTTGTACTTGAAATTTGCAGTTGAACAGAAGTAGTTGAGATGTGGTTGGCCTTAGCCTTTACCCTAGCTAGGGTAAACAACATAGGGTTATACCAAAAACGGCAATTAAAACCATCCTCTCATTTAATTCAACCCTAAGCAAACAACATTTCTCTCTCTCTCTCTCTCTCTCTAACTTTGCTCGTGTACGTCAGTCCAACTTCTTCTCACCTTCCACCACCTTGCTGAAGAGGACTTCATATATACTTCCCTCCATCAAACATTCTCACTTCCTTTCACATCATTATTCTGATTATTCACTAATTATAATCAGATCACTCCTATTAATTATAAATGGAGGATCATCATCAGCAGCATAATCCACCATCATTAACCTCCCAATTGCCTCCCTTACCGTTACCATTCTTGTTGCCCCCGCCACCCCAAAACCCTCCTCTTCCTCCTCCCTATCTCTTCACACCCTTTTCATCCTCCTCACTGATGACCAACCCTCCTGATCTTCTAGAGATTGATTGGGTCAGCCTTCTCTCTGGTGGTACTCAAGCGGTTGGCGGGCTTAGTCATGATCAGATTAATAGTTTTAAGCCTATGGCTATGGTGGACAAAAATATTAGTGGCTCTGCTGGGAATATTATTAGTGAAGCTGCAGATCAGGAAGAAAAGGTAGGTATTAAAAGGAAAGCTGGGGGTAGGATGACAAAAGCAGCGGCGAGCCGACCTAGGTTTGCGTTCCAGACTCGGAGTACGGATGATATTCTTGATGATGGCTACCGCTGGAGAAAATATGGACAGAAAGCCGTCAAGAATAGCTCATATCCCAGGTTTATTCATTATTTTATCTTTTATAAGTATTATAAATATGAACACATTGTTCATACCATGTATCAATATAGCTAGGGAACAAACTTTATTATTCTAGAAAACAAAATTTTGAAAATAATGAATATTGGTTACTTCGCTGGCTAGTGAATCAAGGGAATCTGAGACATAAACGAAGTATGATATGCATATATTCATCGTTTTAGCTGCTTAATTTGTCAGAACTTGTAAATTCTCTAATGAACATAGGGAATCAAGTTATTTAGTCAAATTTTTTGCGTGACTAGGGTTTGTCTATAATATTTAATATAGCAAAACATTTGTCATTTGACGTCATCAGAAATTTATGATCCAAAACTTCAAAAGTTCAAAATCCGAATCCTATATACTTTTAATATGAATCTGACAAAAAAGTATATTGTTAGTAAAAAATACAATTCTAACAAAACATTTTTACCACAAAAAAGAGCTCCCAAGTCATTTAAAATACCAATATTAAATTGATTAGGGAAATTAGACTAATTTATACCATAAAGAAGAAGCCATTAATTGGACCAATCATATAGGTACATTATGTTCTAGCTAGCAACCTTTGAGGTTGTCTAGCTAGCATCTTGAATCCAAAACTCCTGTAATTATTTGGTTATGTGCATTATATAGGATAGGACCCTCCATGTATAACTGTGTGACAATATATATGCAGTGCAGTGAATGATTCAAAAGTTTATATGTTGGTGTAATTTTTTTTTTTTTTTTTTTTTTGTCCTGCTAGTTAAGCACAACTGATACTATTAGGCATTTACTCAATTAATTATGTGTTGTAGGAGCTATTATCGCTGCACACACCACACATGCAATGTGAAAAAACAGGTCCAGAGGCTGTCTAAAGACACGAGCATCGTCGTGACAACGTATGAAGGAACTCACAATCATCCTTGCGAGAAACTCATGGAAACCCTAACTCCTCTACTGAAGCAAATGCAGTTCCTCTCTAGGTTTTAATAAACAAGTTCACTATATATCATCTTTCATTGGCATTTGTACTTATATACTTATATATTAACCCTTTGCACAAGTTGGCGAGAGATTTGTAGATCAAGTGGGTTAAGAAAGTCTACTTTGCATCCGAGACTCCGAGTCATGTGTTCAAGTCCCCTTCCCTTAGTATCCTCTTGTATAAAAAAAAATTGTACACGTTAACTGTTGACTATGTGATCAAGAAAAAGGAATTAAATGTGATCAAAGTACCTGCAGAAGCAATATTAGTATATGTTATGCATTAGGCTTTAGTCTTTTGTATATTTTGTGTTACTATATATATATATATATATATATATATATATATATATATATATATATATATATATATATATATGTTTGGACTCCTTTTTTTATTCTTGCCTTCCAAATGATATGCTTGTGCATAGTGTTACAATTGCTCCACTTGTAACTGGGAGGTCTCGAGTTAAAGTCTCATGAATGGCGAGTTTAAAACCTAATGATAACTTGCCCATTGGCAAGTTGTATAAAAAATGAGACACTAAAATCCTTACCCCGTTTAGAATAGAATTTCGCTCAATAAAAGAATGATGGGATTTTGGTTGATAGTGAGGCGTAAAGCCTGAAAGAAAGAAAAACTATAGGCATTTTTTAACTTTAATCCTTCAACAAGATTGAAATTTAAAATAAACCTGGTGTTAGATTATATATAGATTATAGTCCCTTGATGTGTCTTTAATTCAAAATAATTAACGTGCATTTTATTTAATGTCTCCCATTAAATATATAAATTTATTAATATACAAATTTTAATTAATTTTTTGACCAATTTTTTTTTTAATTTATTAATTTTATTTAACATTCTTCAAACTTGAAAGACTCAATTAATTTACCTAAATGTTAGTACCGAAATGTATGTACTGAAATATATGCACCGAAATGTATTATATTAAATTAATGTACCTAAATGTATGCGCCAAAATGTTAGTACCGAAATGTATTATATCACATTAATGTACCTAAATATTTGTATCGAAATGTATGTACCAAAATGTGTATACCTAAATGTATGCACCGAAATGGATTATAATGAACTTAATGTACCTAAATGAAGAAGACAAAGTACATTTAAATATATTGTATAACAAAAATTAGTTTATCTAAATGTTTACAACAAAATATATTATGATAAATGAAATTAAAATTAAAATTAAAATTATAATGAAATAAAATTAATACATTAAAATTAGGAAGAAAAAGATAAATAATTAAAAAATAAAAATGTAATTAACAAATGAGGTTATTAATGTATCAAGGAACTAAAATTATATTTTGATCTTACTCATGGTTTTAGTCTAAAAATCATATTTGCCAAGGATTAGAATGAAGTTTTTTAAAAACTATATCAAACTATCACAAGGCCAAACGATCCCAACTATATCAGTAACCAAACGGCATTGACAAGATGGAGGAGTTTGCTAAAAAAATATTGGATCTAAACCCAAACGAGCTAGTTCATCAATAAAATAAAATAAAAAATTCATTTTCCGACAAATCGTATGCCAAATTTCAAAAGATCAATTATGGTGCATAAAATCATGATAATTTGTAATCAAACTCCCCAAAAGTTGAATATCAACTTTGGCATTTAGAATCAAGTATCCACAGCAAGGGCAGAATTAGATTCAACCAAAATATTCTTATATCCCTTATTTTGCACAAGTTGCAAAACATACCTCAAATTTCAGCAATTAGAATCTCACCTCAACAAAGGTTGGCACAAAAACTCGCAACCTCTTGCTCTGAAGATTTCTGAAGACCCCACCATCGTTAATAAAATTAGCCCTTTATAAGACCTATCAACATTACTTTTTACCTAAGCCCTTTGGAGGATGTTCTAAAGAATATAAGGCACGAGTTTGAGGAGGATCAAGGAAACCCATTGGCCTAAAACCAATCTTTCAAGTAGGCAGTAACAACATACTTAGGATCCGGAGTGACAAAATCCTATTCAAAAACTCTTCTTCCTCGAATGGCAAAGGAACCAAACCTTATATATTACTATTTAAGTGGACTGGACCTCAAGCAACCGATCCCAATGGTTTTTGTGGTTCTTGAGGCTTTCTCTAGTGAACATCAATGGTGTAAATTTAAGTTGCACATGTAAACAAGAGCCGTTGGATCTTTTAATCTAACGAGATCTAACGACTCATGTTCAGATGTCACTACAAGAAAAATTGCCACTGCACACACACACACACAAAATATATATATATATATAGGAACACAAAATATACAAAAGACTAAAGCCTAATGCATAACATATCTATATGCCCTATGAGGCTTAAGGACACAAATATAGGTGTCCTGTAACAATAACAATAGTGCAACAATTAAAATATTACTTGTGCTCTCTATGGACATGCCTTTTAGTTATAGGGCACAATATAGCATTATGGACTCAAAGACTTAGTGCAAATAAGAGCTATTTTGTGCCTTTGTTCTAACGCCGTGTCAGATGGCTTTTCCAAGCCATGTTAGCACAATTTTGTTATTGTGCCCAAAAAGTTAAATATTAGAGAAAAACAAATCCAGATATTACAAACAAGCTTTTACAATTTAGTTATACAAACAATCGATTTATACTAATAATGACAACAACAATTCCTAATACATGTTTTTTGACACACCCCGACCCAGAATGTCCACCTGGACTCCGAATCGAGCTATGTTGACCGACACCAGAAATGTGACGAAGCCATATAGTGTTGTGATGTGGAAAATATGAATAAATTTAAACCTAAAAGTGACTACATGCAAGAGTGCCCATGTGAGTGGGATTGAACCCATTTCACACGTGATGTCAGAGCATAAGTAAAGTACAGTAAAAGTAGGATAAGAATTATACCATCGAAGGTAATCTCCTATATCAACATTTGCCAAGAGTCCTCATCGACACAAAAGCTCTGCCACCAAAGGTAATCTCCTATCAGTGGCGGAGCCAGGAATCTTACCACAAGGGGTCTTAGTGTAAAAGTCCAAATAAAAATTTAGGATGGAAAAACATATTGAAAATGAAATCATAGTACTTTAATTCATAATTCATAACGGAAACAATATTACAAGCTATAATTGTCCACGACGAGGTTTCATATTTTGAAAACGAAGCATTATAGCTTCATTTTCAATACAAGCAAAAATATCTCTCTCAATATAAACAAGCAAGCTATCACTCAACCATTGATCTCCCATTCTGTTCCTAAGTGGACCCTTAACAATATTCATGACAGAAAATGCTCTCTCCACTGAAGCAGTTGCAACTGGTAAAACTAAAGACAATGTAATGAGCAAATATACATAATTGAATACTTGATGCATCCTTGTCTCCACCATTTTTTTTGCAAGATCACCAATCCCTTCCAATTGAGAGAAATCACTACTGGAACGCACATAATGAATATAAATCTCAAGTTGATCTTCAAGTGCCAAACGATCCTCATCCGAAAAGTCTTGAGGATAAAATTAAGCAAGACGAAGTAACTTTGGTTTATCAAAAGCTACAAATGAATCTTTCGGACTCAAACATGCCAAACAAATAAGCAACTCGGTATTTACCTCATTAAAGCGATCCTCTAACTCCGTAATTTGCTCATCAATGACATAAATAAAGAGCTCCACACGATAATGATGACGATTTGTCTTTATTGGAGCATTACGCCTTGACCTCCCTGGAAGTATAAATGCCTTTTCCATGTTAGGAACATCAATATGATGTTTTTCACAAAAAGAAGATACTTCATCAACCAATGCATCGAACCCATTATTCCTCATCCAATGTAGCTTTTCCTTGCATGATATCACTAAAGCCATTGCATTCACAATTTCTTGATCTTTCCTTAGCAATGCTTGTGACAAATCATTTGTGAGTCCCAATATGACTTTCATCAAGAAAAGGTGAAACACAAACTCAAAAGTACGTATTTCTCTCATTAACTTATTTGCTTCACCCGCACTTTCATTGGGATTATCATCAATAACCATTTGAAGCACATGAACCACAGATGAAAACATGGAAATGATGCTAATCAAGGTACCATAGTGTGAGTTCCATCGTGTGTCACCGGCACGTTTGAGACTTGTTTCTTGATTTAAGCCTTGCCCCGTTATAAGACAATCATTTTCAAAAGCTATCACAAGCTCTTCTTGAAGTTGCCCTCTAAGTAAATCACGCCGCTTACAAGATGCTCCAACATGATTAACCACACTATTAGCCGTTGCAAAAAAAGAGGCAATGTCTATATTCTTCTTTGCTACGGCAACAAGAGCTAGTTGAAGTTGATGAGCAAAGCAATGAACATAATATGCACAAGGTTGTTCTCTCAATATCTTTGTTTTAAGGCCATTCAACTCACCTCTCATATTGCTAGCACCATCATAACCTTGTCCTCGTAGCTTGGAAATGCTCAAACCGTTGCGAGAAAAGAATGTGTCAATAGCATCCTTTAGTGAACTTGAAGTAGTGTCGGTAACATGTTGGATACCCACAAATCTTTCAATTACATGCTCGTTGTCATCCACATAACGCAACACCATAGCCATTTGCTCTTTCACCGACACATCACGTGCTTCATCCACCAATATTGAAAAGAATCTATCTTTTAGACCATCCATGATAGCATCAAGTGTTTCAAGGGCACATGAATTCACAATTTCTTTTTTAATGCAAGGAGCTAGTAATTTGAGATTCCTCGGAGCATTTTCCATCACAACTTCTCTAACTTTATCATCATTATCTGCAAAGAATTGCAATAGCTCCAAGTAATTTCCCCTATTGCTTGAAGTGGCACTTTCATCATGGCCACGAAAAGGAAGACCTTATCGCAATAAAAACTTAGTGCACTTGATTGATGCATTCAAGCATGTGCGATAAGCCTTACGAGCTTGGTCGGAGTGTTTGCTCACTGCCGTTTCAATATGTGTAGCTTGATTCATCAAATTTGTAGCAACTTCTCTAGCCTTATTATGAACACTCCCAACCGGTCCAACATGCATCTTAAATCTTTCTCTCCCTTTCTTCCAATTCTTAAATCCATCTCCAGTGAAAGCTTCACTACCCACTTGTTCAAAATTGGTTTTAAAGAGATAGCAATATAGACAAAATGCCGCATCTTTAGATATACTATACTCCAACCAATCAAACTCATCAAACCATTGGGGAATGAAGCGTCGATTAATTCCCGACATATTAGTTATTGGGAAATTATGACCTCTAGGTTAACAAGGTCCTTTTTGTAGATATGATCTTCGGACCTCATCTCTCATATTAGCATCATAATCTATCATTTGAGTTCTTAATCCAGGATCCGCTTGAAGATTACCCAAAACACCATCTAATTGACTTTGTCTTGAACTTGGAGTTCTTGAACTACCAACAGTATTTGAACTATCAACATTATTCGAACTACCCGAACCCGATGATGACTTTCTCTTAAAAAACCGTTCCATAATAATTCTACATATACAAAATATTCAAAATAAATACTCACAATATAAACAAACCATCAACATAATCAAAATAAATATGAATTGGATTTCAATTAAATTAAATATATTATATATTCTACATATACAAAATAATGAAAATAAAAACTCACAATATAAACAAATCATCAATGTAATCAAAATAAATATGAATTGAATTTCAATTAAATTAAATATATTCTACATATACAAAATAATGAAAATAAAAACTCACAATATAATCAAACCACCAATATAATCAAAATAAATATGAATTAGGTTTCAATTAAATTAAATATATCATACATAGGGTTTAGAACTTACTTGAATTGTGAAATTTCACAATAACAATGAGCAAATACAAAGAGAGTAGCTGGCGGCACCACCACCACAGCGACGACGACGGCAGCACAAAGGCACCTCAATGGCGGCAGCAAGGGAGGAGATGGAGTTGAGGGTTTGGGGGGGATTGAGTTTGGAACTTAGGGTTGGAGGAGGAGAAAACAAAAGAAAATTGGGGGTTTTGGAGTGGAGGAATCGGATCTGTGAAGGAGAGGCTGGAGAGGACACGCTGGTCATTTTTTTTTTCTTCAGACCTGGCCCAAAACGACGTCGTTTTGGCCAGGTCATTTAAAAAAATTCCCTGGGCCAAAACAACGTCGTTTTGCCCAGGTTGTTTTAAAAAAAAAACCTAGCGCGCGCGCCTCCTTCTTCTTCAACCTGCCGAACTCCTCCTTCTTCTTCTTTCAGACATTTCGTCGACCACGTGGTGTGCAGCTCCAAGGGACCTCTAAGGTTATTTCCATGGCTTCCAAGAGGTCGTGCGACCCCATTGACCCCACTCAGTCTCCTATATGTAATATATTATGTTTGAAAACGTAATAACCCCTCGCCGTAAAGCAAATATAGTTTCCAAACATAATATATTACATATAGTAAGAAAACACTTACCATAAACAATAATATCTAGAAAACATGCAATAATTCCTAGTATTTCCGCATATAAACATATAACATCCTGTAATTACAATATCTTGCATAAACGAACATATCATATCGAGTGCTCATCGACATATGCTGACACATGAGTTTATGCAGAGATATTCTGACATGAACAACACTGGGTGTAATAATGATTTACGCTCTAGTATTACAATCACATGAAGACTGGCGCTATGCACATCACAAACGAGTCCTAATTGTCTATAGCAATCTAGGACAAGACTGACACCTACAATGGATCCAAAGTGACCGTACGGTGCGATGTGAACATACATATGAAGACTAGCCTGGCCCAGGTGAGTACTAACACCAGTGTAGCACACGAAAATCGATAATTCTACTCAACATAATACTATTCATGACCATAAATATAATTAAGGTATCCTGTAGGATTTATAATGATCTCATGATTCTCATCATTACGACATTTTTGTGTAAACATTAATTTAATTATGGCATCACGTAGGAAATTCATTAATATATATATATATATATATATATATATATATATATTTAAGAAAAGACCCACTCATAGCTACTTGAAAGATCACATCTGTTTGAGCTAGGAAAGCCGGAGTCTCCGATAATAATCGCACCTAAGCATGATATTGAGGCCCACTAGCCTCTTTGCATGCGCTCACGCGCATGCAAGAGGCTTTTTTTATTATCACAAGCGCTACACACCCTAACGATTATGTCCAAACCACATGTTTGGCAAGCGTCTCATTTTTGAATTAAGGGATCAACTTTTATTACCCGAAGTATGAAACGATCCTGTTGCATTGTGAGAATGTTTGAAAATAGTTGTACGTACATATACAAACACACTAATTGTAGACAATCTCTAATAACATGTATATGCATCTAGACAAATTATTAACACAAAAGAATAGTTAAACATACAACAAAACATGGAAGAGAAACAAAAGAGAATAATAGTCAGACTATTTTAAGTCACTATGTATGTTGTAAGTCCTTGCTTCTTAGTATCTTCTTAGCTCTTGTGAACTCTATTTCTGCAAAGTAATTTAGTAATCAAACTTTCAGCAATACAACTAAAGTTGAAATTTGAAACAATTAAGTAATGGAATCATTAAACGAAACCTAACACTAATACTCTAAGGGGGCATTTGTTTGCCTTCACTAAGTGTCACTGGACTAGACTGGACTAACAATTAGTCCAATCCAGTGTTTGTTCTGTAATGGGATTAGGTTTAATGAGACTAAGAGGGACTCGCACGGACAAACTCCTTCGCTAGGAGCTCTTAGCGAAACCCCCCGATACCCATGGGATTGCTAAGACCTCGTCTGCTCCGTCTTCATATGCTCCGTCCTTATCGTGCTCTTATCTCTCTCTGCTCTCTGTTCTCTTGAGCACCGACAACCACCATCACACCACAACTCGCCAACTCCAACGAGACCACACCACCAGCCCACCACCACTCTCTCCCTATCTCCTCACCCTGAACCCAGAATTTCGAACTGAGGAAGATCTCGCTCTTACCGTTGTTTGTCCAACTTTAGCCGTCCTCCGATCCACCTCCGAGGAAGATCTTGCACTCGCCGTCCTCGATTCAATACCACCGAGGAGTTGTGTAGGTTAATTTATTTCATTTCCTGTATTTTTTTTTGTTCAATTTCAAACTTGTGATGCAGCTCTAAAAAGGGCAGCAAAGCCTTGACCCGCAGCTCCAGCACTGACCCCCTTCTCCAGCCCTACCAGCTTGTTAATCAGGTTTGTGTTAATGGGTTTGATAAAATTACGTTAATTTGGATTAATTTTATTAACTTTTGGTCAATTACTTGGCTTGATTTGTGATTTTTGCTTTGTTTTTGCTACTTAGTTTCCTTGTCGTCACTTTTGAAAGAGGCTCTGGTTTGATTTTGACCGTAATCCATCACCAGCGCCTTACCTTTCTGGAAGTGGATAACCCCAATTAAAGTCCTTAAATAAGTTAGTCAGACCACAATATATCACTGATCAATTGAAGGTCCTTAAATAAGTTATTTGAGTATTGTGCAATCATACTTGTTCAGGTTTTTGTCATGTGGAAACATTACAAATCTATGGTATCAATCTGCTTCTTGTGTTAAACTTTTGGTCTTCATTTGTTTTCCTTGTATGAATGAATCTGAAAATTCTTTTGAATGTAGCCAAGATGGAATGTTTGGGGTTATGATTTTGGTCTCCATATGTGGAGGAAATTGGTGTGTTTTGGCGTTGGGTCTTCAATGGTCAAGTATTTTGGGATCAATTTTGTGGAGTAACTCAGATCGTGAAGATTTTTATTTGAAAAGAAAAATGATGAATTGTAGCGCTGCTGTTTCACATTCTTTTTTATACTAGGAAAGCTATCTTAGCTATGAGTTTGGCTATTGTAGTTGATATGGTTCTGATAGCATGCCAAGCATTCTTTGAATATGGGACATGTTACATACGCCGTCTTGAACTCGCTGCTATCTTGGTGCAGAAATATCTTATTCGTGCAGCAGTTTGGGATCTATGTGCACTTGTCCTGTTGTTTGCACATGAAGTTATCGTTTGTACATGTGGACTCCTGGTGTTGCCTACAACGTGAGCATCCCGCCCTAACCACAATTTAGCATACTTGATCTAAAATGGAATTGAGTTGGAAGCTGTCTCCTTCTGAAGGATAAAGAGTTGTTTTGCTGCGCTTCTGTTGCAGTTCTTGAATTGAGTAAATATAGCTCGGATGATTGAGGCAGTTAGCTATTTTCCAGAGTTTATTGTAAAAAATTGTAGAATGTACAATTAAGCAGTTTACCTTGCTCTGCTGTGTACTGTGTTAATGTAGTTGGGATTTTTCATTTGTTCTAGTTGGAACATCCAACAGTTTGATTAAATTGGTGACCTTTCCCTCTCTTATTTGTTTTTTCCTTTCATTGGATTAGCACTAGTGCACATGGAATTGACTAACTGACTTGCTTCGTTTTGAGGGAAGACATTTTAATTGCTTAGTTTTATATACAAATGGAATGCATAAATTGTTCATGATCTCTTCCTTTTGCATATTGTTACTAGTTTTCTTCAAACTAGTTGGAACAAGCCAATTTACGTGCTAGGAATCCAAATGTAGCAATGATCAATGCGCAGCTATCCATTTGTCATTGTGCCTCGCATCATTGTGGTCTTGGGATTGAATGTAATTATCATGGTATGGACTGAAATTGGCTTATAAATACAAGAGCAATTCACCTTTAACTTTAATCTACAACTTTAAACCAAAGGTGAATAATTAAGAAAAACATCCTGAACCCTGTCGATTGTTGGGAGAACACTTTGTGTATATTGATGTTTGGAACAATGCTACTCTTGAATCATGTATGTTTCTTTCGTTGCCAAGAAAATTTGGTTTTTGTATTTTTATTGATTCTCACTCTCATCCAATATTATTAATTTTAGTAATATCTTTAATAAAAAAAAAGCAATTAAAATAGAACAATAATGTAGTCCTAGTCTGAGCAAACGTCAAACTGGTGACAGTATTGTTTTCATTATCCTGCTTCTTAGTCCGACACTGCACCAAACGCTTCACTAAGCTAGTCCAGCTTAGTCTAGTCTAAGCCAGTCCAGCTTAGTCCCTGAAATTAGTCCAGTCCGAGACAGTCCGGTGCAACAAACGCACCCTAAAAGTATTGTGATAGCCCCTAAATCAAAGAAAAAAACGTTTTAAATTGATTAAAATGGCTAGCACACCTTAAAAACAAATAAAACCTAACCATTTGTTTTATACTGCTGCTTCGAAATTATAGTTCTTATCTTTGGTAGCCTCATATAATCCATCATCGATTTGTTTTTTTATTTTTTTGGAAATTTCAACACCTAAATGCAATGAGATTACCAAAGTCTATAACTGTAGAAATTAAGAAAACAACATAATTAACATTCAACAATCAATTCATAAACTGTAAGTTTCATCAAAAGTCTGGTACCAAGAAAAAAAAATTATAGGAAAAAAAAGTGCAAATGAAGGGATTTCTTTCAAGCAGGGTTTACAAACAAATGCCATTAAATGATATGAAGTCTACAACTTTAATCCAATATATAATGTATCATAAGGTATGCAACTAATATGTAAACTCAGATGTTGTAGTTCAGGAATTACTTGTGGAGTACACGAATATATGGTACTATGGTAGTCCAATTTTACTTACTCCTCTTTTCCATACACTCTTAACTAACCCACCGCCTACCAATATAAATTTGGCTTTGATTGTCTTCATTGCCAACATGCCCCAACAAATGGGTTGAACAACGCTCCATGGGTTCTTTTGTTAGTGAAACTGCAGTGAAAACACACCAATATACATTCGTGGAAATAGAGCATACTTTGAAAATTGCACATACCATATTCTCCAAAGTAATGTAAAAAAAAAATGGAATCCAAAATTTCAAAGGCCTTAACACCGAAGATGCATCACTTTTAATGTCTTGCATAATGAGTAATCAAACACCACTAATAGATACAGTGAAACCAACGAATGACAGCGTCATCAAACACATTTGATCACATACCTTTACAATTATTAATATATATTGCTTCCCACCACCACAGCCTTGTTGGTTTGATATATGTTTCACTGAGAGGAATAAAAAAAATCCTGAAAAATTAGTCTCAATAAAGAGGTCAAGCAACATTTAACAGTAAGGAGAAAAAGAAAAAAAGTATCATAAAAAATAGGGCCAATCGAAAATTATGGAAAGAAAGAGGAATAAAACTTGGTTAACTTCACAAAAGAAATTTTATCATCACAATAGAACACTCAAACACATGGTAAACCTCATCTTACTATTTCACAGCAGAATAAGTAAATCTTTTCCTTGAAGTTGAATGCTCTCCAAATGGAGAAGAGCTTGTTCTTGGTCTTTTAGAATTCCTCTGGACTCATCTAGAAAATCTCAATTTAAGCCCTTCAACCATCCTTACAATTAGTCAGTCTCTTCCTAATTTCTTCCTTCATCCCACACATATGCTCTCTAAAAACTACAAACTCAATGAGCATACCTTCCTCATAAATACGATTTCTCAACAATATGCTCCCTAAACAAATAATATTGAACACTTAAAAATGTTAGGTTAGTTCTATAGTATGCAAGGAGTAACAGTTCTAGTCTTACCTATTGGGGGAATAATGTAAATTCGTGACGACAAATCATATAGACAAAAGATCCACACAAATGGCTTACTAATTAAGTTGACTCCCATCTGAAACAAAGGAAGCATGCCAACGGGCAACATACTTGAAAAAGCAAATGTTAAATAAGAAGAAATATTGGAGAATCTATATACACGAAATATTCAAGATTTAAAAAAGGAAAACTAATGAAAAGGGCTTGAAAACTTTGAGTTTTAACGATAAGGACAAAATAAAGGGTAAAGTGAATAGTACGAGGTTTGACTTTTTAGTGTAAAAATGTGGGTTTTCGTTAAAGTGAACAGTACCGCGGGCTTTTCGTTAAAACTCTCATTTAAAAAACATAATCTTCAAAAGCAAACAATGACAAAATCACATACAATGATTCAAAAGAACCTGAGATCATGTGATGTACCTTGTCTTTTCTAATGAGCTTGCATCCTGCAAGAGGACCAACATTGAAGGCTTGAGTAAGAAGCTTATCACCCATTCAAAATTATATAGAAATAAAATGAAATTTGAGCAATTGATAATTGTAAATCATAATTGCAAGTTGTTTGCAAGGCTGACATGCATACAATTCAGAGACGATTGATAGGAGCATATTTGTGGGACTTTGTTAGCTTGTTTCTTTGCATTTACTTAGTTAATTTCCATTTATTGTAGTAATTTAAGCTATTTTCGTATTATTGTAGGTCCAATTGGTAAAGATGACAATAAATGGTGAAATAGAGCACCTTGGAGCAATTTTGGACTTGGATTGGATAGCATGCGTGGAGAGCATATAGGATGGATGTTTTTGATGTTTAAATGATGCTAGAAATGTGCTACAATCTGGAGGAATTAAAATTGAGGCTTGGAAGACAAGGAATCAGACAAGAAAGAGCAACTTTATCTAATCTTATCTTATCCAACCTTATCTTAACTAACCTTATCTAATCCTATCCTATCCTTATCTTACGTTATCTTATCTCCAGCTGAAAGGGGGAGTCCTTATCACATTCCAACACTTCCTATCTGATTCTAGGAGTCCTAAAATAATTCAAATAACCTAATCCTTTTCCTCCTGGGATTCAGCTGTGCCTTTACCCTATATATACACATTATTGCTGCAAATAAGAGAAGAGGAGTGTGTCGCAACCTGCAATCATCCATTGAAGTGCTGGAGTTTTCTGGGTTCTTTCTGTCTTTATTTTAAGTTTCAATGTTTATTTTAGATTGCTTTTTATTATGATGAACCTGTGTAACTAAGTTTTTTTTTAGCTAGAGGTGAATTCGAAGCCATGATCATATGTTTTATATAAATTGATTACATCCAATTATTGTTTCATAAGACATGAATGCGATTTACTTATCTGTTTTATAGAAAACTTATTCTTGTATGTTTATTAAGGATGCACACTTAGTTTGCATGCAGGGATTTGATGCTAGAATATAAGGGAATTTCACCTAATCGTTATGAACTTATATTTGCAAGTAGTAAAAATCACTAGTCATGATTGAGTTTACTAAATTCTTGGCAGAAGTATCATGTTTTTCATAGTTACGAATGCTTTGTCAATGCTTATGATTTTCACAGAACTTAATGATCTTTGAGATGTATCTCTATCATGCTTTTCATAGTTAGGGAACTTGAGAAGAATAATTTGGTTGCGTCGTTGAGTCTAATTCAATGAACTTAGGAAAATCTGAGAGTTAATTTGTGCAGTTCATAATAATTTGGGGCATTGTCATTCATGGTTTATAGAAATAATAACTGGAAATCGATTTGTATATGCATATGTTTCATGTGTGGAGAAGAATCCTCTAGCTAGCCTTTCACCTATATCTCATACAAAACCTAATTTGTTTACTGCAATTTACTTATTTTTGTTAAAATTCGTCCAAAATTCTCCTCAGTTCTTATTTTGTGTTAGTCTAGCCTAGTTTTTAGTTTTTTAAGTCTAATTTGTGTTGATTACCATCCCTCATAATCCCCGGCCTAGAACGATCCCTACTTGCTCATACTACAATTATCTAAATTATAGGGTTTAATTTGTGACACACCCCGACCCGGGAAGGTCGAAGCATGCTGGCCATCACCGAGAGGTGACGTAACCATAAGGATATGTGATGTGAAAAGTGAAATAAATTTAAACTAAAGATAGTGGCTGCCAACTCGAGATCATGAGTTGATAATTATTCTCATGAGGCTTTAACTGGCGTGAAGCATATGCAATCACCTTCCCATGCTGCATTAACACACATCCAAGACCATTCAGAGACTCATCACTGTAGATCTCAAAGTTCCCATTGTCATCGGGAAGTGCTCAGACAGGTGCATGAGTGAGAAAATACTTCAACTGCTGGAAACTCTGCTCGCATTCTTCACTCCACATGAAAGGTACTTCCTTTCTGGTCAACTTTGTCAAGGGTAGTGCAATGGTTGAAAAGCCTTTCACGAAGCGTCGATAATAACCCGCAAGACCAAGAAAGCTTCGTACTTCGGTGACCGTCTTAGGTTGTTCCCATTTCTCCACTGCTGCTACCTTCTGAGGATCCATAAGCACACCTTGAGCTGATATCTCGTGCCCTAGGAACGACACATGATCCAACCAAAACTGACATTTGCTGAACTTAGCGTACAACTTATTTACCCTTAACGTCTGTAGAACCAAACGCAGATGCCTGGCATGCTCAACTTCATTCTTCGAATACACCAAGATGCCATCTATGAAAATAATGATGAACCTATCGAGATAAGGGTGAAATACTCGATTCATTAGGTTCATGAAAGCTGTTGGTGCATTAGTCAACCCAAATGGCATCACAAGAAACTCGTAATGACCATATCGAGTTCTGAAAGTTGTCTTCGGAACGTCGTCGTCCCTGATCTTCAACTGGTAGTAACTCGACCTTAGATCAATCTTAGAGAAGACACAGACACCTTTAAGCTGATCAAAGAGATCATAAATACGAGGTAACAGATAACGGTTTTTAATCGTCACCATTTTCAACTGTCTATAGTCGATACATAACCTCAAAGTTCCGTCTTTATTCCTTACAAACAGAACTGGAGCTCCCCAAGGGGAAATGCTTGGTTGAATGAAACCCTTATCAACTAACTCTTGTAACTGAGCTTTAAGTTCTCTTAACTCCGCAGGAGCCATACGATGGTATTCACTAGATGACATTTTGCCATGTTTCAGCTCAGTGAACTCATTCTTCTTGCGGTCTATATATCCCGGAGGAATAAACCTGGTCTGGAACATATGCTTGAAAACATCCCAATCCATAGCTTCTTCTGCCGACAACTGTTTCTTCCCTTGAACCCACCAAGTCTTTGTTCCTAGACGAAGGAACCAAGTCGCCGTCTCGACCCATCTCTCAAGTGGAAGATTTCCCTATCTTTCCATGACCTGGAAAGTTTTCTCCACGTGGTCAAACCATATCTCTGATTTTTTTGGTCACTCGTTCCCAAAGAATTTGTTGATCTTCAGGCGAGATACGATGTCCAAGGTATTCCTCGATGCCGGACGAAGTGCGGACTGAATAGCGTTGGCGATAGCCTCGCCAAACTGTCCAAAGTCTGGAAAGTTATTTTCGGCTGGAGCACGTGGCTCTCTTCGAGGTGGCATGATTCTGACATAAGAAAACAAGAGTTAAAACACACTAAGAAGTGTAGGACTGTCTAAACCTATGCTCTGATACCAATCTGACACACCCCGACCCGGGAAGGTCAAACCATACTGGCCATCACCGAGAGGTGACGTAACCATAAGGATATGTGATGTGAAAAGTGAAATAAATTTAAACTAAACTAAATAAAACTAATAATACTAAATGGTGATAGAGTGCGCAATCGTGGGAGTAACCCACTACAAATATTCAGAGCGTTAAGACAGTAAGACTACAATAGGGTAGTCAAGTACTAAGTACACTTATTACATAATTGTGATAAGTTCATACGTCTAAATAAGCAGCGAAAGTCAGAAACTGCCGAAAATCCTCAAGTGCCAAAAGTGTACAACTATCTAGGTCCTGGAGGGGCGAAAAACAAGGTTGAGTGGGTCAACAAAACAATGCTTATAAGTAAAACCTTTGTTTTTGAAATGTACTAACCCCTCGCAGTAAAAACAAGTATAGTTTCTTCAAAACGTAATAAGTACATATGTAAAAGCAATTACGTACGACAGCAAAATAATTTATGATATGCCAATATGTGATATGTCAAATGCCACAACAATATAATCATGTGATAATCAATTATAAACAGTTTGCTCATCATCTAAGCTAGCACACGAGTTAGAATCGCCTAAAGCAACTCTACCCGAAAAGACTGGGTGTATCAATACGCTCTAGTACTATGATCACGTGAAGACTGGTGTAGAAACACGGTCACATACAAGTCGGATTTCCTAACACAATCTACCCGACAGGACTGGCACCTAACTTGGATCCAAGACGAGCGAACGGTGCGGATGTGAACATACACGTGAACGACTGGCCCTGGCTGTGGGCAGAGTACTAATACCAGGGTGCATCAAGATGAGCATGTACCAATATGTATGAATGTTGTGACAGTAATATCACAACCATATAATAGCATTTACCACAATTCTATATCACAATTAATAATTAATGGCAATTTCTGCGTAAAAGTAAAGTAACTACGTAATTATAGAAACTATAATATGTATAGGTATAAAAATAAACTGCCCACTCACAAATACGTCATTGGGTCTTAGCCCCCGAGCCTAGCTTGGCCTCGTACGTCCTCGGGATACGTTTCCCCTATATGTGAAATAACTAAAATATAATTAATTAAAGCACATATACGGAAACCTAAATAAAACCCCCATAGTTTGCCCAAACCTAGGGTGTAAATATATGAAATCGATCTACTCGACGTCACAAACACACACGTGTCAACCACGCGCCGGCCGTGAGTACAACAGTACTCTTCTTCTTCGCGAAAATCTGCAGTTTTGCAGATTTTTGGCCCAACTTCCCGAGCTCCTAACGCGCTCGTTTCTCAACCAAAATCACTTCTACAAAAGCCAAAATAAAGCTAGGAATGTGGTGAATCAATCTACTTTCACAAAAAGTTCGTGGGTGGTCCGTGCTGATCGAAAATTTGGTCTGAAGGTGGCCAAATGGCCACGGCCAAAATTTCCAGAAGTTAGGAATATGGAGAACAAGTCCATACCTACTAGAAGTCCAGTCGTGGTCGAGGTTGACCAGAAATCTGAGTTGAAAGTGGCCAAACGACCACAGTTTTTCTACGTTGAAAAATTGAGCAACTTATTCTCCTCTAGTTCTCTGGGTTTGTGTTCATTTGAGACAAGTATATGAGTTCAAAAACAACCTATAAAGATGAAATGAAGGTTCTTAAAGCTTCTCGAGGCTTACCTAGGCCATGAATGGAGTTGTACGAAACTTCGCTGAGTCGAACCTTCCGAGTTGGACGTCCAAAACTCAGTCAACTCATGAACCAAGGGTATGGTTGTGTTCGTGGAGTCGAGATGAGCATGATGGTGTAATTTGTTTAAAACGTTTGTAGGTTTTAAGTGAGCTTGAGAAGCTAGCAAAGAAGAGGAAAAAGAAGAAGAATACGGCGAGAGAGAGAAGAAGAGAGAGAAGAGAGAAGGGTATGAAGATTTGGAAGATTTCTGATTGGATGCGTACTAATAGGAAGAAAGGTGATTGGTTAATGTATGGAGGATGGGGTTTTGGGGAAGTAGCTGACGGGTTGGAGGGAAGAAGGGGGACATAGATTCCTTTTTTTAGGGAAAGTTGGATTCCTTTTCTGATTTTGAAATCTTTCAGAGTACAATTTACGTTTCGTTACCGTGTTCCAAACACTGATAATTTGTACGCATGCGTAAAATTTAAATACGAAAGTGCGAACGAAAGAAACTAATGTAAACGCATCCACGTCATTTTCCGTTAAGGGCATAATAGTCACTTCATATATTCAAGGAGAAATTACATAGGAAAATTAGGGACGGGTCTTCACAATTTGTGTGTTAGTTTCTACCACATCAAAGATGGTTTACCTTTTTGTTTACAGAAGTTGAAAACATAATCTTCAGAGACGATGAGATTTTGGAAAATCGAGGAAATTTGATTAAAAAGGGATATGAATTCGGAGAAATTTGTGAAAACGTACAACGGTTTCAAATCGCCTCTGCAGAACGTGGAATCGTTGGAGGATTTTTCAATAAAATGAATTATAAATTTATGTTTTTTTGACAAAATTACCCCTGCTATTTTGATTGCATTATTTTCATTCAATTTTTTTTTTTTTTTTTTGTTCAGGGGCTTTTGTGTCCAGTCATTTTTGGTAAAGCCTTGAGACACCAAAACTCACTTCTAGCTTTCTAATATTAGAGATTAGTAAAACTCAATTAAAACGTTTGAATTTGGAAAAATGAACAAGGAATTCGAAATCGGGGCGTCAAAATTCACTAAGAAGGGGCACGAGCAAATTCTGTAAAAGTCCACGAAAAGTCAAAGGTCAACCAAAAAGTCAATAGAGCCGCCGAGTCGGTCAACTACATTAAAACTTCGGAATTTCACTAAACGAATGTCAAAAATGGACTCGGGGCATTGAAATTAGCCTAAGAGAGGTCCCGACAAAAATATGTAAAATCAACGCAAGGAATCTTCTGGATCCGCTTTCATAAACGGGTCTTGGGATCTGGTTTGGTTCGGTTTTCAAATCCGAGTTTGGGCTAATCGGGTTGGGTCAACCTCTTTTTGGGCTCACGGTTTGCACCTACCGGACCTAGCAAAGAAGGCAGCTGGATTTGGCTTTTTGGCTGGAAAATTTCAACGGCTCTGATAGGGGTCCAAACCTCAACCATTTTCTACAATTCAAAAGCCAAAATGCAGCTAAGGACGTAAGGAACAAGTATATACAAAAGTTAGATTAAGTCGTGGCCGGAGTTGGTAGGAAATGACCTGCAAAAATCTAGAGTCCAGTCGAAAAATCTGGAGAAATTCCCCCGAGTTGATTTTGCATTCAAACATCACGAAAAACTCTCAAAATTACCCTAATCGTATTGCAAAACAAGATCTAAGAAGTTCTTGCAGGGGGTTTGAGGTTAGCCTTCGCCAAGAGCGGTGAGAAATTGCCGGAGAAAGTCTTGAACAGTAGCGATGCCACTATGCACAGAGAGAGAGGAGAGAGAAAGTGACCACGTCAGGGCTCGAGGTTCGTGTCATAGGTAGTCAGGTGATCAGGTGGTTGTACAGTGGTGCTCGCCGGTGTGGCAAGAGATGGTGGTTCCCGGTGTCGCTGGAATTCACAAAAGGAGAGATAAGGGAGTCTGAGATAGAGTATTACGGGAGAGTGAGGGAGAAGACATCGAAAGTGTTTCGAGAGAGTTTGGGAAGAGTGATACGTGGCAAGAGAGAGAAGTTAGTCATGTGTGGGCCCCACGTGCCACAAAAATCCCACTAGAAATTAATAAAATAATAAAATATCCAAAATTCAAATTTACTAAAACACCCTCAAGTTTTGTAATCCATAAAATCTTAACCGTAACTCCGATTTCGATTTCTCTTACGCCCACGCGTTCGTAGCAACGAGTACTACACAAATACAATAAAAATAGTAGCTCATACGCGTTGTGGAATGATAGTCAACGAAAGTCAACAATCTCACCTCTAGGGGCATTTTCGTCAATTCACTCTTTTTAAAAAATAGATATTGTAAAATCAGGGACGGGTTCTAACATTTTCTTCTATGAAAATAAAGTCAACTAAATCTAAGAATGTAATGGCTTCCAAATTGATATCATGATTCTTATTCTTTACCTGTTGAGCTGTTGTAAATCCTTCCTCCCAAAGATCAACCACAAACCTACAAATATCGTATATTGTCTTTTGAGTTCTAACAGTGAAGGACTAATCCCTGATGCTGAAACCACAAATCACAGTATAAAGTAATAAGGAAACTGCATAAAAGCCTTTAAAAATAAAACCCAACAAAATTAGCATATTTATATTACATCTAAAGCCTAAAAACAACAACTATCAAACGAATATTAAGCATAATTTTAAATTCAAGCTCCAAATATTTAGCGGGAAAAACGTAAATCACTTACCTCAAAGTCTGCCTCCAAATATTTAGTGGGAAACTAGGTAGCCACGCAACCACGCCAGAAACCAGGTAAAGGTTCTATAATCCATTTTGAGGTTAAATCTCAACCAAACGCAACATCCATACAACAAATTAAAGCTGGAGATACAAGGAATAATATTATACCAAATTTGAGGCGATAGTCGGCCGGAGATGTCTAGAAAATGGCTTGGAAGGTCTAGTATGTTTTTTGTGCCTTCGATGGAAATCACTATGCAAACCTGAAATCAAGAATGCAAGGCTCGAACTAGATCCAAGGAGGTTAAAAGTGGCCTAATTGGGTTTGGCCTTGCCAAAACTACAAGGATTTGGCCAGAATCCTTGCCGGAGTTTTCTGCAATTCGTTGGGAACTAGATAAGTTAGTTTTTCATTCCAAATCGAGGGTTCCCATTCGATTTTCGAGGATGTGGAGGTGAGGAAAAGGGTTTGTGGTAAGGAGAGGGTCGTGGGCATGATGATTGGCCACGTGGTTCGTCGTGTTGAAAATGTGCCCTAAACCCAATCAATATGATGATACTTTATGGACATTTCACATGTTAAACTAAACTAGTTTAATATAAGGGTAAAGATTATTGTTTAAAGCCGTCTCATATAAATCTTATACGCTTAACCAATAAGTTCAAGAAATATGTGATTAGGAGAATGTGATCTAAAGAAGTTAGATTCATGAGACCATTATCTTTTGTACACATATCGTAAATGTTCCTGATCATAGAATTGCCAATTAGGCATTGACGGTCTGTTAAGATCAATACATGCTATGTCTTCTTTCTGAAATAGTGACTGGTCTCGAATCATTCATGTGATTGATGTAAAGATAAATATATAGGTGCTCAATAGAGAATGAGTTCACTGAACACCAAGGAGTTATCGTACTCATGTCACATGAGAACTCATGGTTGAGGTATCATAGTTGTCTTATGCTTAGGTAATTGATCTTTAACTGTGTTAAAGGCACTCCGTCTATGGTGTCCACGGCAGAACTGGGATTAAGCTACTTAACCATAGAGGCAGGTGAATGCGCAATAAGGGATCTCTAACCTTCAAACCATTGAGAGAGAATACTCTGTGATATGATTACAAATCTCTAGCAGAGTATGAATGAAATTTAGGAAGTCATTCCAAATCATATTAAGGTAATCATATAGAAAAGAGAATCACATTGGATAGTAGACATGAATAAACTATTATACTAAACAATGTGATAAAAAGTATTGTATTAGAGAAAGACTGTATTGCATTTGTAATCCCAAACTAAATAGATTCTCCACTTCTTTTGTGTAGCTTGGATAGTCATGACATATTGTTAGGTGTCAATCATGGCTTATGGAATCCCTGAAGATGTATAATTGCTAGGGGTGGGCAAACAGGTCCTAGACCCATGTGGCAGAGCGGGTCCATGGGATTTAGGAAAGGTACAGGGCGGATCTGGAAATGTAAAATATAGAACGAGATGGGGCGGGGTGGGTCGGGTTCACAAAATTAGCAAGGGCAGGGCGAATCCAAGAGTCTAAGGAAACGGGGCCTCAACCGGACCTATATCTCCAAATCCCACTCGATTTCTGGAATGTTGTATTTACTTTGGTAGTACTACATTTATTTACTGCAATTTTTTCTTTATTTAATTTTTCTTTTGCTGCAAAGAATGTCATCCACCATCACCATCTTCTTCTACATTACACCACCGTATGAGGAAACAGGGACCCAGATCCACTGTCTTTTTCTCCACCATTTTCATCACTCTCAATCACAAATCTTTCTCTCACTCAGTTCTTCTGCACCAACAAAAAAAAAACTCATAGTGTTTTCAAAACTTGATTTCTGATTCTCATTTTCTGAAAACCCAAAAATGATGAGCAATCTAAGCTCAAATCTCACTTGCCATTCCACTTCACTCTCTATTTCTCACTCAGGCACGCTTTCTCGTTCTCTTATTTGTCTCTGACGTCGCCCTCTTTCTCTCCAACAATTCGATTTCAAATTCGGATCTGAACTTGGTTGAGTGGAAATTCAACTGGGATATTGAAAATTAAAAAAATAAATAAATAAACAAATTGTACTCGTTGGACTCGTGGGAATCGACCCATTTTAAATTGGTCGGGTTAGGTCCAGTTTCAAATTTTGTAATAGCAAGATCCACCCCGCCTCATCCCGTTTTATTTTCAACCGGGTCCAGTTTGGTCCCTCCAATTTTGGGTGCGGCCCAGCCCGACCCTTGCCCACCCCTAATAATCACTAAAGGGGGAATTGAAAGTAAGTTTCAATTCACAATTGATTATAAAAAGTTCTAATCTCCCACTGCCTCGCTAATTAGAACCTAATGGATCATTTTTTGGACCCGATTTTACACAATCGGCCCGAGTAATCGAGGTCGTTGAATGAGCTCCGCTCGTACACCGTTGGATGACACCTTAGTTAAGATAATTTTGGGATGAAATTATGATTCTTTAATCATATATTTCTCTCTTGAATAATATATTAAAATATCTAAATATTATCTAGAGCATAGCTGGTTGGGATAATGATGGAATAATTAGGGATTGGACAGCTGGCGACTTACACCTCCATGCAATCAACACGACAATAGAGAGAGATTATGTGGAGATTGTTCATGCAACATTAGGATTCTATCCTAATAAACATAGTTTTCAAATCAATTCCAACGAGGCATATTTGGATAAGTCCTGCATGTGAGATGATCAACAGGTGAACATTAAATGGCATATGCCGTGTTTTTATCCACTCGTGATTTGAAGTGCATTATCTACAACAAGGTTTGATGCTATCAGAAATGAAGTGGATTATCATCATAGGTGATTTGGTGATGCACGGTACAGTTCTACTTCGAGTCCAAATGTATTTTCAGTCTTATAAATATAAGACTTCGTGTAACGGGAAGGCCACTCTCCAACTCAACACACAAACTGCCCTGCGCAAACTCTCGCTCTACGCGAAACCTCTCAACAACCTCGAGATTTTTATTTTCTTTTTCTCGCCGACACATCTTCAGTTTGGATAAACAACACTGTGAAGGCAACCGGTGACACCTTCATTTTGGATAAACAGCATTGTTGCCGTAGAATCAGCCGACCACGGAGCACCTTCAGTTTGGATAAACAGCACTGCGTCGAGGCCGACTGGTTATCTATCTAAGTCTCGGCTGAGAAGGATTTTCGAGTCCTTATTGGCAGAGGTCATCTCATTAGCCTTTTCGGCGAAGTGAGGTGTTACAGGTTACTACATTCGGCACATCGACAGCCGAATTTGATATTGAACTTCTCAGAACTAGCAGCCTTGTCTTCAGGCTCTAGAACCCGAAGGCCGAGACGTGTTCCTTCCTCGGCCACAATCGCGAGATCGAAGAAGTCAGCAGCGCGCCCAACGCAACATCAACATATTTCACTCCTCGGCCGAGCTCGGCCAACGAGTTGGCACACCCCGCACATAACCAAAGGACGTAGTTAGCTCATTAGTTACTGGGCCTGCGCGCCACGTAGGCTTAGTAGTTTTTAGGGTAAACAATCGTAGACCGTGTAAGGTAGAGATTGAAGAAACAACGAAGTTGAGTAAAGGCAATTAATGGTTTAATTGTTTATGCCTATGATTAATTAATATGTTGATTAATCAAACAAACAAATTCATTTTAGACATCTGGTTAGTTTTAGGCCTCAAGGTCCAATGGGCTTTGAGTAGTCAACCCAATGGCTTAAGTTGTATGACAACTTAAATAGAAAAAGGGTAAAAGACCCACTAACACCCCAATACTAGTCATAGAGAGTGAGGGTTATGGTTTCACTATTTGGGAGTCCTATTTAAGGAACTTTATAGCTCCATCCTCACTAAGAGATTTTGTGTGACAAAAGAGAGATGGTTAAAGTTTCACTATTTGGAAGCCCTGTTTAAGGAACTTTATAGCTCCATCATCACTCCGTTGTTCTTATGAACAATATCTCAATGTAAAATGAGTAGAGAGATGGGGGTTGGGCCAATGGATCTCTGATATCTAAGTCAGTTTCTCTGATAAGAGAGAGTTTAGGGCTTAAGTGCGTAGCAAAAGCTTACCGGAAATTGGTGGAGATGGAGTATTTATAAAGCTAGGGACAACTATATGTGTAGGATTTTACCCTGACATGTGGCAGTATCCGATTGACCAAGGTGAGTCATTCGTAGGATGATTGAGGAAGGAATAATCCCAATAAATAATATTTTGAGATTATCTTGGAAGTATCCTTAATTGGAAATTTTTGGGATTCCTTACTTGTTTGAGTTGATCCTTAATTAGGAGAGTATTAAAGATAAGATTGAGTAATTGATCGTATCTTTAATGCCTTTGACTTTTCCATATTGCCATGGGCAAGGGAGCTTGGTGATATTGTAGTTAGCTGCTCGAGCCTCCAGGGATGTTAGACTGCAAGTGGGAGTCTCGTGGGTCTTGCCAATTTAGTAAGAGCATTCTCGTGTTCTTAAGAAAAAAGTACATGTGTCACCTACATGATCTTTCGGATTATTTTTTGCTCCGCAGAGAATATTTACCATACATATCAAATTCATTCTCTTCGATTCTTTTTTAGGGATTTCTAATATTCTGCTTAATTATATTTTACTAAAATAGAAGAATATGTCAAGCATGTTTCAGTTGGATTGTATTCCGATGTTTTTAAGAGAAGTTAATATGTTTTTCTCAATAAAATTGTAAGAAACAAAGAAAAAAATCTCTGGTGTAGCA
This sequence comes from Cotoneaster glaucophyllus, assembly GCA_036320875.1. Taxonomy (NCBI): domain Eukaryota; kingdom Viridiplantae; phylum Streptophyta; class Magnoliopsida; order Rosales; family Rosaceae; genus Cotoneaster; species Cotoneaster glaucophyllus. The sequence continues at coordinate 15,962,423 of CM070070.1, read as the reverse complement.
TCCATTCTGCATTTTGACCTAATACACAGCCATGATTTAGTCTTAATCCTTAATCAAATGGACAAATATTACTATAAATACCAAAATTTAAGCATCCATGTTATCTAATCACCGATTCCAAATAAGGAATAATATAATCCCAACACGTATGTGATTATAATATTGTGGGAAAACCACAAATTAATTAAGCAATGCACCTCCTATATATAACCCAAATGAAATTCTGAATCTCAATTAGCAAGGCTGCAAGGCTTGTCTAAATCAATCTATATTATTTTGTTCATCTTTGTTTTCTTTGCTAATCTATTGGTTTGTTCGTAATTTCCTGATCTCCATCTTGGAAAATGTCGGGGTTGGTGGACAAGGCCAAACACTATGTGGCAGAAAAGATGGCAAATGTGCCGAAGCCTGACGCAAGCCTCACAGATGTTGATTTCAAGAAAGTGAGTTTTGACTCTGCGGATTACATTGCAAAGGTCTCTGTGAACAATCCCTACCCACATCCTCTCCCCATCTGCGAGATCAAATATACTCTCAAAAGCGTTGGCAAGTTAGTTTCAGCTCTCATCGTTACATTTTTTTTTTCAGTATTAGTGATCTTTTGAGCAATAAATGAGATCAAAACTGAAACCCTTCCTTTTTTAAAACTGTAAATTTTCGAGTTCTACATATCTAACGTCCTAATTAATTTTGAATTCAATGAATGAGATCAAACCCGATAGCCTTTTGAAATGAGCTTGGATTTAACAATTTGACAATCTTTCGAGTTAAATTGATGAGTCTTCAATTTAATCTGCAGAAATTTAAGGGTTTATTAGTTTACGGAAAATTGTAAATGGTAATCATATGATTTAGGAAAAGAGATTTCTGAACATTTCGTTTTTATGCACATCTTTGTTTATTTTAAGATTTTGAATTGAACAAATCAAACGAGAATTAATAGACTTGTGAAGCAAAAGAAAAAAATGGAATTTTTTTTTAAATTGTCCATCCAAACTTTTGCTCGATGTATATTGATCCTTTTCTGATTTGTATTTAGGGTAAACTGCCAGTTTAGTCCCTCAATTATCACCTTAGTGAAAATTAGGTCCCTAAATTATTTTTTTAGAAAAATTAGTCCTTGAATTATAAAAATTTGTCAATTACATCCCTAATGTTATATTCAAAGCTATTATATTCAATTTTCCGTCAATTTAAGTCACGTTACTTGCATGTGATACACATTGGAGGGTAGATTGGTAGTTTTTCATAAAGAAATAGTATGGAGTTAACTTTTGAGGTGAAATTGGTAGTTTTTCATAAAGAAATAGTGCAAGTTAACTTTTGATGGTAAATTAGACATTAAATTCGCAACCTATATGAAATGTTAAGCACTTATAGACGAGAAAATGATGATATTACACTCTAAAGTGTGTTAAGTGACTTAAGTTGACGAAAAATTGCATAAAATAGCTTTGAATATAATAGTAGGGATGAAATTAGCAATTTCTAATGAATTTAGGGACTTATTTTACTGAAAAAATAATTCAGGGACCTAATTTTCACTGAGGTGATAGTTCAATGACTAAATCGGCACTTCACCCTTGTATTTATATATGTGAATTAGGGTTATTGCATCTGGGAACATGCCAGACCCTGGCTCGATAAAGGAAAGTGGCACTACTGTATTGGAGGTGCCGGTGAAGGTGCCACATAGTATTATTGTGACATTGGTAAAGGACGTTGCTAAGGATTGGGACATTGACTATGAGTTGGATTTGGGTCTCATCATTGACCTTCCTCTAGTTGGGAACATTACCATACCACTCAATAGGAAGGGCGAAATCAAGCTTCCCACCTTATCTGAAGCCATTTGGAGTTCAAATGATGAAGCTGCAAAAGAGGCTTCCAAGGAGACTAAAAAGGAGATTGCAAACTAGACATGGCTAGATCCGAAGATGGAAAAAAGGTGAAAGTCGAATTCTCGTCATAAATGTAAGAGTACGTAATTTATCTTAGAAAAAGAAAGGTGAAAGTCGAATTCTTGTCATGTGGATGAGCATTATGTCAATTGCTTTCTTCCCGGCATTGAATTGGCATTGGGAAGACATTTTATTACTTAGTAGCAATATATTAAAGTGGGGTTGGTTTGGGAATAGGCTTCCTACTCAGTGGCGGAGCTAGGAATCCTACCACAAGGGGTCTTAGTGTAAAAGTCCAAATAAAAATTTAGGATGGAAAAACATATTGAAAATGAAATCATAGTACTTTCATTCATAATTCATAACGGAAACAATATTACAAGCTATAATTGTCCACGACGAGGTTTCATATTTTGAAAACGAAGCATTATAGCTTCATTTTCAATACAAGCAAAAATATCTCTCTCAATATAAACAAGCAAGCTATCACTCAACCATTGATCTCCCATTTTGTTCCTAAGTGGACTCTTAACAATATTCATGACAGAAAATGCTCTCTCCACTGACGCAGTTGCAACTGGTAAAACTAAAGACAATGTAATGAGAAAATATACATAATTGAATACTTGATGCATCCTTGTCTCCACCATTTTTTTTTGCAAGATCACCAATCCCTTCCAATTGAGAGAAATCACTACTGGAACGCACATAATGAATATAAATCTCAAGTTGATCTTCAAGTGCCAAACGATCATCATCCGAAAAGTCTTGAGGATAAAATTGAGCAAGACGAAGTAACTTTGGTTTATCAAAAGCTACAAATGAATCTTTCGGACTCAAACATGCCAAACAAATAAGCAACTCGGTATTTACCTCATTAAAGCGAACCTCTAACTCCGTAATTTGCTCATCAATGACATAAATAAAGAGCTCCACACGATAATGACGACGATTTGTCTTTATTGGAGCATTACGCCTTGACCTCCCTGGAAGTATAAATGCCTTTTCCATGTTAGGAACATCAATATGATGTTTTTCACAAAAAGAAGATACTTCATCAACCAATGCATCGAACCCATTATTCCTCATCCAATGTAGCTTTTCCTTGCATGATTTCACTAAAGCCATTGCATTCACAATTTCTTGATCTTTCCTTTGCAATGCTTGTGACAAATCATTTGTGAGTCCCAATATGACTTTCATCACGAAAAGGTGAAACACAAACTCAAAAGTACGTATTTCTCTCATTTACTTATTTGCTTCACCCGCACTTTCATTGGGATTATCATCAATAACCATTTGAAGCACATGAACCACGGATGAAAACATGGAAATGATGCTAATCAAGGTACCATAGTGTGAGTTCCATCGTGTGTCACCGGCACGTTTGAGACTTGTTTCTTGATTTAAGCCTCGCCCCGTTATAAGACAATCATTTTCAAAAGCTGTCACAAGCTCTTCTTGAAGTTGCCCTCTAAGTAAATCACGCCGCTTACAAGATGCTCCAACATGATTAACCACACTATTAGCCGTTGCAAAAAAGAGGCAATGTCTATATTCTTCTTTGCTACGGCAACAAGAGCTAGTTGAAGTTGATGAGCAAAGCAATGAACATAATATGCACAAGGTTGTTCTCTCAATATCTTTGTTTTAAGGCCATTCAACTCACCTCTCATATTGCTAGCACCATCATAACCTTGTCCTCGTAGCTTGGAAATGCTCAAACCGTTGCGAGAAAAGAATGTGTCAATAGCATCCTTTAGTGAACTTGAAGTAGTGTCGGTAACATGTTGGATACCCACAAATCTTTCAATTACATGTCTGTTGTCATCCACATAACGCAACACCATAGCCATTTGCTCTTTCACCGACACATCACGTGCTTCATCCACCAATATTGAAAAGAATCTATCTTTTAGACCATCCATGATAACATCAAGTGTTTCAAGGGCACATGAATTCACAATTTCTTTTTTAATGCAAGGAGCTAGTAATTTGAGAATCCTCGGAGCATTTTCCATCACAACTTCTCTAACTTTATCATCATTATCTGCAAGGAATTGCAATAGCTCCAAGTAATTTCCCCTATTGCTTGAAGTGGCACTTTCATCATGGCCACGAAAAGGAAGACCTTGTCGCAATAAAAACTTAGTGCACTTGATTGATGCATTCAAGCATGTGCGATAAGCCTTACGAGCTTGGTCGGAGTGTTTGCTCACTGCCGTTTCAATATGTGTAGCTTGATTTATCAAATTTGTAGCAGCTTCTCTAGCCTTATTATGAACACTCCCAACCGGTCCAACATGCATCTTAAATCTTTCTCTCCCTTTCTTCCAATTCTTAAATCCATCTCCAGTGAAAGCTTCACTACCCACTTGTTCAAAATTGGTTTTAAAGAGATAGCAATAGAGACAAAATGCCGCATCTTTAGATATACTATACTCCAACCAATCAAACTCATCAAACCATTGGGGAATGAAGCTTCAATTAATTCCCGACATATTAGTTATTGGGAAATTATGACCTCTAGGTTGACAAGGTCCTTTTTGTAGATATGATCTTCGGACCTCATCTCTCATATTAGCATCATAATCTATCATTCGAGTTCTTAATCCAGGATCTGCTTGAAGATTACCCAAAACACCATCTAACTGACTTTGTCTTGAACTTGGAGTTCTTGAACTACCAACAGTATTTGAACTATCAACATTATTCGAACTACCCGAACCCGATGATGACTTTCTCTTAAAAAACCGTTCCATAATAATTCTACATATACAAAATATTCAAAATAAATACTCACAATATAAACAAACCATCAACATAATCAAAATAAATATGAATTGGATTTCAATTAAATTAAATATATTATATATTCTACATATACAAAATAATGAAAATAAAAACTCACAATATAAACAAACCATCAATATAATCAAAATAAATATGAATTGAATTTCAATTAAATTAAATATATTCTACATATACAAAATAATGAAAATAAAAACTCACAATATAATCAAACCACCAATATAATCAAAATAAATATGAATTAGGTTTCAATTAAATTAAATATATCATACATAGGGTTTAGAACTTACTTGAATTGTGAAATTTCACAATAACAATGAGCAAATACAAAGAGAGTAGCTGGCGGCACCACCACCACAGCGACGACGACGGTAGCACAAAGGCACCTCAATGGCGGCAGCAAGGGAGGAGATGGAGTTGAGGGTTTGGGGGGGGATTGAGTTTAGAACTTAGGGTTGGAGGAGGAGAAAACAAAAGAAAATTGGGGGTTTTGGAATGGAGGAATCGGATCTGTGAAGGAGAGGCTGGAGAGGACACGCTGGTCATTTTTTTTTCTTCAGACCTGGCCCAAAACGACGTCGTTTTGGCCAGGTCAATTAAAAAAATTCCCTGGGCCAAAACGACGTCGTTTTGCCCAGGTTGTTTTAAAAAAAAACCTAGCGCGTGCGCGCCTCCTTCTTCTTCAACCTGCCGAACTCCTCCTTCTTCTTCTTTCAGACATTTCGTCGACCACGTGGTGTGCAGCTCCAAGAGGTCGCACCAACAGCTCCAAGGGACCTCTAAGGTTATTTCCATGGCTTCCAAGAGGTCGTGCGACCCCATTGACCCCACTGTGGCTCCGCCTGTGTTCCTACTAATTGATTAATTTCATGCGGTACCCTTTAATCTTTTCCTTGTAATTTCGCGTCAGATCTACCTTTTGTTTTATATTCATGCAATTATTTTTACTTAATTGACGATTCTAAGTTTATTTCTTATAGCGGAGTAATTTTTACGCTCTCTTTTATCTCTAGATGATTCTTTTATTAACTTTGTTCATTGATTTTTTTTATCCAATTCCTAGAAAGAAGGGGATGCAGTAATCACTCCCTAAATTGATAACTGCGCAGTAATTTTAAAATCTTCTTCAACTTGCTACTTTTCTCTTTGTAACGTTCTAAGACCATCTCTAAAGAAAATGTCAAATCATAAAAATTAAATTATAATTTATGACTGATGTGGTGATCCAAAGTCTTATATCAAACTTTGTGCCTCTCTAACCGAATTGTCAAATGTTATTTTATAATTTAAATAGAGCTATAAATGGTTGTAATTATTAATAAAAATGTTGAAACAAAATTTTTGTTAGTTGAAATATTAGTGGGATAAAGGATCCACTTTTAAAATGAATTAAAAATAAAATTGACATTGATGTCAAATTTGATTCCAAATCACAAAAGTGTGAGATCTCACATCGACCAATGAAGAGGGGGTGATCTACCTTATATGTACATGCTCCCCTCCCTATAGCACGAGACTTCTTGGGAGCTCACTGGCTTCGGATTCCATCGGAACTCCGAAGTTAAGCGAGTTTGGGCGAGAGTATTCCCAAGATGGGTGACCCGCTGGGAAGTTCTCGTGTGAGTTCCCAGAAACAAACCCGTGAAGGAATGGAAATCCCAAAGCGGACAATATCTTGCTACGGCGGAGCCGAGTCTAGGTTGTGACACAAAGCCTTCAAATCCAGTCAGCAAATAACATATCGGTTGGAAAGACTTTGATGTCAAATATATACAGTGTTGTTCCACCTAAGATTTTGACATTTCCTTTGAAGATACTCCAAACGATACGACTAATTCATAGTTCATATGTTGGTTAATTCTTCTTATTTGCTTATTGTTTTGGTTGCAGTCAATCCCCACATACCGACCACAGAAAGAAAAGATATAAAAATAAGATGGAAGTTTTGGTTGTTGTATATATGAGACTTTTCTTTCAGTTTACATTATCCGTAATGTCCTTTTAATTAGAAACACAAAAAGAATGGGTAGAACTTTAAGTTCGAAGTCTTGTCATAAGAAAAAATAGCAAGATTTTAATTGTTTGAATAATTAGCAGAATTGTCAATTGAATCAATTCAAAATTGTTAGCATAAGTATGCGTATTGAAAACTATATTAACATCTTATTCTATTACTGAGTTCAGCAAATTTATTTACTTTTTCAACTAAATAAAACACTAATACGGACCTATAGTTCGATGATCATTCCATTTCTTCAGGTTCGCAATTAAGTATTTCTTTGAAAACCAACTTTTATAGCAGTCATGATAGCTTAGCCTCAACGGAAATTTGAAAAAATAACCAAATTTTAGACCTTATATAGAATTAAAGCAACCATTTTAATTTTATGATAATTATAACCAAAACTTGATGTAAAAGTACTAATATATTTGATGAGTCGATTTTATACTATGTATTTTATCCTATTTTTAGTTATAATTTATTGTTTATTTTTGTGAATTTTGATACTTTGATTTATATTCTTAATATAAGACATTCGATTTTCTCTTGAGAAAAAAATGAACAAACGGACGATTTTTGGAGTGATTCTAATTGTAAGATGTTCTTGAGTCTTTCAAGATTATTGTATCAAAGTTTCAGATTTTTCTACCAAGCCGTTTGACTGTGGCAATGAAATGAAGGCTCAGTGCACGGCTTTCTCAGATTGACTTTTTGGATGTTTTGGGTATTTTTGAGGTCAATATGGCATATTTTGAGGAAGATTCCTTCTAAGAATTTGTTGGGGACGACTTAAGCTTTCAAAAGAGACCTTTTGGGACCAAATCAGAGTTGATTTGGTTTGTCAAAACTCTGATTTTCTGAGAAATTCGAATTTCAGTTCAAATAGGAAATCTTTTATTTGCTAGTTTGTTATTTTATCATGTTTCCTAGTTTTATTCTAAGACCTTTTTCTAGGTAGGGTTTTATTTTATAGTAGTATAAATAAGACTATTTAGACATTAGGGTTTTAGAAGGAGGGAGTAACGCACTAATGTAGAGAGCCTTTGACGATTAAAGTTTATTTTAAAGGTGTTTTCTATGCATGTTTTTAATAATATTTTTATGATTGTTCGTAACTAGTTTCTTTTGCTAGGGAGAGACCACAAGCCTTAGCAAGAATATGTAGTTTCTTTTCAATTTACTTATGATATTATGCATGCATGTTTTGAATTATTAATCACCGGTTTAAACTATCTAATTGTCTTAGTGATTCGCTACTATTAGGATATTTAGAAAAGTAATTTGATGCAATTTTAGTCGGAAGGTTCCTTGAAATTAACGATGACTTCTTGTGGTTAATAATTGTAATTTCACTTAAGATGAACACCATGTCTTAAGGATTTCATGTTAGATATACGTTCTATGTTGGAGTTTCCAAGTAGGACATATATTAGAAAAACCTAACCTTCAAAATATGCATGGGTATTCATAAGTAATTGGGAAAACTACGTAGGATTGTTAAGGTGACGGTGGAACCTAGTGTTTCTTTAAATTGTTTTTTAGTTGATTTATTTATTAATTTTTATTTTAAATTCGTTTTTAATATCTTAAGTCACAAAATCAACATTTTCCAAAACGTTGTTTTAAATAGTTAATTAAGAATTGGTTTAAATACAAATTATTCATTCAATCTCTGTAGAAAATGACCATACTTGAGCCGTTTATACTACAACAACCTTGTTTTCTACAAGTATTTTTAAGTGTTTTTATCCCTATTTGTGCATGTGGTAAAAATCTTATCAATATTCTTAATATTAGTGTTTCTCACAATAACCAAAACACAACCTATAAGATTGCACATTTGAATATAGATGGAGAGAGTTTTCTAAGTTCCCACATTATTTTTTGCAAATTGGTCCAATTTGGAAACTAATTTCAGTAGCTTTTTTGTTTTCATTATTGTGTGTAACCGTTAAACTACCTTCAGATGTCTATAACCTTTAACTACACATTTAGATGTCTGCAACTAGGCCTGACAATTCCTGACACGACCCGATAACCCGACACGACACGAAATTAACAAGTGTTCGGGTCGACACGATAACGAATCGGGTCGTTATCGGGTAACCCGATAAGCACCTGTTAAGATAACGGATTGGTTCGGGTATACACGTGGGTAACACGATACACGATAAGCAAAATATTAATTTTATAACAATAAAAAAATACTATAATAATTATATATATTAATTTAACAATTTTATACCCCTAAAAACTATAATAATTATATATATAAATTAAATTAAATTTTAAAAATTGGTGACCATTAGATCAGCTTAAATATACATACCATTTAATTTTTCAAGCGTTATACATACAAAATAAATAAATTCAAATCTACTTAATAAATAAATATATATATATACACACACACACACACCATTGAACTTGATGGGATACGAATTCTATGAAACTAATTTCAACAATCCAACCGTCAAACTTGTTTGAATATGCTTTGAGATCGCATACGTCGAAAATCGCAAAAAACAAACATTCAGAGATAAGTAATGGGACAAAACTTTTCGACGGTTATAAACGAAAAATCATGATTTAACAGTTATTTTAACTCCAATTTTGATGATTTTTTACAGCTACACACCTTGCCCTATATGAATACAATGAATGAATTCAATCTTCAATTTAAAATATTTACACAAGTGGATACCACAAAATCTTATGTTGTACTTAATGAAAGTATAAATAAACTCTAAGTGTTAGTGAATCTATCGTTTTGATGGGATACGCATCCTACGAAGCTAATTTTAACAATCCAACCGTCAAAATTGTTTGTATATGCTTCGAGATTGCATACGCCATAAATCGCAAAAAACAAACATTCAGAGATCAAGTAATGGGACAAAACTTTTCGACGGGTATAAATGAAAAATCATGATTGAACGGTTATTTTAACTCCGATTTTGATGATTTTTTATAGCCACACTCCTTGATCCTATTTGAATACAATGAATGAATTCGATCTTCAATTTAAAATATTTACACAAGTGGATACCACAAAATCTTATGTTATACTTAATAAAAGTATAAATAAACTCTTAAGTGTTAGTGAATCTATCGTTTTGATGAGATACGTATTCTACGAAACTAATTTCAACGATCTACCCGTCAAACTTATTTGTATATGCTTCGAGATCGCGTATGCCAAAAATCACAAAAAATAAACATTCAGAGATCAAGTAACGGGATAAAACTTTTCGACGATTATAAATGAAAAATCATGATTTAACGGTTATTTTAACTCCGATTTTGATGATTATTTACAGCTACATTCCTTGACCCTATATGAATACAATGAATGAATTCGATCTTCAATTTAAAATATTTACACAAGTGGATACCACAAAATTTTATGTTATACTTAATGAAAGTATAAATAAACTCTTAAGTGTTAGGGAATCTATTGTTTTGATGGGATACGCATTATACGAAACTAATTTCAACGATCCAACCGTCAAACTTATTTGTATATGCTTCGAGATCGCATACGCCAAAAATTGCAAAAAACAAACATTCAAAGATCAAGTAACGGGACAAATTTTTTTACGGTTATCAACGAAAAATCACGATTTATCGGTTATTTTAACTCCGATTTTGATGATTTTTTTACAGTTACACTCCTTGACCCTATATGAATACAATGAATGAACTCAATCTTCAATTTAAAATATTTACACTAGTGGATACTACAAAATCTTATGTTATACTTAATAAAAGGCTTCACAACCTTGAAAACATAAACTCTTTCATTTTGCATATCCTTGCACATTTAATATTTTGTAATAGATTAGTAGTGTATGAATGTTTTTTTATTAGGCTCTTATTTTCTAGTGTAGATGTAGTACTTAAACGATAAATATGTTTTAATGTTTTGAAGTAATATTTATGTGGCAAAGTGTGGTATGTGCAAATTTAAGAAAAATATATATTTTTCTTAACTGGTCATAACGGGTCAGGTCACTTTACCCGTTGGGTAAAGTGACCCGACCTGTTACCTGTTAAGATAACAGGTGTGACACGACACGACCCATTAAGATAACAGGTGTTACACGAAAACGACAAACATGACCCGTTTGCCAGGCCTATCTGCAACCTTTACACCAGAATGAAAGAATAAATTAAAAACAACAATAAAAAATCAAAGAGGCTATTGTGGCACTGCTACTTATGCAAAGTGAATATACGGGTCCCTGCTGCTTATGCAAAATCTCTAATGATTGCACAGACATAGGCCAAAAAGGGTTGTTGCATTGCATCCCATAACTGATGTGGCAGAAACTAACACACAAATTAAACCATGTAAATTATGCAATCGTAGTACAAGTAAGTAGGGATCGTTCTATTCCGGGAATTAGAAGAGATGCTAATCAACACAAATTAAACTTATAAAACTGAAAACTAAGTTAAACTAACAACAAAACAATGACTAGAGGGACTTTGGACGAATTTAATTAAAACAAAAGTAAATGGCAGCAAGTAAATCAACTTGTGAATGAAATATGGATGAAAAGATAGCTAAAGGATTCTTCTCCACACATTAATCATATGCATACAAATCAATTTCCAGTTATTCTTCCTATAAGCCATGAATGACAATGGCCCAAATTAACTGTGAACAGTACTAATTAACTCTCAGATTTTCCTAAGTTCATTGAATTGGACGTAGTGACGCAACCAAATAATTCTTCTCAAGTTCCTTAACTATGAAAAGCATGATAGAGATACATTTTGAAGATCATTAAGTTATGTGAAAATCATAAGCACTGACGAAGCATTCGTAACTATGAAAAGCATGATAAACCTGTCAAGAATTTACTTAACTTAGTCATGACTAGTGACTTTTACTACTTACAAATATAAGTTCATAACGATTAGGTGAAATTCCCTTATATTCTAGCATCAAATCCCTACCTGCAAACTAATATTGCACCCATAATAAACATACAAGAATAAGTTTTATATAAAGCAGATAAGTAAATAAACCGCATTCATGTCTTATGAAACAATAACTGGATGTAATCAATTTATATAAACATATTATCATGGCTTCGAATTCACCTCTAGCTAAAAAGAAACTTAGTTACATATGTTCATCATAACTGAAAAGCAATCTAAAATAAGTATTGAAACTTGAAACAAAGATAAAAGAACTCTGAAAATTCCAGCAGCTTCAATATATATATATATATATATATATATATATATATATATATATATATATATATATATATATAAGGCATGGCTGAATCCAAGGAGGAAATGGATTAAGACGTTTTGAATTATTTTAGTACTCTAAGAAACAATTGAAGAGCGTTGGAATGTGATTTCAATTCTTCCTTGCAGATGGAAATAAGATAAGATGAGATAGGATAAGATAATGTTTCATTCCAAGTAGGATTCCTCTTTCTTGTTTAATTCCTTGTCTGTCAAGCCTCAACTTTAATTTCTCCGGATTTTAGCACATGTTTAACACCTTTTAAACACCAAAAAGGTCCAGCACATATGCTATCCAATCCAAGTCCAAAACTACTCCAAATTGCTCCATTTGATCTCTAATTGCAACTTTACCAATTGGACCTACAATAAAACGAAAATAACTTAAATTACTATAATAAATGGAAATTAACTAAGTAAACGCAAAGAAATATGATAACAAAGTCGCATAAATATGCTCCTATCAAATTCCCCCACACTTAGCTTTTTGTTAGTCCCCGAGCAAAACAAAGAAAACAAAACAAAGACCTAAACCTTCCAACAATTGCCTCAGGGATTTCTTATGAAACATGACATGTTAAAAATCACCGGATATACTCTCTATTTTCACACAGAGTTTCTGACTACACTCCCTATACTAAGTATATGTGAGAAGATATATGTAAACATGTAACCTAGCACTGACATATGTTATAACAAAGAAGAAACTTTCTGGAATTATTAATACAAACATGTATATGATCTCATTAATGGAATGCCACTACTTAGAAGCGAGAACCAGGGATTCCATATGCTCATACCAATTTCAAATTCCACACATTGAAACACATAACAATCAAGATAAAAGTCTAAGGACTGTAATGGGGCTATGGTATTGGCTAACAAAGAAAGGTTAAGAATAAATAAAGGTTCTTAAAGTGATAGTAAGCAAAGTAGTGAAATCAACTCTTAGAATTCAACTTTTGATTGCAGTACCCAACTATAAACACAAAGGGGAGATTCGTACAAACTTTAAGGTCAGATTCACATTTTTGGACCTTCTTCAACAACCAACACTTTTGAATTTATTCTCACTTCTTTTCAATCTTTTTTTTATCTTTTTTTTTTCTCCACTTTTTTTTCAACATTTTTCTTCTTCTTTCTTTGAAACATAGGACATAAACACTACTTCAATGGATTCAAAAGAAAAAATTCTTCCCCCACACTTGTTTTTTTGCAAATCGTAGACTAAAAGGAATTTCCAATAAGTCATGCTTCACTATTATTTAAGAACAAGGGTATTGATATTCCTATGCTAGGCTAGGAGGGATAATGCAGGCTAACAAAGAAAATAGGCTAAACAAGCCTCAAAGGAGTTAAATCTACAATACATATGCAAGGGATAAGTCTTTTTGGCTTTGGTGGTAACTAGACACCTTCATCTTGTTATTTGTTATGCAATCAATTTTATGCTTTGAAAGAAACAGACATGAGTTCTAGTACTTGGAACTAAAATGATGAAAAAGCTTTTAAGTAGCAACCAAGCAAAAAAATAATGAGATCATGCAACGACTTTACAAAAAAAGATTATCACAGATTAATAACTCTCCAAATAAAGCATAGGCTCAAGTCTCACAAGGTTGTAGCGTTAGTTTGATTGTCTTCCTTCAAGCATGTTACAAAAACTGTTTTTTTTTTTCCTTTGTGAATACATGTGGTTCGTAAATGACAACTACAACTAAGTATTAACCAATGAGCATATCAAACTTCCACCCATGTTTGTAACTTCTTTAACAGTCATGTAATTAAAAACCAAATCCTCATCATTATGTTGGAAGGTACCCTAAGACACAAACAAGCAACAAAAACGACTCTTTTTGGCTTTTTCTCAAACTTTTTCGTTCTTCTTTTCTTTTCAAATTTTGTTTTTATGACACATAATAAAAATACTTTAAAACAGTGAATAACAACATTAGTAGTGATAGGTGGCGAAATTCGAAAAGAAGTCATGAAAAGAATTCTGTTTACCTCCCCTCCCCCCCCCCCCCCCCCCCCCCAAAACACTTAAACCAAACGTTGTCCTCAATGTTTCAAAAATAAACTTAAACAAAAAAGCAATAAAATATAACTAGCAAACAAGACAATCATGGCAAAGTAAAAACAATGAAGAAAAGGGTAAAAGAGAGCAAATTTGGTTGTAACAGCCAGAAATTCCAATGTCTCTTTATTTGAACACATGGGTTACCTCCCAATAAGCGCTTGCTTTAATGTTTTACAGCCGAACGATACCTCCATTTAAGCTTCACTATGGCTTGCGGCATGGAGGGGTACATCCTCTACGAAATGCTCCTTAAAACTTTCATGCATTGGATCTATGAATGGAAATGGATAGTGATCATTCCTGATTGTGCCGTTGAGCTTCCTAAAGTCAATGTAAACTCTCCCACCAGCTTGGATTCGATTGGGCACCTAAACCAAAGAAGGTAACAACCTATTAGTTGAAATGGGAATTGGAATTAGAATAGGTGGCTCACCGATGTACTGCGACAAAGACTCAAAAGTAGCATCACTATCAACAATTTCAGAGGTGGTGCTCTCGACCTTGGTGCTTTAAGGGCAGTGGCTTGTCCTGTGTGATCCACTCCAATTCTTTTTTCAATGGTGGTTTTAAATACATCCTTCTTAATAGGTGTTGAACGTTCCTGCCCTAAATTTTCAATCACATTAATGGCAAAACAAGAACGAACATCATTAGGATACTTAATAGATTCAGAAACATTAAAATTAATCACATTGCCATAAAACTCCATAGTTAACGCTCACTTGGACACATCAATCTTGGTTTAGGCTGTTTTCATGAAAGGTCTTCTAAGTAAGATTGGCAATGGTGTAAAGTGGGATGAATCCTCCATCTCAAGCACATAAAAATCTACTGGAAAAATCAAATGGTCTACCTGCACCAAAACATCTTCCAAAACTCCTTTCGGATATGCATTAGATCGATCAACCAATTGAATAATGACACCATCATTTTTAAGCTCTCTTAGATTCATAAATGCATAATGGAACATGGCATGATATTAATGGAAGCACCTAAATCTAGCATAGCATGTTCAAACCTTGTATTACCAATAACACAAGGGATAGTGAAACTATCTGGATCTTTGCATTTAGGTGGGTGCTTTTTTGCAAAACTGCAGAGACATTTTCACTTACATGTACCATCACCTTCTCTGGAATATGTTTCCTTGTTGTACAAAGCTTCTTCAGAAACTTAGCATACTTCAAAACTTGCTTTATTGCATCAAAAAGTGGGATATTAATTTGTACCTTCCTGAAGGTTTCTAAGATGTCTTTTTCACTCTCTGCTTTCTTAGATTACATAGACCTGCGAGGAAAGGGTACATTTGGTGGAATGTGGTTAGAAAGAATTGAATTTGGAACAACCTTACCTGAATTGGATGGCATAGGGGCTTTAGGAGGCTGCGGCAAGGTTTGTTCCTTCCTTGTTGTGGCCTTGTCTTCCTCCTCTTCTTCAGGCAGCAGCTATTCGTCCTCTTTTTGGATTTGTATGGATTTTTTTGGTTCAGTTCCAACCTCTTTACCAACTTTAGCGGTTTCAAAACCTCCCTTTGGATTGACAATGGTTGAACTATGAAGTTTGCCTTGTTCTCTAAATTGTCCCATGAATTCTGCTATCTGTCTAATTTGATTCTTCATGTTGCCCATCTCTTTAGCTTGGTTTTGTAAACCCGGAGTCAAAGAAGCACAAGAAGTATTTAGTGTTTGAAGAATTTTAACATGATCCATGGACATATACTTGAATTTGGTTGGAATTGTTGTAGGGGAGATTGTGGTGGTTGGATAGGTCTTGAATAAAACTCTTGAGGTTGCTGCCAATATCCTTCTTGTTGAACTTGTTAAGGTTCCCTCCATATAAAATTTGAATAATCTCTCCCACTTGGATTGTAAGTGTTGGAAAACAAGTCGTTCCTTGATTGATTATGTCCTTGATAACCCCAAGCATTGACACTATCCCAACCTCCATTCTCAATTAGTTGAGGATGTAGATTAGTTTGATATCCTTGCCTATAGGACACACCAAATGTAGCCACACTTTGCATTGTGGACCTTTCGATATACTGCGACATAATAGAAGTAAGATTTGCCATTTGAGCTTGAAGATTTGTAATTGCCATGTCTTGATTCTCTAATACCTTAAATCAAAAGAAATAAAACTAAATCAAATATCAAAAGAAAAATAAACAAAAAAACTGAGTGATTAGCAATTTTACTAATCCCCGACAACGGCGCAAAAATTTGATGTGGTAGAAACGAACACACAAATTAAACCCCGTAAATTATGCAATCATAGTACAAGTAAGTGGAGATCGTTATATTTCACGGATTAGAAGGGATACTTATCTACACAAATCAAACTTATAAAACTAAAAACTAAGTTAAACTAACAACAAAACAATGACTGAGGGGATTTTGGATGATTTAATTAAAACAAAAGTAAATGGCAACAAGTAAATTAACTTGTGAATGAAATATGGATGAAAGGATAGCTAAAGGATTCTTCTCCACACATGAATCATATGCATACAAATCAATTTCCAGTTATTTTTCCCATAACTGGGAACAACACTAATTAACTCTCAGATTTTCCTAAGTTCATTGAATTGGACGCATCGACGCAACCAAATTATTTTTCTCAAGTTCCCTAACTATGAAAAGCATGATAGAGATATATCTCGAAGATCATTAAGTTCTGTGAAAATCATAAGCATTGACGAAGCATTCGTAACTATGAAAAGCTTGATATTCCTGCCAAGAATTTACTTAATTCAGTCATGACTAATGACTTTTATTACTTACAAATATAAGTTCATAATGATTAGGTGAAATTCTCTTATATTCTAGCATCAAATCCCTGCATGCAAACTAAATGTGCACCCATAATAAACATATAAGAATAAGTTTTCTATAAAGCAGATAAGTAAATCGCATTCATGTTTTATGAACCAATAATTGGATGTAATCAATTTATATAAAACATATGATTATGGCTTCTAATTCACCTCTAGCTAAAAAGAAACTTAGTTACACATTTTCATAATAACTGAAAAGCAATCTAAAATAAACTTTGAAACTTAAAACAAAGATAGAAATGATGTGATATAAAATAGCACACAAACTTAAACCCTATTTTGGACAATCGTAGTATATGGAAGTAGGGATCGTTCTAAGCCGGGCATTAGGAGGGACTGCTAATCTACTCAAATCTGACTCAAAAACACAAAACTAGACTTAAAAACACTAAACTAGACTTTAATGACTCAAAACAAACTAGAATGACTCAAAACAGCACAAAACCAACAAATTGACTCAAAACAGGGACTAAGGATGACTTTGGATGAAATTTGACTTAACTTGACTCAAAACACTAAAAGAAAACATACTTGAACGAAAATCAAAGTGAAACAAGTAACTTGACACAAAATACTAACGGGGGGATTGGTTTGGACGATTTTAAACTTAAACAAACAAATTAAAGACACTAAACAAAAGTTGGTACGGAATTGGGTGTTTTTGGATGGGTGATAGGCTAGCTAGAGGGTCCTTCTCCACACATAACACATATGCATATGAATAGATTTCCAGTTATTATTCCTATAAACCTTGAATGACAATGCCCGAAGTTAACCGTGAACTGCACTAATTAACCCTCAGATTTTCCTAAGTTCATTGAATTGGACTCAGCGCCTCAACCAAATTATTCTTATCAGGATCCTTACATGAACTGCATAATAGAGATACATATCAAATATCATTAAGTTCTGTGAAAATCATAAGCAATGACAAAGCATTCGTAACTATGACTGCATGATACTCTTGCCAAGAATTTACTTAACGCGATCGTGACTAGTGACCTCCACTACTTATAAATATAAGTTCATAACAGTTAAGCAAATTGCACTCACGATTTATGAAACAATAACTGGAGGTAATCAATTCATATCAAACATATATGTTCATGGCTTCGAATTCACCTCTAGCTATAATGAAATTAGTTCCTCATGTTCGCAATTAAACAAAGATAAATTAATTTAAACATTGAAAACAAAAGATAGAATACACCTAGAAACGCTCCAACACTCCAAAGATTTGGATGACAGGCACGGCACTAAGTTTCTCCTTCTCCTTCCTTGCAAAGCTGCGGCACAATGAGGGTGTCTCTGAACTTAAGCTCTTATGTGTGTGGTGGTGGGTGGTGGTGAATGAATGATGCGGCATATGCATGTATTTATAGGCTAGGAAGGCACGGCTCAAAGGTAGCTTTGGAGAGGGATTTGGCCCCCCAATCCCACAAGGAAAGGGTTAATTTCAAGCAGATTCCAGGGAGGATAAGGACTAGAATACTCAGCAGGTTCCTAGGGGAAAAAGGGATAAGGCATGCGGCATGTTCCTGGGCTTTTAGAAAGGGTGATGCGGCACCCTTTTAGGGACAAGGATAAGCCTTCTAGAAATCTGGTTCTTAAGTGTCCTAATGTAATTAGGGGTCCTCCTTGCAGCTGGAGTTTAGGTAGATTAGGATTAGGATAAGGTTAGGATAAGATGAGATAAGTTTTGGATAATGTTCCTTCTTTCTTGCTGACTCCTTATCTTCTTTGTCTTGAATCAATTTCTCCAAATCTTTAACACATTCCTAGCCTTTCTTGAACTTCAAAAACGTCCATCCACCTTGCTTCATTCATGAACTATCCATTCCAAGCCCAAAACTGCTCTAAAATGCTCCAAATTGCACTTTCTTGCCAACTTTGTCATTTGAACCTGAAAACATATGAAAATAGCATAAAACACTCTAATAAACAGAAACTAACGACGTAAATGCAAGAAAACAAGCTAACTCTAGGGCAGCCACCATCTCGGCTATTTCTTCACAATTGGGCACGGCAAGGACATCCTCCTTCTTGTCGTGAGAGTGCACAATTTCTACCTCTTCGTTTTTTAGTCCCAATCCTTTTGCAATGGTTGTTTCAAGGGCATCCTCATGTAGGTCTTCAAGATATTCTTGCGCCAATGAATCTAGTATGTCAATAGAAAAACAAGAATGATCATCAATAGGATACCTTATGGCTTTAGAAATATTAAAATCAATAATGTCGCCATCAAATTCCATGGTTAACGTCTCTTTGAACACATCTATCTTGGTGCGGGCTGTTTTCATGAACGGTCTTCCAAGTAAGATTGGCAATGGAGTAGAATGGACCGAATCTTCCATCTCAAGTACATAGAAATCGGCTGGAAAGATTAAATGATTAACCTGCACCAAAACTCCTTTCGGATATGCATTAGAACGATCGGCTAATTGAATGATAACTCCATCATTTTTCAGCTCTCCTAAGTTCATAGATGCATAAATAGAGTAGGGCATGACATTAATGGATACACCTAAGTCTAACATGGCATGCTCGAATTTAGTATTGCCAATAACACAAGAGATTGTGAAACTACCTGGATCTTTGCATTTAGGGGGCAGTTTTCTTTGTAAAACCGCTAAGACATTCTCACTTACCCTTACCACCTCCTTGTTTGAAATCCTCTTCCTTGTTGTGCACAGCTCTTTCAAGAATTTGGCATACTTTGGAACTTGCTTGATTGCATCAAGGAGCGGGATATTGACTTGCACCTTCCTAAACATCTCCAGAATGTCTTTTTCATTTTCTTCTTTCTTCGATTGCATAAATCTGCGAGGGAAATGTACATTCGGTGGAATAAGGTTAGAAGTAACTGAATTTGGACCTAACTTACCTGTGTTGGACAGTTTAGAAGCTTTAGGGGGCTGCGGCAAGGGTTGTTCCACCCTTGCCGTGGCCTTGTCTTCTTTTTCCTCCTCTAGCAGCAGCTTCTCGTCCTCCTTTTGGCTTGATTTGGACGGTTGTGGGTTTGTTCCAACTTTCTTGCCACTTCTCAACGTGATGGCCTTGGCGGTTTCAAATCCTCCCTTTGGATTCATAATGGTTGAACTAGGCAATGTGCCTTGTTCTCTAAATTGTCCCACAAATTCTGCTATTTGCCCCCACTTGATTTTTCAATTTGCCCATCTCTTTGGCTTGATTTTGCACCTTTTGGCTTGATTTTGCAATCCCTGCGTCAAAGAAGTTAGTAAATCAAGAATTTTATCATTATTCAAGGACGAACCTGAATTTGGTTGGGCAGATTGTGGAAGAGATTATGTTGGTGCGAATGGCCTTTGAAATATCCCAGAAGGTGGCTGTTGAAATCCTCCTTGTTGTTTAGTTTGTTGAGGCTCCCTCCACTTCATGTTTGGGTGATCTCTCCAGCTCGGATTGTAAGTGTCGGAGTATGGATCATACTTTTACTGATTTTGGTCTTGATACCCAATGGCGTTGGCACTTTCCCATCCCCCATTCTCTATCAATTGAAGGCATTGATCAGAGGGGTGTCCTTGCATAGAGCATACGCCACAAGTACTTGTTTCTTGCACTTTTGATCCTTCAACAAACTGTGACAACAAAATAGTGAGATTAGCCATTTGAGATTGCAATTCTGAAATTGAACTTACCTCATTAACTTGTTGTTGTCGTGGGGGGGGGGTCTCTCTGTCCAACCCCTTCGTATTGTTGTAAATTTAAGGCTCGATTTGCAATTAAGATCTTTGCATCAGTTGGTGTTTTATCGACCAAAGCACCACCTGCTAAGGCATCTAGCATTTGTCTCTCAATTGGAAGAGGTCATTCGTAGAAATATTGAATTAGAAGCTCTTCTTTCATTTGATGTTGAAGGCACGATGCAACGAGAGTCTTGAAATGCTCATAATACGCTGGAAAGGATTCTCCTTGGCTTTGTTGAATTCCACTAATCCTCTTTCTCAAAAGAATGACTCTCAAAGTTGGGAAGAATTTCTCTAAAAACGCTCTCTTTATGCTTTCCCAAGAAGTGACCGTTTCAGGTGCTAATTCGAAAAACCAATCCTTAGCCTTTTCCACAAGAGAGAATGGAAAGGCTTTCATCTTCAGAATGTTCCCATCCACGTTGATTGGGGTCATGCTCCAACATACTACTTCGAATTCCTTCAAATGCTTGTTTGGATCTTCCATGGACAGCCCATGGTATTTGGGAATATGATGCAGCAAACTAGAGTTCAATTCGAACTCATCAGTCTTGCCTTGAGCTGCCGTAGGATATTGAATGCATATGGGAACGGCATTGTCTAATCCCAAGGCTGAAAGATCCTTGATTGTTCGATTATCCACAACCATTGCTTGTTCTTCCTCTTCCTCTTCTTCGTCCTCAAACTCGGATTCTGAGCTAGAACTAGGTGGATTAGGTTTTGGCTGCTTCCTCTTCCTTCTCAAAGTTCGTTCAAAATCGTCGTCAAACTCCAAGATATGTGCACGAACTGGTTGAGAGCTTCGAGTCATAAACTAGTACCTAAAACAAAGAAAACAAACAAAACAAAGTCAGGACACAAAGCAAAACACACGACACAAACAAAGGGAGATTAGCAATATTGCTAATCCCCGGCAACGACGCCAAAAATTTGATGTGATATAAAATAGCACACAAACTTAAACCCTCTTTTGGACAATCGTAGTATATGGAAGTAGGGATCGTTCTAAGCTGGGGATTATGAGGGACTGCTAATCTACTCAAATCTAACTCAAAAACACAAAACTAGACTTTAATGACTCAAACCAAACTAGAATGACTCAAAATAGCACAAAGCCAACAAATTGACTCAAAACAGGGACTAAGGATGACTTTGGACGAAATTTGACTTAACTTGACTCAAAACACTAAAAGAAAACAGACTTGAACGAAAATCAAAGTGAAACAAGTAACTTGACACAAAATACTAACGGGGGGATTGGTTTGGACGATTTTAAACTTAAACAAACAAATTAAAGACACTAAACAAAAGTTGGTACAAAATTGGGTGTTTTTGGATGGGTGATAGGCTAGCTAGAGGGTCCTTCTCCACACATGACACATATGCATATGAATTGATTTCCAGTTATTATTCCTATAAACCATGAATGACAATGCCCCAAGTTAACCGTGAACTGCACTAATTAACCCTCAGATTTTCCTAAGTTCATTGAATTGGACTCAGCGCCTCAACCAAATTATTCTTATCAAGTTCCCTACATGAACTGCATAATAGAGATACATATCAAAGATCATTAGGTTCTGTGAAAATCATAAGCATTGACAGGGCATTCGTAACTATGACTGCATGATACTCCTGCCAGGAATTTACTTAACGCGATCGTGACTAGCGACCTCCACTACTTATAATTATATGTTCATAACTATTAGGTGAAACTCCCTTATATTTTAGCATCAAATTCCTGCATGCAAACTAAGTAGGCCTCCTTAATCAACACACAAAAATAAGTTTTGAATCAAACAACTAAGCAAATTGCACTCACGATTTATGAAACGATAACTGGAGGTAATCAATTCATATCAAACATATATGTTCATGGCTTCGAATTCACCTCTAGCTATAATGAAATTAGTTCCTCATGTTCGCAATTAAACAAAGATAAATTAATTTAAACATTGAAAACAAAAGATAGAATGCACCTAGAAACGCTCCAACACTCCAAAGATTTGGATGGCAGGCACGGCACTAAGTTTCTCCTTCTCATTCCATGCAAAGCTGCGGCACAATGAGGGTGTCTCTGAACTTAAGCTCTTATGTGTGTGGTGGTGGGTGGTGGTGAATGAATGATGCGGCATATGCATGTATTTATAGGCTAGGAAGGCACGGCTCAAAGGTAGCTTTGGAGAGGGATTTGGCCCCCCAATCCCACAAGGAAATGGTTAATTTCAAGCAGATTCCAGGGAGGATAAGGACTATAATACTCAGCAGGTTCCTAGGGGAAAAAAGGATAAGGCATGCGGCATGTTCCTAGGCTTCTAGAAAGGGTGATGCGGCACCCTTTTAGGGACAAGGATAAGCCTTCTAGAAATATGGTTCTTAAGTGTCCTAATGTAATTAGGGGTCCTCCTTGCACCTGGAGTTTAGGTAGATTAGGATTAGGATAAGGTTAGGATAAGATGAGATAAGGTTTGGATAATGTTTTGGATAATGTTCCTTCTTTCTTGCTGACTCCTTATCTTCTTTGTCTTAAATTAATTTCTTCAACTCTTTAACACATTCCTAGCCTTTATTGAACTTCAAAAATGTCCATCCACCTTACTCCATTCATGTGCTATCCATTCCAAGCCCAAAAAAGCTCTATAATGCTCCAAATTGCACTTTCTTGCCAACTTTGTCATTTGAACCTGAAAACACACGAAAATAGCTTAAAACACTCTAATAAATAGAAACTAACTACGTAAATGCAAGAAAACCAGCGAACTAAGTCGCATAAATATGCTCCTATAAAGAAAGAACTCTAAAAATTCCAGCAGCTTCAAGGATGAATGGTAGGCGTGGCACGCTTCTCTAAAGTTGCAGGACACTGCACACACACACACACACACACAGATATATATATATATATATATATATATAGGGCATGGCTGAATCCAAGGAGTAAAGGGATTAAGTGTTTTGAATTATTTTAGGACTCTCAGAAACAGTTGAAGAGTATTGGAATGTGATTAGGATTCTAGCTTGCAACTAGAGATAAACCAAGATAAGATAGAATGAGATAATGTTTCACTCCAAGTAGGATTCCTCTTTCATGTTTAATTCCTTGTCTTCCAAGCCTCAACTTTAATTTCTCCAGATTTTAGCACATGTTTAACACCTTTTAAACACCAAAAATGTCCAGCCCATATGCTATCCATGCATGCTATCCAATCCAAGTCCAAAACTGCTCCAAATTGCTCCATTTGATCTCTAATTGTCAACTTTACCAACTGGACCTACTATAAAACAAAAATAACTTAAATTATTATATTAAATGGAAATTAACTAAGTAAATGCAAAGAAATAAGATAACAAAGTCGCATAAATATGCTCCTACCAATAACCCCAAGTTCACTATATTGATTTATGCAAAATCGAAGGATGCTTTCATTTTTTTTTTGTTTAAGTTGAGAAATTCGGAAGGTTGCAAAGTAGTTCAAAAGTTGCAGAGAATAATGAAAACAAAAAAGTGATAGAGATTAATTTCTCATTTTAAGGTAGATTAAAGATTGCATTTTGGTTGTGAGAAACTCTAATATTAAGGGTATATTAGTACTTTTACATCAAGTTTTGTTTATAATTATCATAAATTAAAATGGTGTCTATACTTCTATATGGGTCTAAAATTTGGTTATTTTTCCAAATTTCCCTAGTCTCAACAAATAACTTCCACGGGTGGACGAGGTTATTCATGCCCGCAAGATTTATCTTGTATAATAGAAGACTATAATCACAGTTTTTTTTTTTTTTTTTTTTTTTTGTACAATGACATCTTTACATTACAATTGGAAAAATAAATTGGTATCAGATAAGTCATTCACAATTGCTTTTAGCTATATAAAAGAATTGTTGGAGAATAAATGGGTATCGAATTCGCTTTCTACAATTATTTTTAGATATAATAGGAAATAAAGGGTTTGTCCAAAGGCTTTGCGCAACAAAATAATTTTGGAGGGCAAGAATGAATTCGTGAGGCAAAGATTGGCATCAAAGGGAAAAAATGGCTCATATTGTGCAAACGCTTGCCTGATGGCTCATAAAAGTTCTGTTGTTGAAAGCCTTAATTAGGGTTTAGGGTTTTGATTTTTTTTTTCTGGAGAACTGGAAATACCATTACCAGGGCCGAAGCCAAAGATACAAGGAGGCAACAACCAGGGAAAACAAATACAAAGCAGTGAAAAGGGAACAAAGGCATGAGACACTGCATCAAATGCAAGGGTGTCATCCCCATCACTACCAAAACGAAATTAAGGAGGGCAAGGAAGCCCATCCTTGTTTAGGACATGCACCAACGAAGATGGGGGTTTTGATTTGTCAAGTAATTAAGTGGATATATTCATCGGGCTAAGTGAAAGACATGGTTGGCATATTAATTTCCTCTGATGAATTTCGCATTCTACGAAACTAGTTTCCACGATCCAAACGTCAAACTTGTTTTTATATACTTCGAGATCTGATACAGCAAAAATCACCAAAAACAAACATTCGAAGATTAGGTAACGAGATGAAATCATTCGACGATTGGAAACGAAAAATCACAATTGAGTGTAAAACCACACACTAAATTAACATGATCACCAAATTCGATGATCTTTTAACCCTTTGAATTCAATTTAAAAAATTTGGGAATTTTTTTTTTTCCTTTGCTCGACGGATTAAGCAGATTTGTTGGATCACCTTTACTAAGATTCGTTGGGCAATAGCACTAACTTCGTCGGCAAAGCGCCCAAATGTTTCCCCAAAATAAAAAAAATTCCCCCATAAAGAAAAGTTGCCCAACAAATTATTCCAAAAGTTCACCGGGTAAACTTTATTTCCCACCTATTTTTTGCGTCAGAATAAAATATTTTAGGCAACCTTTGCCCAAAAAATTGTTAAGGTTTACCCGACGAATATTTAGAGTTTTAGATAGGGGTGGGCACTTAGAACCGAAAACTGAAACCGAAACACGAATCGAACCGCACCGAACGGTTTGGTTTTGCGGTTTTGAAACGGTTTCGGTTTCGAAACCGAACCGTGGCGAAGAAAACGGTTTGGTTTCGGTTTTGGGTTTTGAAAACCGCACCATATAATAAATAAATGTTATATTTTAAAGTTTAAACTTATAATTAGTTCAACTAGGTTTGCACTTCGACTCCTGATTCCCTAAAGGCTGAAGCCTGAAACTCATCTTCATCTCCTTAACTCATCTTCTTAAAACTCATATTTTCCTTATCTCATCTTCAATTTTCTGCGACCTGGCTGCTTCTGCTTGCATCTCTGCCTCTGCGACTGCCTGCTTGCATCTCTGCCTTTGCGACTGCGACCTCAACTCTGCAAATCACTGCCTCTGCGACTGCCTGCTTGCATCTCTGCCTCTGCGACTGCCTGCTTGCATCTCTGCCTCTGCGACTGCGACCTCACTGAGTCACTGCTTGCCTTGCATCCCCAGATCCCCTTCATCTGCAAGCCCTAAACTCTGCAAATCAAAAGCTCTGCAAAACAGACTTGGCAAATCATTCACCTGCTCTTCATTCCAGCTAATATGGTAAGAACTTAGAACTTGTATTAGTTAGTTTAGTTAATAATTTGTTAGAATTTGAAATTTGTCCCCAATCTTCTCTTGTTCATTTCCGTGCAAATTCTTTCGGATTCTTGGATGTGGATTGTGGGATTGGATTTTTGTTTTGGTGTTTGGTTGTCGAGAAATTGACAGGAAAATGTTTGGGAATTTGTGCATGGCAGGAGTTTGATTGGATTTATTTACTTTTGTACGTTTCAATTTGGATTTGTGGATATGAAATGCAATTCTTGATGTGTTGGATTTGATTGGCTTGTATGGGATTTGATCTATAGTTCTGGGTCATGATTCGATTTATCTAAATTTGTTTTGATTCGCCGATAGTCGATAGCTGTACTTTTTTTCTTCCAAGGTGTATGAAATTTGGTTTTAGTGATGAACTATCGAAATGGGAGGTAATAGATCGAAGTCGAACGGTGTTTAGTCTAAATTTTCCTCGACAGTTATCTATAATTATTCGTGTATGTGTTTTAACGATAAGGACAAAATAAAGGGTAAAGTGAATAGTACCATGTTTGACTTTTTAGTGTAAAAATATGGTTTTTCGTTAAAGTGAACAGTACCGTGGGCTTTTCGTTAAAACTCCCTTTATTTAATCTGGTTTTAAACTAATATATTTATTTATTTTTTGTATTTCACGCCAATTTCAAGATCAACATGGATGACAAGGGGACAAGGGACTACATATACTCTGTGTGGAGGGAACAGTATAAGAAGTGGAAGTACGAGCTACACTGTTACTACAAAGACTTGTGAGTCTCTTGATACAGCTCATAATCATAACAAAAAAATTTAGGTAAGTTTTATTTTTATTATAATTTTAGTTCAATTTTATTGTTTTCTTTTAGTTCAGTTAAATTAATATTTTGTAAATTACAGCGTAAATCAGCGATAAATATGGTAACCAAGTAACCGGGAGAACAAGCAATACCTTCATCATCAAGTTCCCAACCTACCGGGTCAAGGAGGTTTTGGGGGAGACGCATGCTAATTATGGCAACTAGGTGGCATACGACATTTTTGTAAGTATTTTGTTCTATATTTTAAATTAAATTTCATAACAATAAAAAATGTTTAAATTATTATCGATAATCAATTAGCTTCTATCTTCTTTTTTTTTTTTTTTTTTGTAAACCTCTATGATGCAGAAGAATGACAAGTACCTCGCCAACCTCTTCCATCAACAATTGAATGTGCCTATTGAGGAGCTAAAACTTGACCTAGAGGTGTCTTTACAGTTGCTGATGGACGGGGTTGGGCGACGAAAAGGCAAGGAATACTGCGACCTAGGAGTGGGTCTGGTTCGGGATATGAGGTGTCTTCTAGACTTCAGCAGGTAGAGAAGAGCTAGTGCGCCAAAGAGAAGAAGTTGAATGCCAAAGAGAAGAAGCAGGGCACTCATGGAAGGAGTTGTTCGTGACCGAGAAGTTGTTGTGCGTGACCGAGAAGCAATGCGACTCTACATTGTTGGGATAGCCCAGTCATTGTCAGCTTCTGGCATTCACATTTTGAAGCAACCTTCATGCGACATTCCCCCAGCCACCTCAGCACCCACTCTAAGTAGTTAGGTTTATTAATTTACTTTTTCAAAATTGAACGAACAATTTTATTTTGAATGTAATTAATTAGGGTAAATACATTTTACCCCCCTTAGGTTTGTGGTCAATTGCAACCTCATACAACATCTTTAAAACATTTCAATTTCATACATTTACTTGTCATTTTATTTCAATTTCATATATCCGTTAGAAAATCCGTTAAGCGATGACGTGGCAAATATGCGATCTGCATTTAAAAAATAATAATTTAATCAGAATATTAAATACTAAAATAATTAATTAAAGAAAAGCTATAAAAAAAATAAATAAAAAAACCCTAAAACCCATGTCTTCCCCATACCTAGCCGCATTCACCCAAATTCCACTTAGCCCGATTCCAACATCACCCCATATCGGCATTATCCCAGCCAATCCTTCCAAATTCCAACATCACCCCATATTGGCATTATCCCAACTAATCCCCGCCTTTTGCATCCCACACAAACCAAGACCTTCAGCGAGGATCAGGCCTTCAAGGTGCTCAACACAATTTACAGATTCGACGGACGTGGTACTCATCGTCGATCTAGAGGGTTGGTTGATGGACGCGGGAATCTTAATCAGACCCTAGTTCGTCGGGAAAGGCGAGATGAGATTGGTTAACGTCCTCCAAGAGTTCCTCACCAACGACAACCACGGAGTCGATTCACTAGCTTTGCAGTTGCTGCTCCGCCCTTCACTCTTACTCTGGTGTAGAAACTCCTTCACACCCATATGGTATTTTAATTTCAACCCAGAAATTCAAAATTTTGAAATCCTAGATCTGCCTAGTGGAAGGGACGAAAAGGGAGGCGTGCTGCATGAAGACGATTTGCTTAAGCCTAGAGAACCTACCGCCACGGGTGAGGCGCAGCGGAAGTGGGTCGCCTGGAACGGATCTAACTAGTCTATCGAGGATCCTCAGTGTCGACATGTTGAGATCCCAGAAGCTGCCATTATCCCTTTCCAGAACCTTCTGCAACTCTTTAAACCCATTTGACGAGGTAGATGGATAATGTGTCCAAGTTTTGGAGGGAGTGGGCTTACGTGTAATGGGGTCCACTACTGTCAGTCATCTCTTAACGGACCAATGGATGAAAATGTAACAGCGGTATTATATTAAAATAAAATAGCACGTGAGGTATGAAAATGAAATTTTTTGAAGATGATGTATGAGGTTGCAATAAACCTCAAACATGAGGTGGTAAAGTGTAATTTACCCAATTAATTAACTTTTTAAAGTTGTCATTAACTTTAGCCTTTTAAAATAATATAATTAGAATTAAATAAACTATTTACTATAAATATTGTTTTAAAAACGAATTTTTTAAAAGAAATGGAAAATGTTAGCTCGACAAATAATTTCGTAAAGCAGACTTTGAACTATATTTTTATTTTGGTTTTAAACAGTTACCTGGCGACATTTTCGTCGGGCCAAATTTTTAATAATATTTATTTAGTGCGAGGCGACGAAATCTCTTGGTTGGGCAAGATAATTTTGACAGGTCAAAACGGTCACCGCACTGTTGTGCGACGACTTTATTCGGCGGACAAATTCTGTTTCACCCGACGAATTTCTATTTTCATCAGGTAAAGCTATACTAGGGGTGGAGAATTGGATTAAGTCTCACAATGAGCTAGTAATAATGTGGTTTAAATTTGTTTTTGGTGAGAATCAAACATAAGTCTTTTTACTTACAAGTGAAAAGGAATACCATTAGATCGTATTACTAAGTAACTCTACAACAATATATTTATATCAAGAGAATAATTTGATTACGTACATGCTAATTTTAAAATAAAATTACGATTTAGGGCCTTTGTCCCTGTACCATTCAAGAATCATGACTATTGCCTATTGGAAAAATTGGAGATAAAATTATAATTTGATTACGTACGCGCTAATTTTAAAATAAAATTACAATTTAAGGCCTTTGTCTCTATATCATTCAAGAAGGGTAAATTACACTTTATCATCTAAGGTTTGAGGTCTATTGCAACCTCATACAACATCTTAAAAAAATTTCACTTTCATACCTCACGTACTATTTCATTTCAATATAATACATCTATTACATTTTTCATCTATTTATCCATTAAGAGCTGACGTGGCTGCCACATTTGTGCCACGTGACTGCCAAATTTGTGCCATGTGGCAAAAAAATAATTTTTTATGCTTTAAAAATATTATAATATTAACCCTATTTTTTTTTAAAAAAAAAGCAAAATTAAAACCCATAAAACATTCCCCCGACCCACCTCCCTCTCCTCCACTCTCTTCACCTCCCCTCCCATCCAAAAATTCACCCCATCCCACCCCACCCCCACCTCCCCCGCACCCCTCACCTGGTGCTCCAAAACCGGAGATTCCGCCTTCGTCGTGAACGCCCTGCACGCCATGGACAGATCCAATCGACTCGACCTGAGAACCGACGCTCTGCACGGACTTAATGCCATTTTCTTTGTAGCCAAACAGAAATTAAGCCCAAAGGTGAGAAAAAAATAAAACTGAATTCAAAAGTTCAAATTTTTTACAAAAAATTTATGAATTTATCATGGGGTGGGGGGGGGGGGATGTGGGGGTTGCGGGGAAGGTGGGGGTAGGGTGCGATGGGGTGGGTTTTTGGATGGGAGGGGAGGTGAAGAGAGTGGAGGAGAGGGAGGTGGGTCGAGGGAATGGTTTTTGGGTTTCAGTTTTGCTTTTTTCTTTTTTTTTTTTTTTTTTTTTTTATAATAGGATCAATATTATAATAATTTTAATGTATAAAAAATTATTTTTTTGTCACGTGACACAAATTTGGCAGCTACGTGGCACAAATGTGGTAGCCACGTCAGCTCTTAACGAATCAATGGATGAAAAATGTAACGGATGTATTATATTAAAATAAAATAGTACGCGAGGTATGAAAATGAAATTGTTTGAAAATATTGTATGAGGTTGCAATAAACTTCAAATATAAGATGGTAAAGTATAATTTATCCTTATCATGACTATTGCCTATTGGAAAAATTGGCGATAAAATTACAAATAGGGCCTTTGTCTGTGTCCCATCCCATTCAAGAATCATGACTATTGCCTATTGGACCCTACCGTATAGCCACTCAAATCGACCACCACTCTCCACCGTTGAGATGTGGAAAAAAGAGACCCCATATAATCTAAACCCTACCTTTTAAATGTAAAGCATAAACTTTTTTATTTGTTTTTTGCTTTTTTGGTCGACCAACAAATATTTATTGTCTCGTCCTTTTGTTGTAGGAGCTTATTCTCGTCCTTTTGTTGTGGGAGCTAAGGCCATCTCCAACCGAGGGTTGGCCAGAGGGCTCGTTTGAGCCCTCTGGCCCTCCAAGATTCTCCAAGATATTAATATTTTAATGAATAGTACAGGGTCATATTTGCCTCCGTCTCCAACCGAGGGCCAGAGGGCTCGTTTTAGCCCTGTCACAAAAAACCATCTCCAACCGAGGGCCAAAGAGCCATAGGGCCAAACATAATTTATTATTTAAATTTAAAAACTACAACAATTTAAATTTAAATCCAACGGCTAAGTGAAGTTATAGAAAAAAAAAAAAAAACAAATAAGGTTTAAATTGAAGTTATAGAAAGAAAAAAATAAGGTTTAAATTGAAGTTATAGAAAAAAAAAAGAAAAAAAAAAGGTTTAAATTCATAAAAAATTAAAAAAAAAAAAAAAAAAAAAAAGGTGAAGCAACGGCTAATGGCTCGCTAGCCGTTGGAAGTTTTAAATTCAAATTGTTAACCGACAGAAATAACAATTTGAATTTGAAATTTCCAACGGCTAGCGAGCCACTAGCCGTTATTTCACTTTCTTTTTTTTTTTTTTTAATTTTAATTTTTTATGAATTTAAACCTTTTTTTTTCTTTTTTTTTTAATTTTAATTTTTTATGAATTTAAACCTTATTTTTTTTCTTTTTTTTTTCTATAACTTCTATTTTACAAAATTTGTTTCAATTTTTTTTTTTTTCTATAACTTCTATTTAAATTGTAGCTTTAAAATAATAAATTATGTTTAGCCCTCGGTTGGAGACGGTTTTTTGTGACAGAGCTAAAACGAGCCCTCTGGCCCTCTGGCCCTCGGTTGGAGACGAAGGCAAATATGGCCCTGTACTGTTCATTAAAATATTAATATATTGGAGAATCTTGGAGGGCCAGAGGGTTGAGCCCTCTAGCCAGCCATCGGTTGGAGATGGCCTAACCCATTGCCCCTAAATAAAGTAAAAAGTCAAGCAGTAATGCAATGTCTTCAATCCGACCACAGAGCCAATTAGTACAACAATTTAATGATATTCTAATTATTTATAAGTGAAATGTTTTTAATTAGGTTCTCACCAAAATAAATTTGAACCATATTCTTTTTAATTTATTATTAAACTTAGCTCATTCTTCTACCATTTTAATATGGAAAGATAATATGGATGTTAGAGTAAAAAATCCGATCCCAGATCTGTAAACACGGAAGAGACACGAGCGGACACGTACATGGTCAGATGTCCCCAACTTCTCATGCCTACCTCCTTGACACGCGTCACAAACCCAGTATACACGCTACCACCTCCCTACAAATATCTCTGAAAATCCTCCCCTGATCAACAAGCCTGCAAGTCTTGAAGTCTCTCTTGGATTCGATCAAAAGTCTTGTTTTCTGTTGGCTTGCGTTTGAAAAATGGCCGAAGAAAGTTTCATGGATAAGGCCAAGAACTTCGTGGCAGAAAAGATAGGAAACATGGCGAAGCCAGAAGCAGAAGTCACAGATGTTGATTTCAAGAAGGTGAGCTTGAGCTCTGTGGAGTACCTTGCCAAGATATCCGTGACCAATCCCTACAGCCACTCCATCCCGATCTGTGATATCAAATACACCCTCAAAAGCGTTAACAGGTTCCATTTCTCACTTTTTAACACTGCTCAATTGGGTTCTTTGATTTCTCGCCGCAACAATCTTTACGAAGTTCCGCTTTCGTGCATATATTTTAACTGTGTCGAATCTGATCCGTGTAAATTGCGAATTGTTTCGATCCGAGGACATACATTTAGCACCTGTTGATTTCTTCGCTAAATCCGTCAAGTTTGCCCTAGCATTTTACTTTTGACCATTTCGTCACAAGAAACCAACAGAAGTGGACAAATGTCCTCGGATTAGAACAGTTTACAAACTAGGTGAATCAGATTTGATGCAGTTAAGGATGCAATTGAAAAGTCATTCGTACTGCAGTCTCTTGGAGGTAAGTAGGAAGTTTTAGGTTGATTGAGTAAAAAAAAAAAGCTGTAGTGCTCTAGCATGCGTACTCTTCCTCTATCTATGAGCGAGACTTTATCCAGATCCATAGATTTTCCCGGCATCAAAGCAAGAGTTTAATCTCCATTCAATGTCGTTTTATAAAAATAAAATAAAATTGAAAGTGGTGGGTTGACTTTTTGTTTAGAACTACAACCTTCAACCCATTGCGTGTTAGTTCAAACCATTTTCATTTAGTTATAGTTTAAACAAATGTAGAACACCGTTTTTATTAAAAAAATAAA
The DNA here is from genome assembly GCA_036320875.1 of Cotoneaster glaucophyllus. Classification (NCBI taxonomy): domain Eukaryota; kingdom Viridiplantae; phylum Streptophyta; class Magnoliopsida; order Rosales; family Rosaceae; genus Cotoneaster; species Cotoneaster glaucophyllus. Next base: position 15,929,109 of record CM070070.1, on the reverse strand, counting down.
ATAAAACTTGTGGATTTAATTGAAAATACATGGATGATATAGTGAAAACTTTGGGAAAATTAGATGGCTAAAAACGCGTTTTGCGCATTTCTTTTTTCCTTGATTTGTGGTTTTGATTTTGTGTGTACATGTGGATTTGCAGGGAGATTGCATCCGGGACTATACCGGACCCTGGATCAATAAAGGCAAGTGATGTAACTGTGCTGGAGGTGCTATTGAAGGTTCCACACAGCATATTGTTGACATTGGTAAAGGATCTGGGTGCAGACTGGGACTTCGACTATGAGTTGGACATAGGCCTCATCATTGACCTACCCGTCATCGGCAACTTTACCATACCACTCAACAAGAAGGGAGAGTTCAAGCTTCCCTCCCTCTTCTAATCATCGTGTCTCTTGGGATTCAATTATTTTGCTACTATTTTACGTTATCTTACCTTTGTTGTTCTTTAATCATGGAATGGATGAGGATTTGCGTGGTGCTAGTGATGTTTTCACCTAATTGAGGGAGAATAAAGTAACCTTCATAACAACCACAACTCACATTTTTCTTTGGCCAAATTGCACTCTAGTTTACTTCTTTATGCAAATGTTCGTGTCATTTTCTTGTCACATTTAATAAACGGTGTTGCGCGTTTAATTTAGCATCTTCAACAACCCTCTTTACTTTAATAAAAAAATCACCTTTTACTCTTAATAATTTTAAAGGTAAATTACACAAAACTACCTCAACTATTGGTCTCACGACTCTTTCATACCTCATCTTTTAAAATTGACAATGTCATACCTCATCTTTAAAATTTGGTCAATTATACCTTCCGTTAGTCTTACCGTTTATTTGTCAGTTAAATGCTGACGTGGCTTGATCCAGACCTCACTTTTCATTAAAAAATTAATAAAATATTAAAAAAATTTATTTAATATATATTAAATATTAAAATAACAAAAAAAAGTAAAAAAAAAAAAAAAAAAAATTCAAAACCCGTCCGCACCCCACCCCCCTCTCCCTCCTCCCCCATCTTCTTCCCCTGCTGCAACCCAGAAACGAAACGGCGACAAAAAAAAAACAAAAACAAAACCCAGTTCGTCCGCACCCCACCCCACCCCCCCTCTCCCTCCTCCCCCATCTTCTTCCCTGCTGCAACCCAGAAACGAAATGGCCAAAAAAAAAAAAAAAAAAAAATCAAAACCCAGTCCGCGCACCCATGTCTCCTTCCCATCTTCATCTCCGTCCCCTTTTCCCTCTACCTGCAACCCAGAAACCAAAAAAAAAATCAAACCCAGTTTCGGCCCAAGAAGAAGAAAAGAAGAAGAAGAAGAGAAGAAGAATAAAAAATAAAAAAAAATTTGGCAAATCCAGTTTGCCCAGAAGAAGAAAGAGAAGAGAGAAGAGAGAAGAAGAGAATGTGCGGGTGGGAGGGGTGACGCACGCACCCCTAGGAATTTTTTTTTTGTTTTTTGTTTTTTTATTTTTAAGTTTTTTATATTTAATTATTAAAAATATATTTTTTTATTTTTTTATCCAGCTGGATTAGTGAGTGGTCTCCGTCTCTAGCCACGTCAGCATTTAACAGAAAAATTGACAGAGGTATGACATTGTCACAAATTTGTAAGATGTGGTATGACATTGTCAATTTTAAAAAATGAGGTATGAAACTGTCGTGACCCTAATAGTTGAGGTAGTTTTGTGTAATTTACCCTAATTTTAATATTGCATTAGTTTTTAGGGAGCTATACGTGTATAGACAAAAATACAATCTATATTTCACACAGTTCCACTAGTTTTCAAACATTTTAAAGAGGACAAAAGCACAAAACAACCTAAAACCAGTCCAAAAGCAGGAACAAACTTTATCAAATTACAGCACATACCCCTTCACAGGTCCGTTACTAAATGGCCCAACATTAAACACAGAATCGATAAAATAAATGAATTGCCATTATGCCTTTACCAAAACCTCTAAACTGACGTCGTTTTCTCTATCCTCCACATTTTTCGAATCCCTCACTCGAAGCTTCAACTACTCCTTTCAGAAAACTACATCCACTACCAAATTTTTGAGATTTCTACATTTCTCCAAACTGACCGACCGAAGAAGTTTTTGCAAATTGCCGACGATAAAGTCGACCGTTTTCTAATAAGAACTCAAGGGACATTTCTGCATGATCAGTTCTCCCATTTTGAAAAATGTACTCCACAACTCATAACTTGTTTTTATAAATCCAACTGGTCCTTAAAAAACTTAGATCCACTGTACAAAACACAACTATTTTTTCACAATATCAGTTTGGAAAAAAAATTAGTTTTGAAACTAAAAAATAAAAACCTGCTATTTCAAAATAAACTAAACTCATTCATTTATATGCCCGAACACTTTCATTTCTCCAAAAGTTCAGTGGTTTTTTCTGCATGATAAGTTTCTCCTTTTTAAAAAAAGGAAAACTAATGAAAAGTAAAAAAAAACTTCCCTTTTAACGAAAAGCCCTTTTTAAAGATATAGAGAATAGTGTCAGGTAAAGGTAAAAATGTGGTTTTTCGTTAAAAGTGAACAGCACTGGGAGTGTTTCGTTAAAACTCCCTTTAAAAAATGTAAACCCCCACCCAAAACTTGTTATTTTACAAATTTGCATGTGCAAAAATCTTATGCGGTTACTTCTGTTAGGATCAGTTCCTCCCTTTCAAAAAATGTAAACCTCCACCAAAAACTTGTTATTTTATAACTTATATATCTTCAAAATCAATTTATCCCTTGAGATGTAGTCTGTGTTAGTCTATTGATATGTAAAATCCGTAAGTCTTATTATTGCATTTATGTAAGATTAGTTTCGGATTTTAAAATACGTAGAAGCAGTTTGTGTGAGATACTTTCATAAATTTTTTTTTTTGTAGGCGTGTGAAAATTGATTTTTATTATAATTTAGGGTAAATTACATAAAACTACCTCAATTATTGGATCAGTCACAGTTTCATACCCCATCTTTAAAAAATGTCAATCTCATACCTCATCTACGAATTTGTTACAATTTCATACCTTCCGTCAATTTGTTGTCAATTCTTCCGTTAATATAGTGACGTGGCTTGAGACGGGACCCACTATCTATTAAAAAATTAATTAAATATTAAAAACTAAAAAAATAAAATCATTTTAATAAAAAAAAAAATTCATGGGGGACCCACCCCTTATCCCCCTCACCCATTCTTCCCCCCGCTCGTCTACCCTCAGTAAAATCCCCAACCTCTATATTTCATTGCGGGGCATATACACACCCATCTCGTCGGCGCAAACCTTCTGGTACGCCAATACCCACGGCGAAGGTAAGAAGACAAATTAGTCACAATCCTATCAGGTTCACGAAAATTCTCAATCCACATTTGGGATAAAACAGAAACATCATCTTCTTTTATCAAATTCGAGGGGTCTCCGGGATCAGGTACGCCGTTCACAGGAGAGAACAGGTTCACAGAAGAGTACGCTCCCTTCCCTCTGTTCAGAGCTCATGGGTTGACTTGCAGCGGGTGGGATCTAGGTTGGCGCTGGTGGGATCTGGGTTGGAGACATAGCCAGAATCAGATGGGGAGTCGAGTGATGGTGGTGTGGAAGAAGGGAGAGAGGGAGTCGAGCGATGGCGTGGTGCGGGTCCCCATGCAAAGAAGACGGAGGGAGGGGTAGTGATCGGTGCAAAGAAAGGGTGAAAGGGATAAAGGGTAGTGATCGGCGCAAAGAAAGGGTCAGGAGGATAAGGGATAAAGGGTGTGGACGGAGGAAGGGGGAGGGTGGGATCTAGGTTAGGTGGTTCTGGTTTTGGGTTTGGGGATTTTACAGAGGGAAGATGGGAGTAGGGAGAAGAAAGGGTGAGGGGGATAAGGGGTGGGTCCTCCATGCAAAAAAAAATTAATTTTTTTTTATTATTTTAGTTTTTAATATTTAATTAATTTTTTAATAGATAGTGGGTCCCGTCTCAAGCCACGTCACTATCTAATGGAAGAATTGACAGCAAACTGACGGAAGGTTATGAAATTGTAACAAATTCGTAGATGAGGTATGACATTGACATTGACATTTTTTAAAGATGGGGTATGAAATTGTGACTGACCCAAAAGTTAAGGTAGTTTTATGTAATTTACCCTATAATTTAACCAAAAATATGTAGAAACAGTTTATGTTAGACTATTCATATGTAAAATCAATTTACGTATAAATTCCTTTATCTTCTTTTATGAACCCTAATTTGCTTCGCCAAGAAGATCAGTGGATTAAACTAAAGGGCAGGATGAAGGCGAGACAAAGAGGTGTGTAAGAAATGAAATGTCTAAAATATCCTTGAATTAAAGGAATGGGTGAAGTGAGACCAAAAGAGTTGAAAATGGTAGTTTTAGGGGCAAAATAAGACAAAACTAGTTTGAAGAGGTAAATTGAGACTAAACGACAGTTTTAAGGGGCAATTCAATTAACCAAAGGGATCAATGTTTGTATGTGAATTTGCACTGAAGTTTGCTGGGTAGTAGCATTGTATGCAACGTGTTCCAATTACACTTTCGACAAGAAATATACGTTGTATTTAATTGATGAAGCACAAGGGGATGTAGCTCAGATGGTAGAGCGCTCGCTTAGCATGCGAGAGGTACAGGGAACGATACCCCGCATCTCCATTCCATGCTTCCCTTTATTGCTCTGTGTTTTTGTATTGTCATTTGTCGATGAATTTTGCTTGTTAGGCAATTAGGACAACTTAATCTATGATTATTTATCTTAATAATTGGTTTCATTAATTAAACCAAAAGAATTAAATCCCCTGTATTGAGGCTGTATGACTTTCGTCATGGCTGTCAAAAAGTCCAAATAGAAACCCAACAGAATCAACCACCAGAGATATAGGCCTACTCTGGTTTCAAACTCCATGGCAGAACTTTCAAAGTCCTGCACACGTTATTGTTCAACGAATTTTCCTCACAATCTGAATTTTGGTATTTTTGGCTCCAAAAATTAAACACAAAAAAGCCAAGTCCAAATTCATAATCTTAATCTCTCTCTGATCAAAGAACTCAAACATGGCTGATCAGATGAAGGAAGACCAACTCCATCAGCCCCATGGCTCAAGGAATCTAGAAGAAGCGGTACCAATATTTTCTGACAAGTCACTTCCCCGGAGAAGAAGAATCAAATTCTGTGGGATTGCACTTGCAGTTGTCATCCTCCAAATTGTAGTCATTGGTGTGCTTTGCCTTACTGTGTTCCGATTCAGAGATCCTAACGTCACGATGGCGGGAATTTCTGTGGATAAATTGAGCATGGTGGTTGGGAATCCTACCACAATCAACGTGACGCTGAGGGAGGAGATTAAGGTGAAGAATGCAAACTGGGGTCGGCTAAAATATGACCAAAGTGTTGTGGTTTTGTCACTTGAGGGTGTGACGGTTGGAGAAGCAACAGTTTCAAAAGGGTCAATTGCGATGAGGAGGAGCAAGGAGGTGAGCGTTTTGGTAGAGGCGAAGATTGATGGTGGTGGCGGAGCAAGCGGGGAGATTGGTTCTGGGGTTTTGAATTTGAAGAGCTATATGAATGTGAGTGGGAAGGTGGAAATGGTGGGGATGGTGAGGAAAAGAAGAAGTGGGAAGATGGATTGCAGTTTCACTATTAGTTTGACCAGGCAGGCAATCCAGGAATTTCACTGCCAATGATTTCCAAGTTAAAATATATATTGCTTTTTTTTTTTTTCCTAGAGTGCAGCCATTGTATTTTTCAGCACATTATTGTATGCCTTGATGTCTATATATTTTTCTGTTCATGTTTTTAAGCTTGTTGAACGTAAAAATAGCCGAATGAAATCTTCAACTTTTAATTTGACCATGTCATGGAATCAAATCAGTTGAATACAGCTGGTTGATTAGCTTCACATTTAGGTCATTTTGTTGTTTGCATAACCACAACACACGTTATAATAATGATAACTTACTTTATCATATAACGTAACAATGCGATAGTAATACTGATAATTCTCGATGAGATAGTACGAGCATACATAATGGAAGTAGTAGGTAATGGGAAACTTCGTTGCAAGTAAATATTGTGCTAAAAATAGGGTTATACCTTTTATACAGCTAACTAAAAATATTGTCAAAATTAGAGTGCCGGGGAAAGAAAGGTTTATTTATTTGCACTTAATTAATTAATTAGAGGATCAGGTGGAGAAAGTAGTTAAAGTTGGGTGGTAGACTATTGAATGAAATAATGGTTTTTGGAATTTATGTGGTTATTGGTCTCATTCAGGTGCGTAGGCACCAGCACCCCCCACATTTGACATTTCTTAATGTGGTTATTGTCCTAATTAATGTACCATGAACAATGGCATGAATTTGAGAAAGACTGCAATATGACACTACAAGAAATACATTCACAACCTAAAGATGTATAGACAGAAAACTTATCTCTTTCTTTAATGAACAGAGACAATGCAGTTACAAATTGGTGATCTGTTTGTTCCAGTAGCACTGTAGTTATTGATATTTAGAACATGCTAAGATCTGTCCCTTAAATTTTCAAAATATTATAATTAGGCTTTGACACATGATGCATGTTGTCGCCCTTTTTACTAGGGGTTTATAACTTAATTAGTTAGTTCAGAACATTCATTAAAATAGAAAAGATAAGTTATCTATTTTTATCTGTTAGATTTGTTAAAATCAAGGTTCTAAAAGACGCTAGGCGCTAGTCGAGCGGCGAGCTGGGGCCTAGCGCCTAGGCAGCTAGGCAGGGACTAGGCGAGCGCCTAGGCGGACTAGGCGGATTTAAGTAAATCTATTCTATTTTGTGTAAATAAGTATCTATTTATACTTAAAATATATATAATTTTATTATAAACTACAAAATAGAATGACAAATATATTAGGAGGTATTGGAACATAATGAAAACATGGAGAACATGCATATAATGTGTATTCATTTAAGTATTCAACAAGTCTCTTACAATTTATTGGAAAAAATAAAATGCAAAATGAAAGTTATCTATTTTCTACCTAAGTGAGTCGCAACCTAGGCGGGTCTGGGCGGGCTGGGCGGGCTAGGCGGGTGCCTAGGCGGTCTAGGCGGGCGCCTCAGCAGGTCTAGGCACCCTTTCTTAATTTTCAAACGCCTAGGCATTAATCGGGGCGGTGGCCAACCGCCTAGCGCCTAGGCGGGGATTTTTAGAACAGTGGTTAAAGTATGATCATGACGATGTGCTTTACTATGTGTGTATTTGATATACACTTAACCAAAGGGTGTGATAAGAGGTATGACTTATTATAAGGGTTATACCCTTCTATAAGTGAGAAGTCTCACAACTCTTTGGAAATGGTACGATGAAGTCTATAAAAGGAGGATTCATTCATTTAGACAATCAATAATCAATCCAATGTGAAATACATTTTCTCTTCTTCCCTTTGATATGCTATTTCCCCTTGGCAATACCGCATAGTAATTAATAGTCTAACGACATTAGAGATTGATCCTGTAATCCACTAGTGGTATCATAGCTGGTTCTCTGGTATTACAGAAGGAAGAAGAAGGCTTCGGCACTACCACGTTTTACAAAATCCTGTTTTGCGTACAGCATGTCAAAGCATTGTAAGCAAGGATTTTTTGTTTTTTTGTTTTTGGTCAAAGTTACTCTCCATTAAACCCAAGTACATATATACAAGGAAACAAAAGGCCTAAAGTTAACATAAGTACAAGCACACTAAAGGCCCAAACTTAACATACAAACTAACAAAACATGGGCAAAAAAAAAAAAAAAAAAAAAGAACCCACAAAACTAAAGAACCCACGAACACATAGACCCAAAATCAGAACAAAACAATAAAAATCAAAAGCTTCTACTGGTTTCTCTGCCGTAACTGTTCCAAACGATCCGTTCCATTCCTCATTAGCTGCAGAGCATCGCCTCAACAATTGCCACAATCAACCTCAATTTGCTTCCTGAGTACAGCCATAAAATAAAGATAGTTAGCACCCACGCGAGAAAAGCCAACTACCAAGATGAAGTGTTAAGTACTAGGTTTATTGTTTGGCTTCCCTTGTCAAAATTTGTAAATGCTACCACACATGCTCATAATTTAGAGTTAGGGTACAATACTGATCTGAAATTACTAATGGGATTGAACTAGCACTAGTAGAAAAAAGCCCATCTACCACGGTTGATACCCGTGGTAAATTGCAATCCACCACGGACACTGTGCCCTTTAGTATTCTGGATGTGATAAAAAGTCTCAGTTTCTACCACAAACTATGCCCGTTATCAAATGCAATATAACCACGGATTATACCCGTGGTAAATTGGAATCTAACACCACGTGCTATGATCGTTGTCGATTACTAATTGACCATAACTAATGCCCGTTATAAATTATTTTCTAAAATTAAAAAAAATAATAAAACTATTTAACAAATATATATATATATATATATATATATCTGTATTTATATATTTTCGTACAGAATAACCAACAAAATTCCATATTTACTACAATATAATAACTACATAAAAAATTGAAAAACATTTAATCAAAATTTTGGCTTATTTGTAACCCAATGCAGTTGGCCCTGTAACAACCTACACAAAGCTACCTTATAAGCTTCCTTATATACAAAGTAAATCCCCAGATTCTAGAGTGATGACACAAATGGCATCAAACTTTAGCCTAGATTCCTTGTTCATCTCCACTCCAGTATAGAGTCAAAACACTTGCTATTACTTGGGAAAGAATCCAAAACAAAATCCAGAACTATAACTTGCTCATAGCCAAGGGAGGAAGCCCACCAACGTATACCCGACGTGCATGCCTTGTAGCCTGCAAGAGAGAAATATATATATACTGCTCATCGGCCAATAAAAAAGACGCCGTTCATGTATTTATGAGAAAAATAAATTGTGCAAATTTATATATATGAACATAAATACAATAAATTTACCTGCTGAGTCATGGCTTGAGCTGGCATCAATGGAAGAGCCATCTGTAACAAGCAAAAGCATATGAAGTTGTTCACAAAGAACACAAAAGAAAAATCAAACTCAAGATCCCATAGAAGCTTATACTGGTGAAACGTACATGCAATGCTCCAAAAGGTAATGAATTTTGAACCACTCCAGGCATCGTTTGTGGAATACCTGACAGTTGTCCTGCATTATTATTATTGAAGCGATAAGAGAAGGATAAGTAGTTACAATAACAATGAATGTTTTCCAAATTCCAGATTGAATAATACCTGAAAAATAAGCTTTAATATAAGTGAAAACAAACCATGCCCTAAGTATAACCTCCAAAGACCAGAGTAAAATCTATTGTCGTACTACCTCAAGCAAAATTTCAACAAATAAATTATCAAACGCACACGGAAATGGTACCAGCATAGAGAATTACAAAAAGGGATTGTACGAAAAAGTACCTGATGTCCTGTTAGTAGAAAGAGTTTTCAAATGTGGCTGATGAAATCGGCGTGATACAGAGTCATTGAAGGAACGTAAAGCAAACCGAACAATTTTCATTTCTGCAAAATATTAAACTTTGTGAAGAAGTAAAGGTTGGAACCTCTGGAGGATAATACACATCAGAAGAAGCTTATTATGTGTAAAAATAAAGGTAACTAATAACAGCCACTAGTAATCACAGATACTACTTAATAACACAAACATGAGCGTCGATATTGCTAGTGAACCCTATGAAAATTTGCAATGATTAATCGGAGCCTTCCATTTCCAAAAAATACAACCAAAAGACAGGAGCAAATTGAAAGAGAATTCGCCACCGGAATGACATGTTGCTTGAATATCTTGGCACAGAAATCTTATTACCTAACTCTAACAACAGCTATACAATACAAAGAACAGAAACAGAATCATGTTCAAAAGTCATGTTCTTGCTCACTAAAGCACCGAAAAGACTACATGCCCGCGTTTTGAGGATTTTTCGATTCTTCCATGGCTACCCAACTGGAAGTAATTCTTACCATACTTGTATAACCTTGGAATTTTTCTTTCTTTTCTAACAGTAAAAGGTAATTTCTTACTACGTGTAGTATTAGCTATCAGTCTCCCAACTTCAACAAAAACTAGAAATTAAGAACTCTTATGAGCAAACGGCACCAATCAGAATAATTTCACCCAATTTTCAGACCAAGATTAATGCTTTCATAAACAAATCATCGAGCAGAAGAAAACCCAAAAATTAAAAGATGCCGGAAATGAAAATTAATTGAACACTTCGGAAATGCCCATTAAGATAAACAAGATGAAAATCGAGTTCAGATGCAAAAGTAACAAGAACAAGCTCGAATTTACAGACCCAATTCGAATATCAGAAATTCAATCAGTACCTGAAGCAATTGGCGATTTCGAGATGAAAGACCGTAGAAGAAGAAGAAGAAGAGAGAGTTCAGTCGTCTGTTTTCTAGGGCTTAGAGAGAGTTCAGTCGTCTGTTGGGGCTCGGAAAGAGAATTACTGGAAAAACTGATGGATTTATGCATCAGAAACATGAATTAAAGATGACAATTAAACATGAATTAAATATGACAAATCGTCGGATAAAATGTTTCGGTTTCGTCTTCGTACTCATCGACTCGATCGAACACCTGAAATATTTGGGGCTTGTCAGCTTCTTCAATGCTGGGTTGGCTTCTGAAGTGGAGGACGGAGGTTGGAGACGCCAGATTGTGAGACTCCGACCCGGAAGTCGACGTCGTTCCGTTAGTCTCCACCTCGATAGACTCAATAACCGGTGGCTCTGGCTTTTCCTCTTCCTTCGGCGGCGGAGCCACGAAATTAGTCAAAGCATCAGGACCGCGGAGCTTAATGGCGGCATTATCGTACACCATGGCGGCTTCCTCTGCCGTGTCGAAGGTCCCCAACCACAGCCGTTGACGTCTGGCGGGATCTCTAATCTCGGCCGCCCAGAAGGAGGTTGTTGATCTGTTTATTTGCCGCGAGGGAAAGTAACTCCTCGCATCTGTTTTTTAGTAGTGTTAAATTTGAAAGATTTCAAATTTTGGGAAATTTTCGAAAATTTTCTAATCCCGCCTTCTAATATTTATTTATTTTTTAAATAGTGTGCATAATTGCATCACAATTAATGTCCGTGGTAAATAAAAAATTTTGGTGTGATTACTAACAATATTGACCACGGTTAATATCTGTGGTGGTTTAATATTTTCACAACATGCTGATTAAGACCGTGGTAGTAAAATATTTTATTATAACGGGCCATTACTTGCCTGTTGTAAAACATTGTTATCCACAACATGTTAACTAAGTCCGTGGTAAATGATCACTTTTTATAACGGGCACATAATGTCCGTGGTAAAATTGATGTGGTAAATGAGCTGTTTTCTTGTAGTGTAGTCAAATCACCAGCCATCTTCACTACAAAAGGTTTGAATCATACATTTGCATATGCATATCAAGCTTATTTTTATAGATTCCTTTTGTTTAGTGTAGTTGTCTATAGTCAGAAATTCCTTCTATTGTCCAGCTGTCTAGGCATACAAATTAAAACAACCTACATGGGTCATCTAACACCTTTTCCCGTGTGTGGATTTCTCAACCTTGATCTGAAAATGTTTCTTTGGCTTGTGACACGTGTCTCCTTGTTCCCCTTGTCTGAAACACCCATCTCTCCCATTAAAAGGGTTTTCATGGATTCATTTGAACTTGGCTAGGTTATTCACATTTCAAGAAGAATAGTGCATTTAGCCTATAGCTACCTCTTGGGCTTCCAAACTGAAACCCTAGCCACAAAACCATCTGCATAATAGGGTTGCATTGTTTTAATGGTTTTGCATTAAGCTTTTGGTCTACACATAAGTTTCATACCCTTCATAGACCAATCTCTCGGATTCATGTTAGGTTCTTCTTCAACTGTTTGACTGGAGAACCTAACTAGTCATATAAATCCATATCTCATAAGCATATCATAACGTCATATTATTGATCGTGTTGATCTCAGTACCACAAGGTGATGAGCTCAAGAGGAGTTGCCACTTCGTAAAGACCGAAGGAGTCCATCTCGTGTAAGGCAAGGTTGCACAAAGGTAAAGCTACTCGATAGATAGGGATCTAGGAATTAAGCTTGTGTGGTCTTTGTATGAACCTTTATTTCCACTAGTGGATTGGACTCAGTGGAGAGTCCTCCGTTTTTTAACCCTGAGGTGGGTTTTTCCTGTCAAAAATTTCCTTGTGTTCAATACTTTACAAAGCTTCATTTATAACCTTTGTTGGAGTTAAACATTGTAGGGTTTGCTAGTATTAACAATTTATTAACCAAGTGAACTTACTCAAGTACAAAGACTAAAACTTAACAGTTCACATTGTTAAGTTTTAACCTTTTAAACTTGTTTGGTTTATATGTTTGTGAGCTTCTAACAATTTGTACTCAGTTGACTAGTAAGTACAGTTGGTTTCAAGTTTTTTTTTTGTACGGTATTCCACTTGATACTAATTTCATGAAGCTTGTGGAAGACCATGAGCAACATTACTGGAATCGTCAAACAATAAAGAGAAAGTGGTGCTGTTGAAAACGCCCGAGCCGGTGAATTCATCGGAACTCTACACACAATATCAACAGGATGTATGGCTGAAAATTGGAACAAGGAAGAGCCAAAAGGAAGGATACCCGTAGGGAAAGAGGAATAGAACAAATTGGAGTAGAAATAAGGGAGAAAAACAGTAAAGGCAAGGAAAAGAGAGGAAAAAGAAAGAAAGGAACAAATGAAGAAAACGGCGACCTAACATAGCCGAAGCTAAGGCTGGCGCTACCAGATTTGCTTGAGTTTTAAAGTCTCACACAAATGGTGAGAAAAGCTATTAACTTTGAGAGAAAGACTCTCACCTCGGAGAGAAGACTACGCAAGGATTGTTTGTTTATGAAAGTTTCAGACGTGATCTACAACAAAGACAAATTGGGATTTTTCTTTTTAACGTGATTATCACAGAAAGAATAAAAATCAATACAACCGGTTTGAGAGAATAATATATCATATAATAATATATTTGATAGGAAAACCAATTGAACTTGGAATACTTTTCACGTAATATCATTCTTGGACTCTGATATCCCAAATCAGAATTGGACGGAACAGAAATTTGCGACCAGACTGTAGCGGAATAGGATTTGCGCTTCTACAATCTGTATAGTCAGTCAACATAAACCAAAACGTTGGGCTCCATCAATTTCAACCACTAGGAATTCTTCCAAGAACTATATTTGGTATATAATATATCAAATATAACAAACACAATTTTCATTCAAAGAGGTTTGGGACTTCGTGCACTGCATATTGCATCTGGAAAGAAAAGGAAGGTTTGCAACGTGACTCCTTCCTTTTGGGAAAAGTCTGGTTGAAGAACCATTCTCGTGGAGAAAAGACCCAAGGACCACATACCTTCTAATCCATGAGAAAACATTGTATACACTTTAAAGTGAGAGACACATTGCAAGATCTCGAGATTATACAAAGTTACAATAATAATGTAATGGCTCGTGCCGCTATTCTCAAGCATATAGAAGATGTTTGATTCTTCTTTATGAGGGGATACAATTCCCAGACTGGTATCAACCTACTTATGTGATAAATGTGAATCGTGTATCATAGGAAATCCACTAAGGCATAAAATTTCACTGAAGGCCAAGACATGGTTGAAAACTAATATATTGTCAATGACCAAGTGGGAGAGATATATTCAATGATCATGACAATGATATGGTTAGTGATGTGCTGCTAGATTCTAATATAAATAATTAGAACAGTGGGGAAAAAGGAAAAAGAAATTGTCTACAAGGTTTTGAACTGTAATTAAAGTTTTTAATCTTGACGAGATTAATCAATTAGTGGGAGACCAAAAGGAAACATTGTTTCGGATTTCGGTGGTAGACCCAAGCAAACTTTGTTTAGGTGTTTTTAATCAACAAAGATGATTATGTTTTTAATCAAGTGCGTTGACAAGAAGTCAAGAGGGTTACCAAGAATTCAAGGTATGGAATTTATTGATTTTTCTTTCTTTCTATTGTAGTGCATTTATGCATGAAATTTTGATTAAGAACATAATGGTTGCTTCTTGATTATTAACAAACAAAGTTGTGTTATAATATGGGTCGTAAGTACTGTAGTATAGGCTAAATGTTTATTGATATATATATATATATATATATATATATATATATCGATTGTATTCCTAGGAATTATGTCAATGTGTTTTATGATAATAAGTCCACCATCTTCTACGAATTTTTAGTTTCTAAGGAGAACACATTGATGTAAAGTATCACTATATGGAATTATAGTGGAGAGGGATGAAGTGAGAGTTGACCACACACCCTTGGCTAAGATGGTGGCTAATCCTATGACCAAAGGATTGCTTTGAAAGATAATTAAGAGGAGTATGTGACTACAAGTTGATGCGACTCTGTCTGATTGATTAGTCGGATAAAAGATAGAGGAGCACAAGCAAGGTAACAGAGTTATAACATATCTTCTTGTATGTAAAATCTGTTTATAGGCATTAAGTTTGAATTTGTATAACATCTTGGCGTATAGTGTGTAAAGTCGTTGATAAGGTTTATTGAGGAATGCCTCTGGATTGCCTTAAGAGGAAGTGCTTGATTGAAATTTCAACGCATATCAAATTGGACTTGGCTGAAGTTGCCACTAATATTAGGTACGGATGGTATTTTCCTTGTAAAGAGTAATGGTGCCATTTTACTTGAAAGATAGTAAATGGAGTGACTAGTACAAGTGGGGTCAGTAATAGTGGTCAAAGTGTGCACATGTATAAGCCGAACCACATACTGACGATAGTTTACAAATGTTTGTAAACTACAGTTGGAAAGCTAAGAGTAATCAGGATTTGATACTCGGTACTGATATCCAATATGTGTAGCCAACTGGATCTTACATCACCAAGATCATTGGGAGATGTTAGAATATGATCATGATGATGTTGGCTTTACTATGTGTGTATTTGATGTATGGAGGTGCACCATAAGATTGGTGTACTGATATACACTTAACCAAAATGTGTGGTAAGAGGTGTGACTTATCATTAGGGTTATACCCTTCTATAAGTGATGTGTCTTATCATGAAAGGATAAGACCATTCAGAGAAGTCTCACAACTCTCTGGAAAGGGTACGATGAAGTCTATAAAAGAAGGATTCATTCCTCCAGACAAATCAATCCAATGTGAAATATATTTTCTTTTCTTCCTTTTGGTATGCTATTTCTCGCTTGGCACTACTGCATAGTAATCAATAATCTAACAACATTAGAGATTGATCGTGTAATCCATCAAGATTATGTCGCAACCTCAAATGTAGAAGCTTCTTCATACAATTAATTACGTGTGAACAATTCATGTTATTGTTGATTGGAAGTCAACATTCCACAGTTCCACTACCCTGCACCATATAATACACCACATCAAGACCAACACTTCCAAACCTCTCAGCTTTCCTTGACCCCTCACCTTTCTTCTTCATCTCTATAATTCTCAACTAGCCACGGTGGACAAGGAACAAGTCTGACCGCTAGCCCCCGCTGCCGTCGACCAGCGACGACGATAAGGCTACTGTTCACTTGAAAAAAGTTGGACAATGAAAGTTCATCAACTGCTATACCAGCCGTGGTTACTGTTGGAAATTATATATTAATATTTAATTTTTGTACGAATGAAAAATAAGAGTCATGTGTCATGGTTGAATTCAAATTCATGAGTTGTATCTGTTCGTTGGAACTTTAGGCAATAGTCATAATGTTTCAAAAAGGGTGGCTTGAGTTCTATATAAACTCAAGCATCCCACCTGTCTAATAGAATCAAGAGAAGAGTTTTCTCCAATGTCTTAGTAAAAATCTGAGTCGTGTTTTGAGAGTACGGAATATATGAAGTTCGCCAGAGTTCAAAGATTGAAGTGCTTTGACTTCGGATTATAGATTGTTGAATCCTGGGAGACGTATGCCTACCAAACTACAAGCACAAGAGTAGGGGCGAAATTCTGTCTTTAGGACATTGCATTTATCCAAGTCTCAATCTCCAAGTTTGTCAGTTTTTCTAACTTTCTCTCTAGCTATTTATATTAATCTCATATATAATTGATGTTGTGATTTTCTTTATAATTATTATCATTGTAATTATATTGTTATTTTTCATATTTTCTAAAATTACTCCAACAATCTAAAAACAGAATTTTATCTCTTTGCAATAATTAGAAAATATGACAATTCTCATAAAGCAGTGGCTAGATATTGGAAATAGAATATATTGTGTTTGACGTAAACCCTAGCCCTCTTCGAGAAGGAAGATTACTACATCTAATGATGAAACTGAGACATGAATCTTCCCAATTTCAATAGAAAGATTTAATTTGATCATTGGGCTAGATGATGGGTTGTAGATTGTATATATAGTATACAAAACAACAAAAGATCGTTCTGGGATTTATTGATGACAAATATCACACTGCAATACTTGAATTAGAATAAGTCTTGTGAATTTGGTAGTTAGAATTGCATGATATGAAATTGGGTTGACAATAGTATGTGATTGCTAATTATTCTTTGTACAATGATACATTACAAAATTAATTAGGGCGTTGAACTGCATTTGGTTTATGTATATATTCATCCTGTATATGCATGGACAATACTGTTTGAATGATGCTTTAATATAGTAGTTCCTTTTTCATTTTGTGCATGCAATATCTTCTGGAAAAATTACATGCTTATAAGCCTCATACGTGCAACACTAAGAAAACTGAAATCGGATGAGAATGGCGTAATTATATATTTATTTATTTTTACATTAATAGTTGTGGCATTTAAACTCGTGTCTAGACACTGACAGACATGGACATTTAGATGTATGCCTTGATTTGGTTGCTACATTCATATGTGAAGAGTCCTGGATTGGTTCATTAGGAGTTCTATAAAATATATGTTGTATATGTATTGGGTGTTCTATAAAATATATGTGGTATATGTAGAACTTCATCACAATTGATCAATTGGAGATTCTAGAAAAAGAGAACATCGGTTTGATATCCATTTGAGTCAAGGATCTTGGATCATATAGAACTATGTGGAGGTTAATCTTGGGTCATTTAGAGCCTAAGTTACAAAAAGGATGCAACTATTTGGCAAATGGGTGGTTTTATAATGTGGTGGAATTGAAAATTGGAATCTGCAATGTGAGATTCAAAGACAAAGCATGACATTTGAAATGTTGCTTTTGACAGTGAAAGGGTATGACCTTTCCAACCAGTCATTACATTTCTTAAATATACATGTGTTCATGGGCTGGTATTTAACCTTCTACATACCGATTACCGACTGGATGTATATTATCACACAGTGAAAACAATTATTTATCTGATTTTTTCGATGAGATGAATAAATTTCAAGAGGCCCAAAATGGATATCATATATTGACCATAGTCATATATGATGCAGCATGTTCTAGACGATTACTTGAGTAAGCAGTATTTTGCTTCTTTACCTAGGAGAGTTTTGCATTTGCCATGTCAATCAGGGAGAAAATGAATATTATTGAGTGTTATTCAAAATGATATCAATATAGAGAAAAAATCTTGAAAGTGTGGAGGTTTTTCAGACAGAAAAAGACGACATTGAAAATGTGAAAGACATTTCACAGAATTGAATTAAACATAATGATGCTTATTAAGTAAGCATATAAATGGACATGGCCATTGGGTCATACATGTTAGTCATAGTAAGGAAAGAATGAAAGCCAATAAGTGATTTTCTCATAATTTCTAGTGAGGCATGAAGGCCTAAAAAGATAGATAGAGTATATCTTAGTTGTTCCTTACTTCTTAAAGTGGAAAATGTGATCGATTTAATGATAGATTTAAAAGAAACTAAAATTATGAAAGAATTGTGGGGTTGGTTAAAAGTAATTTCCTAATTGAACGACATTTAAGATGTTATCTCTTGTAATGAGTAATTGTTTAAGGTATGGCAAAGTTAGAGATATTCTTACAAATACCTTATAGATTGTTGAATTATGGGAGACGAATGCCTACCGAACTACAAGCACAAGAGTAGGGGTGTGTTGGAGCGAGAAATTTCAGGGTACTCCAATTCTCCACCAACAAGTAATCTTGAACACATTGAGAAGCCTTGGACACCATCTTCGCTTGCCATCAATGAGGTAGAAGGGGACTTGCAATAAACACTCTAACGCTCAAGTTAGTCTTTGTTCAAAATGCTTATAAAATACATATCGGGCGATCTCATACCTTTCTCCTCCCCCGTTCTTGTGGGATCCTAAATCCTTTATAGGCATCAAATACTAAGTCCCACTTTCCTTATATTTCCCCATGTTCCATCTTCCATGGAAGTGTTTGATCAAGCCCCTTTATTCTAGCTCCACTCCCCCCAAATTTAGGAAGTGGCTCATATTACTTGAGCCTTAATTTTTGCACCCACAGTTGCAGAATTGGAGTACCCGAAATTTCTCGCTCCAACGGTTGGCGCCGTCTATGGGAATCTTACAAAAAGCTATATTGGGGAGTAAAGGAAAAACTATTCTTCGAAGCTGCAATGAGGGCATCAGTTAAAACCCTAAATGGAATTTGGTGTTGAATCCTGTTCTTCATCATGGATATTTCATACAGTCGTATTGCGGTTGTAGAAAAGAAAATTTACGCGAGGGTGGGGGCACATCATGATTTATCTAGGGAAATGAATCTTTGAACTGGTTTCGTCCAATTAGATGGGGGCATGCGTTTGTTCTTATCAGTTCATAGCCCACAAGGAAAGGAATATTATTCAGTCGTGAATGATTAAGTGAAGCTTGCACTAACAACCGACGACCACATCCTCGCCTTCTCTCTCAGGGCAAGATAATAATCCCTTTACCTCTTCCATGTTGATATTAACATGATGTTGGGTTATTATAAGTGTCATACATGATTTCATTATGGCTAAGTGCAAATAATGCTTATGGTTTGCAGTTGCATGAAGCTCTTGACATGGGTTATATATTCTCCTGGACTAGGTGTTTTGACACTTAGATTATTTGTTTATGGTTACGCAAATTGGGGAAAAGGGCCAAACCTGTGGAGTTTAACATACTACTCTCTATCTCGCTTATCATATGCATGCATCAGCTAGCAGTTCAAAACGTAAACATGTCTTACTTGAGGGATGCCAAAGTGTTTGATAATGTGTTTCAGTAATATATCATGCTATTTGTTTAAGTGTCGTAGTTTCTTCTCTACTAGAAAGAAAGAATCAATAATCTTCTTTAAAGAGAGACACCACAACCGCTGCTAATATCGCCCCACTGCCAACAATCACGATTGCTCCGACGGATGAGGCTATATTAATCAGAGAAACCCCAAATATGTTGAAGCTGAAGGACTTACATCGTCCTTGTTGAACTAAGAATGGCGGCACGTATTAAAGCCTCCAACCGATAAGAATTCTTAGACCCCCTACAGTGTTTTATGATTTTTCATTGCTATACTACAGAGTAAGGGTGTTATACATGTACACTTATATTCGATGCATGAGCCATATATATCATGGACAAGTTAATGTTTGAAGTGTCTAGCAAATACTCTATCGAATGGGGGCAAATGGTTCTTCAATTGATCATTATATGAGAACAACTCATGAGTGTTTATACTATTCATCAGAAGGCTATACAGTATACACTTTTATCACTATCTTATCTTGTTGATCGAGTCACAACATACCATAGATAAGTAAGAATAAACGGAATTCGACTCTATTTGAAAAGCAACTCCAAGCGGGCAAAGCTTTAAATTTCCTTTATGGGACAGGGATTAAAGATTTTCTTACACAAAGAGCTTGCATTTTTCTTCTCTTATTATTAGGTTTGATTAATAATGGGATGAAAACAATTTGGTTATTTGATGTCCTCGATAGTTATAGAGTCTCTATTAGAAAGTAAAGTCAGAAATCTTCTTTAATGGTCAGAGAGACACGTGCTTGCCACGGGCATTTGTGATGCAATCGGTTACCACCGCTACTTTGTTGGATGTGCAATGGAAAGACTTTTGAACTTGCTGACGTTAAAGCACTCGCATTGCAAGGGTATGAATGTTGCATAGGCATTTACTGCAGAAGTTTCATTTCCAAAAATACAAGCGTGAAGAGGGAAGAGAGAACCGAGTGAGAGAATTCAGATTCGCCAAGCACTTGAATTATACAGATAAGAACTATCTCAATACTTTAATCATGATTTATGATTACTGCAGTTCTCGCTTTCTCATTGACAAAGAAAACAAAGAACATAGCCTTTTGGCTTTGAACTTACCCACCAAGTTCACTTGGAGCTTGAGCAGGGGGCATGTATGCTTGTGTAGGATTATAAATGTCAAAAGGGTGATGATCGAGATAAAGATTTTGGACAAGATAGAAAACCGATGTGTATGACATGCACTCATAGCTTCTAAAAAAGGACTTCTACTCTAAATTGCCTAACAGGTACGAATTTCTATCTTTGTTAGTTAAACTCCAAAATTATTTCTGGGGCATCTAAAGTAATTGTTGTTCATTGATATAATCTGAGAAAAGCAAAAGCCAATGCATCTTGTAGCATACCTAGAAGTTTGTATGGAAAATCAAAAGGGGCTTAGATGGTTTGGTCGACTAGATAAGCATACCAAAAGACTTGTGAATGGGCTAACAATGTTTGTAATGCCAATTTTGCATTGTCATTTCTTGGGTTTGAAGGAGTAAAACAGATAAGATATCCACCCATCTTGATTTCGCTAATCTTGCGTATTCATGATAAATTATTGTCATTCACATGCTAATCTTACGTCATTCACATGCTAATCTTATACATCAGTTTGTTGTTGATTTGTATTCATTTTTGGACATGGAATATTAAATTAGTGACAAGACAGGAATTATATGGAGCAAATTGAAAGTTGATCGATATGTTGTCCAATAGAGGATAAGGAATACAGAAGGTGGAAGCAGTGGACAAGATTAAAAAATAGTCAAGCAATGTGCAGTCAAGGTTTCTAACAAAGAAAATGCCTTTTCATTTCCGTAGCAACGAAGTTGCCTAACAGACAGTAGAACCTCAAGGTTGCATGTTGCTCAATAACTAAATGCTATAAGGCCCACGAATTTCAAGCCTTCACTGATGAGAAGAGAATGGAAAACTTGGCTTGATGCTCGACATATGTTGATTATATGATGAATAGTTTGCACCGAAGGGGCAGCCATAACTTCACTCAAGATAAGAAAGAAAACCCATATACTTATTGCATTTCTCTTTAGCATTTGTTGAATGTGCAGATCGATGGCAATGCTTACAATCAATTTTTTTTGCTTAGTTATTGTCAAAATGTAGCAAACCATTGCATTTGGACTCTGGAGGCATGTTAGTAATGCATAAATTTGTAGTTGAAGATCACAAAATTGTGGGACGAAGACCTAGACCAAAATAAGAGTTGAAGGGTCAAGGTTGAGGATCGAATTATGGCTGAAGCCCAAGACCAAGGGTTGAAAACCCAAAACCCATGATCGATTACCTTATGATCGTAGCCGAAGGCTAAACTTTGACCTTATGATCGTAGCCAAAGGCTAAACTTTAACCATATGATCGTAGCCAAGGGCTAAACTTGGACCTTATGATCGTAGCCGAAGGCTAAACTTTAACCGTATGATCGTAGCCAAGGGCTAAACTTCTACCTTATGATCGTAGCCGAAGGCTAAATTATGATTGTATGATCGTCACCAAAGGTTAAACTATAACTGTATGATCGTAGGTGAAGGCAAAATTATGACCGTATGATCGTAAATTATGACCTTGTGATCGTAATCAAAGGTTAAATTAGTGATCGTAACCGAAGGCTAAATTATGATCAAGCGATCGTAGCCAAATGATAATATATGACTATGTGATCGTATAGCCAAAGGCTAAACTTGATCATAGCCGAAGGCTATGCTCATGATGAAATTTCAAGTCTCATGAATTTTTGCAAAAGAAATATTTTTTCCTCTACAAACTAAGATGATATGTGTTTGCAGAGAAAAAAAGGGGGCAACTGTTGGTGCAAAAATTAAGGCTCAAGTAATATGAGCCACTTCCTAAATTTGGGGGGAGTGGAGCTAGAATAAAGGGGCTTGATCAAACACTTCCATGGAAGATGGAACATGGAGAAATATAAGGAAAGTGGGACTTGGAGCCCAAGTATTTGATGCCTATAAAGGATTTAGGATCCCACGAGAACGGGGGAGGAGAAAGGTATGAGATCGCCCGATATGTATTTTATAAGCATTTTGAACAAAGACTAACTTGAGCGTCGAAGTGTTTATTGCAGGTCCCCTTCTCCCTCATTGATGGCAAGCGAAGATGGTGTCCAAGGCTTCTCAATGTGTTCAAGATTACTTGTTGGTGGAGAATTGGAGTACCCGAAATTTCTCGCTCCAACAGGGTGAAATTATATCTTTAGGACATTGCATTTATGCAAGCCTTAATCTCAAAGTTTGTCAGTTTTTCTAACTTTCTCTCTAGATGTTTATATTAATCTCATATATAATTGATGTTGTGATTTTCTTTATGATTATTATTATAGTAATTATATTGTTATTTTTCATATTTTCTAAAATTGCTCCAACACTCACGGAATATATAAAGTTAGCTAGAGTCCGAAAATTGAAGTGCTTTGACTTCGGATTATAGATTGTTGAATCCTGGGAGACGGATGCCTACCAAACTACAAGCACAAGAGTATGAGCGAAATTCTGTCTTTAGGACATTGCATTTATGACCTCAATCTCCAAGTTTGTCAGTTTTTCTAACTTTCTCTCTAGCTGTTTATATTAATCTCATATATAATTGATGTTGTGATTTTCTTTATGATTATTATCATTGTAATTATATTGTTATTTTTCATATTTTGTAAAATTGCTCCAATAATTACTCCAAGCCGTTGTGATCATAATACTAGCTTTCACTGTGTTCCGTTTGAAGGAGCCGAATATCAAGATGAACAAGGTCACAGTTACAAGGATCAATAACAACACAACCCCTAAGCCAGGCTCAAACATTTCACTAACAGCAGATGTATTGGTAAAAAATCTCAATGTGACCTCATTTAGGTAGAGCAACACCATCACCACTATGTATTATCACGGCGTGATGGTGGGGGAGGCTCATGGGCCGCCCGGCCAGGCTAAGGCTTGACGGACTATGAGGATGAATATCACGGTTAATATCATCACAGACCGGCTCACGTCGAACCCCAATGTTAGGGCGGATATGGGTTCGGGATTGTTGACCATGAATAGCTATTCTAGAATTCCAGTAAGGGTGAAGATGTTGAATATTATCAAGAAACATGTGGTCATGAAAATGAATTGTACTGTCGCTATTATTATTTCCAGTCAGGCAATTCAAGAACAAAAATGCAAGAGGAAGGTTAATCTCTAGGTTTCATTGGGTTTTTCTACTTTTTTTTTTTTTTTATTTGTTGTGTTTAAACATAGTGTAGAGAAGAGTAAGTAGAAGGTGGAGTAATAATATAGGTTTTATGAACATGGTATAATACTAATATCATATGTAAAAGTATTGAGAATGCTCTTATTTTTATTTCCCACTTTTTTCATATTGAATGTTTAGATTTAGTTACCACATGCATCGAACTCTTCTTCTATTATTTTTTGGTATTATCCACACACTTATTTTTACTTTTAATGCAGGTCTTATTAATTTATGTTATTTAATCTTCTTTAATTTATTCGATATGATGGTTATAAATTAATGAGTGTGTGAGAAGTAAAAAAGAAGTATCTGGATAACGCACCCTTTTTTTCCTTTCCTTTATTTGTCAAATTATTAAGTGTGGTAACAGAAAAAAACATCGCCTGGTAAGATTATTACTCGTGGAATAAAAGAGCCTATATAGATGAAAATGTCATCCAACTGCACAAGGGAATAAATCCCACAGTAAATTTGCTCATCACACGATGCACCGTTACCGCTCTGCGTATTGAACTCACGTAATGTAACTGACGTTCTACCAAACTTAGCAAAGTTTATTGGGCTTCAGAGCTTAAGGAATGATCCCGCAAGATCAGTTAGAGGATAACGATCTCTATAATCATTCTCCAGTCACAGACTATGATCTCCGATTCGGTTAAAGACCTATTTATTTCGGACTCTCAATGGTACCATTTATTATGTCTCTCCAAATTAAACGGCTAATTAACTTGATGGACGAGATAGCAAGCCTCAAAACACTCAAACCACTACAGGCCACACATATCCTAATAAATCACCTTGAGCTCAACCCTTAATTAAGGACTTGGCCTTCAGCCATGAGAACTTTTCTTCTACCAAGAAACCTGAAGCTATTGAATTTTCATTCGTTTTTATGACTTATGTATCAGAAAGTTTTTTGCTCACACTATATCCGTGTGACAATATTTAACATGTCTATTCATTTGTATTGTAAGAACACGATAGTAATTTTACGTTTGTGCAGAATACATATATACTTCAAATAAGTTACCATCTATATCTAATGTCAATATACTTATCCATTGTGCCATCAACTACATATATCATAGTTCGTTATAAAGTATAATTGGATCAATATATACATCGTTGATTTGAAAAAAGAAGAACCTTGCAAATCAACAAATAGGAAGATCGAAGATCAAAAGAAGAGAATCAAAATTTTCTGCCAAGAGAGTTCTCTGATATCAGTTTAAACAACCACAAGATTCATTTAACTGTGCAGAAATATAAAATAGACCATGAGGTCTGTGAAAAATAAACCAATGCGATATTTCATTCAGCATGATTAAACTATTTAAACATAGGATACAACATCCCTTTTGTTTACTCCTTTATTTGATTTGTTCAATATAATATTAAATCATTATACACCAACAGTCTTTTCCTGTATTTTACAGCCAATGCATACAAGTCGATACCCGATCTTTAATTAAATTAAATAAATAAAATAACGTATGTGTGATGACTTTGTTTCGGTAAACATTCTGATGAGTCCATATTATACCATATATTTTACCTTATCCTTAGTTATAGTTTATTTGTTATTTTGGTAGAATTTTGATACTTTTGTTATATATTTTCAATGTAGGACATTCGACTTCCTCTTGAGCAAAATGTGATCAAACGGATGAATTTTGGAGTGATTCCATGTTTGTGAGTCTTTCAAGATAATTGTATCAAAATTTCAGATTTTTCTATCAAGCCGTTTGACCATGTCAATGAAATAAAGACCCAGCGCATAGCTTTCCCAGATTGACGTTTCTGGATGTTTTGGGTATTTTGAAGATCAAGATGACATATTTTGAGGAAGATTCCTTTTGAGGATTTGTTGGGGACGTCTCAAGCTTCCAAAAGAGATCTTTTGTGACCAAATCGAAGTTGATTTGGTCCGTCAAAAGTCTGATTTTCTGAGAAGTCCGAATTTCAGTTTAAATAGGAAACCTTTTATTTCCTAGTTATCTTATTCTATTATGTTTCCTAGTTTTTAGAAAAACTTTTCTAGGTAGGATTTTATTTTGTAGTAGTATAAATAAGGCTTTTTAGCAATTAGGGTTAAAGAGTGGGGAGAACGCACTTTGGAAGTTTCAAGTTTATTTTCAAAGTGTTTTCTATTTATGTTCTTAATAATATTTTATTTATGATTGTTCATAACTAGTTTCGCTTGCTAGGGCGAGGCCACGGGCCTTAGCAAGAATATGTAGTTTATTTTCAATTTGCTTATGATATTATTCATGCAAGTTTTGAATTATTAATCACCGTGTTTGAAACTATCTATTTGTCTTAGTGATTGGCCACCATTAGGATATTTAGAAAAGTAATTTGATGCAATTTTGGTGTTGGGCTGTCCTTGGAATTGGCGTTGGCTTCTTGTGGTTAATATGTGTAACTTCTTAGGATGGACGACTAATCTTAAGGGTTATATGATTTTTCAAAAGGTTTTCAGAAAACTTAATGAGTCTTGCATGTTCACATTCGATATGGACGCCACGGACGGATTGCATGTTAGATATACATTCTATGTTGGCAGAACTACGTAGGATTGTTAAGGTGATGGCAGAACCCTAGTGCTCAAATTTATTTTCAAAACTATTTTCTTTTCTTTTCTTTACTTTACTTTGCCAATTTATTTAATTATTTTTAATTAAATTCGTTTTTAATATTTTAGGTTATAAAATCAACTTCTTCCCAACTTTGTTTTCAAAAAATTAATTAAGATTTGATATTTACATAAATTACTCATTCAATCTTTGTAAAGAATTTTTAAGTGTTCTTATTCCTACTTTTGCAGATGGTAAAGATCCCTATCACATTCCTAACCATATTAAACTAATCAATTTAGTTTCGGTTGGATGCAACCATTGCTTCCATGGCTTTTTTTCAGGGAGAACTTATAAAAGGTCTCTCGCAAAAACTTTTTTTTTTTTTTAATTGAAAAACACTTTAGACAATTTTTTTATTATTATTATTAAGAACGTTTTTTGTATTATAAGAACAAAAAAAAAAAACAAAAAGTAGTCATTTCATGAGGATTTTGAATTTAGAAGAAAAAAAATTTCCTTAATAATAAAAAAATGTGCCTTTTGTTGTAGGCATAATTTACTGAACAATTATGGAGGTCAGAGAAAGGGAGAGAGTGTGGCATAGAGAGAGATGAGAGAGATGGGTAATT
This sequence comes from Cotoneaster glaucophyllus, assembly GCA_036320875.1. Lineage (NCBI taxonomy): Eukaryota > Viridiplantae > Streptophyta > Magnoliopsida > Rosales > Rosaceae > Cotoneaster > Cotoneaster glaucophyllus. Next base: position 15,902,391 of record CM070070.1, on the reverse strand, counting down.
GTGAGTGCGGCATAGTAGTATGGAAGGTTAATTCCTTACCCTTTGGGATTACAACATTTAATAGGTAATCTACTCCTAATAGGAATATAAAATACATTCCCATATCTACTAGGATTTACACAATCACATTCCTAATCTAATAGGACTACAACACTCCCCCTTTGAGTGTGTAAATACTCAAGTAAATGGCGCATTAGGTCTTCAGTGATGAAGCAAGTACAGTTGATAAAGTCGTCGGCACAATGAGCGAATGCGAGTCTCAAATCAACGGAAGAATGCATAAAAAAAGGTAAAATTCACAAAACCTCACTATGGTAAAACCCAAGGTGGGAGAAAAACCCATAGACTAAGGAGAAAAGTGAGAAGTTGCATTAAGTCAAAACTATACGTCTTTTGGATGCAAGTAGAAAAGCTCACAAGGGTATGATCAGCCCAGGATGGGTGTCTCGTTAAAACCTAGTTAGGTAGCAAAAACCCAATGGGAAAAATGCTCCTAATCATAGGGAAAAAAGAGTACATTAAGATCAAGTGAGTATACTTCTTGATACTCCCCCTGAGTTTGACATAACTTCCAAATGAGAATTACAAGCATTACATATGATAGTTAAGCATACCAAATCCTCGGACAAGCTTCTGGAAGGTTGACTTCGGCAGTGACGTCGTGTAAAGGTTGGAAAAGTTGTCTGGGATCGGCTTGCATGACTTCAGTCTCCTGATGCTTTGCTGATGTAGATGTAGACGCAATATGTCTTGGCTTTGACTTCGTTGATGTATCATGGCTTGGTCGGGTTGATACATGTGGCATAATCTTCATAGATCGTCGTTGAGACTTAACGATGGATGAAAAATAGCAAGTGCTTTGAATATGCTCAACAAGAACTTCTAACCATGTCTCCCTTGTGGTGTAGTGAAATGAGGTAAGTCTTGGAACGATTCGAAAATTTCACAACTAAGGTCATATCGTGGACCTCCAAGATATTGTGATATCCCTAACGGTAAAGACATAACCATTTAAGGATTTTTCTTTGTGCGGGTTTGATAAGTAACTTGCGTCAGCATAACAAACAAAGCAAGCATCATTCCGAGGATCAGAGAGGTTGGATCCGCTTGAGATGCATTGGGATTTGATTTGCCCAAGTTCGTAGTACCTTCAGGGTACGTCTTTAATACCAATTCAGTGGTTGCGTGTAGGCGCGGTGCTGCATCTTTACCAAGATCAATAGCGAATGAGATGTCTTGTCTAAATAAAATGAGCTAAGTACAACAAAGAGCAAAGTTGAACTTTAGATATGGACTTTCGAATTCCATAACCTCTTCAAGGGTCTCATTTGCATATAAAGTATGGACGATCAAATGTATGCTCAAAGGTAACACATTCGACGGTGTAGTTCGACTGGTAGACCAAAATACCGTTAGAACATTGCTTCAACTTCAGGTCAAGGAATAAACGAGTTTTTCTAAAATCCTTCATCTCAAATTTCATCTTCAGGTGCGAGGCAGTTTTCTCAAGCTCTTCCGGAGTCTTAGTGAGATTCGTGTTAACGACATAAACTGTAACTTTAGCAATTCGGAATAAGACTTCATAGTTTAACACGCAAGGGCATAATTCAAACCTGACTGATCAAATAATCACTTAGATGGGTATACCACTTCCGTCAAATTGTAAGTGAACGCCTCAAACAAGTTAAGAGGGTGTTCCGTGGTTTTGGAAATATTTGAACCAGTCCATGTAATTCTTCGGGAACTTACATGTCAATTTCCGTATCTATATCCCCATGGAGAAACACTAACCACATTTCATAATGCTGCTATCAATCATAGGATGTTTGAAAGAAACCTTACGCTATAAGGCGTGCATCATATCGCACTATTTCATTCATCTCATAACGCTTCCTTTCCCACTTGTAACACAATAGTGTTACCTTGGGCAGTGTAGGAACTACAGGTCCAAACACATTTTGGTAAGGAATTTGACTTGGATTGTTATTTCAGTTGTCCAATCAGTTCTTAGTTGTCACTTATGGAATACGGTTCGATATAGTCGTTTTTCATTTATGTCGGTAGCTACCATATAAGTGAAAACATCATCGATGGTAATCTCATTTCAATTCCATTTAGCTCATCCGAACTAGTATACTAGACCAAGAACTTCAAGTCTCGGGAGTAATCCGGATTAATCTCATGAGATGGAAATGATTTGAGATAGCGATCAAGTTTAGATTCATTGTTGTGCCATGTCTTCCTTTTCCAAGGAAGTGAATCCTACGAACAGAATAATTTGTCGTGCTCCAGGCCAAGACAGATTGATTGGCTATTCGCCGTTGTACCGGATCGTCCAACATGGGCGTCCAAACCGTCCAATAGTGGCGGCACATCCTCTAGGGATGTTGACTCGACTTCCGTTAAGTATGTTTATCTTTGCAGACATGTTTGCAGCTGGTATATGATCTCGCCACTTTAGCTAGATCAGAGGAATACATCTGGAGCAACATTCTGAAATCTAGAATTCATCGCACTTGCTTATCTCACTTGTGCGGTATGGGGATTGAGATGAGACATAGTGGGCAACGTCCACGCAAATTCGCGCCGTTCTACAAGAATGTTGACTTTCTTATCTCCCCATAACGGCAGGAAGACTGTCTCATTAAAGTGACAACCCGCAAATGAAAGATAAAAAGATCGCATGCAAGGGCTCGAAGATAGCTAGTGTGAAGGAAAATCATAATCGACAAAAATTCACATCCTTCTTTGAGGACCCAACTTGGCACATGGAATGCACACCAAAATGCGTAATACGAAAGTCGTCAGGTTCGTGCTCAGTAACCAACTATAACGTCATATAGGTTGGGTGGCAATGGGCCTCAAGGCGGACCAACATAATTGCGTACAAGATTGCATAGCCCTAGGCAAAAACTGAAAACTTGGTACGTTCACCAAAATTTGAACGATCATTTAAATTGCGCTTTATAATCACTAGGCGAGGCTATTTGGGGTGAACATGGGAATTCGATGTTCAATTATAAACCCAAAATACATGCTATACTTTATCGAAAACCGTCGATGTAAACTCTCCGGCATTATCCAGTCACCCAAACCTTAAGGGATAAGTAGGGTGGTGAGCCCTTAATCGGCCAAAAGGTTTAGCAGCAATGTGTGTGGACAAACATGTGACCAGTTTGTCGATTCATCAACCAAAACCATAAGTATTTATATGGTCCGCATTTTCTTGGATTAGTCCACATATATTCCCTTGACTCCACTATGAAAAATGGTGATTTCGTATCTTTGCGAAGGATGACTTAGAAGATCAATTTCCCTAATGATCAGGCTTGGCAAAGTGTGCTTGTAGGCACAAGATCCTTACTTTGGGTAAGGAGATGCGTCATAGCATCATTGTTCAACCTAAGTGTCCCAAAGGGTCGTGTCAAAGCAAGTTAACTGCTCAATCACCCAACTCCAAGCCGGCCAGATGTGGCGTGTACCCCAGTTGAGAGACAGCCCATTGGCCCTAAATCAAAGCTTGAAGCTCATTTTTGGAGGTGGTGCAAAGATATTTCACTCTATTTTCTTCAGTGGTTTCATTTATGATCATTGTCATCTCGAATATCCTTAAAAACTTAACGTCAGGGAGAATTTTAAGGTCCCTTAAATGGTGATTCAGTACCATTCATACAAAGATAAGCGTGCCAATGCTCTTAATCAGGTTGGATAGACCTGAAGTCGTTAAAGATGTGATTTAGGTGTAAAGTTAGTGTGCGTAGTATCGCAATCATCCAGACAACTAACTTCCCCACATTCCTACCTAATCACGTGTTTAATTGAATTGGTCACATGTACTAAGAAACATGATTCAATTAACTCATATTCGAGGACAATTTCAATAAGATTATCCATAAGTAAAACAAACACCAAACGTGAATCCAAGAACATAGAAAAATATTCACAAAGTAAATGGTTTACTAAGGGGATTCGGCCAACAAGGCCATCCATGTCAAAATTCTGCTCTTCCAACGGTGTTCGGTGGAGCAAAATTAGTCTCACATATTGACTATGAGAATGGTACTCCTCAACGACATTGGTAGAGGCACGAACAAGTGCATAACCAATGATCTATTCCATCGAGATGAAAATAGATTATGCAGGGTTGAGGTTCGGGAATACTATTCCATCGAGATGAAAATAGATTATGCAGTGCTAAAAATTAACTCGAAAATGGTTATCCAATTTCAAGCCGTTTTCTGGCCAACCCACGTTGAATTATCAGTCAATAAAGGTACCATTCTCTTTGTCTCGTTGAGAACTATGATTTTCATTTTTAAATCACTCGATTTCGTTGAGTATTGAAGAAGTTATGAACGTTTAAAGTTTACCCAGTTTCCGGCGAGTTTTCCAGTTTTTCCGCGGACCAGTCACATTTGAGCTATTTTCCGGCCATCTCCGGCAACCATTGGGCTTCCAAATAGGTATAATATTGTTCTACACTTTCCTATCTTCATTTTGATATATTATGGGTCAAATTTGGTTAAGAAACGATTGAGTTACGAAGCTTTGAAAATTTCCCAAAGAGTTTTTAACGGAATGACCATTTGTGATGTGTTTGATCAATCTCAGGGACCATTTCTATTGATTTTCAATGTCAGGGACCAAAATGATGTGTTTGATCAATGTCAGGGACCATTTGTGATAAAAACCCTGTTCTTTATCATAAAGGGTTGTTTTTGAGTTTTTTTTTTAGTCCAGCATTTTTTTCTTCTTAAGAAGAAGAATAAATTTATTAAAGCTTAAACTTCTAATACAACTATTTCCCATACAATCAAAATTAAAGGCCTTTATAGCCGAAATTGGAAGACAATAATCTCAAAAATGAGGGTCGGCAACAGTGAGGCCCATATGAGCTAATGCGTCCTCCACGAAATTAGCCTCCCTATAAATATGCTCCCAACTGATATGTTGAACCCAGAAGCCTACCATTTGATATTCCTCTGTGATAGGCTTACTAAACTTGTTTTTTTTTAGCCTAAAACTTAAAAATTATTTTTTAGTTAAAAACTTTGGACTCAAATCCAAAAGGGCCCTTAGTTTCTCTCTCAAAACTGTTTATTTTTTTAGTTCCGAAATGTACCAAAGCTTTTGGTGCGATGGTTGTACGAAAGGGAGCAAGATATTCTCATCTTTTAAAAGCTTAAAGACCCACGTCCATTACATACATCTTGGAACTCACTACATTTGCTTGGAGAAACCGGTGTACACTTACCTGGTGTACTCCAAGCAAATGTAGTGAGTTCAGAGGTGTATGTCGTGGGTGTGGGCCTTTATGCTTTCAAAGGATGTGAATTTCCCGCTCTCTTACAACCATCACAACAAAAAATTTGGAATATTTGATGCAGATAAGGACTCCAACAAAAACAAAAACAAACAAAAAAAAAAACTCAAAAAGAAGAAGCCGGAGGAGGAGGTAGAGACGTCTAAAACTTAGGTCCATCGGGTCCAGTCGAGGTCTTAAGAGTAATCAAGAATCGGTGTTGTTTGGTAGGTCGACCTGGTGTTATGGTCCGTAGTGGTGTGTGGCTTTCTTAGTAATGGGTTTCTAGTTGTCATGTTGGTCGGTAACTCACTGTGGGTTTCTGTCAGGATCTTTTGTTTTTCTGATGGTATTGTAACTCGGTTGCAAGATGAAATGAAATAACATTTCACTCTTTTTTTTATTGTTGTTATTTATTTATTAGTATTCACTTTTCCTATTTGTTGGTTTGTGCGTTTTTCTTGTAATTTTAATGTTATTAATTTCTCCCTTAAATCCTACGCCCAGGGATGAGGATTTGGGAATAAAGTTGCTTTCTTTATGCTGAATTTGAAGATTTTTGTCACTGGGATTTGTGTATGGAAATTTATTGTAGCAAAAAGCTCGAATCAGGTGTGGAAGCTAGGGTTTTAAATTTAATAAGCCGAATCGAAATCGCTGATTTCTAGTAACAAAAAGGAAATATGGAATTTCAATTACTTTATTATGTCCATGGAGTCTTATCATGCGGCAGAGAGAACTTGCATTGTTGTGGTTGGTGTAGGTGGATGACAGTAAGCTCTTAACTCTTCGTAGCTTTATTTTGGTACATTAGTTTGGAGATTAGATAATTTATTTTCTTTAGATTTTTTGTGTAGGGTTTTCCGTTGAGTTAGAACTACTTTGGAAATTTAGTCCTTCCAACTCCACTAGTCCATTTTGATTGGCATCCCTCAATTTGTGAATACAAGGCGTCTAAATTTCTGCATGCTTTCGATTCTCGCCGTGTTATTGGGTTGATTGGATTTGATAAATGCTGCAAAGTAGACCAACAAACTTGAAACAAGCAAACAGGGAAAAAGATATAAAAAAAAAACGATGCTGCAAAAGCTAAAAACGTCAATCCTGAGCTTCTTTCAAATAGCTAAAGGTGCTGGCGGACGTGGAAGACCATCCTTGTTCAAGACATGCACCAACATAGATGGAGGCTTGTCGACCCACGCCGAAGCACTCATCCATGTTCCATTATGCAACGCAAGAAAATCTGCCGCCATATTGGCTAGCCTAGGAACCCAAGACCAGCGGCACACCTGGAAGGCTGTTTTACTATCTATAGTCAAACGCAAAATAGGGTAGATCTCCTAGTTGCCATCCTCCAAATTTGTCTCTAAACATCCATATGATTCCACAATGATATGTTGGAGACCTCTCTGATTTGCAAACTTGCATCCCTCCAAAACTGCCATTGCCTCCACTAATAACGCACTGGATGCTTCACAACTATTCATTGAGCTGCATCAAACTCACCAACATGGTTATGAACCACATATTAAACTAAACATGGTAAGTACCAAAAATATATATGAAAATATTTGGGAATTTCTTATATATTCATTAATCTCCAAAGTGGAGTATATATAGGAGTTACAATTGGTATTACATATGTACTTCGTCAATGTGGGACAACAAACTACTATTTACACTATAACTAATATATAACTCGCAACACTCCCCCTCAAGTTGGTACAAAGATGTCATGCATGCCCAACTTGTCAAGCGAGTTGGAAAACACACTATTAGACACAACCTTAGTAAGTACATCAGCGAGTTGATCTTCAGATCCCACAAACGAAAACATAATAATTCCAGCATCCAATTTTTCCTTGATGAAATGTCGATCAATCACCACATGTTTTGTTCAATCATGTTGCACTGGATTATAAGCAATCTCAATAGCAGCCTTGTTATCACAATGGAGTTTCATAGCACCCTTGGGTTTAAATCCAAGATCTCTCAACAATCTTTTCAACCACAACAACTCACATACACCATGAGACATACCACGAAACTCAACTTCAGCACTTGACCTAGCCACCACTTTTTGTTTCTTGCTTCTCCAAGTAACTAGATTACCACCCACAAATGTAAAGTATCCAGATGTAGATCGCCGATCAGTGATAGAACCTGCCCAATCTGCATCTGTATACCCTTCGACATTCAAATGACCATTCTTGGAGAAAACCAAGCCTCTGCCAGGAGCCATCTTCAAGTACCTCAAAATACGGATTACTGCATCCATATGAGCTTCACTAGGTGAGTGCATAAACTGACTTACCACACTAACTGCATAAGCAATGTCAGGGCGAGTGTGAGACAAATAAATTAATCTCCCCACAAGCCTCTAATACCATTCCTTATGAGTAGGAACTTGATCCGGAAATAAGCTCAGACAATGATTCTGCTCAATCGGAGTATCAACAGGTTTGCAATCTAACATACCTGTTTCAGCTAACAAATCAAGAACATACTTCCGTTGAGATAGAAAAATACCATGTTTGGATCGTGCAACCTCGATTCCAAGAAAATACTTCAATTCACCCAATTCTTTCATCTCAAATTCAGTAGCTACTTTTGAAGGCGTTGTATCTCCTTCTGATCATCACCAGTCACTATCATGTCATCAACATAAATAATCAATGCAGTTAGCTTACCATTTTGTCGCTTTAGAAACAAGGTATGATCTGAATGACTCTGGACATACCCAAACTTCTTCATTAAACTTGTAAACCTCCCAAACCATGCTCTATGAGATTGTTTCAAACTATACAAAGCCTTTCGCAATCTGCATACAACACCTTTTTCCACGAGATGTTTTGTACCAGGTAGGAGATCCATATAAACTTCCTCTTTGAGATCACCATGAAGGAAAGCATTCTTAACATCAAACTGCAACAGAGGCCAATCCTGGTTTGCTGCTAAGGACAGAAGAACACGCACAGTATTAAGTTTGGCAACAAGAGCAAAAGTCTCCTGATAGTCCACCCCATAGGCTTGAGTATAACCCTTAGCAACTAATCTGACTTTATATCGGTCAATAGAACCATCTGCTTTGTGCTTAATAGCGAACACCCATCTACATCCAACAGCTTTCTTCCCGTTTGGTAAAGGAACCAAATCCCAAGTAGAATTCTTTTCCAAAGCTTCCATCTCAACTCTCATGGCATTAACCCACTTAGGGTCAGACAAAGCATCGTGCAATTTTGTTGGAATTGATACACTAGATAGTAGACATATGTAAGATGCATATGGTTTAGACAAACGATGAGTAGACATATAATTGTTGATAGGATATTTGTCTTTGGCATGCATATCAGGCTCATATTGTATTTTAGGTTTTCCACGATTAGCTCGTGGAGGCAACTAATAAGTAGAAGAATCGTCAGAATTTACCTCATGTATGCCACCATCTTGTACCAAACTGTTAGAAGAATCATCACTGGATGAACCATCATCAGGCACCTCCTTAGACATACCAGCAGCAGGCAACCGGTCATCAGAAGGTAATTCGTCAGACATACTAACAGGCAACTCATTGGGCACATCTGATATGTCGTCAGTAGAAATAGTTTCAGGAATGGCAGGTGACCGATCACTATCTAGAGCCAATTAATCAGTATCACGCAACATAATAGGTTATGTCCTCAACCCTGCCTATAAGTTATAACGCATCATCCATACCATCTCTTCGAATCTGCACTTCACTCCCCCTCTCTCCCTGAAGTGGAGACACTTATAGCCTTTCTGATTGTTAGCATACCCAATAAATACACATCGGAGAGCACATGCATCAAGTTTACTCCGCTGATGAGAATAGACATGCATATATGCAATACACCCAAACACCTTCGGAGGAAGTTTTGATACAGAAACAAGTTTTTGTAGCACATCAAGCAATGTCTGAAAATCAAGAACCCTACTTGGAACACGATTTATCAAATACACAGCAACCAAAACAGCATGACCCCACAAATGATTAGGAACACATTTATCCAACATCAAGGAGCGAGCAACCTCCATTATTTGACGATTCTTCCGTTCGGACACACCATTTTGTTGAGGTGTAAACGGAGTAGTCGTCTGATGAATAATACCCTGATCACGAAAAAAACATGCCAAAGTGTAATTCACATATTCTCCTCTGTTATCAGACCTGAAGACCTTAACTTTGGTCAGAAACTAAGTAGACACCATAGCACAAAATTCTTGAATAAGCAAAGGAACATCACTCTTATTCTTCATCAAGAACACCCAAGTTAATCGAGTACAATCATCAATAAAAGTAACAAACCAACAGAATCCATTAGAAGTAACTTTCGCTGGACCCCACACATCAGAATGTATTAAATCAAATGGCAAAGTAGCTTTAGAATCACTTATGGGAAAGGAAGCACGATGACTCTTAGCCATGACACATGTTTCACACTTGAATTCGGAATCACTACAAGTGCGAAACAAAGAAGGAAATAGATGCTTCATATAACTAAATGATGGATGTCCCAATCGTCGATGCCACAACCAAATTTGATGTCTGTCATCCACTTTAGCACTTAAAGCTTGATGATTATTTGAACCGGAAACAACAGTATCCTCCATAATCAAGATGTACAAACCCCCTATTCTTTTACCACGACCAATTATCTTCTGAGTTTGAATGTCTTGAAAATAACAATACGTAGGATAGAAGTGAGCAGAACAATATAAGGTATCAAGAAGTTTTCCCACTGACAAAAGGTTGCACTTAACATCAGGAACAAGTAAAGCACGGACCAGTGATAAGGTCGGAGTAAGAGAGATAGTGCCTTCACCCTTCACAGGGGAAGGTGCTCCATTTGCACTAGTAATATACGGATCACGAACATAGTCACTTAACTCATCAAACATTCTAGGGTCACTAGTCACATGATCAGTAACCCCAATATCAATTATCTATTTATTTGTTCCACCAAGATGCATAACAACACTATGATTATATTGAGCCGTTGAACTAAATCAAGAACAATAAAGGCACAAAAGATATGCAGCGGAATGAAAACAATTTACCAGAACACTGTAGTAGATCACTGTTCACGAAACTGCTGAACGTACTGTAGCAAGGCGCGGTACTTTAGCGTGGCACTATTCACCTCTTTTTTTTCTTTTCTTTTTTTCTTTTCTTTTTTTTTTCAACGAAGGAAATCACGACAAAGGTGGGCACCAAATTAAAGCACACAGGTCACCAAAAACGAATTGCTCTGATGCCATATTAAACTAAACATGGTAAGTACCAAAAATATATATGACAATATTTGGGAATTTCTTATATATTCATTAATCTCCAAAGTGGAGTATATATAGGAGTTACAATTGGTATTCTATATGTACTTCGTCAATGTGGAACAACAGACTACTATTTACACTTTAACTAATATATAACTCGCAACACCACACCACCCACCCATGTCATCGTGGAACCCACTTGCCAGCTAACATCGGCATTAACTTTGAGACTTGGGGAATGAGGTAGCACCCAATGATCTGTTACTATTCTACTTGCCCTTTCGATCCTATGCTGCGGCCTCGTGCATTCCATAGCAGAAAAAAATGCTGTAGCAGAAATAGGATAGGGGTTTTTATCATTTAACACCGCACTGCATCGTGCCTTCCATATTTTCCATAGCAGATAAAAATGCTGTAGCAAGTGAATGCAATGTATGTCAAGAATCTCCGGTTCTCGTTCTTAGTTCGAAAATCTCTCTCAATCATCTTCGAAAACCAGGCATCAAGAGTGGTGATCTCTTGCCTAATCGTTCTGCAATTTAAAACTCCCCCAAACCACACAGGTTCAACCCAAGGACATAAGAAGAGCATCTGCTCCACCGTTTCTACTTGCATTCTGACCTCATTTTCATCAGGCCCTCAGAAGTTGCCAGTGGATTCCTCGTAGCCCTCCATGCACATGAAATGACGTGGTGGAGCTTCAAGGTGCCAAATACATTTCCAAATACTTTATAGCCAATGCATGTAATGTCAAAACTCGCTCTCTAAAATAAACAAAATACAATAACGTATGTGTGATGATTTGCTTCTGTAAGCGTCTCTAATTAAACTAATCAATCCATTTACTTATGTTTGGATGCTGACGTTGCTTCAATGCCATTTGATTATTTCCAAATTTCTGGATTCGGGGACTGCCAAATCCGTTCACCAAATTATAACATTTATATTAACACAAATTATTTGATAAACGGACATGTATACATGACAATATATATAACTGAAATGTTTATTAGGTGCGCAAGTGGCTTATAACTTAGTTGGTTAAGACTAGAGAGTATTCACTCATGTCCTTGAGTCCCGTGTTTGAATCTCCTTCCTTGTAATTTAGATGAATTCAGTATAGATTTTCCTATCGTTTATTGATAAAAAAAATTGTTCATTAGATACATCATTATAAGCAGTAGTTTAGATTAATTCAGTATGGATTTTCCTAACGTTAGTCAATTCAAAAATTGTTCATCAGATACATCATCATAAGCGCTAGTTTAGATGAATTCAGTATGGATATTCCTAACGTTTGTCAATAAAAAAAGTGTTCATTAGAAGCGCTTATGCTAGAATTGCTTCTATTGTAAACATGTGGAAAAATTTCATGTGTTTCTTAAAAAAGACCTTGGGAGTGCTTCCTGAAGAAGCACGAAAAAAATAGGACGCATAAAGGCTTTATACTTTTTGAGAAACGCTTTCATTCATAAGAAAACAACCCTAGCCCTTGTCAAAAGTAATCAGAGACGTCCGCATCGGATTCAGAATTTGGTGTATATGAACTTGTTGTGGTGGGGTCAGGGGTGTGGACTATTGGTGAAAAAGCCTAAAATCGTTTTGTTGCAATTTAGTGGGCTCTGCGGGGATTGTGTGGGGGCTAAGACCCAATCCAAAATTAAGAGTGGGAGTCACTCACATTTTCCCACCAATTTAATGCGTCTACGTTGTGAGTATTAAATGCAGCGGCTGGAGCACCCACCCACCTTCTCACCCCACCCCCACTCCAACTCCAATGGCTAAAACCACCCCCCTTCCCCCTCCCTTCCTCCAATGTCCTCCTCCAACTCCACCTCCCACTCCCCTGCTAATTACCTAACTACCCTCGGTCTCGGCTACGGCATCGCCGTTTCCCTCGGCTTCCTCGTCCTCTTCTCCACCCTCCTCCTCGCCTCCTACCTCTGCCGCCGCGTCTCCCGCCACCGCCCTCCTCAGCCCCGAAACCCCAATCCGAATCCGAACCCCGAGGGCGTCATCCTCCCCCGCATCATCTTCGTCGCCGAGGACGACGATGAGAACGCCGTCGTCGGGCTCCACCCGAGCGCCATCAACTCCTACCCGAAATTCCCCTTCTCCAAGGAGGCGGCGACCCCCGATTCGTCCACGTGCTCCATCTGCCTGTGCGACTACAAGGACGCAGAGATGCTCCGGATGATGCCGGAGTGCAGGCACTACTTCCACCTGTTGTGCCTCGACGCGTGGCTCCGGCTCAATGGGTCGTGCCCGGTTTGCCGGAACTCGCCGCTGCCGACTCCTCTGTCGACTCCGTTGCGGGAGGTCGTGCCTTTATCTCAGTACCCGGCCGATCGGGGATGGAGGAGGTGACTGGTTGCCCCTGGTTGATTGATTAGATTTCTGGGTTTTTTTTTCCTTTATATAATTTTGGGTTTCATTTTTTTCTGTAGAATTGTGTTAGTTTTTTAATGGAGTGTGGGTGTATTGAATTGTTTCTTGGTTTGGGGAGATTGGGAAATGTAAACTTTTTGGGGTTGTGAAATTGGTGAATTGAATTGTTTTAATGTTAATTAACCTTTTTTATCGGCTTCTACTTCACTTAAATCATTCAACTTTTAACACGAAGAACTCTCATTCACGATATTTGAATTTACAATCTTTAACAAAATAAAAACGGGGCGCCGCAAGACGAGCTAGTCATGTGCAAAGCGTTAGCCATTCGGCCAAGGGTTGTGTCTATATTTCTTGCTTGGTGGCTAACCATGGTGAAGTCTTAATACGAAAAATCATATATTTCATGGGGAGGTCAAAGGTCATGTGGTGGTCATGATTCAAAATCATATATTTTAATTGTTGCGGCTGATCCTCTACATGTCTCTTAATCGCACTACTCCAGAATAATGATCAGCTTTTTAAGGAATGGAACCGTATTTCCATTCTTATGTTGACTAATTCACCTCGCACCGTCTCTTAAATCCCAATCAAAATGATTAAACAAGTCTTAGTTGCTTTCATTGGGGTTTGCCTCCCACTTTGTACATTGGAAAGATTAGTTTTAAAATAAACATAGTGATTTTTGCGCTCTCGTTTTGCCTTGTGCACTTGTTCCTTTCTTCGTGCTCCTTTCTTCTCTTTTTGTTTGTTCAATCCAACCAAGGAAGAAAAAAAGAGGAGGAATGCAGGGCAGAAAAAGAAAAAAACGGGAGTACAAAAACCACTTTCCTTAAAATGTTGGAATTCGCATCCCTACTTTGTACATAGGAAAGAGTGATTTTAAAATATAGTATGGATTTCTGTTCTCTGGTAATTTCTTTTGTACTCCATTTTTTTGGGCCAGGGATCTGCTGTCCCCAAACTTGTGTCTCTATTCGTGTCTCTTTTACAATTTTTTGACAAGTGTCCTTTAGTTTAACTCCAAGTTAACACTGTTAAAGTTTCATCAGATTAAATAAATTAAAATAAAAAATTAAAGAAAATAAAACCAAAAGGGATTGGAAGTGTAAGGGACGGGAGATTTGAGGGCAGAGGGGTTGGGGGACAGGGGCGACGATGATGGCCTGTTGGGAACTCCGGCAGAGTCAGAGCGTCTTCATGGCCGCTCTCCACCAAGCGGTTGTAGACATCGTTTCGGACATCGTAGTTACTGAAGCCGACGAAGCTTCTCGGCGGCGAGGAGCTCTCTCCGACGCCCTCGGTCAAATCCATAGGGGAAGGTCAAGTCAGCAGGTTTTCCATGAAAATACGGTGGAGGTGGAGGAGAAAGCGAGCTCGGAGAGCTGTCGATGATCAGCGGAGGATCTTTGACTGTTGGTGGAATCCGGAAGGAAGACAAGGACCTGTATGAGATTTCGCGAGGAAGCCAAGGGCAATTTCGTCATACAAAATCACTGTAGCAGCGTGAATTTTCTAAAAAGAGAAGGCAGGTTTGAACTTTGAGGGAGAGAAGAATGTCGTATCATATGGTTAGAGAGAGAGAGAGAATGGCGGTGGTGCTCCAATTTGCAGGAAGTGGGTTGGGTCTCCATTTTTGGAGGAAGTGGAGGGAGAAAAAGAATGGAACTCAAACTGGGAGACAGACTGTTTCTATCATGACTATCTGAAGAGAGAAAAAAATGGCGAGGAGAGAGAGAAATGGAGGTTTCGCCGGCGGTGAAGGCTGTTCCGATAACAGATTACTGTATGTTGGGGGGTGTGGCGGTCGGATTGGTGTTGGTGGGGTTGAGTGACGGTTGGTTTTATTTTCTTTAACTTTTAGTTTTAATTTATTTAATATAATGAAACTTTGACAGTGTTAACTTGCAGTTAAACTAAAGGACACTTGTCAAAAAATTGTAAAAGAGACACGAATGGAGACACAAGTTTGGGGACAGCAGATCCCTGGCCATTTTTTTGTGCCTTTTAATTTTTCTTTTGCTTTTTCAATCTAAAAAATAGAGTTTATATAAAGTCACCTCTCTTAAAATATTGAAATTGAAAGATCCCCATTTTTTTTTTAAACAAAGATCAAGGCTTTTCTCTGAGTTTATATAAAGTCCTCTCAAAAAAAAAAAAAAAAAAGTGCTCATGAAATCCGCCCAAACACCTCTTCGATCAAATAAAACAAATGCACCAATCTCCATGCCTTGACCTACATTTTTTATTTCTCAAATCAGATACCAAGCAACAGTTTAGATTATTCTGTTTTCTTGAAAACAGTTGAAATGTGAAGTGTGGAAAAGCACTTGTCAAACAGCTCCTTTTTTCTGTAGCAGAAAGATATGAGGAAAGCAAATGTTTTCAAGAACTTGGGAACATGGAGAGGAAGAGTTCGCAGCTCAATCTTTGCATTAAGTGCTTTTGCTCTTCTCATCTCTGTTGTTACTTTATCCAAATTCAACTCTATCGGATCGTTTCACGTCACCGATACTCTCTGCAGTTATGTAAATCCTGATCAGAGTCCAAGCAGGGCTGATGGCCATGTCACAAAAACGCTTGAAACTGTAATCCAGAAAATCGAAACGCAACTTAAGAATTTGAGAGATTCGGAACCAGAGGCGTCACACGGACTTGTATTGAAATACAGTTCCTTTCTTGCTGATGTTCTGGGGCTTATTGAGTCAGTGCAGATATCTCTGTCACACAAGGAAGAGACTCACAAGGTAAACAATGGGAGCAAAGACATTCATCCGCTCTTAAAACCGAAGCAGCAATCCGATGAACCTGCTAATTACTTTCTGACCGAAGAGATTCGAAAGTACGTCAAGATCAAGCCGAACAGATTAGGGAAGCAGAATTTCATGGGAGCCAATGGGACTTTCACCAGCATCGGCCATGCTTGCTTTGCTATGAAGAAAGAGCTCGAAGAGTACATGGACTACGATATCGGCGACATTTGCAACGATGACTGGAGGCTGGCTCAGAAGCTGATGATTCACGGATGTGATCCGCTTCCGAGGAGGAGGTGCTTCTCCAGAGCCCCAAAGCTATACAGCACGCCGTTTCCAATTCGTGAGTCCATGTGGAAGCTCCCTGATGATAGAAATGTCCGCTGGAGTAACTACATTTGCAAAAACTTTACTTGCCTCGCAAGCAACAAAACTCGAAAGGGGTTCTTCAAATGTGCAGATTGCTTCAATCTTGCAGACCACGAAAAGCCAAGATGGATCCAACCAGCAAACCTAGAAGACTCCAATTTGAATGTAACCGCAGATTTTCTCATCCCTGAAGTGCTCGGAATCAAGCCCGGGGAGATCAGGATTGGGCTCGATTTCAGCGTAGGAACTGGGACTTTTGCAGCAAGGATGAGGGAGTTCAATGTGACTATAGTCTCGGCAACTATCAATCTTGGAGCACCTTTCAACGAAATGATAGCGCTGCGTGGACTTGTTCCGCTTTACCTGACAATAAATCAACGGCTTCCATTTTTCGATAACACCCTTGATTTGATCCACACCACGAGGTTTCTAGACGGATGGATAGATCTCGTGCTGCTGGACTTTGTTCTTTATGATTGGGACAGAGTTCTGAGGCCGGGCGGATTCTTGTGGATCGACAGCTTCTTTTGTTTGAAGGAGGATTTGAGTGATTATTTGGAATCCCTGAAGATGCTGAGGTACAAGAAGCACAAATGGGTTGTTGTTCCAAAGCTTGATAAAAGTGATGATAAGGAAGTTTTCTTCTCTGCTCTATTAGAGAAGCCGGGAAGGCCGTTCCGGTGAATTGCAGATTGATTATATGTGCCTCATAATTACTATTGATTTTATATGAGCTTAAGATTATGATTGTGATGTTATAATTGTCATTACAGTTAGATGAGGTTGCTCTCGTAGAAGGGAAAATTTTATGCAAAATCCATCTTTGTTTCTTTTGACAATACGATATTACTGAACGACTCCAAGTTATGGAAAAGAGGAATTGAAATTGGATGCTAGAAAGCGGATATTGCGCTGATCAGCTAACCTAACTCGCATATGTGTTTAAGTACAATAAGAATGGTATGGAACAGGCAGCCCTGCTTCCCAGCAGAAGGTAGGAGTTTGGGCAGCCACGGGGCAATTTGCATTGTTGGAGGCAATAAATAGTTAATTTCAGAGTGTATTTTCACTTGCTGCAACTAAGGGTCCACTCATGTCAAGTTGAAGTAAAAAACACTAAAAGTGAGGTATGTTGTCTGGCAGTAAACCTGCAGGAACCTGTAGCTGTAGTTGTTGCTACAGAAATTCCAATAGGATCGTTTGATGAGGATAGTTTTCACATTAGATGGGACTAGTCTGTAGTCCAGCGTACCAAGTTAAAAGGGTTTAATACTTTTGTGAGAGTGCTTTTAAATCACGTGGCCACACCCCTACTCAAATTGTATTCTTGTAGCACAAATTTCTTTGCTTATATTGAGTTAAGCCCTTGATTAGCGTTGAAACTACTAGACATAATTTAATTAATTAAAATAAATTAAGTGTATACTTCCATGTTTGATGGACTTAATAATGATGACAATTAACGCAAATGATGAATTGTTGTCATACATAAAAATTTCTACTTTCTACTCACGGCATCTCGGATCAAAAACACGAATCCAAAGCCGGATGAGAGCATGAATATTGCTTATATAAAAGGGCCTTTGATAAAATGGGGCAGGAGGACCTTTTAAATCCATGGGCCTCGGGCCCTTCCTCGTAATTGGCTATCAGCCAAATTTTTTTTTTTTAAACAAACGATATTATCTAGACTAAGAAGAGGGTGATGGGCTAACATTAATGTGGTTCAAATTCACCGAGAATTGAACATAAAATCTCTTACATACAAATAAAAAAATATCATTAAATTATAATATTAAGTGGCATCAGCCAACCATTTAGCTTCATTTATTTCTTCTTTGTTTACACTCCTCTACAAATAATTGCGACTCAAAAGAAGGTCCCAGTCACTGCATATTCTTTGACGGACTCAGCAGTGGCCCACCATGAAAGATTCTAAAGTGCCAGGGCCCCCGCCAGCCAACAAATATGTAAAAAAGATCTAAACAACAAAAAAGTTGAAGCTAAAGTTCACAATATTACGAATTTATCTATAACTACATTTTTACAAAGGCTAAATAAGTCATTTTCGAGTGACCATGAAATTTTTGGAGTGTAAGTAATAACATCTTTGACGTGTAAAATATCAATACTCTCTGTAAAAGAAATGAATAAGAAAGGGTGAAGATGTTATATTCAAAATCTTCACGTGAGAAACAAATAAAATTCAAACTTCCTTCTTTCCTTTGTCTTTATAATTTTATTCAACTTCAAAAGTGGTTAGTGTAATTTACCCAAAAATCAAGAGTTTGGTTTTTTACAATGTAGCAGTACTAAAGTGAAATGCAACTACTGTACTTAAGTAAATATCTTCCTGAGATTATATTAATCATAAATAAATAAGTTCACAATGAAGTTGAATAGAATAAATAAACAAAATTTGTCTTGTCATTTAGGATATGAGTTGTGTTAGAAATTAGAATGCCTATGAATTTTGTTTAAACCAAAGAAAAAAACTTTTGAAAGTTTAATACGGAAGCCTAAAACCTAAATCCTTTGGGGTTACCTCAAGTGATGACTAAAGATAAGAAATAAACTAGAATTAAGTATTTTTGAGGGGTTTGAATTAAGTTGGGTAATAGTATAATTTTTTATCCCCCTCAAACATTGCTTGAACCCCAATAAGCTCGAATCTCCTCGAGTGGTTGTTTTTCTAAAACTCCAAAAAATGGGCTAAATGAAAAATCTACAATACTCTGCCGCTTGAAACTCTTAAATTCAATTAAATAATTAACCAAAAAAAAATTGGACAAAATTAATTGTTTTTCAGAATTAGGTATCAAAATTTTATCTAATTCTTCCTATTTGTAGACTTTCCACTATATTCACGACCACAATTCACTTTCTTTCTAAGCCTCAAAATTATAGGCCTTTTTCAGGTAAATAAAAGCTTACCTTAACATTTAAAAGTTAAAACACCACCAAATATCAATTAATTTTTAGGAAAACTAATGAAAAAGATTTGAAAACTTTGAGTTTTAACATAAAAGGTAAAATGAATAGTATCAGGATTGACTTTTTACTTTTTAATGTAAAAAATATGATTTTTTGTTAAAATAAACAATACCGAAAATTTTTCGTTAAAATTCCTTTAATTTTTTTCATTTTCTGTTTTTCTTGGTTATAAAGTTAGCCCATTTTTAAATTTTAAATTGACCCCTGAAGCGACACACCACAAAAAATTACAGAATAAAACTTGTTGTCAATATTACCCCCAATCTGGATCCATCTCTATTACTCCCATCCCATCACACCACACACCAACGTGGACCCCTCTACGAAGGTAATGGACCCCACAAAAAACCTACCTAAAAAAGAGATTTTACTGTAAGTCGAGAGAAACTTTAAAAAAAATATTTAAACTAATTGTATTATTATATTTAATATATCGGACCGTATTCTCCGCACACAAAAAGATTGCTGCACCAAGAGGAAAAAAGTCACCCGACCGTCCAAACCACTCATCTCCTCACTGCTCCCCGCCACGTGGTTCGCAACCTTTCAAACCAGGTCGGTCACTGTGGACCAGAACCATTTCAAATTTGCCCCGAACCACCCGGTTCCGGACCCGAATCTCCAGCCTCGAGCTAATCAACAAAAATCAACGGCCCAGATCTGATCTCGTTTCCTGCAACCTTATATATCCACGCTTTTTTCCAACCCCCAAAACCCTACTCACCTTCCGTGTTATTATTTCGGTTCACTCGTCTGGGATTTTTGGTGTGATTTTTATTTACTTCTTTTGAACTTTTTCGGTTTCGGTGGCCATGGCCGAGGAGAAGAACGCCGGATCGCCGGTGGAGCACGAGCCATCGCTGTTGGAGAAGATCCACGGCGGCGATCACGATTCCTCGTCGTCGTCTTCTTCCGACTCGGATAACGAGAAATCGGAGAAGAAGGCCGAGTCTGTGACGACCAAGGTCTTCCGGATTTTCGGCCGGGAGAAGCCGGTTCACCATGTGCTCGGCGGTGGAAAGTGTACGGACATCTATTCTCTCTCTTAAAGCCTTTACTTTCCCAATTAGTAGAAATGAATATATGTATGTTTGATATGTGAGTAGTGATTTAGGGTTTTAGGAAGTGTGGATTTTTGTCGGTTGTATGTTGATCTGGGATTTTAGATGGTTTTCAGCTGTGTTTGGAAGCTGAGAAAATTTCTGAACCGATTGAAGTTTTGCTTTGATTATCTATCTGTAGTGGTCTACCGTATGAGCAGAGTAGTTAAGTTATTCAGTTTCTTTTCGGGATAGTCCCGATCGGCGAAGTTGATCAATATACTAATTACTTTATTAAGTTTTGGATTCCTTGTATAATATTGCATTAGACTTTAGATTTCAGATTTTAATATTGCTGAATGTTGCAGCTGCTGATGTATTTTTGTGGAGAAACAAGAAGGTTTCGGGTGGAGTTCTCGGCGGAGCCACCGTGGTCTGGGTCCTTTTTGAGTTGCTTGAGTACCACCTGCTTACTCTTGTTGCCCACATTTTGATTGCTACCCTTGCAATCTTGTTCCTCTGGTCCAATGCCCATACTTTTATCCACAAGTAAGATGCTCGGGCTTTCCAATTTGATTGTTTCTTCGTCTGATGCTTTTGTTCGATCTTAATGTAATATATGGTTATGTTCGGATCATTGCGTAATGGGTTAATAACTTTGCTTGTGTAGGACTCCTCCTCGTATTCCAGAAGTTCGTCTTCCTGAAGAACCATTCCTGCAGGTTGCATCTGAGCTGAGAGTTGTAATCAACTGTGCTTTTGCACTCCTTCACAATATTGCATCTGGGAAAGACTTGAAGAAGTTCCTTGCTGTAAGAACATTTGATCTCTATAACCCTTTTATACAGGCTTCCCAGTCAGTTTACGGTGACTAGATTGGTTGCTTTTATTCAATAGAAATTTCAGTCAGTCTCATGGGTTAATAATCATTTAGAATTTGTGCTATGCTAAGTTTCGTACCTTAATTTACCTAGGTTTTGTTGATTTTGTTGTACGGTTTTGTTTAATTGTTACTTTAACGATGTACCGTTGTTTTTAGGTTATTGCTGGCCTGTGGGTTCTTTCGGTTGTGGGCAAATGGTGTAACTTCCTGACCTTGTTTTACATATGTAAGGACCATGGAAAACTTGTGTGCACTTTCGATGCCTATTTATATTATTGTACTGAATTTTCGCCTACTAATGTATGACCCTCATTTTACAGCCTTTGTTTTGCTGCACACCGTGCCCGTCATTTATGAGAAGTACGAAGACAAGATCGACCCACTTGCGGAGAAGGTGACAATCGAATTCAAAAAGCAGTATGCCGTGTTTGATGCCAAGGTTTTGAGTAAGATTCCGCGTGGTCTGAAAAACAAGAGGGCTTAGAAAGCTTGGGGGTGTTTTGTTGTGTTCCAAAGCTCTAGGTTTCATAGTTGAGCTTCCCATTCTGTTGCAAGTGTTTTGGATTTGTAATTTGAATGACTATATTCATGTGGTCGTCAGTTTCGAGAATTAGGTTTTGTTCTTACGTAATCGTGGGAAGCCATTAAACAGCACCTTAGCCATATGTTAATTATGACGACTTTATGTTATTCAACGCTGCGTGTACATGGGTTGTCGATTAATATTTGAACACTCGTGGTGTATGTTATTTCATGCTTGGTTTTCTTTTTCGTTGTGAGCATATGATGTCTTGGTGGTTTTGTGTTAATTTTGCTTGTGTTTCAAGCATGCGAGTTTTTGGTGTTTGGTTCAAGTACATAAGTTTTGGTGTTTGGATGAAGTGGAAGAGTGCATTGGATGTATTGTGCGATGGGTGTATGCCACTAAAGTTTAAGAGAGAATTTTGTAGGACGGTAAAAAGGCCAGCAATGCTTGATGGTACGAAATGTTGGGTAGGGAAGTATTAACACGTACTCAAAATGAGTAGCGGAGATGAGAAAGCTTAGTTTGATGTGTGGGGCACACAAGAAATGATAAGATTAGGAACGAGGATATTTGAGGTAAATTAAGAGTAGCAGAAATTGAAGCATATTCCAAGTAAATTAGGAATAGCGGAAATTGAAGGTGAGAAAAATCGGTTAAGGTGGTTTGGACATATAAAACAAAAACCTGCAGACGCTCTGATTAGAGGATGCAATTACAAGACATGTTCAGGGCCAAAAGGGTAGAGGAAGATTTGGACGGAGATTCTAAGAAAAATCTTGGACTACTTAGATCTAACAGAAGATATGGTAAAAAACCGAGCACAATGACGTTTTAAGATTCATATGGCCGACCCTAATTAGTGGGATAAGACTTCTGTTGTTGGATATAAGGAAATGAGTGGTTGGTTCGTAACCGCTTCCAAAACTTCTCGCAATCTTATTATAATTTAGCGCTGGATTATTTCCATCTGTGTTAAAAGAGCGGCAAGGATTTAGCACAAGGTGCCTTGAAACAACAGGATTGCTTATTAATAGGCAGTAAGGATTGTTCACCGAAGATACAAGTGCCAATTAGATCTGACCGACCTTAGACATAAATTGAATCGTTTCAAGTCGTCATTGTATTTAGGTTTTGCAATCGTCTGAGAGTTACAGGCCCCAAACCTAAAATTACCAGGCAACCATGCACAAACTGGTATGGGTAAAAAGAATTGATTGAACAAAGATTGCGCGTCTACAAAATCAAATAATGATCTATACCTTTGATTAATTACACGATACACCGCCGCAATTTCAATATCTAGGAAGCATTCTTGAGCCGTATGGATTGCTTTCTGACCATGTGAGAGGAACTGTTGAGAATTCGGAATCAGAATGCTCCGACCGAAAATTACTTCTTGAGAAACCAGGCTCAGACCCGCTAGTTGTCGTCCTGTGGTCGGGATCCGGACCCGTGTGTGCCTTGCTTGGAGTTCTATATGAATCTTCGTCAGATCTGCCTGAACCGTCTGCCAACTCCCTTCTCTCCCTTTCTTCAGTTTCCTTGAGAAGAAAATCAACCCACAGATCTGCAAAGGACTGGACTCGGTACGGAACAAAGTCAGGGGAAGAGTCCATGAACGCAGAAATAATTTGAATTCAAAAACTAATGTAGAACGATGCATCGACGAAAACCTTATGCAAGGTAGAAAACCATATGCCAATTAATCTCTTAATCGAAAGGAGACAAAAAGTACCTGGTTATCAGCAGCTGCATTTGCAGATAATCCAGCTGAGCTGCCTCCCAAAAGTCCCCCAACAAGGCGCCCGGGCAGAGAGAAAACTCCACGAACAACACCTTTTCCTGCACCTTGAGAGACACCTATTCTCTGCTTGTCTTCATCAGAGAATCCCAGCATGCGAGCCATAAGATCCAGAACCTGAAGAGCCACATCAAAACTACATGAGTCTGGTTACTTAAAATAAAAGGAGATAACCAGGTTTAGAGGGCACAAAACTATTGTCTTGTGTCTGTGGTGCATAACACTTGGTTGGTTTCAGGGAATTAACCAACGAAAAGTTATTATATTCTAGCAGAAACTGAAGAAAACAGTACGAAAACTTTTGGTAGTGCCCCTCACCATAGCTAGTCTAAAAAAATCTTCATACCTCTTTACTGTGGTTTCTCTGGAAGTAGGTCACCAGTAATTTGATCACAATGCGTCTGTGAAAAAAACCATTCTTCATTAATCCTCTTTTAATGAAACAGCATATAAATAAAGTATGTAAATAAAAAATAAACCAATAATCCTTAATGACAATAAAAGAAAGCACTTCTCTGAAAAAGTAAAAAGAAAGAAGGAAATAAAAGAGGGGGGCCTATACTCAAGACACGAGCCATAACTGAAAATTGAAGGCCAAACAAACACCAATACTCTACCTACCTAAAACCCAATAGAAGGCCACCTGAAAAGTTAAACAGACCAACCTGTCAACAAGATAATCTGAATCTACCGACATCCTATTAAGCCTGGTCATGCTCTGCTCAACAGCTCGGCGTAATTTTGCATTGTCTTCCTCAAGTTTATTTACTCTGCTTTTCCAATCTACTACTATATTTTCAGCTTGTGAAAGCTTGGACAAAATTTCTTCCTTTTCCTTCTTTGATGCTTCCGCCTGATGATCCGCTTCCTGGTAGAATCATAAACATTTAAGCTCCGATATGCCTATGCCTGTGTGTGTGAGAGAGAGAATGTGTGTGTGTGTGTAGGTAGGTGTGTGGGGTGGACTCCAGTTTTATGCATGTTAAACATTGTAAACTTAAATAGTAGCAACCTCAGAATATACAGAGCTTAAATTCGTGTAAATGATGCAACTTTATATGATATAATCATGCAAGGAATAATCTTCTTGTTCTTGTCGTCAATAAGATTATCCTCAAAAAACCAAACAAAGGAGCATGATTTGCATAATCAGAGTGATGGTATACCAATGTAATAAATGTACTGCAAGAAATATTATATAACATGAAGCAAACTAGAAATTGCATACTCAGACGAAATCATTTTGAAAATACAAAGGAAAAGAAAGCAATCATACTTTCAAGAGCCGAGAAAGCTTAGCTGACTCTTCTCTTGCTCGAGACAAATCTCCTTCTAAATGTTCCTAAACATAGAAGGAAACTAGCATCAAAACAATAATCTGGGGATTTGTACATCAACACAAAACATGCCAAATGCCTTCCTTGATAATACAATTGGCACACAACCAAAATTAACATTTATTACCTTAGCTTCAATTTCAGCATAGTACTGACCAAGAGCAGTTTGAAGATTCAAAAGTTCAACATTTTTGGCATCTATTGTGCTCATACAGCTTTCGAGTCTTTTATTTACATCATCAATAACTTCCTTTGATTTCTGAATTTCATTGTTGTTGCTCATCTTGAATTGGTCCTGATTTGCTATTGCCTGCTTCAAAGCTTTCTCCAAATGTATTATTTGAGCTCTTTGATATTCGTTACTTTCTCGGAGTTCTTCAATAATTTTGTTGTCTTCGTCCATTTTTTCAGACTCTTCAGATTCCTAGAGAAAGTATAAGCCATAAGGTAAAATAAGTCATTAATTTTGCATGACATTTCATTTAGGGGGTACTGGATGTAAAACGCACCAAAAATGTTTTCCGTGCAATAGAAAACAGTATACATAAACAATGTGGTCAAGCTAAAAGTTCAGCATCCGGACTACCCAGCTTATTGTAAGCACTAAATAAAATCATGCTTGTAAACAGAATTACGCAAACAAAGTTGTGGAGTTCTTTTCTAAGTTTCTACGAAGGGAATATTTAACAATAAAACAATGATAAAGATATAAAGACTCAATGAACAAGAGGTCCATCTTGAACCTGATTCATAGATCAACACAGAATTAAACTACAAATCTGTCATCTTAATTTAAATATAGAAAGTTCTGTCCTATTCCTACCCCACAAAAGCTCCCAGATTTTGTGCCGTCTTTTCCAACTCCCTTTCTTCCCATCTCAGTCATCTCATCTCTCTTACCAATTACAGATAATGAACAATTGAAAGTTCCGTCCTATTACTAGCCCACAAGAGCTCCCAGATTTAGTGCAGTCTTTGCCAACTCCCTTTCTTCCCGTCTCAGTCATCTCATCTCTCTTACCAATTTACAGATAATGAACAATCTCTAGATGCTGGAGACATCTACCTCAAAACATATCCCAAGAACTCCCATCTTATATCTACCCCCGAGCCTATCCCAAGAGTTCCCTTTGTCTTATAATAATCTGGAAATTCTTCAACAATAGTGAATATATAATATTTGCTGAAGATGATATGGAGTGTCAAAGTTCATATATTAGCAGAAATATCATACAAAAACAAGCATAGGTCCATCTATCATTAACAGTCATTAGACTTTCTGCTAGCCCGCAGTCACTACCTATTGTCCCCTTCATTAAATTTAATTATGAGAGTGCATTAGAGAGAATAATCCACTGAAAAATATCCTCAATCACAATCCCATCAATTTCATAGTCAAATGGATCACAATGGAAATAATAAATATTTTTCATGCAATATCATATGTCATGCACCACAATGCAAATAATGAATGTTTGCAAGACAAGTAACCTTTTCTAACAAATGCTGTTTAAGGCGTGACAATTGTTGCAATGCTTTGTCCCTTTCAAGACATGTTTCCTTCAAATTTTTATCAAACTCTCGTAACGAATTCTCCATTTCTTCCTTTCCAGGAAAACTTTCTGAAGATTCTACCGTCTGCACAAAATTTTAAAATACTGATAATAAGCAGAAGAATTGCTGTCAAAGTGCAAAGAACTGAGTTATGTTACCATGCATAAACATATTTAATACAGTAAAAACACACGACCCCACCCACACCTAATACTCAAAGGGAGAGGGATTAGGAAATACGATGCCATCCTATTGCAGGAAAAAAAGTAAAGGTTGTATTCCCCAAAAAAATTCTCAAAAACGGGATTACCTGCATTTCACTTGTGGTCCTGCTCACTTTCAAAGCACCCTCAAGTTCATTTTTCTCCACCTATGCAATGACATAGTATTAGGGTTGATTGTCAAAGTAACAAAAACTCTCATAAAAAATTTACGACAAAATAAAGCACTATTTAGCAACCTTAAGACTGTTATTTTCCTTCTGCAGGTTTGCAATTAACCTTTTCAAACTCTCTGCACCATTATTTGCATTTTCATCCTCCCATCTATTCAACTCCATTTGCAGTCGATTTATATCAGCCATTTTCTCATTCAACTCATTGCTTATTTTGCTAATCTCGACGGAGGTCTGCCAAAAGAAAGTACATGCATACCAAAGACAGGTCAGAGCACCAAAAAGAGGAACATACATGTACATGTATAGCTGCCCCCCATAAATCTAGCCCTTGATGTCTGAAATAAAGCACAGAAATCTTTTTGGATATTTCCAAATTAAAATGGTAATGATGCAGAGTAGAAGAAACCCGCATAAATTACACATACACATGGGTAGATAGATACAAATGGCTAGTGCAAAAATAATGAGCAGTCAAGAGCTCACAATAACCATACAGAACCGAAATAAAGGCATTTGGTAAAAAATATATGCATCTAATATCAATGTCTCGGTCAAAATTTGAAACTCACCTTTTCTCTATCCAACTTCAGAAATTTGAGCTCTTCCTGGATTGCTTCATTCAATTTCTGTTGTTCTGCGAATCAACGGAGATTAAATAAAAAAAATTAAAAAAATGTTCAAGATGACTTGTAGAATCCCTTCTGAATCTTCGCATAGCAGTGTACCTTGTAACTTTCGATGTACATTTTCCGACTGATTGCGTTCTTTTTCAAGTTCCATCCGCAATTTTTTCATCTCAGCAGTAGCTAGCACTGCTGCTGGGGACCTATTATTCTCTTCTTGTAAATCTGCAAGCTCCTAGAAGGCATTTATACGTCTGTCGTCAAGTTCTTTCATCATTACAAGAAAAATAACATACTGGGGATCTAAAAAATAAATTCGAATTCTAACTACTCCCAAAACTGCTCTAGATAACTATTATGGGCTTCAGTCTCTACAGAGTTCCGGGCTTTATCTTATTCTAGTATGTGGTTAGATTGGAAAGCTTTTATAATCTAGGTTGTGTGGTGTATGTTTATGTCATAGTGGATAGTGCCTTAGAATATATGCTTCTATGATTTTTTTTTTTAATACCGTTTCTATCTTAGTTGTGGCCATTTTGTCCACTCCTTGTGTAATTTTATCGTTTCATCATTTTTTGTTTCTGGAAACAGATTATATAGAAAGAAAAATCAAACACTATTGGAAAAAGGAGACAGGTAGATCTAACTGAAAAAGAAAAGAATACAAGGTGCATTACCCTTTCACTCCCTTGAATATCTGAAAGCCGAGAAATCCCATTGCTTATATCATCTTGTGTATGGACAACACCATTCTGTTTCTGATGTCCAGAGTGTCCAATTTTTGCTGGACTTGTCACTTTATGCTGTCTGTTGGGCAACTGATTACTGCTTCCCTGAGTCAATTTGAGGCTGACTTAGCCAATTATCAGAGCTCAAGGACAACCAATGACAATAAGACAACTAAATAATTTTTGCTAACTCAATAAAGTAGCACATGTGAAATTAATAAACTATATGGAAGCAATTAATCCACTTCGTAAAGGGGTTAAGGATCTGGAACTCTGCTATGGCAGTTAAACTATACAACTCTGGATTCAACTACTTTATTAATGCCCTTCTTATTAAATGTTCAGATAACTAACATGCAGACCAAATAAATAACAAGTAATCAGTTTTTTCTGACCACTAAACCTCGTAACATATGATAACAGATGTATCATAAAGAAAGTTTATGATTTGATTGAAGCTAACCACTAAGTACTGGCAAACTTACTGAACAGATTCATTGCAATCAAATGTTAATGATGACACAAGTAGACTTTGTCATAAGTTCATCACAACTACCTTGAGCACGTTGACTCCATTTGCAGCTGCTTTGTGATTTTCGTTTCTAGATGCATTCAGAGATGCAGTAGTTGAGTCCAGATTCTGTTTCAATAAGCCATTTTCTGTACTCAGTCTGAAAGTTTGATCCTGTCAAACGTGAGGGCTTCAAATGTTAAAAAGGCATGCTGTAATGTATTTTATCAAGATGCCACTCCATACCGAATATAAGGTGCACAAATCCAATTAGAGATACCTCCATCAAACACAATAAACAAAAAGGATGAAATTGATAGTATAATTTCATAGAGTCATCTGGGTACCTCTTTTTCCTTTAACAGAGCTGCATAGTTTTTTGATAATGCTTTTATTTCTGCCTCGGATTCTTGAAGCCTCTTAATTTCCGCTTTGTATTGTTCAATCTAAGAGAAAAGGGAAAAAATGCAGATCAGAATATCATCACATACTCCATCTGATGAAACAAACCAAATAACAGCTGCGAAAGACGAGGGGTGCAAAAAAGTCAACATGAACAGTGACCATTGATGATGATAATAAAATATGGAACAAGACTCCTCTAAGAATCAACTTAATGTTTCGTTATAGATAGATTTCTTGACATGAACTCAGCTTCCGCTAAAATACATTTAGTGGTGTACCTACTTGTATTAAAATTTAAATTAATGTCAAAATTAACAAAAACAACATACAAAAGAGTGAATGACTCTGAAACCCATTCATCCGCGCAGACACTAGACAGAATGCTAAAATCATATCCATATTAAACGTCACAAACTAAAGGGCCTTCCTCGGGAAAATGAAGAATAAGAAAACTTATACTTGGTGCATGGATGCCAGGCCATATAGGCAAATATCTTAGGCCTCCTATAACCGCTGCTGCCTCATAAGTTAGATAAAATGTTGACCCTCACACTTCTTATTGACAATTCGGCTTCGGGGCCTGTATCAAGGCTTATGAGAATATTCGTGCATTCACAGCAATGCACTATAGTTGTGTAAAGTTTAGCAAATAAATACATCAATTTTTGAATTACTGACACCTACTAACAGGAAGTATCCAACTTCTGTATTTTGAAAAACATAATCATCCCACTCACTAATTACTACACATAATACCCCATTCAAACTCCATTGCTCACAACCTAACCCCGCAAATTAATTAGAGACTCCCATTTCAATACGAATATAAACCACCATTTGCAAATCTACCTCCCTTTCGAAGTTGGAATTTGTACGCCACACGCAGATGCCAAAAGATTCAATGGCTCACTATGATAATAACCAAATTTTCAGCAAAAAACACATAATCCTAAATCCAAACTCATCGAAATCGATCGAAGCATTCATTATTAACAGCTAAAAAATTCCCAAACCCAAACATAAACCAAATTACACAGATTACCAAGAACAAAAAAAATCACAAACCTCGGGACTAAATGGGAAATCGATGCCATTGGGGATCGGAGAGCGCGAGGGGGACTTGGAATGGGCGAAGCTGTGGGAATTCCTCCGATCAGATAAGGAAGAAGCTTGGCTTCCATTGATAGCGTAGATCTCGTACTCTTCGTCGTCGTCTTCGTCGTCGTGCACGTCCTGCGCCATCTTGTTGAGATTCTCCTTCAGGTTCGCAATCGTGCTCCACATCTTTCAAAACCCTCGAAAAAACCAGCGAAAATTCAAATATCCGCGGGTGCTTTATCTGAAGAAATCGGGCGCCAAAATCGTTGGAAAGTCGGAGGTGAAACTTCTTGGACTGGGGATTGAAATTTGGGATTTGGGTAGATCTGAGGGGGGAGAGGAAGAAGGAGCGAAGCCTTAGCCAAGGGGTGGAATTTCGTAATTAAAGTTTGGTTTTTAATTTTATAGTTAGAGTACACGTTGTGTAACTTATGAAATGGTGAAGCAAGAGCAAGCAATTTTTTTTTTTTCAATGCTTTCTGAACACGGACATTGAAAAATCCCTTCAATTAAAATGGTTAAAATTGCTTATGAAAGAGAGGAGTAGCAAAGATAGATTTGTTATGCCACGGAGAAAAAAAAATGCATTTTCAACGTAGTTAGCAATCCAACTAGCAAATAGAAGAATTAGCAAATGATATATATTTTTTTAGTAAACTGGCATAACATTAACCAAGGCAAGAAGCTGATATTATAATGAAAGCCCAACAAAAGGCAAACAAGAGAAAAGAAACTATATCAATCGAGAAGATCTAATGGGTGAAGATGGAATTCCATGATACAGACGTTGCACCAAGTACGAAACCGTCATCCATGAACACCCAACAAGACTTATATACTAGGGGGCATGGTAAATTGTCTTTATCTAGAATATGAACAAGCGAAGATGGGGGTTTGTTGACCCAAATACCATCTCTCATCACTGCGTTTTTGGGCGACGCCATGAAATCTGCCGCCAAATTTGCTGACCTAGGGATCCAGGACCAACAGCACGAGAGGAACCACTTATTAGCATTCAAGATTTTCCTTAAGATAGGAAGAGCTTCCTAACTACTATTCTTCGAAGAATTTTGAAGACATAATATTGTTTCTTTTGAATCAAACTCCAGCACAATATCTTTCAAACCTTGTTGTTTCGCAAACAGACAGCCCTTATAAGCAGCAATAGATTCAGCTACAATAACACTAGAGGTTTATGGTGATTATAAATAGAAGTCACAAATTCTTACCCGGTATTACAAATAGAAGTCACAAATTCCTAAGTGTTTTTCGCAATTTTCTTCTATGGTGATTATAGTAACTATTTTCGTGGAGTGAGGTATAAACTTTCATCTACTCTTTATGATCTTCAATGGTATGATATATTTGTGCATTGGTTGTTGTTTTAGAGTCGAGTGTTTAGAACCCTAGAAATCCAGTTTTTTCCAGTGATTTTGGTCAGTTTTCCTGCTATAATTGGTTGTGAACCTAGTTATGAAAAGTGTTTCCCTTGTTGAGCTCTAGCTACCACGTGAATTTGAGCTCATTTGGTCAAGCCTGAAAATTTGGATTTCTCATACCTTCCACCACGGCTGCCATCATGCATGGCATTACGTGTAGCCTAGTCACGAGTTTCCCTTAGTACCAGAGACCTTCTAGTGACCTTTGTGAAATTGTGTCTAGCTCCTAAGATTCAATTGTTTAGTGTAGTGATCAAATTGGACCCCACTTGTTTGTATGATTGGTGGAGATCCAACTATTAGATCGTTGTCAATTTGTTATATGTTGTTGTCGGAGAGTTGAGACAACTTATTGGACTTGTCTTTATTAACGTGTTGTTTCGGGTGATGTACATCTTGGTTCACGTGCAAGTGGCACTTGGTCTTGTTTTGTGTGTCGGTCTTACTAAGTTACCTAAGTGGTGTATTGTGTACTGTATTAGGTTCCTTGGAGCAATGGTGGTGAATCCGGAATTTCGAAGGATTCAAGTGAGTGATCTTAATATTATGTGATACGATTATTACCCATGAAAGCTCCCATGTTAATATACTTTGGGGATATGACATGAATTTATAAAAGTTTTCTATTAAAATGTTGCTTTTAAATTCAATCATCGATCTATTTTATGAAATGTATTTTGATTGTGCATATTTGAAACGTTTGTGAGATGTGAATGACTTTAACATCATGTTTTATGGTTATTACTCATGAAAATGTCCTTGTTACATACTATGTGGATATAACATGGAGTTACAAATGATTTATGAAAATGCGTGCTACTATGAAACGGTTTATATGATAGTGTTATCGAAAATATATCTATCTTATATTTCAAATGATTGTGAACTGAGAGGGCTGGTAAAGGACCGTTAACCTAGTGTAATGGTGTAATATGGCATCGAGTCTGCACCATGTAATGGTGTGATACATAGATTGTCCGGCTTGGCTAATCCGCATTGGAGCCATACTATTTAAGGGTTGCGCTTGGTTAATCTGCATTAGGCAACCCTAGGATCGTGCTTGGTTATTCATCAATGGGTGATCCTTATTACTTAGGTATGTCCATACATACTTTAGGGGTGATCATTCTTGGTTAATCCACCTACCAGTGTTCTTAGGAGTGGTTTTGCTTTAATTCGCATTGGGGGACCACTTCACTTCCTATTCAGTTACCTATTGTAGGCTTCAACTGAGTTGTGTCTCTCTATAGCCTAATATTCTATCACACATATGAAAGAAGAGATTGAAGGCATGTGGGCACAATCTAGAAATAGATGATTGAATCAAACGGTTTACATGATAGTGTATCTAAAATGAACGGATTCAAATGTGACTCATTCCTACTCAATGCAAAAGAGAGAGAATGATGTGTCATTCCTACACAACTTCGGTTTGTGTGATGACTAATAATTATCTCGAAAGACGTATGGTGAGATGCGGAATTGAAGAACCATTTCTATACGTATTTAATGAGGCATATGTTGGTTAAATTATGAAACAACGAATGGATCCTTTTGATCATTCGAAAAATGATGAAAGGCGAGTGGTGAGTCACAATCTGAAGAAGAATGATACAATGATAAGGACGGTGATCAAAGTGACGGATTGATCTAGTATTCAGAGGCTAGTCTTGTGTAGACGCAACTAATACTTTTACATTTTAACCATTTGATTTTACTTATAATCACATATGTTGTATTATTGTCAGTCACATACGCTTCACAACTTATTCGAGTTTTGCTTTGCCCGGTGCGCCATTCCTACGACACAGGGTTGTAGGGTTGTTTTGCAGAGTAACTGGTAGCGGTTAGAGAAGAGGATCTCAAGTTATGTAGCTGCTGTGGTACAGTCGAGAATAGTATTTGTTCCATTTATTGTAAGTTATTGCCGTTGAAGCTCTGATGTATATTGTATGTAAGAGTCTAGTTATTCTATATATTATATATGTTGTACCACTACTATCCTATTGTCATATGTTGATTTTGAACATATCTCGGAATAGGAATGTGACAAAAGAAGATGTTCGTTTTCCATTTTTTTTAGTTTCCTCCTCTATTTCACTCGATTTCGAACATATCTCAGAATTAGAATGTGACAAAAGAAGAAGTTCATTTTCCATTTTTTTTTAGTTTCCTCCTCTTTCACTCGCTAACGAATAAGTGGTATGAAATATATGTTTAGAAAATTATGTGTGGTTTAAGTGGACGTATGGCATGAAATTGGAAATGATACTACTGGTTCAACTCACCTTTAAATATGATGTATTGTCTAATTTTCATCCAAAAATAGTTGAAATGACACAAGATATTCATTTTATAGTGTTCTAGAATAATTGTGATTGTTATGCATGTAAACAAGAGTGTTTTTTTTTTTTTCAATGCGTTTGGAACACAGGTATTATATCAAATGTTATTATGCACATTAAAAGATATCTCCAATTAAAATGGTTAAAATTGCTTATGAAAGAGAAGAGTAGTAAAGATAGATTTGTTATGCCACGTAGAAAAA
Source organism: Cotoneaster glaucophyllus (assembly GCA_036320875.1). NCBI lineage: Eukaryota > Viridiplantae > Streptophyta > Magnoliopsida > Rosales > Rosaceae > Cotoneaster > Cotoneaster glaucophyllus. The sequence continues at coordinate 15,868,400 of CM070070.1, read as the reverse complement.
AACTGCATTTTCAACATAGTTAGCAATTCAACTAGCAAATAGAAGAATTAGCAAATGATATATATTTTTTTAGTAAACTGGCATAACATTAACCAAGGCAAGAAGCTGATATTATAATGAAAGCCCAACAAAAGGCAAACAAGAGAAAAGAAACACATCAATTGAGAAGATCTAATGGGTGAAGATGGAATTCCATGATACAGACGTTGCACCAAGTGCGAAACCGTCATCCATGAACACCCAACAAGACTTATATACTAGGGGGCATGGTAAATTGTCTTTATCCAGAATATGAACAAGCGAAGATGGGGGTTTGTTGACCCAAATACCATCTCTCATCACTGCGTTTTTGGGCGACGCCATGAAATCTGCCGCCAAATTTGCTGACCTAGGGATCCAGGACCAACAGCACGAGAGGAGCCACTTATTAGCATTCAAGATTTTCCTTAAGATAGGAAGAGCTTCCAAACTACTATTCTCCGAAGAATTTTGAAGACATAATATTGTTTCTTTTGAATCAAACTCCAGCACAATATCTTTCAAACCTTCTTGTTTCGCAAACAGACAGCCTTTATAAGCAGCAATAGATTCAGCTACAATAACACTAGAGGCTCTAAAAGATGACATGCTGGCTGCCACAAACTTTCATTCGGCATCTCTTACCATAATTCATGCACAAGCTTGTTTAGTTCTGCAATTTCAACTTGCATCAACATTAACTTTAAATGATGTATGTTCTGGAGATAACCAACATTTTCTTTGTGTCCTAGTGTTTTGGTTTTGATGATTCTCAATTTGACCACCATTTTGGCCTCAAAATATGTTCTATAAGCACAAGATATAGCCTGTATAACCTGGATTGGTGAAATAATTTTTATGATTGAAAATTAAATTACATCTAGTTTTCCATATTAACAAGTAAAAGCAATTTGGGCCATAACATTTGCCTTCTCCTTTTTGTTACCCATCTCAGCAAACAATATCGTATTTAACAATCTCCAAAAGTTGTAATATCATTTTTATTCATTTTATAATTAAGTTGTCCCCCGAACCAGATTCGGTCCACCCAAGGACAAAGCAGGAGCATGTGTTCAACGGACTCCTCTTGCTCATTGCAAATAGGGCACATTGGAGTGTTTGATAAATGTTTTTTTTTTTAAGATTTACTCTTGTAGCAATAGCCCCTCTCAAAACTCTCCAAATGAAGTTTTTGATTTTGGGAGGGCCTCTAACTTCCAAATTAATTTCCATACTTGATTGTTTATCAGAAATGATGAAGAAGGACGACGGGGTTTGATTCTGACTTCTTTGTCATGTAGCCAATGATACCTCGATTTCACAGTATAATTTCCTTTTTTTTATCCACAAGCCAAATTAGCCTATCTTCGTTTTGATTATCCCCAATTTGCAGCTCCTTTATCTTTACCTGCTCATGATCTGGAATTTGCGAACTTGTTAAATCCAATTGCCATTCTCCCATGTCTTGACATATTATAGTATTCACTCTTTGATTTATGTCAATTTCAGTACCTTCAATTGGAGTTGGATGTCCTATTGGTAGTGAGGGCAACCACCGATCCATCAATAGTCTGATGGAATTACCTTTTCATTACATGCCAGTGAGCACCTTTAAGTAATACCTCTTTTCCTTCTAAGATGCTTGCCCATGCTCAAGACACTCTGCTTTCTTTTTTAGCTTCCAAGAATGAGGTATTAGGAAAGTACTTATCTTTCAGTACTATGACCCATAACGAATCAGGGTCATGAATTATACGTCAACATTTCTTAGCAAGCAAAGCTAAATTGAACTCATGAAGATTTCTGAAACCCATTCCACCTTGTTGCTTAGGTAAGCCAAGATATTCCCAACTTACCCAATGAACTTTCTCTTCTTCATCTTTCTGACTCCACCAGAATCAATATCTCTACATAAAGACAAAGGGAACTTGAAGATATTCATCGGATACACTGGTACTACTTGTTCAACTGCTTTTATGAGAGCCTCTCTTCCTGCTTGTGAGAGCAAGTTTTGCTTCCAACCCTGAATTTCCTAAACATTTTTTCTTTTACATAATTTAAAGTTTCTTTCTTTGACTTTCCCCAGATTATTGGCATACCAAGATATTTCCCAGGGTCTTCAACTCTTGCCATCCTAAGAATCTGACATAATTCTTCCTTCATTCCAACATGAGTGTTTGCACTAAAATAAACACTTGATTTTTGTAAATTTACCTTCTGCCCCGACGCAACACAATATGCATTTAACAACTGAATGAAATTGCTACAATTCTATTGGTTTGCCTACAACAAAATTAAAGTGTCATCTGCAAAGAGTAAATGGGAGAGACATCGCCTATTGTAACTTGTATGGATTCCATGAATATGTAATCCATATCAACAGTATTTTTAATTAACATTGATAAATCCTCACTTATAAGCAGAAAAAGATAGGGAGATAGAGGATCTCCTTGTCTTAGGCCACGAGATGGTTCGAACTTTCGACCCGGTTGCCCATTTATTGTAACAGCAAAGTCCATTAATTTTACACATTTCATCACAATATTTATCCAGAGACTATGGAAGACCAATTTTACCATTACGGCCTCCAAAAAATCCCATTCAATGCGGTCATACGCCTTGCTCATATCTAACTTAATCCCCAACTCACATTTCTTTCTCATTTTTCTAAGTTTAAAAAAAAAGGAAAACTTCATGGGCTATAAGGATATTGTCCTGAATTTGCCTTCTGGAAACAAATGTGTTTTGCATCGGAGATATCAGTTTCGACAACAAGGGTCTCAATCGGTTGGCAAGCACTTTTGATAACACCTTATATGAGTAATTGCACAAACTAATTGGCCTGTGTTGATCCACGGTCTCTAGAATTTTTGGTATTAAGACTATGTTAGTTGAAATTACCTTTTTGGGATATGATGTTTCATTCACGAACTCCTTAGTCATTCCTCGGACTTCTTCGTTAATGATTCCCCAATATGATTGATAAAAAAAACTCCTTGAAATTCGTCTCGCCCTAGCGCTTTAAGACCTCCCATCTGGAATACAGCCTTCTTGATTTCTTGATCTGTAATTGGACAAATAAGGCTTGAGTTCATTTCATTTGTAACAGATGGCTCAACACATTCTCGAATTGTCCCCCACTCCCGCTGCCCCTGAGTAGTAAACAAGCTTTTGAAGTAGTCATCCACATTTCTCCTGATTTGGTTAGGGTTTTCCATCCATTCTCCGCTGCCATTCTTTATCTTAACGATTTTGTTTTGCTGTCTTTTCTGCAAAGTTGATTGATGGAAGAATGCCGTATTAGCATCTTCTGCCTACTGCCACTTGACTCTTGATCTTTATTGCCAAAAAATTTCCTCATGTTCCCTTAATATGTCAATTTGAACAGATAAGGAATTAATTTGCGTAGTATTTTCACCCCAATTTTTTTGAAGCTCATCTAGTTTTCAAACCAGTTCATCAATTTCTTCTCTTCTTCCCCTGAATTTCCTCTTGCTTCACTCCTTTAAGTTCCCATGGCAAGCATTGAGCTTTTTATGCCATTTAATTAACCAACTGCCCTCATAATCAACCTTCCAACAATTCTTTATAATTTCCTTGCATTGTTTCTCTTTAGACCAAAAAGCTTCAAATTTGAAAATTCTTTTTCCTCTCCCAACCTGTGGTTCTTGGTTTACTAGAATTGGACAATGATCCGATCCAAAACTGTGCAATGAGTAACCACTGCAGTCGGCCAGCACTCTTGCCATTTTGCATTTGCCAAGCCTCTATCAATTCTTTTCTCCACTAATTCACCATTTCTTGTTCCTCGCCAAGTAAATGAGGGCCATTGAACCCCAGATCAATTAAGCTCATCTTTGACATGAAGTTGTTGAAAAACCTAGGTCTTCCATGTGATACTTCTCTACCTCCCGATTTCTCATACTCCCACAGAAATTCATTAAAATCTCCTCCGCAAAACCATGGCATATCACAGGGCCAGAAATTAGTTTCCATCTGATTCAAAAATTCTCCTTCTCGATTCTATATAGAGAGTGCCATAAACCCAAGTGGCCTTGACGCAAGTCTGTGTTCCTAAGCATCTTATACAAGAATCTATAACATGCTTTGAGAAGAAATTTACTTGAACCTCCATCGAATTGTCCCACCATAAACTTAATCATCCTGCAATTCCACCCAGAGAAACATCAAAGTCTTTGTTGTATCCCATACTTCGTCGAAGTCCTTCAATTCTGTGATTCTTCATCTTGGTTTCAAATAGAAAAATCACAGAGGATCTATGTTTTCGAATAAGCCCATGTAGGGCACAAACTATTGTGTCCGACCCAAGACCATGGCAATTCCAAAGTAAATAACTCATGGCGACCTTGCGGCTGTTAGAGGTCAGCCACCACTAAGGGTGGAATTTTTTGTCAAATTATCATACCAACCGAATTACCAACCATACCATACCAAAGTTGTGCAAAAAAAATTGTACATTGGTAATGATACATTATTTGTACCGTACCATACATGTTCGGTACGATAATGGTATTCAAAATCATTACCAGTGGTATATCGTACCGTACCACTCTATTAGTATTATATCATTTATTTATTCATTTATATATATATATATATATATATAATTAGGTATTATTATCATTATATATGCACTTTATATTTTTTTTTCGTCATTTATCCAAAACCATCCTTTCACCCTCTAACCTCTACTTTCCCAATAAAAAAACATATGCCTTCTTGCCGTTGCGACTTCATCTTTTCACTCATCTTGCCATCGACTTCATCTTCGCTGCTCCTGTTCCGGCTACTCTCTCTCTCTCTGTGCAGTCCATCTCATCTTCTCCTTCATTAAATTTGGTTGTCTTTCCCCCTGTCTTCATCTATCAAGTTAATTGTTGTACAATTTTAAACAATGTAGAGATGGAATTTAGAATCTTTGTACTATTTTTTTTTATAAAAGATGATGGGTTCTTTCAGCAATTCTTCCATCTATTTACTTCTTTTTTTTCTTAAATGAATCTTTATAAAATTCTCATAATTAAATAGAAAAAGTTTTAGAAACCCAAAGAACGAGGCAAAAACACGTTTGGACCTTGAATTAGGTTGGAAAAAAAAAAAAAAATCAAATTTTGGCCCAAAAGAGTGGCCCAAAACAAAGTGGTAATTACTATTACCATGCCAACCAAACTATTTGGCATGCCGAAATTTCGGTATACCGAAAGTTTAGCACGGTAATGATAATAGATTTTACCATACCAAATTTTGGTATGGTAATTGGTACACGAGTTTTGGTACGGTAATCGTACTAACACCACCCCTAGCCACCATCGCCTTCTCTTTTATCTTACAACTTCATTCTTTCAATATTTACTATCTCTTCGAGGTACTCATGTAATCCTCCCTGCTCTACCGGCACCTCTTGTAAATTTTCCTCTAAGAATAACAATCTTTCAGCTTCATCTTTCTCGTTGACCTTGTCTGTTGAATATTTCTCTCCCATGCCTTCCTCGTGATTAACTTCCTTCCCCTTTCCTAGCCTTCTTTTGTGGGGGTGGAAAAATACACTTATTCTTCCTCTATGTTCCTCTTTTTAGACTCATTCTTGCAAATATACTCAGATTTTCTATGTGTGCTTGCTCTTTATACTCTTTCCCCTGATTTCCTCCGTTGGTTGCATAGGCTGGGTTATTTGACTTTCTATAGCATTCCATCTCTCCGGTGCCCATAATTATTCTCTCCGTTGGTATAAATAAACCCATCTAAGGTTCATCTATGGTAATGCAATCAGTGGCGAAGCCACGTGAGGGCGAGGAGTGGCGGCCACCACTCCCCTCGTCGGTAAACACCACTGGAGAGCTGAGTTCGCCACTCCCCTAGCGCCTCGCTGGAAAAAATGGTTCATCTTCTCCTCTGTTTTTACTGGGCAATCTGTTCTGTGCAGATTGCTGTAATTTTGTTTTCAAAATCCCGGCCAAAACGACGTCGTTTTGGGCCTGGTAAAAAAAAAATTAAAATTTTTATAACAAAACGACGCCGTTTTGTATATTTGAATTAGCTCCCGTGCCGTTTTGTTTGTTCCCCCCCTTCCCCTTACTCCCCACGCCCCTTCGTTTTGTCTGTTCCCCTCCCCCCCCCCCCCTTTGACCCAATCTTTCTTATCATTTGTAACCTTCTAACCTTTACTCCCGTTTTGTCTGTTCTCTTTGGATAGAGTCAAAGGTTCTCCAAAATGAAAGGTTCTTCCAATCTTTCATATCATCTGTAACCTTCTAATTTAGGCTTCCACCATTTAAAGATAAATTCTTTAATTCCTAAATATATAATCCCTAATTCTAATTAATTATTTAATAAAAAAATTCGTTTAATTGGTATAGAATCATATTGTAATGCACTAATATGGTTATTGGTTATTGATTATTGATGTGAATCATATGCTTATGATTATTGATATGAAATTATGAAATTATTTTTTAGGGTGAAAATTAAAATTTGAATTCTTGAATCTTGATGATTAGTTGAATTGATTAGTTGAATTGAATTTTTATTTAGTGAGAGTTAGTGAAGACCGGGAGGTGTGAAAGCTATATATTAGTGTATAAGCTTCTTACATTGACTTTGGTGTTATCGGTTGCAACCGCTTCGGTGGAGAGAGCTTTATATGCTATGAAGATTGTGAAAACACTATTGCGTAACAAAATGGGAGATCAATGGTTGAGTGATAGCATGCTTGTTTACATTGAGAAATATGTATTTGCTTTTATTGATAATGAGCCTATTATGCGACGTTTTCATGACATAAAACCTCGCCGACAACAATTGTAATTTGTTTGTATTGATTAATTATGAAAGACATTACTATATAAAAAGATTCAGTTGTTGCCATTTTTCTTTAACCTTGCATTCTTTTAAGTTCGCCCCTCCCCCCGAGAAATCCTGGCTTCGCCACTGAATGCAATCTAAACACTTCAATTCTCTTGCCCATTACAGAGAGTATAAAATCATTCACTAACTTGACCGTCAAAGAGCCTTTGGCCGGCACACACCCCCCCCCCCCCCCCCCCCACGTTCTCAGGCTTGGTTATAGTTGTTTACTATTTTGCAGGTTACTCGAGTTTGTACTCAACCACCACTTACGGCGGTGTGCGAATTTAGTTCCCACACTCGAGACAATCCCAACGTGAATTTCGAGGAAATATAAGGAAAGTTGGTACAAGGAGTTGTTTTGGAGAAAGTGCGAGAGATAAGGAATTATTGATACGGTGAGGTTGTATTTTTTTTCTTCTGGTGGAGCTATGGAATGGAAGCCAGTACCAGCACATTGATGTGTACGTGTGGGTATTTTAGCAGCAGTAGCTTGAGAGAGAGAGAGAGAGAGAGAGAGAGAGTAGCAATATCTTGATTTGGGACTTGTTAAGAGTTTAGAAATGAGAGTCAAGAGACTCATGAGTCGGAGAGGTAGAGAGATAGAGAATGTGGGAGATAGGCCCAACACAAGATCCAACGATTGAGATTTAATCTCACAAGACCCAACATTTGAAACGGTCAGGTCTGGGTACCCGTTTAACATGATTTTTGGACCCGCCTCATAATGCCTGGATCAGCCTCAACTCGCGGGTTTAAGGACTCATTTTCCCACCCCTAATCCTAACGCATATCAATGATGATGATGAATCAAATATAATAAAAAATGGCTAGTAGCAGGTTTGGGCATTTTTCTAAACAAACTGACCAAACCGCCCAACCCACTCATAATTGACGCTTGAAATATGATAAAGCTCCATTGTAGTTATTTTGTACCCGTCGAAACCCAACTCACACGTCTAATGCAATTCAATAATAATTTGCTTGCTAGTCTGGTGCTCTTGTCAGCCAATACAAAAATACTACAAACATGATGTGACATCTTTCTCCTAATCCCAAATTTGAATCTGTTTCTTGTTCGCGGTTTTCCATCACCATAGCCACCCACCAAGCAAGTTTGAAGTTTCATCTCCACGCTTCAATCTCTTGGGCCTAAAGGCGAAATTCCATTTTCTACAAACCTGTGATACCAGCCCAACCCAACCCTTAAATTAGTTAAGTTGGGTGGGTAGGTGTTGCGGTTGTTTCGGACGGCTGCAGTTTTAATAATTATAAATCCGACCTCTTCATGTTAGCCAACTAGTAGGAGCCCAACTCCATTCAATCTACCTGATGCCCACCCCTTTCTAAATTCTAATAGATGAATTTGTTTGAGAATATGTGATATCCCCTCCTGAATTTTGTGATTTATTTTATTATTAAAGTATTTCAAAATTTTAATTAATGTTAGTTAGTTAAATTCTCAATTTTGAGAAAAGTGAAGTTAGGGGTATTTTAGTGGTTTCATATTTTATTCGACCTTTTTGGTCAACTATTAAGTTGTTATCTAGGGCCCGATCCCACAAACGTGTAGGCATAAATGGAACCCAATTTTGAGTTAGAACAAAGAAATTAATGACATTTGAACTTGGAGGGCATTTTGGTAGTTTGCCCAACGTCTATAAATAGGGGATTTCTAGAACATTCAAAAGCTTTCCAAAAGGAGAAAGCCTCAGCTGGCCCGTTTTAGGGGCGATCGGGTCTCCGACCCAATTGTTTGACTCGGTCGTTTCTCCTTCATCCGACCTCTGTTTTGGTGATCTTGGTGTCTATGAAAAGCTCCCAACTAGCCAACTTCCCTGATAATGTTATATTTTCCAATTTCTTACCCAATATTACAAATAGAAGTCACAAATTCCTAAGTGTTTTTCGCAATTTTCTTCTATTTATGGTGATTATAGTAATTATTTTAGTGGAGTGAGGTATAAACTTTCATCTATTCTTTATGATCTTCAATGGTATGATATATTTGTGCATTGGTTGTTGTTTTAGAGTCGAGTGTTTAGAACCCTAGAAATCCCCTTTTTTCCGGTTGTTTTGGTCAGTTTCCTGCTATAATTAGTTGTCAACCTAGTTATGAAAAGTCTTTCCCTTGTTGAGCTCTAGCTACCACGTGAATTTGAGCTCATTTGGTCAAGCCTGAAAATTTGGATTTCTTATACCCTCCACCACGGCTGCCATCATGCATGGCGTTGCGTGTAGCCTAGTCACGAGTTTCCCTTAGTACTAGAGACCTTTTAGTGACCTTTGTGAAATTGTGGACCCCACTTGTTTGTATGCTTGGTGGATATCCAACTATTAGATCGTTGTTAATTTGTTATATGTTGTTGTTGGAGAGTTGAGACAACTTATTGGATTTGCCTTTATTAACGTGTTGTTTCGGGTGATGTACGTCTCGGTTCACGTGCAAGTGGCACTTGGTCTTGTTTTGTGTGTCGGTCTTACTAAGTTACCTAAGTGGTGTATTGTGTACTGTATTAGGTTCCTTGGAGCAATGGTGGTGAATCAGGAATTGTGAAGGATTCGAGTGGGTGATCTTAATATTATGTGATACGATTATTACCCATGAAAGCTCCCATGTTAATATACTTTGGGGATATGACATGAATTTATAAAAGTTTTCTATTAAAATGTTGCTTTTAAATTCAATCATCGATCTATTTTATGAAATGTATTTTGCTTGTGCATATTTGAAACGTTTGTGAGATGTGAATGACTTTAACATCATGTTTTATGGTTATTACTCATGAAAATGTCATTGTTACATACTATGTGGATATAACATGGAGTTACAAATGATTTATAGAAATGTGTGCTACCATGAAACGGTTTATATGATAATGTTATCGAAAATATATCTGTCTTATATTTCAAATGATTGTGAACTGAGAGGGCTAGTAAAGGACCGTCAACCCAATGTAATGGCGTAATGTGGCATTGAGTCTGCACCATGTAATGGTGTGATACATAGATTATCCGGCTTGGCTAATCCGCATTGGAGCCATACTATTTAAGGGTTGCGCTTGGTTAATCCGCATTAGGCAACCCAAGGATTGTGCTTGGTTATTCATCAATGGGCGATCCTTATTACTTAGGTATGTCCATACATACTTTAGGGGTGATCATTCTTGGTTAATCCACCTACCAGTGTTCTTAGGAGTGGTTTTGCTTTAATCCGCATTGGGGGACCACTTCACTTCCTATTCGGTTACCTATTGTCGGCTTCAACTGAGTTGTGTCTCTCTATAGCCTAATATTCTATCACACATATGAAAGAAGAGATTGAAGGCATGTGGGCACAATCTAAAAATGGATGATTGAATCAAACGGTTTACATGATAATGTATCTAAAATGAACGGATTCAAATGTGACTCATTCCTACTCAATGCAAAAGAGATAGAATGATGTGTCATTCCTACACAACTTTGGTTTGTGTGATGACTAATAATTATCTCGAAAGGCGTATGGTGAGATGCGGAATTGAAGAACCATTTCTATACGTATTTAATGAGGCATATGTTGGTTAAATTATGAAATAAGTGGCGAATGGATCCTTTTGATCATTCGAAAAACGATGAAAGGCGAGTGGTGAGTCACAATCTGAAGAAGAATGATACAATGATAAGGACGGTGATCAAAGTGACGGATTGATCTAGTATTCAGAGACTAGTCTTGTGTGGACGCAACTAATACTTTTACATTTTAACCATTTGATTTTACTTATAATCACATATGTTGTATTATTGTCAGTCGCATACGCTTCACAACTTATTTGAGTTTTGCTTTGCCCGGTGCGCCACTCCTACAACGCAGGGTTGTTTTGCAGAGTAACTGGTAGCGATTAGAGAAGAGGATCTCAAGTTATGTAGCTGCTGTGGTACAGTCGAGAATAGGATTTGTTCCATTTATTTTAAGTTATTGACGTTGAAGCTCTGATGTATATTGTATGTATGAGTCTAGTTATTCTATATATTATATGTGTTGTACCACTACTGTCCTATTGTCATATGTCGATTTTGAACATATCTCGGAATAGGAATGTGACAAAAGAAGATGTTCGTTTTCCATTTTTTTTTAGTTTCCTCCTCTATTTCACTCAATTTCGAACATATCTCACAATTAGAATGTGACAAAAGAAGATGTTCATTTTCCATTTTTTTAGTTTCCTCCTCTTTCACTTGCTAACGAATAAGTGGGATGAAATATATGTTTAGAAAATTATGTGCGGTTTAAGTGGACGTATGGCATGAAATTGGAAATGATACTACTGGTTCAACTCACCTTTAAATATGATCTATTGTCTAATTTTCATCCAAAAAGAGTTGAAATGACACAAGATATTCATTTTATAGTGTTCTAGAATAATTGTGATTGTTATTCATGTAATTTTATCATGACAACGTGTTTGAGAAAAAAAAAATTTGATTCCAAAATAATTATCTTGCACATTTATTGATATAAATAATAAAAGGGAGTTTAATGAGTCAATTCAAATGGCACAAACTATTGATTTATTCAAAAGGGACTTGCTGGTGATCGAGCCCTGACAGTTCACTCTTTCGGATGTCAAAAAAACTTACAGAGATATTTTAACCTCTTTCTGATCACCATTCATTTTTACCAAGGGGTCGTTGGATAACTATTTCATTTTCAGCTTTTGTTTTTCACTTTTTCAAAATCTGAAAACTTAATCTTATTTGGTAACAACTTTTAGTTTATAGAAAAATGAAAACTAAAAACTCAAGGCCAAATTTTGAATATTAAAAAAAATAGTTTTCAATTTTAAGATTTTTGTAAAACAAAAAATAGTTACCAAACAAGTTTCAGTTTCCAAAAAAGTGAAAGCTAAAAATCAAAAACAAAAAACAAATAGTTATCAAACGAGCTTTAAATGTTATAAAATAACTATAATTATTTGTAGGTAAACGCTTACAACAAGTGTTTAAGAAAAATAAAAAAATTTAACAACACTAATAAAATAACAATCTATGAAAATTCTATAATGCAGTGGTATATAGGATGCAACTCATCGTTGTATTGGTTGACTGGACTTTGACAGTCTCAATCTTACTATTCAAACATTTGGGGCATCCTATGTACCAGTAAAAATACCAACCTATAAGCGCGACTGATCCTAACACTGCTTTCGTATATTGGTCACATGGCATCACCATCACCATCACCATCACCATCACCATCACCATCACCATTCCCATTATATCAGCCATATTACAAGTGAACAGCAAAGACAAAATAATGAAGAAAATGGACAAGGAGAAAAACCTGAAGCCAAGTTTAACTAACTTTTCAGCAAAATCTGCAACTCGCTGATTCACCAGTGGAATCATTGAGGCTGCACCAGGTAGGATGCCCATATATCATCTGCAGGCGGCGGGGGTTGAACCCAATGTCCTGGTATGCGGCTGCACCAAATTTAACCGAATCACAAACTTCATTCTCAAAATCAAGGTATTTATTGGGCATAAATAATGTTGGAGAGACCATACAATGTGCGATGGAACGGATAGCAGATTCAAAACTAGATAAGAAGAAAAAAACTTCCAAAGGTTAATCACATGGCGCCTCGTGTTAAAGTGAGAAATGGGTAGCAAGAAAGAATTGGTGCTCACCTTCCTCCTGGTCTTATATAGGCATCCCATGTTCTTCTCACCTGTATGCAATATAATCTCCATTATGATCCAAGCCAGTTATGCAAACAAATTTGATGTCGAAAAAATTATAAGTGGCCCCTGAATAGGCAATCCTAGATACCGCATGAATTCATTTGGAGGCAGGAAATATACAAAACTCTTTGTACTGGCGCTTCAAGTTACCTCAATAAGCGTGCCCATATCGGTGTTGCTGCCATGATAGTAGTGATAAAATTCAATAGGTAAGTTTGCCACAGCATCATAAGCTCCACTATGTCCTTCTCCCTGCGAAACTTGTTTCCTGTAATCCTTGTTAGTGACTGAAGTAGAGGTCCCTGCATTAGTGCTTGGAGTTGTCTGGTCTTTACTCTCCTTTGTCTTGTCTCTATCACTGCATTCATCCTTGGAGTTAGGTCTGACATTCTCGGTTATTTTCCTGGACTGCTCAACAGTTGCTATGGCATCCTTAGCAGCGCCCATATCAGCTGCCAAGATAACTTGTTGCTCCTCTTCCTCAACTGCAGCCCGTACTTTTTCAAGAAATTTATCATCCTCCTCTGGGAGAAAATGACCTACATAGATAAATATGCAGAGATAGAGTTACAGAAATACAGTGAGACTATGATAATGCTGCTGCTGATGATGATAATGCGCGTGTTAAAAATATTTGGTTGTACTTGGATGTATATATATACACTAACAAAGAAACACATAGCAAGACAGCATCAATATAAACACGTCGAAAAACATAGTGTCACAGGCACCTTTGATGATGATGCATAATAACAGAACTATATCTACCTACACATTACAAGACACAATGGCAGTCCGAAATAGAAAAACCAAAAATACAGCAAACCTTGTTTCTTCAATTTTTCGATCCTGATGGAACGCAACTGTTGCAATTTCTCTACAATCAATACCGTCTCAAGCTGAAATATGTAATCAATTGTCATCTTGACACTTATCTAAATTTGTTTAAAACCCGAAGGGCAGAACATTACACAACACGAAAATTCAAGTCGAACATGATTATCACCTCGGATTCTAGTCTCTTTCTCTCTTCTTTTGCCTTAAGCTTTGCAATTTTCTTCATATCCTCCATCTGAAAAACCCACAAGCCACCTCCGTTACTAATAAACAGAAGTTAAGATTGCCTGAAGTAAAAAGGAGCTCAAACCTTGCGTTTAGCAATATCTTTGGCAATTTCCCTAGCTCTCCACTCATCAGCTTCTCGATCAGCTTCCTCGAACCTCTCATGCTCCTAAACACCATCATACCAAATCAAATGTAAGTAATATAAATCAAAACAACTTTTGACATCCCAAATCGAAATTCAAACACAACAGTCTTACCTCTGCAATCATTTCCGCAATGCGCTTCCTCTTCACTTTCCTCCACCGTTTATTCCTCTTCGTCTTGCGCATCTTATTCGCTAACCGCACCACCGCAGACTTCTCCTCCCACGGACACATTTCATGCGTGATCATTCTAAACGGTTCCAGCTCAACTTGCAGTTTCGCCATCAAAGCATTCGCAGCTTCCACTGAGAGCGACACTTGAGACTCCACATTTACCCTCCTTTCTTTCAAAAACTCCGAAAACCCATCAACGGAAGCTTCACCATCGTCGGACCCTTTATCGTCTTTGATCAATTGCAGCATCTGAAGTTCTTTCTGCCTACGACAATTCATTCAAATTGCAATTCAAAAATTAACAGAAGTTGCAGAAAGTTCAGAAGCAAAATTGAATTGGAATTTTCAATAGTTCGATTTCGTACATTGCTTTTGCGAGACTCAGAGTGTCCTGCAAGTTCTTGAGCCGATCACGGACGTTTGTGGTTTCCCAGAAGGAGCTCGACATTGGCGGGTTGGGCGGCACCACGGGAGGCCACGGAGGGCGGGGCGCCTGTGGTTGGTACGGAATTGGGTTCATGGCTATCGAAATTGGCCGAGAAGGAAACCCTAGAGATTGAAACTGGGGACTGATTACGAAACCGCCTACCGAACGGGAGGTGAAGATTTAACCAGTTGGCGCCGTAGAGTATAGACTGAAAACGGTGCCGAGCTGCTGCGTGACTAAAAATTGTAACAAACATTATGTTTCAAGGATATAAAATATCGAAAATTAATATTATTTACATAAAAAAAATTACGAATTCAATTTGGAAGGAGATGAGTAGCAAGGAGTGTAGTCAATTTGAATTTCAGAAGATTTTAATCTATTATTGATAATGATAAATTTTAATAGAATTTATAATTCTATATGAATTTTGATAGATTTATATGGATTTTCATTACTTACTTAAAATTGAACAAACCCATAACCCAATTGAAGTCCCTGTTAAAACCCCTCACTGATATTGAAATTAAACAAAACCATGCCCTGATTTGGAAACCTGAAAATCGACCTCATAACTTAATTTTGAGCTTCGCCGATGTTCCGGCGGCAATAGCTTGCCGGAATGAAAACCGAAACCCTAACTGCTTAACACTTGAAATCGATTGAGGGTTCAAGGTTTTATGCCATTTTTAGGTTTCAAGGTTATAATACGTGTGAGACAAGTGTAAATGAATAAATCTTTTGGATAAATGCCATTTCCCACATTCCTCTCCCCACGAGCATGATCTAATTTGGTCATATTATTTAATGAGCGATAACACTACAACAAGTCAGGATGGCCGAGTGGTCTAAGGCGCCAGACTCAAGTTCTGGTCTTCGAAAGAGGGCGTGGGTTCAAATCCCACTTCTGACATTTTCTTTTTCCATTTTTTTTAATTTTTCTAACTTTTTAACTCGATTTTTCTAATTTTGATCTCACTGTTTGAATTATACCACCCAAAATTTGATACTTCAAACTTAAAATTGGAATGACGAGACGAATTAATTCTAAGCTATATATGATGACCGCACCCCAAAAGAAGATCAAAGTTTGAAGAAATTGAGTAGAAGTGAGATGTTGTCAACGCATTGAGACAAGACGTTCTAACCAAACTTACATGATAGCATGTAGAAGATATGCTCACTGTTCTAAAAATTCCCGCCTAGGCGGCTGACCACAGCCCCAATTAATGCTTAGGCGTTTGAAAATTAAGATATGGCGCCTAGACCTGCTGAGGCACCGCCTAGACCGCCTAGACCGCCTAGGCACTCGCCTAGCCCGCCTAGACCCGCCTAAACACCCGCCTAGGTCCCAACTCACTTAAGCAGAAAATAGATAACTTTCATTTTGCATTTTATTTTTTTCCAATAAATTGTAAGAAACCTGTTGCATACTTAAATAAACACACATTATATCCTTATTTCACATGTTTTCATTATGTTCTAATACTTCATAATATATATGCATTCTATTTTGTAGTTTATAATGAAATTATATATATTTCAAGTATAAACAGACACTCATTTACACGAAATATGATAGATTTACTTAAATCCGCC
Source organism: Cotoneaster glaucophyllus (assembly GCA_036320875.1). Classification (NCBI taxonomy): domain Eukaryota; kingdom Viridiplantae; phylum Streptophyta; class Magnoliopsida; order Rosales; family Rosaceae; genus Cotoneaster; species Cotoneaster glaucophyllus. The sequence continues at coordinate 15,852,386 of CM070070.1, read as the reverse complement.
TACTTCGACTAGGCCCCGCCTAGCCGCCTAGACGCTAGGCCCCAGCCCGCCCCCTGACTAGCGCCTAACGACTTTTAGAACCTTGTATGCTAAAGATTTTTCATTGAAGATAACTTGAACATCGGTGTGGCATAAGACGAATTGTAAATAAGGAGGAGCGGTTTGTACATTCAAAGGCGAATTGTAAAAGTTCATGTCCAAAGTCTGATTCATCGTGCACTCGTCTGCGTCTAGGACTGAAATGTAAAACGTAACTCACTACATTCAAAGTATGATGAATAAATTGTGTCAAACTGAAAGATAGGAGATGGATTACATGTTACGATCCCCACAAAATGATAGGATTAGGGGGTTCCGATTCCCACAAAAAGATATGATTAGTGGAGGTACATTTCCTTCGTGTCCAATCTCTTCTAATCGCTTCTAAATGAAAAATCATTCACCTCTGCCTTCAACATGCTTTGAACATATGAATTATCCAAACCAAAGGAACCCTAAATTCTTCGGCCTACCACAAATGGATATGGTTTCCAATAATCCATGTCAAGAAGCCTGAAATAAACTCAGAAATTCAACTTGGACTACAAATTGTTTGTCCTTCATCAGAAGGAAGAAAGCGGCTGATTATCGATTAGAGTGGGCCTGTAGAACACAGATAACTAACTGGATTCAGCATATACACAGGTGGAAGAAAGGGAATACTTGAGAAAATCCGAAATAAAAGCTTACTGAACTGGTTTAAATCTCATGATATCTATGAAATTCACGAAAAAAATCGACAAATCAATAGAAATAGATACTCTCCAAAATTTGTATTGAGATCCAACATGATATGAAGATCAACCGAAAATGAAACTGTGTGTTATGGAGGTTTAGTTTAAACATAGCAAACATATAAATCAAATATCAGAAAAAGACTGCCAAAAATAATATCAAATAGCAATTGAAAAACGTGCTGAAAAGGATGCCCCAACTTATAAACAGAGAAACCTAATGCAGGGGCGGTATTTAGATGAGCGTCGACAAACATCAACCATGGGTATTAACAGCTTCCCAGGCCAAGTTCTTCGGGACGGGAAGGGCCATGTCCCAAGCCTGCTGGGCAGCATTCCTTAGCATCCTAATGGTAGTCACATTGGCATCAAAGAAGGACAAACTCTTGTAAGGTAAATTGTGCTTCTTGCATAGTTCCTTCACAGTGGGAGAAATCTTCCTCAGCTGGGAACGGGGCAATCGTGGGAACAAATGATGCTCAAGCTGAAACTGCAGGCCACCATAGAACCAGTCCATCCAACTCGAGCACAAAATATCCACGGTACCAGCTGTCTGCTTCTCGAACCAATCGTTGCCAGTTGGTGGTCCAAGATAAGTATCTCCTGTAAAATGGTTCAAAGTGAACTGAATGTGCTGAAGTGCTGTCACTGTAAAGCTCGCCAACACGAACATAAACCTCTCGCTCCAATTAGGCAGACACGAAACAAGGAGAGGAAACCAAGTCCAGAAAACAAGGATCCCCATTATGTTCAAAGCTCTATCTGGGATGCTCCTCTTCGAGAACAATAACAAGAACGTCTGTATAAACAAGTTTACCCTTCCAACAATCATGATTGGATAATACGTAAAATGCTGGTGGCTGACTAAAAGTCTAGCCACGGCATCAAATGTCAGCTCTCTTCCATAAAAGGTTGATGTTATTGACTGAAAGAATTTCGTGGACACGGCAAAAACTGGCATGTGTTGAAGATCAGGATCATAATCAAGGCTGTTGCAGGCAATGTGGTGGGCATTGTGAGTCCATTTCCACCAAGCAATGCTGATCCCAGTAAGGCAATTCCCGGCCAGAAATTGTGCGAGTTTGTTGTACCTGCGGCTAGACATGACCTGGTAATGCCCGGAGTCATGACCCATATAGGCACCCTGAACCCAGAGGACCCCCAACAAACAACCGCAACCGAAATGAACCAACACGCTCTCAGACTTCAACACACCATACACAACAAGGTAAAGCATAACCAGAATACTAATCACCGAGTAAAGAGCCCCATGCCCTTTGTTTTCGAACAAGCCGAGCTGGTTAAACTCGGAAGCAAGCTTCCTGTAATCCTTGGAGACCTCCGAGATCTCGAAATCCTTCAGATAGTACCCAGTGAAGAACTTTCCCAGGTACTTCCATGCGGATGGAGGATGGTAGGCAATGAATCCATCAGTGACGTCCTGGCCGGACATATTGAAGAGAATAGCATCCCCACCCGGATGATCTTTTGCCCAATCAGTGATATTGTAAACCTTGCCCTGGATAGAGATCCACAAATCCGAAGGGTTGTTGTGCAGCTTCAGCTGCTCGACAGTAATGTACTTCTTCTCACCCTCCATTGTTGTCCAATCCTAATGAATTCCAATCCAAAAACAATCAGATTTTCAAACAAAGGATCCGGATATGGATCGGATAACACAAAAAAATCAACCCCAGATAACCCTTTTGGATCTGGGTTGTGGGTTTCGATACAAACACGCAAACACAAACAGTTTGAGCATAATCCTGCAGTTTTAATGAAAAAAAACAGCAGAAATGCAGAGAAAAGAAGGAGAAAGTTTGAAACTTTCTTCCAGATTCAATCACAAACCAAATACTGCCAGTTATAAAACAAACATGCAGGACAAAGTATACACACTAGAGACAAGAAGAGAGAAAGATTGAACCTTTCTTCAAGGGTTTAGTCAAAACACACGCTCTTCCCAGCAAAATATCCTCCCGACTTTCCAATCAACTAGACTAAATGCTGAACTCTTGGGTTTCCAGAAGAAATTTCAAAACCGCCTCCAAGATATTTTCGAGCCTTCTGCTGCTGCGTTTTAGTTTTACAGAGCTAGTGTGTGTGAGAGTATATCTGAAGACAGAGAGAGAGAGAGAGAGAGGGAGAGACACACCGCTCGTCTCGTATACAACGCGCTAATGTGTGTGGCAAGTTGTATATTCGCCACGGCCGGTATCGTTGACCAGTCAACGGCGGTGAAAAAACGAGGGGGCAAGTTAGAGCGCGTCTTATACCGGCGGGGGTGCCGGCTGGGTGCGGGTGCGGGTGTGTATGTGACTAGTAGAGTAAAGAGAACATGTTAAATCGGTCAATTGGCAGGGAATATAAGCACCTGTCAATGCTTACACCTCTCATCGATATTGTAAGCATCAAAGAATTGTGAACAACACACTAGGTTGAAAATTACATTGATGAATGTGATGGAAAACGATTTTTTTTGTACCTAATATTTCGGATGTTTAACTGTTGGAATTTGGCTACTTAGTATTATGGTTTAGTGATATTCGTCTTCATTGTAAATGAGAGATCTTAAGTTCGATTTTCATCAAATACGAGTTTAAACCACATTATTGCTAGCATATTATGATGCTAAGCCCACCTCATTCCTTAATGTAGATAATATCGTTTATTTAAAAAAAAACCGTTGAATTTTTATTTAAAAAAAAAAAGATTTAACGATTAAAACATATGGAGTATCAAGATTTTATGAAGAACTTTTTGTGAGAGAAGATGGGTTAGTTTTTTTTTTATTTTTTGTCTAGCAAAAGAAAAACCTAACGTCGAAGATTTGTTCAACTAAGAAAATGACAAGTTAGGCTAAAATGTAAATTATATGTAAATTATAAGTGCACACATAAAATTAAGCGATTAATAAAAAACATAAAACAAGAAATTATGCAAAAATATCAAGCTGTCATACTTGAACATGACATGAAGCTCTGATGTGAGAAGTATAAACATATTCCAAATTATTACTTCCTCTGTACCAAGGTTCTAAAAATCGCTAGGCGTTAGTCGGACGGCGGGCAGGGGCTTAGTGCCTAGGCAGATTTATGTAAATTTATTATATATCTTGTATATAAATGCCTATTTACACCTAAAAAAACTATACTTGTATGGATAATAAAAAATGATAAAATGCAAAAATAGAAGTAAAAGAATACATAAATTATATACATCCAAAAAGTTCAATATTTAAAAAACAGTAAGCATATAATCATAATGAGGAGGATTTGGATGCTAGACTAAATTCTTCTTGTTCATAAATCATGATCCTTGTATTGGATTAGATATAGACTAAATTATTTAACCTTGTTGTATCTAGTTTATTTCTTTTCTTTGTATGTATCCCCTAAAAAATGCTCCAATTCGTTTCACTATTGTATGAACTTGTAGTAAATCCATCATTTGCAAATTAGGTACACCATTTCCATAAGTATACCACCATGAAACCAAAAAAGAAAAAAAACACACAATTAATAAAAAAAATATTAAAAAACCTCCGCCTAGGAGCCGCCTAGCTTCTAGCCGATTTTTTCAAACGCCTTGCCCAAAATCGGGGTGGAGCACCACAACCCAGCGCCTAGACGGCCGCCTAGGCCGATTTTTAGAACAGTGCTCTGTACCACCTATCCATCTCTTCTCTCTTTCTTATTGATTAAGTTACCTATGACGAACGAAGGGTGAAAAATTTCCCAGCATCTCATTCCAGTGCAAGTCTCATTCAGCTAAAAAAAGAAATTAGTGCAAGTCTCATTCATGCTAAAATAAGAAGTAACTTAAATGGAATATTTTAGCCTTGATTATCATCCTTTTCATGTCATGTTTATCTAAAACACGATATTTATAACCACAATTTAGTTGACCAAACCATATTTGGTTTAGATGATTATTTTTTAGAGAACAAAGTCGCTCGTTTGAATGTTCTTTTGATTCGAGATGAACGACATTTTATTAATATTCTTTCTTATATTTATTAATCTTCTTCCCATCATAGGATTAATACTAATTCTAACATTGAAGAACAAATATCTTAACCTAGGATAGTAGGATCTCCTCTTTGAAAACCTATTTCCAACGTTATTAGGATATTCAGGTACCTAATTTTCTCTTATTATCTGTCTTTTGAGAAAGTTTACAGTGTGCCGGAAACCCGACTTCACATACTTAGTGTCATAATACAAGTGGTTAATCTTTTAGAAAACAAACTCGCTCGCTTGAATGTTCTTTTATTAGTATTCTTTTGATTCGAAATGAACGTCATTTTATTAATATTTTTTCTTATATTTATTAATCTTCTTCCCATGATATGATTAATAATAATTCAAACATTGAAGAACAAACATCTTAACCTAGGACGGTAGGATCTCCTATTTGAAAACCTATTTCCAACGTCATTAGGATATTTAGGTACCTAATTTTCTATTATTATCTGTTTTTGAAGAAATTTTTCAATGTGCCAAAAACTCAATCTAATGCACCAAATAACATAATACAAGTAGTTAAAATTTTCTTTCTTAAATATCCAACCACTAGTTTATAACATTAAATATATAAGGCTGTGTTTTTTCTTCAGCCCCTTGATGCAATCACATCACATGGCCCTCTTTTGTGTGCTGTGGTTTTGTGGGCCACTACCAACTACCAGCAAATCAAAAACTTAGTGCTCCAGAAGTGGAACGCATCAATTTGTATAATTAATTAATATAATGTTAATAAACTAATCCAATACTTAATTGGTTAATTATTAATATAAAAAGAAATAGTGGCTAGCGATGGACAGCAGGCAGGCACATGGAAAGGACCGATCCTTTTCTTGGGGATCCTAAAGGTCCCGTGATCGTGACCGTTTATCGTATATCGTACGATCAATTTTCGTTAAATACTATTCATATTTAATTTTAAATTTTAAAATCATTTTTGACCGCACAATATACGACGAACGGTTATGATCACGGAATTCCTAAAATCCCCCAAAAAAAAAATCCAGCCCATGGAAAATGTCTAATTATGGGAGGAAGGGATCTTGTCAACCCTAATGCTCTTTTGTGTCAATCCAATCCCTATATATATTGAACCTTTTCAAACTGTTTCTGTTTAAGAATCAAAAGGATTTGTGTCAAAATAATAGATGCCAAGAAGAACAAAAGACCTTGTACACGTAATGGGTTAAATAATATTTTTTTTTTTCAATTAAAATACAAAAAATTCAAATTATTGAAACTGACAGCATAAGATGAATCAACGGCTAAGGCAGACCACAGTCTCATTGCATGTCGCATGCTACTTGTCACATCCAAATATATATACAGAAAAGGCTTGTACAAAATTAGAAAAGAAATTGACATATATTTATCTAATTTTGGACATATTTTTAGTAGGAATTCTGGATTTTTTAACTCCAGGAATTCTGGAATTTGAAATTTGAAATTTGAAATTTGAATGCATGCTCCAATTATGCAAACTCAGTTTACTATTATGTTTTCTTGTAGAATTTGTAAAATGTTATTAATTGGCATTTGCAACTTTGCAAGTCATGAGTTTGGTAATATGTGGTATGTACTATATATTGTTATAGCCGTTTAGGGGTTTACTCTTGTTTGTTTGATTGTGCAAGTTCACTTCAAATTAATTTACTGGTTACTGAAGTAATGTACCTAGTGGCACCCTTGTATTTGTATGTGATGATTAATTTATTACCACTGTACTGTTTTTTGTTAAAAAAAAAAAACTGCTAGTTGAGAACAAAATAGTATTTTTTTCCGATCCTATCGTGACTGTTTATTTTCCATTTACAAAACTGATGGAAACTATAGCTAACAAGTGTGCCTTGGTGGAATCGTACATACTGTGTAGTTCGAACTATTAAAGAAAAAATGAGGTGAAATGTGGAAACAATAAAGAGTAGAGAAATATTCATTTTGGATTCTTTTCTTTATTGTACATGATTGGATGAATCTTCTATTGTAATACGTGATTATTTAATTGAGAAGGACAAGCCTATTGTTGGCTTATATAATGCACTGAGAGCAAGTCTACCCCTAAAAAAATACGCCAGCACCCAGCCTAAGTAATCCACTTAGTGAACAGTGATAGATTCCAATGAACAGTAACATGCCAAATGCATCTCCACCCAACAAAAAATAGCCTAGTCAATTTTATTATTTTTTATTATAAAATAATAATAATTTTATTTTTAATTTCTGACCTTAACAGAAACAAAACAAAAACCCATTCATCAAAATCTTCCATCCTTAATCCCACCAAAAAACCAAACTGCAATGTCGGTGGCGTGTGGTATGGAGTGCGTGGTTGTGTTGGGTTGTATGGGCTGGGTGTGGCGGCGCTGCACCTACATCAGCGCCAACGATAGCACAACCTGGACATCCGCCACTCCCGACAAGTTCGACCCAGTTCCCCGTGTCTGCCGCTTAGTCCTCGCCGTCTACGAGCCCGATCTCCACAACCCCCACATGCGGATTCCACCCTAACCCCGACTGGGTTGTCAAGCGCGTCACCTACGACGTCAGCATGACGTCAGATGGGCGGTCCCATGGGTCTGTCGATTCTGGGCAGGCCTATGGCCTGACTTGGGCTGGGTGTTAGCCTAAAGGGCTGGGTGGAGCAAATTTCATGGATGCCGGTCCATTTTTTGGCCTGGGTGCTGGGCTAAGAGTAGCGGTGGAACTGCTCTAAGAAGGATATCTCTTTATATAATGAATTTTATAGCGCCGGGGGTGCCGGGCTGCCGGCTGGGTGCGGGTGTCGGTGTAGGTGTGTGTGACTAGTAGAGTAAAGAGAACATGTTAAATCGGGCAATCGGCGGCGAATATAAACACCTGTCAATGCTTACACCTCTCGTCAATAATGTAAGCATCAAAAGAATTGTGAACAAACACTATGTTGAAAATTACATGGATGAATGTGATGGAAGACGATTTTTTTTTTTTTTTTTAACCTAATATTTCGGATGTTTAACCATTGGAATTTGGCCACTTATAACTACAGTTTAATGGTATTCCTCTTCACTTGTAAGTAAGAGGTCTTAGGCTCGATTTACACCAAAGACGAGTTTGAACCACGTTATTGCTAGCAAATTGTGAGACTAAACTCATCATCTTTCTTAGTGTAGATAATATCGTTTACCGTTGGATTTTTATTTAAAAAAATAAAATAAAATAAAAAAAAAAATCAAATTTAACGATTAAAACATACGAAGTACCAAGATTTATGAAGAATTTTTGGTGAGGGAAGATGTGTTAGTTTTTTTTTGTCTAGCAAAAAAAAAACCTAACGACGAAGATTTGTCCAACTGAAAAAATGACAAGTTAGGCTAAAATGTAAATTATACGTCCACACAAAAAATTAAGTGATTAATAAAAAATATAAAAAAAAAAATTTATGCAAACATATCAAGCTGTCATACTTGAACATGACATGATGCTCTGTTGTGAGAAGTATAAACATATTCCAAATTATTACTTCCTCTGTACCACCTATCCATCTCCTCTCTCTTTCTTATTGATTAAGTTACCTGTCGTGTGACGAACGAAGGGTGAAAATTTCCTAGCATCTCATTCAAGTGCAAGTCACATTCACGGTAAAAAAATAAATTAGTGCAGGTCTCATTCACGCTAAAATAAGAAGTAACTTAAATGGAATATTTTAGCCTTGATTATCATCCTTTTCATGTCATGTTTATCTAAAACTAGATATTTATAAGCACAATTTAGTTGCCAAACCATATTTGGTTTAGATGATTATCTTTTTGAAAACAAATTCGATCGCTTGACTGTTCTTTTGATTCGAAATGAACGTCATTTTATTAATATTCTTTCTTATATTTATTAATCTTCTTACCATGATTGGATTAATACTAATTTTTTTTTAGTGAAACGATAGCGTTAGTAAGTTAAATGTTAGATTAATCACTGACAGGGTTTGAACCCACGCCGTTCTAGGTTAAGATGTTTGTTCTTCAATATTAGAATTAGTATTAGGATTAATACTAATTCTAATGTTGAAGGACAAACTTCTGAACCTAGGACGGTATGATCTCCTCTTTGAAAACCTATTTGCAACGTTATTAGGATATTCAGGTGCCTAATTTTCTTTTATTATCGGTCTTTGGAGAAATTTTTCAGTGTGCCGGAAACCCAACTTTACATACTTAGTGTCATAATACAAGTGGTTGATCTTTTAAAAAACAAACTCGCTCACTTGAATATTCTTTTATTAGTATTCTTTTGATTCGAAAGGAACGTCATTTTATTAATATTCTTTCTTATATTTATTAATCTTCTTCCCATGACAAGATTAATACTAATTCTAACATTGAAGAACAAACATCTTAACCTAGGACGGTAGGATTTCCTCTTTGAAAACCTATTTCCAACGTTATTATGATATTCAAGTGCCTAATTTTCTCTTATTATCTGTCTTTGAAGAATTTTTTCAATGTGCCATCATTTCTCAAAACATTTCTTCAAAACAATTTTCTTTAAGACTAAAAAACTTGATTAGTTTGCAAGTTAAATTTTTTAAATCTTACGACTTAAACTAGACAAAGAGAACTAAACAGAGGGGGTCGCAGGAGAGGGAGAAAGAGGAGAGAGGAAGAAAGAAAGTACGAGATGATTGAAGAAGAAGAATAGTGAGAAAAAGAACCGAGAGAATGAAGATAGCGGATTGGAGGAGAGACGAAAAATGTAAAATAAAAGAGGAGAGAGAGAAAAAAGAAAAGAGAGAGATTTGAAGTGAGAGAGGAGGAGGGAGAGAAAAGAAAAGAGCGAGTTAAATTTAAAAATTCTAAAAGTGTTGTAGGCATAATTTACTGAACATTTATGGAGGCCATAGAGAGATAGGGGGTGCGGCACATAGAGAGAAGACGAGAGAGATGTGTAATTGTGGGTGTGTGTTATTCCACCCCATTGTGCCTTTATTTATAGTAGTAGGGAAGGTTAATTCCTTACCCTTTAGAATTACAACATTTAATAGGTATTCTACTCCTAATGGGAATATGAGAGATATTCCAAGATATACTAGGATTTACACAATCACATTCCTAATCTATAGGACTGCAACACTCCCCTTGAGTGTGTAAATACTCAAGTAAATGGCGCATCAGGTCTTCAGTGATGAAGTAAGTACAGTTGATGAAGTCGTCGGCACAATGGGTAAATGCGAGTCTCAAATCAACGGAAGAATGCATAAAAAATAAAACTCACAAAACCTCGCTATGGTAAAATCCAAGGTGGGAGAAAAACCCATAGACTAAGGAGAAAAGTGAGAAGTTGCATTAAGTCAAAACTATACGTCTTTTGGACGCAAGTAGTAGAGCTCTCAAGGGTATGATCAACCCAGGATGGGTGCCTCGTTAAAACCTAGTTAGGTAGCAAAAACCCAGTGGGAAAAGTGCTCCTAAACGTAGGGAAAAAGAGTACATTAAGATCAAGTGAGTATACTTCTGGATACTCCCCCTGAGTTTGACATAACTTCCAAATGAGAACTACAAGCATTGCATATGATAGTTAGGCATACAAATTCCTCAGACAAGCTTCTGGAAGGTTGACTTCGGCAGTGACGTTGTGTGGAGGTCGGCAAGGTTGTCTGGGATCGGCTAGCATGACTTCAATCTCCTGATGCTTTGCTGATGTAGATGTAGGCGCAATATGTCTTGGCGTTGACTTCGTTGATGTATCATGGCTTGGTCGGGTTGATACATGCGGCATAGACTTCATGGATCGTTGTTGGGACTCAACGATGGATGAAAACACAACAAGTACTTCGAATATGCTCAACAAGAACTCCTAACCATGTCTCACGTGTGGCGTAGTGAAGTGAGGTGAGTCTTGGAGCAATTTGAAGATTTCGCAACTAAGGTCATATCGTGGACCTCCAAGATATTGCGACATCCCTAATGGTAAAGACATAACCATTCAGGTATTTTGCCTTGTGCTGGTTTGATAAGTAACATGCGTCATCATAACAAACAAGGCAAGCATCACTTCGAGGATCGGGGGGTTGGATCCGCTCGAGATGCGTTGGGATTTGATTTGCCCAAATTCGTAGTACATTCAGGGAACGTCTTTAATACCAATTTAGTGGTTGCGTGTAGGTGCGGTGCTGCATCTTTACCAAGATCAATAGCGAATGAGATGTCCTGTCTAAATACAATGAGCTAAGTACAACGAAGCGCAAAGTTGAACTTTAGATATGGAATTTCGGATTCCATAACCTCTTCAAAGGTCTCATTTGCATATAATGTATGGATGATCAAAGGTATACTCAAAGGTAACACATTCGGAGTGTAGTTCGACTGGTAGACCAAAGTACCATAAGAACAATGCTTTAACTTCAGGTCAAGGCATAAACGAGTTTTCCTAAGATCATTCATCTCAAATTCCATCTTCAGGTGCGAGGCAATTTTCTCAAGCTCTTCCAGAGTCTTAGTGAGATTCGTGTTAACGACATAAACTGTAACTCTAGCAATTTGGAATAAGACTTCATAGTTTAACACGCAAGGGCATTCATTCATATCCCTGACTGATCAAATAATCACGTAGACGGGTATACCACATCCGTCAGATTTTTCAATCCATAAGTGAAAGCCTCAAAACGAGTTAAAAGGGTTTTGTGTGGTTTGGAACTATTTGAACCAGTCCATGTAATTCTTCAGGAACTTATATGTCAATCTCCGTATCTATATCCCATGGAGAAACACTAACCACATTTCATAATGCTGCTATCAATCACAGGACGTTTGAGAGAAACCTTGCGCCGTAAGGCGTGCATCATATCACACTATTTCATTAATCTCATAACGCTTTATTTCCCACTTGTAACATAATAGGGTTACATTGGGCAGTGTAGGAACGACATGTCTAATACACACTTTGGTAAGGAATTTGACCTGCATTGTAATTTCAGTTGTCTAATCAGTTCTACGTTGTCACTTAATCAATGCAACACGGTTCGATATCGTCGCTTTTTATTTATGTCGGTAGCTACCATATAAGTGAAAACATCATCGATGATAATCTCATTTCAATTCCATTTAGCTTACCCAAACTAGTATACTGGACAAAGAACTTAAAGTCTCGGGAGTAATCTGGATTAATCTCATGAGATGGAAATGATTTGAGACAGCGATCGAGTTTAGATTCATTGTTGTGCCGTGTCTTCCTCTTCTAGGGAAGTGAATCCAACGAACCGAGTGATCTATCGTGCTCCAGGCCAAGACAGATTGATTGGCTATCTGCCGATGTACCGGACGTCCAACATGGGCATCCAAACCGTCCAACAGGGGCGGCATACCCTCCAGGGATGTTGACTCGACGTCCATTAAGTACGTCTATCCTTACAGGCATGTTTGCAGCTGGTATATGATCTCGTCACTTTAGCTAGATCAGAGGAATGCGTCTGGAGCAACATTCTGAAATCTAGAATTCATCGCACTTGTTTATCACACTTATGCATTACGGGGATCGAGATGAGACATAGTGGGCAACGTCCACGCAAATTCGCGTTGTTCTACAGGAACGTTGACGTTTTTATCTCCCCCTAACGACAGGAAAACTGTCTCATTAAAGTGACTACCCGCAAATGAGCGGTAAAGAGATCGCGTGCAAGGGCTATAAGAGAGCTAGTGTGAAGGAGAATCATGATCAACAAAAGATACACATCCTTATTTGAGGACCTATGGTGGTATGTTGCGGCGGCGCAACTTGGCATGCACACCCAAATGCGTAAATAAGAAAATCGTCAGGTTCGTACCCAGTAACCAATTGTAATGTCATATAGGTTAGGTGGCAATGGGCCTCAAGGCGGACCAACATTACTGCATACAAGGATTGCATAGCCCTAGGCAGAAACCGAAAACTTGGTACGTTTACCAAAATTCAGGCGATCATTTAAATTGCGCTCTATGATCACTAGGCGAGGCTATTTGGGGTGAACATGGGAATTCGATGTTCAATTATAAACCCAAAACGACATGTAATACTTTATCGAAAACCGTCGATATAAACTCTCCGACATTATCCAGTTTCCCGGACCTTAAGGGATAAACAGGGTGGTGAGCCCATAATCGGCCAGGAGGTTTAGCAGCAATGTGTGTGGACAAACATGCGACCAGTTTGTCGATTCATCAAACAAAACCATATGTCTTTATATGGTCCGCATTTTGGTTGGATTAGTCCACATATATTCCCTTGAATCCACTGTGAAAAGAGAGTCGTTTCATATCTTTGCAAGGGATGATTTAGAAAATCAAATTTCACAAACGAGCAGATTTTGGCCAGTGTGCTTGTAGGCACAAGATCCTTACTTCGGGTAAGGAGATGCGTCGTAGCATCGTTGGTCGACCTAAGTGTCCCAAAAGGTCGTGCCAAAGCAAGTAAATTGCTCAATCCCCAGGCTCCAAACCGGCCACATGTGGTGTATTCCCAGTTGGGAGACAACCCATTGGCCCCAAATCAAAGTTTCAAGCTCATATTTGGAGGTGGTGCAAAGATATTTCACTCTATTTTCTTCAGTGGTTTCATTTATGATCATTTGTCTTCTCGAATATCCTTAAAAACTCAATGTTAGGGAGAATTTAAAGTCCCTTAAATGGTGATGCAGTACCATTCATACAACGAGGAGCGTGCCAATGCTCTTAACCAGATGGATAAACCTGAGGTCGTTGTTAGAGATGTGATTTAGGTGTAAAGTTAGTGTGCGTAGTACGCATTCATCCAGACAACTAACTTTCCCACATTCCTACCTAATCACGTGTTTAATTGAATCGGTCACATGTACTAAGAAACATGATTCAATTAACTCATATTCGAGGACAATATCAATAACATTATCCATAAGTAAAACATACACCAAATTTGAATCCAAGAACATGAAAAAATGTTCACAAAGTAAGCAAAGTTACTAGGTGAATTCGGCCAACAAGGCCATCCATGTCAAAATTATGCTCTTCCAACGATGTTTGGTGGAGCAAACTTAGTCTCACATATTGACTACTAGAATGGTACTCCTCAACAACATTGGTAGGGGCACGAACAGGTGCATAACCAATGATCTATTCCATCAAGACGGAAGTAGATTCTGCAGGGTTGAGGTTGGGGAATACTATCCCTTATTCTTGAAGTTTTAGGCCTTAGGTGCCAAGGATCATGCTTCGGGCATGATGCCACACCTTGGCAGGCCCTGATTCTACCATAAGTTGTAAAAACAAACTCGAAATTGGATTGTGAGAGAATATGCCATTCGGTGTATCAGTGCCGAAGAAGTGCATCACCATTTGGTAGGCTTTGACTGAACTGGGTCTAGCAATTCGGTAGACTCCAGCCGAACTGAGTATATACTTTTCTCTCACGTTTGTGGTGGTAATCAGATTCGAGAATTTGGTAAACTTCCGCTTTCTACACTGCTGTTTCAAGGGCGAGTTAGAAACACGGAATGACGAGAAAAGTATTCTCCAGTCAAAATTCAATCGGATTTATAAACTTCAGAATTGTACTCATTCATGGACGTAATCATGGTGTGCTTCAGGCAATGTCCTTCATGATTAGACAGTCCGTAAGAGCGAGCCAAAGAGCCATGGAATCCTCGATCAGGAGGTATTTCCACTTGTAATGCTTCGGGCATAAGTCTTCGAATAAAGATCATGGCAGAGGCTTATTCAACTCTTCCTTGCCATTGTTGGCTTCAATGGTTTCTCAGCTACTTAATAGTCAATGGGAGATTCACGTCTTGTACCCCACATTAAGTGGTTTATATAAGAAACGTCCAAATAAGGGAAATCGAACTTGTGACGGTTCGACAATCCACTGAATTGGAGGGAACAAGATTGTGATTTGGTGGTATGAAAATGAATCATCCATAAGCATCAAAGTTAGAACAATCGAGTTCTAAGACATGGTTTTCATGAAAAACGTCGGGTTTTCATGGGTGTATTGTTTTATGAAAACTTCGGGTTTCAAAGGCACTAAATTTGAAACTACAGGTTCAATTTAGTTTATGAACGTTTAGTTCATAAAAGAGAGGTTCCTGCAAGAACACAGAATGCAATATACAACTAAGTGTAGTGGATTTGGGTTGCTTCAGGAACTCAAGTGTGAGTGCTTAGGGACTACGAAAGTGAGTCAATGGTTCAAAGTATAAAAATAAATTATTGAATTGTTAATGTCCAAAAGTGATCTTCAGGTCAATAATTTTGGATTCATTATCCGATTAATAGACTGCAGGTCACTTTTAATTAATTTAATAAATCGGGCCATACGGGGTCGATTGTAGAAGCAAAATAATATTAAAATAATATTATTGGATCGAAAATATAGCCCCAAAAATAGATTTGGGCTCGGGTTGGGTGCCTTAAGTATAAGGCAAGGCCCAAAAGAGGGCTCGGGGGTGGACTGCAGGCCACGGGTGAAGGGAAGAAACCCCAGCCGCAACTGGGTTTCAAATCTGGGCCGAAAGGGGTGCTCGGGAGGTCCAGCCGCAGGCTAGGACTGGCTGCAGGTGATGCAGGCCAGGGCGACAAAAGGCCTAACAACCAAGAAAAAGTTGTCGTGTGCAGGGAAAAATGACTTAGCCGATCTGGGCTGGTTTGGATGGCTGCAGGCCGTAGTGCAAACGGGAGAAGGGCTTCAGGCCCATCAGATTTACCCCATGCCGAAGCCTATTGTCTGTGTGCACAGTGATGGTGCGGTGGCATGCCGCACCATGTCTAATTCCCATATATTTTTCAAAATCCCCTAGGGTTTAGGAAACCCTAAATATGCTTCTAATTTAATTTTGTACTTTGACTCACAAATTCCACATAACAATTTAATTGCGTAATGCATGAAACAAATATATATATATATTGACAAATATATGAACATATACAATATATATATCGGAAGGAAAATATAAACATAGGGGGGTTCATGCATCATGGGGAATGTTTTCATGCTTCAAGGTGGTCGTTTCAAATATCTTACTTTATTTTAAGCGTATCTGATTGGCAGAAAACAACAAATGCCTTTGAATTTGTAGAAGTTCCTTCTCCGAAAGCTGGAATTGCATCTCCAATGAGTTGTATCACGTTCAACAAAGACAAATTAAAGAATCAATAGCTTGTACATCAATTCAATAAAATAATAAATTAATCACAATAAGAATGATTAAAACATAATACTCCCCTGATTGAAGATCAAACTTTCTTTAGCGCAACGTCTAACATGTTGTAGGCATAATTTACTGAACAATTATGGAGGCCATAGAGAGATATGGGGTGCGGCACATAGAGAGAAGAAGAGAGAGATGTGTAATTGTGGGTGTGTGTTATTCCACTCCATTGTGCCTTTATTTATAGTAGTAGGGAAGATTAATTCGTTACCCTTTAGGATTACAACATTTAATAGGTAATCTACTCCTAATGGGAATATGAGAGATATTCCAAGATATACCAGGATTTACACAATCACATTCCTAATATATAAGACTGCAACAAAAAGCTCATTTTTTATGTTTTTAGAGAATATATTATATTTTTTAGTTAGTCTTGAGTTCAGTTTTTAAAAATAGTCCTACCAAATAAGTTTTTAAGGTCTAAAACTTGAAAATTGTTTTTGAGTTTAAAAGGTTGGATTCAAGTAGAGTACCAAACAAACCCTTATATTTTTTAGTTAGTCTTGAAAATGACAGCTTAAGATGAATCGTACGGCAAAGACGAACCACAATCTCATTGCATGTCGCATGCTATTTGTCACATCCAACTATACATACATAAAAGGCTTGTACAAAATTAGAAAAGAAATTGACATATATTTATCAAATTTTGGACATATTTTGTTACATCCCAGCCCGGGCCCCTACCACATCCCGGGCTTGACTCCGCCGTAGCACGATATTGTCTGCTTTGGGGCCAGACCACGCCCTCACGATTTTGTTTCTGGGAACTCACGCGAGCAGAACTTCCCAGTGGGTCACCCATCCTAGGGATGCTCTGGCCCATTCTCGCTTAACTTCGGAGTTCCTGCGGAACCCGAAACCAGTGAGCTCCCAAAATACCTCGTGCTAGGTAGAGATATGAATATACATATAACGATTACAGGATCCCCACCCCTGTGCGATGTGACATCTTACAATCCACCCCTTAAGGGCCCGACGTCCTCGCCGGCACACTTCCGGCCAGGGATTTACTATGATACCAAATTGTCACCCCGACCCGGAATGTCTACTAGTACTCGAATCGAGCTGTGCTGGCCGACACCTAGAGGGTGACGAAGCCATAAAGTGTGATGATATATAAAATGTGAATAAATTTAAACCCAAAAGTGCCTAAGTGTACGAGTGCGCGGTGAGCGGGTATGGACTCATTCCACGCGTGATTACATAACATAAGTAAAGTACAACAAGGTAAAAAAATGATTATACCGTCATAGGAAGCCACCTGTACTGGGATATGCCACGAATCCTCGTTGATACAGAAACTTTGCTATTAGAACCTGGAGGGGCGTAAAACAGAAAACGTGAGTGGGCAAAAACAAAGTTTTTGGAAAACATCTTTCTTTTTAAAATATAATAACCCCTCACCGTAAAACCCGTATAATTTCCCAGAAAATAATAATACATACGTATATAGAAATCATACCCGAGAGTAGTGAAAACCAAGTATATGCCATGTCAAGTATCTCAGAAATGAAATAAGTAAATAAATCAATGAAAAATGATATGTCAGCCAGAGTCACCTAACGTGACCTGTACGGCTGAACCTATAGCTGATAATCAGTTCAATGCACACGAGTCAGAACTACCTAATGTTGTCTGTACGACAGGCTAGGTGTAAATAAATACGCTCAAGTGCTATGATCAAGTGAAGGCTGTGCGAAATATTGCAAGTCACCTACGAGTCGGAACCACCTAATGTGGTATGTACGACAGGCTGGCACCTGCCTTGGATCCAAGGTGAGCGTGTGGTGCGGGAGGTGAACGCTCACGTGAAGGCTAGGCCCTGGCCTCCGGCGGAGCACTAACACCGGAGTGTAGGATAATGAGCACTAAATGCATATATTCATAATCAACTACCATGCAACCATACCATCAATATGTACTCACCTGAACTTACCTGGCATCCGCATCATCATGTAATATTATGCAAAGTTATACTAATGCATATGCTAAAATATAAAGCAAATATGACATGGCATTTAAAAAAAATGTAAATCCATTTAAAACAATTTATGGAAAAACGTAAAGCTTATATACACGTGTGTGTATGTCTATATATATATATATATATATATATATATATATATATATAAAACCAAAAGCCCACTTACCTGGAGTCCGCGTTACAACTTCCTAACACGAATATCGAGGTGTCACGAACGATCAACGCCTAGAACAATTATCAAATCACATCTCAGAATTCTTATTGATAGAACATGTAACTTACGTAAAACACATCTCTAACGATGTTCTAGAATGATTTGAGACTTATTGACCAAAAGTCAACCATCGGTCAAAGATCGACGGTAGGGTCCAACCCTACGTAACTCGAGCCGGAAAATCTGCATCTCAAATTTTCGATCAGTAACTTCCAAAGATACACATTATGCTTCTAAAATATCATACTAAAATTTCATTACGATCCAACGGGTGGATCTCCACCAATTGCCAAAACTAAGTGGCGGTTAACGTTTTATTTATGAAATGACAAATTCAATTTGGGAGGATCCGTACGACGGATTCCAGATCCGAAAGTTCCTATGGTCTTCAAATATTATGAATAATAACCTATTCAAGTTTGATGACGATTTAACGGTCGGATCATCGATTCATATAATAACCCATTAATGTATCGTACATAATTTAGGTTCTAACGATCAACCTACGCCATACGATTATCAGAACTGAACTCAAGGCATCTAATTTAGCCTAAAAATAGCATCGACGCCCCTGGCCACGCGCCACCGTGGGTGGCGGTCGGCCGCTCCAACTTGCCGGAAAAATAAACTATTTTTAAAAATTCTCAAACTTCACAGAAATGAAGATCGCAGTGAGTAGAGCAACATTCATACTTGTGACTAAGGTCAATTTGGTTGGAAAAAGCCTCAATTTCACTAAAACCCGCAGGAAACCCTAAGATTGGGTGTTCGTCGATTCGCCTCAAAGGTGGTTTGGGCTTTGTTCCTAGGCTCTAGAGAAGGGTTTTGGTGGTGGTGGTAGGAGTCGAAGCATGCAGAAATGGGAAATCTCTGGCCGTGCACCCCTTGACGCCGTCAGTACCATATCTCTCGAAATAGAGGCGATTAACTCTCGAATTTGGAGTGGAAGTTGAAGAAGAGCAGTAAAGGGGTTGTTTTCAGGTGGGGGCTGGCCTTGGATTTCCGGGAAAACGCCAGAATTGACGTCAAAAATTATGAAGGAACCGAGTTGGAGAACTGGGTTGTCGGGTCAAGGAAGGGGGTCCGGGTTCCCCTCATTCTTCCCCCTCTCCTGTCCCTTCCTTTCTTCTATTTCAGATTGGTCACCATCTTTTCTTCTTCTTTCTCATTCGTCGGTTCCTCCTTCCTTTCCCTCCTTTATTCTCCTATCACCACCGACCACCGACCACCGACCATCACTATTTTCTTTTTATATGGGCCACACACGTGGCATTCCAGTTTTTTCTCAAAAAAATCTGGAATTTTCTTGGACTCATTTAATTTACTAAAATGCCCCCAACTTTAAACGTTAATAACTCTTTCGTTATAACTCCAAATCGCGTTCCGTTCATGCCCACACGTTTGTGGCAAAGAGTACTACAAGGATATGCCAAGAAAACGAGTCATACGTGACACGACACGACAGTCAACAAAAGTCAACACTTTCCTCGAAGGGCATTTTCGTAAACTCAATTATTAAAATTATAATAGCCATAATTTTTAGGGACGGGCTGTTACAATCTATCCCTCCTTAAAAAAATTTCGTCCCTAAAATTTTAAAATATCTGGCTAAATGTAAAATACTCGAAAATAGGGAGAAAATATGTATGTAAATACATACGCAAGGAAGAAATTGAGTTAGAGCGGCTGCATAAAAAGAATGTCATTCCGTCGCGATCGGATTGCAATTATTCTTGCTTCATGCCTCCAAGCTCATACTTTCTTCCCTCCTCGATAATACAATATTATAATACCCGTATAAATAAAATAATGTAGTAAGAAAATATTTTCACGAAACAAATCAAAGCCCAAAATGAAAATGGACCTCGCCAAACATTCGTGTCACGAATTTCGAGAACGAGTCCGAACCATAGCTAATTAGTAAGTGTTGCTGTAGACGAGCCAACTTGCTCACTTGCTTAGTGAACCCAACAATTAAGCCGTCGATATTACAGTTTGCAGCCTGTAATACCGATAACTCATTGTTGTCTCGATAAGCTATTGAGAAGTTCCGAGGATGCCAAAATATTGTTTTGCTCTTCATGTGCGAATATGACTAACTCATCTTATTCGTACCTCGATCGCGATGCCGTACTATCCCAGAGCGCACCAAACCAGCTGCTAAAAATGTTTCGGCGTTCATGTTACCATAACAATAAGACCCTTCACCAATTCCATGCTGGAATACTGCTCGATCCTCAAAGCCACTTGAAATTGTTTCTTGATAAGTCTAGTAAACTCGCAAGAAGATTATACTCCAATAATTCCTGCTAGCCTCAATATGAAATCGGCGCACATATCCGCCGAGTCGACCTAACATGAATTCTTCACTGATTGGGAAAGAAACCATGTTGAGGAGGCTAAAAGAACACTCAAGAATTTGAAAGTCAAACAAGTTCATGAAATCTAGAGTACAAGATATCTGGATTGAATATGCAATTTTGATGCCTGAATACGTGTAAATATCTAACTTAATCATGTGCTAACAACAAAAGGGTTGGAAGATAACTCAACTTGAACAATAGTTTAAGGAGGGTTGACGAACAGAAACTTAGATTTTTCCTTGACTCAAAATTCATAACAGTTTGTTACAAGGAAAGCTCTAGGAATAATAAATCATCAATGATGACGATTTGCTCGATAGAATGCTGATTGGGTGATTCAAGGACTGATGGTCTAAACTGAAAGTTTCGACGTCTACGTGGTCCTGCTGGACAGTCTGTCAGCATCAGAAATGACATGGGAAACAGAGTGACTCAAAATCAACTAAATTACCTTTAATACTAGGAAGTAAAGTTAAAGGTACGAACAAAGCTGACCTAGTCTCAATTATCGAAGACACGGACAATTTTTAAAATGGAGAATTGCGCCGAAAGACTAAGCAATTCCATTGTCGTCTCAAATCGAAAGCAGAAAGATCAAACTTGAAAATTTGCTAACAATCCACCTCAGAACGAACTTAAATGAGAATCGATCTTCCTCCAGAAGAATTGGAATGACCACTAGTACATTTGAAAAATTAAAGCTATCGGGGACCAAAAATGATTGTCCCAAGATGTCATTCCGTCGAATGCTATCACTTTAGCACCACATCGCCACATGAGACATTTCTAGAGTCGTAACAAAAGTATACTTCGCAAGAGTTCTAATAGGTGATATTCTAATAGATACTGCCAAGGAATCAAAACTAGCTCGGATTTCCAATCTCAAAAGGATCAATACTGACAGCAGAAAAATAGTGATGGAGTTGGTTGGTAAAGTCTCCGGTGATACACGGTTATCGATAAATTAACCTAGGCCATTAACTTTCCTCGAATCTACATATTTCCTTGACAGGGAATTTTTTTGCTTTAATTATAAGGACATTCGCTAAAATAACCTTCTAAAATGTCGACAAGTCAACAAAACTGCCCAAAACTTAGGAAAAGCTAACATATTTTTCCGTATTCGACGAGGTGGGAAGATTCGAACATTAGACACAAGAACCAAGAATGCTCACATCACGCTTGTGATGAACGCAGTACTGCCCAACTTATGCTCTGATACCAAACTGACACACCCCAACCCGGAATGTCCACTAGGACTCCGAATCGAGCTATGCTGGCCGACACCTGGAAGGTGACGAAGCCATAAGGTGTGATGATATGTAAAATGTGAATAAATTTAAACCTAAAAGTGCCTAAGTGTACGAGTGCGCGGTGAGCGGTATGGACCCATTCCACGCATGATTACATAGCATAAGTAAAGTACAACAAGGTAAGAAAATGATTATACCGTCATAGGAAGCCCATGAATCCTCGTCGATACAGAAACTTTGCTATTAGAACCTAGAGGGGTGTAAAATAGAAAACGTGAGTGGGCAAAAATAAAGTTTTTGGAAAACATCTTTCTTTTTAAACTGTAATAACCCCTCACTGTAAAACCCGTATAATTTCCCATAAAATAATAATACATACGTATATAGAAATCATACCCGAGAGTAGTGAAAACCAAGTATATGCCATGTCAAGTATCTCAGAAATGAAATAAGTAAATAAATCAATGAAAAATGATATGTCAGCCGGAGTCACCTAACATGACTTGTACGGCTGAACTTATAGCTCATAATCAGTTTAATGCACACGAGTCGGAACCACCTAATTTGGTATGTACGACAGGCTAGGTGTAAATAAATACGCTCAAGTGCTATGATCACGTGAAGGCTGTGCGAAATATCGCAAGTCACCTACGAGTCAAAACCACGTAATGTGGTCTGTACGACAGGCTGGCACCGGCCTTGGATCCAAGATGAGCGTGTGGTGTGGGAGGTGAACGCTCACGTGAAGGCCCTGACCTCAGGCGGAGCACTAACACCGGGGTGCACGATAATGAGCACTAAATGCATATATTCATGATCAATTACCATGCAACCATACCATCAATAGGTACTCACCTGAACTTACCTGGCATCCGCAACATCATGTAATATTATGCAAAGTTATACTAATGCATATCCTAAAATATAAAGCAAATATGACATGGCATTTAAAAAAAAAGTAAATCCATTTAAAACAATTTGTGGGAAAACGTAAAGCTTATATATACATATATATATATAAAACCAAAAGCCCACTCACCTGGAGTTCGCGCTACAACTTCCTAACACGAATATCGAGGCGTCACGAACGATCGGCGCCTAGAACAATTATCAAATCACATCTCAGAATTCTTATCGATAGAACATGTAACTTAAGTAAAACACATCCCTAAGGACATTCTAGAATGATTTGAGACCCATTGACCAAAAGTCAACCGTCGGTCAAAGATCGACGGTAGGGTCCACAACCCTACGTAACTCGATCCAGAAAATCCGCATCTAAGATTTTCGATCAGTAAATTCCAAAGATCCACATTATGCTTCTAAAACATCATACTAAAATTTCATTGCGATCCAACAGGTGGATCTCCGCCAATTGCCAAAACTAAGTGCCGGTTAATGTTTTATTTATGAAATTACAAATTCAATTCGGGAATATCCGTACGTCGGATTCCTGATCCGTAAGTTCTTATGGTCTTCAAATATTATGAATAATAACCTATTCATGTTTGATGATGATCCAACGGTCGGAATATCGATTCATATAATAACCCATTAACGTATTGTAGATAATTTAGGTTCTAACGATCAACCTACACCATACGATTATCAGAACTGAACTCAAGGCATCTAATTTAGCCTAAAAATAGCATCAACTGCCCCTGGCCACGTGTCGCCGTGGGTGGCCTTCGGCCGCCCCGACTCGCCAGAAAAATCAACTATTTTTAAAAATTCTCAAACTTCACAGAAATGAAGATCTCAGTGAGTAGAGAAACTTTCATACATGTGACTAAGGCCAATTTGGCCGGAAAAAAAGCCTCAATTTCACTAAAACCCGCCGAAAACCCTAAGATTGGGTGTTCATCGATTCGCCGTCACTGGTGTTCTGCCGCCTCAAAGTTGGTTTGAGCTTTGTTCCTAGGCTCTAGAGAAGGGTTTTGGTGGTGGTGGTAGGAGTCGAAGCATGCAGAAATGGGAAATCTCCGGCCGTGCACCCCTCGATGTCGTCGGTGCCATATCTCTCGAAATGGAGGCCGTTAACTCTCGAATTTGGAGTGGAAGTTGAAGAAGAGCAATAGAGGGGTTGTTTTCAGGTAGGGGCTAGCCTTGGATCGTCGGGAAAACGCTAGAATCGATGTCAGAAATTATGAAGGAATCGGGTTGTCGGGTCAAGGAAAGGGGGTCCGGGTTCCCCTCCTTCTTCCCCCTTCGTGTCCCCTCATTTCTTCAGTTCTGATTGGTCACTCTCTCTTCTCTTCTTTCTCATTCGCCGGTTCCTCCCTCCTTTCCCTCCTTTATTCTCCATCACCACCGACCATCACTATTTTCTTTTAATTTGGGCCACACACGTGGCATTCCAGTTTTTTTCTCAAAAAATCTGGAATTTTCTTAGACTCATTTAATTTACTAAAATGCCCCCAACTTTAAACATTAATAACTCTTTCGTTATAACTCCAAATCGCGTTCCGTTCATGCCCACACGTTTGTGGCAAAGAGTACTACAAGGATATGCCAAGAAAACGAGTCTAACGTGACACGAAACAACAGTCAACAAAAGTCAACACTTTGCCTCGAAGGGCATTTTCGTAAACTCACTTATTAAAATTGCAAAAACCATAATTTTTAGGGACGGACTGTTACATATTTTTAATGGGAATTATGGATTTTTTTTTACTCCAGGAATTCTGGAATTTGAAATTTGAATGCATGCTCCAATTATGCTAACTCGGTTTACTATTATGTTTTCTTGTAGAATTTTGTAAAATTTTATTAATTGGCATATGCAACTTTCCGAGTCATGAGTTTGGTAATATGTGGTATATACTATACATATATATTGTTGTAGGTGTTTAGGGATTTATTGTTGTTTGTTTGATTGTGCAAGTTCAATCCAGATTAATTTATTAGTTACTGGAGTAATGTACCTAATGGCACCCTTGTATTGTCTGTAATGATTAATTTATTACCACTGTACTATTTCTTGTTAAAAAAAGGCTAATCTCTGTTTACTACTCTGAAGTTTCGTAATTTTCAACATTTGGTAAATGAAGTTTTTTTCATCCTAGAGTCATACCTTAAGTCTTAATTTTGGGAAAGTTTCATACATCCGTTAAGTTTTCCGTTAGAAATTCTGTAAACTGATGACGTGGCGCCAACGTGGACAATAACTGAGCACCACGTGTCAATATGGGCCCACTTTAGTATTAAAAAATTAAAAATTCCCACCAGTCCCTCACCCCCTTCTCCGTCCCTTCTCTCTTCTACAACCTTCACCCTTCCCTCCCTTCTCCATTCTCTCTTCTCCAATTCCACACCTCTGTTCTCCTTGCCCATAACACCCCCGCCGTCATCCTCATCACGCTCTTCATCTTCCTCACATGCAGCAGCGTTGCCTCGCACAGCGCAGCCGCCATTCTCTTCCTCCTGATCCTCGCTGAGGTCACCAGCCTCTGCCAGAACGTGTGGATGTTGGCTAACGTTGCCGCTTGCAAGTCCAAACCTCAAGCCTTCTTCTGCAATACCTCGATTGTGAACGGTTCTGAGCTCTGCACCATGCAAATACCCAGATCCGGTTTTATCTCCAATAGTGAATCAGATTGCCATCTGGGTCTTCCCCATTTCCCCTGAAACTGAAGGAAAATTTTTATGCTCTGCCTGCTGCTACAATGCATCTTGCTGTCTGTCCCCGTGCTTTTGTGCTTTCTTGATATGCACCAAATCTCAGATCTCCAACTCAACCTGCAAGTAGCACAACAATGGTGAGGGCTAGGGAAATGAGATAGAAAAGGATAGGGTGCGGGGGTTGAGGGAAGGTTGGGTTTTTTATTTTTATTTTTTATTTTTTATTTATTTTTTAATATTGAAGTGGGTCCATATTTACACGTGGCGCTCAATTACTGTCCACATTGTTGCCACGTCATCAGTTAACAGAATTTCTAACAGAAAACTTAACGGATATATGAAACTGTCCCAAAATTAAGACTTGAGGTATGACTCTAGGATGAAAAAAACCTTCATGTACCAAATGTTGAAAATCATGAAACTTCAGGGTAGTAAACTGAGATTAACCAAAAAAAAAAAATGACCGCCATTTGAGAACAAAATATTCTTTTTTTCAATTCTATCGTGACTGTTTATTTTTCATTTACAAAACATATGGAAACTGTAGCTAACAAATGTCCCCTGGGTGGAATCGTACTTATTATGTAGTTCGAACTATTAAGTAAAAAATGAGGTGAAATGTGGAAACAATAAAGAGCAGAGAAATCTTAAGTTTGGGTTCTTTTCTTTATTGTACTTGATTGGATGAATCTTCTATTGTAATACATGATTATTTAATTGAGAAGGATATCTCATTGTAATGTACTGAGAAGCCTATTGTTGGCTTATATAATGAATTTTATACCACTTCTTATAAAAAAAAATATTCATGGGTACAGTACATGGGACCTAAATACACGACTATATTTGTGCATGTGGAAATTCATTCGATTTCTAATTAAGTAGCCGTTTGGGTAAATCAACTGCTATTAACATAATAATTTGTGCTAGAATCAATCGTTTATGAGTGTTTGTTCACATACAGGCGAACTTGTTACACAGTTTTTTTGTTTATTTTTTTTTAGCAAACAATATTTTCTACATTAAGAGGGAGAATGGTGAGTTTAGCTTCACAATGGGCTAGTAATGATGTGGTTCAAATTCGTTTTTGGTGAGAATCAAATCTAAAACCTCTCACTTACAAATGAAGAGAAATACCAATAATGTTAACTACATTGCAAAGATGAAGGATTGGTACAGAGGAAGAGGAAGAAGATAGAGAGAAACAAGAGAGATTCTAGAGAGATTTTAAAGAGAGTTTAGAGAGAGAAATAAGATTTGTATTAAATGACTAAAATGAAGATTACACACTGTTTTTATAAGAGAAATCCTAACTACTTTAACCAAATACTAATTACCTTACTAACTATATTACTAATTGTATTTCTAACTGTATTACATTTGTACCCTTAATACTCCCCTTCAATCTCAACTGGGGAAACCCAGTTTGAGATTGGAAGAGCAATGACCATTAACAAATGGTGACTTGACTGGAAGTAGCTGAGATTATTACAAGTTGATCCTGTGAAGCAGAGAATCCCTGATTACTTTGCATCATCTTTCATCCCATGGATTTGGGCACGGTAAAATCAAAGCTGCAGAAAACTTTTCATCATATGGCAGAAAACCAAAAATCCCATGTATCAAAGCTGCAGAAAAATCCCATGTACCAAAGCTACAGAAAACCTTTTCATCCCATGTCCATGTTGCACACAACCAAAAGTCCACTATTCCTTTGCCTCTAACAGGAGCTTCTCAAGGGACAACCTTCTATAAGGTAGTCGTAGCACACCTTCATGCCGATATAACAACTTCTTAAGGGTTTACCCTTCATGGGATTTACCGTCAACAATCTCATTCAACTTAGCTTCGGCCTTTAATATTTACGAAAATAGAAAATTAACAAACTATAGTGTGGCATCGGCCTTAACTATAGCACTACAGGATCGCCCTTTGTGGATTTTACCAAAAACAACTTCTTTGAACAATGGCATCGGCCTTCACAATTTCAACAACAGAAAATCAACATCTATGTAGGATTACCCTTCGTGGGATTTACCTACTCACATCACAGAATTACCCTTCGTGGGATTTACAGTTAACAACTTCTTCTACCCTTCGTGGGATTTACCTATTCACATCACGAAATAGCCCTTCGTGGGATTTACCGTTCTTCTTCAAACTTCATCGTATAACCAGACTTACTGTAGATTCATGCTAACAACTGAGCTGGTTAGACTCGACTTACTGTAGATTCATGCTAACAACTGAGCTGCACAAACTCCTCATTTATTTATTGCTTCAGGTGCCTTATATGCTATATCATCTTCTTCACGGGATAAAGTTTGATAAACCAATACCTGTGATCTTGGGAGTCTATGTAAAGGCAATGGATACTTCTTCAATGTCTCTGATCTTCGATTGGAAACCATGGGCGCAGATGATTTGGACAAGTTACTTATCAACACATTGTTTGAGGCTGTAATAAGTGAGCAGAAGTTCCCTATTGTCACGCCCCGGACCGGGGTCGGTAATAAAAACTCGAACCCGAATCCGAAACGTGAGGTAAAACCTAAATAAATAAAAGGAAATTGACACGGGTTGGAAAATAAACTTCTCTTATTAAAATAGCTCCAAAATTCCTTACAGGATGTACAAAAGTAATATATTCAAATCCTTAAACTTCTCCTCAATCACAACCTCAGCTCTTCTAACACCTGTCTTGCCAAATAACTCATCTGTAAAATAATAGGTGAGGGGTGAGCAACAACCACAGTCGCTCAGTGAGTAGAATATATAATATGCCAGTCAAGCTTGTCATTTTAATCACTCTAGAAAATAGGATAATAATAGCAAAGCTTTAGCCACATAATTTCATATCACATCGTCCCTTCACGTGTCCATTATATCCTTCATAAATTGTAACTCACCACATGACCCCTACTGGCCATTCCGCCCTAATGTCCCCGTGTGCAGTTTACATTTATCCCTCGGATTAATGCAACACTAAAGTTCTCATGCTCCATGAACATTTCCAAATAATCACATCTCACTATATTAATAATTCTGAAAGCATTTCAACAAATTCAACATGCTTGACTTAAAATAGATAAAGATTTATAAATAGATAAAACCCACAATAGTTCGTGGTTTTCCTTTATCAGAAAATAAGAATATTTTAAACACATTACATAAACCACTCACCACGATAATCCAAGCTTTGGCAAGACAACCCAACTAACAATCTCCACACACCTCAAACCTAGCTCGCTATCTCTCTATATAAAAATATAAGAACTAAACCTATATATATACATACGTAAAGCCCTCGCTGCATGCACTGCATATTGGTACCTAAAAAAATGATGGAGCATTGCAACTATTTATAGTGTCAAATAGTCGGCAACCCAAAAGCTCTGATTGGTTGAAACTGAACCTGCTGACCTACACCTTTGGTTGGTCCAATCAGAAGAAGATAAGCCACCAGTATATATCCTAGTCGTGGCATCAAAGTGATTACTCACTTTAATAAATCAAACACCTGGTACTTTTGCATGCAAATAAAAAGCCACCTCCTGCTAAT
Organism: Cotoneaster glaucophyllus; assembly: GCA_036320875.1. Taxonomy (NCBI): domain Eukaryota; kingdom Viridiplantae; phylum Streptophyta; class Magnoliopsida; order Rosales; family Rosaceae; genus Cotoneaster; species Cotoneaster glaucophyllus. The sequence goes on along the minus strand of CM070070.1, from coordinate 15,823,400 downwards.
CTTCATACCTCCATGCCATGAGTTTGACAACCACTAATCCTATTTGTCAATTGCTCCTAAAGATGTCACGTCCAAAAATAGTATTGACACCTCTCACTATTAGGTTTAACACGTGAGCAGCAATGTAAAAGCTTATCTAAGTTTCATTCTAATTAGAAATAATAATAATGTCCACAAATACAATTGAAAATACGGGACATTACACCTATTCATTTTGTTCATGAAAGATGCTGAGAAGTCCCTGGTAGGAAATTCTAATTCATTTTCCACATTCAGAGCAAGACTTGATAATCTTCCAGATAATGTGGTGGTAATTGATTCTCACACTCAAACTCACAGTCGCGAGGAGAAGTCACACCCTGGTAGTTTGCTTTTCACAAAGTTTGGCAGCAATCAAACTGCTCTTTTTGACTTGGCTTTCCCGGATAGTTTTGGAAGACTACATGAGAGAGGGAAAGAAGTTCCCAGACATTACACTTCTCAATACCCTAGAATCCATATTCATTTCTCCAAACATATAAAGAGAGTGAGCTGAATTTTAGTAGCAATTTAGAGCAACAATCTTGAACCCAAATATCAGACACAACTTGAAGAAGCCAGAAAAACTCACAAGAAAGATGACTTCATGCGACAAACTAATTGAGTTGCACATACACATTCAGTCATCAAACCTTTCAAGAATTTAAGAGAGATAAAGGTTGAGAAAGAAAACCAGAAGTCTCTGTCGGTTTGGAAGCCGAAAATACATGAAGATGGTGGTGAAAGATATAGAAAAGATGCCAAATAAGGTCCTCCAGGAATCTGCCCGTGAGGAAAAGCTTGCTCCAATGAGCAAGAAATGATTGATGCACTCTTCCTCAAGATTATCCACTAAAGGTAGACCACCCAAGATACCATTGTGTCCTGCCAAACAAGCAACTCGTGTGCATACCATAAACTGGTCAAATATATCACTTTGCTAAAATTTTATTAACACATAAGGTCGAACTCGTGATAGGCAAGAACCCATTAGGAAGAAAGAAGACACAAATTCCATATTCCAGCAAACAAGAATCACAAGATTCTAGTGAAGCAGCAAACTTGACCCAATGAAACTCAGAGAATGATACTCCAATTAACACTTTCTCTACCAATTAACAGTGTTTAACCTTCAAGAAAATCACAAATCCTAGAGAATGATACTCCAAGATAAAAACCCAGAAAGAATAACACTGTCTTGAATCCAATTTCTAATCAAACATTCCTAAATCTTCAACTCATACGAAAACATCTTTAACATATCGAATCAATACCAAAGACCACAGCTTCAAGATTACATAAACATATAGAATCACAAATTCACAGAACTGAAATCACCTGATTCTCCATACGCATCATTCGCACTTCAAGATTCCCAAAACTTTCAACTCTCTCTAGCGCCAATCGACATATTCCTTCGGAACCATTCTTCAACTTTCCACTAGTCTCCGTATCTCAAATCCTAACCGCACTAAAATTCACTGAGAACCTGAGACACCTTTTGGCTCAAAAATCCAAATCGGAAAATCAAACCCAACATTCCAAGACTCATAGAAAATCAAACCCAGAAACAAATCAACCCAGAAGATGGACGGCGACGGAGAGCTTCAGTTCTTGGAGGTGGCAGAGGCGTCGGTAGAGAAATCTCCAAACCAAAACAATCAACACAACAACCGCAACAATTGCGATCCCAACAATCGCAGAAAAATCAACCCCCAAGAACAATCGCAGAAGCACCGAAAATCTAATCAAAATATCTAATGAAAATTTGAAGAGAAACTAAACTGCAAAAAAAAAAAAAAATGAAAACAACTAAGAAGTGGGACCACTAGAATCCATGACGTGAGCCTGGTGGCTCTGATACCATGTTAACTACATTGCAAAGATGAAGGATTGGTACAGAGGAAGATGAAGAAGATAGAGAGAAACAAGAGAGAAAGAGAGAGAAAGAGAGTTTAGAGAAAGAAATCAGATTTGTATTAACTAACTAAAATGAAGATTACACACACTGTTTTTATATGAGAAATCCTAACTACTTTAACCAAATACTAACTACCTTACTAACTATATTACTACTTGTATTTCTAATTGTATTACATTTGTACCGTTCGTTAATAAATAGACTGTAGTACTAAGTGACAACTTGTTACATTGTTGAAAAAAAGAAACACATACAGTGTGGAGTCGACCCAAGACCAAGGCAATTCAAACAAGGCTAGGCCGTGGGCCACTAATCGGATAAAGGCCTCAAATATAATGTATGTGGGCATGCGATCTGATGTGCCGTGTGAGTCGTTCCACGACCATTGGTAATCTGATGCAAAAGGCAATCAGGTGGGAAGTAAGTGACTTGTCAGCTACGCAGTAGACTTCCACAAAAGCACAGGGTGTTTCCTTCGCAATGGGGTCAAATTTCTCCTATAAATTGAAGGAATGACATGTGTATCTGAACACTACACCAAGAAGTAGTTAACAAGAAATATTAAGCAAATTCTAGTGCAGATTATGGCACCAAAGTTAGGAATTTCACTACCATTCATCCTTTCAGTAACCCTAGCTCTACAATTCGGAGCTGAAGCTGCGGGCATTGCTATTTACTGGGGACAAAACGGGAATGAGGGTACCTTGGAGGAGACTTGTGACACAGGCAACTAATCTTAGCTTTCCTTCCAACTTTTGGCAATGGCTAGACCCCCATGATCAACCTGGCCGGACACTGCGATCCATAAGCGAATGGCTGCACCATTTTGAGCTCCGACATTAAATCATTCCATGCGAAAGGTCTCAAGGTCATTCTTTCCATCGGAGTAGGAGCAATGAGCTACTACCTTACATCGAAAGAGGATGCTAGGCAGGTAGCAACTTATTTGTGGAATAATTTTTTGGGGGGAACCTCTTTATCGCGCCCTCTGGGTGACGCTGTTTTGGATGGAATTGATTTTGATATCGAGGGAGGAACACCCCTACATTGGGATGACCTAGCAAGGTTCCTCTCTGCTTATAGTAATAAAGGGAAGAAAGTTTACTTGACTGCGGCTCCTCAGTGTCCTTTCCCTGATGCTTGGGTTGGAGGTGCCCTGAAGACAGGCCTTTTCGACATCGTTTGGGTGCAATTCTACAACAACCCACCATGCCAATACTTGTCGGGGGATCTTAGAAACCTTGAAAATGCATGGAAGTAGTGGATTTTGGATATTCCGGCGACAAAGATCTTCCTAGGACTGCCAGCTGCTCCTGCAGCTACTGGAAGTGGATTCATTCCTGTGGGTGATCTCACTGCTAAAGTGCTTCCAGCAATCAAGGGTTCTTCCAAGTATGGAGGAGTTATGTTGTGGTCCAAGTACTATGATGATCAAGACAACTATAGCTCTTCCATTAAGAGCCATGTCTAAGATTAATTGTTGTGTGCTATCTACACACCTCTTGCTAAATTATGTTTTTTGATTTTCTTCAATTCATTTGATTCACGGCCGAAAATTGGAAAGGTGTGTGAGAAGTAAAAAGGGATGTGTGGATATCACAATCCTAAAATTATTGACAACTCTAGTTGTCTATGATGTTAATTTGTGTACTCTCTACGTACATATATCATAAAAATATTTTGTGTTTTTGATACTAATGCTCCTTCCCATTCCCATGCTTTGACTACAATATTATTGATTTAGTCATTCTAATTAACTTGACAACCTCCTAATTAACCAAACCTTCATCCAAAATACCACCATAACCTATGCCAAAGCAAGATGTTTTGTATTTCTTGCTATTAAGCATAACTCATGGTGGAAACAAAATTGACTTGATTTCAACCATTACAAGTTTTTATTATACAATAGCTCAAAATTACCTTTTTCCCCATGCACCATGAGAAAAAAAATTGTATAGAATTTGAATATTAAATTCTAATTTTAAGTCTAACACGTGAATAATACAAACTAAACGTGTGACGCTGATGCCTATACGGGAATACATGTGTAGCTCTTTTATAACTTGTACATGGCCCCTAGTTCGGTTCCGTTGAACAATGCACGTTCGATTGCCTATAATAGAACCTGGGAAAAAAAGGTAGTCCTACAAACTAAAGCAGACCAACATGAGAAGAATGAACTTTATAAAACAAAACGCAACACAATATAGACAAACATAGAATTAAAATTGTATTGTATCTCTACTGGATTGTGTAAAAGTTCAAGACAGCTTAAGATAAATGAGCAATCAGTTTCCTACTTTGCTCAAGAAATATATGCACGAAGTGTTGGGATCTTTTTGTTTTGTTTGTTTGTTTGTTTTTTTTTTTGTGTTTTTGTTTTGTTTTTTTTGTTTTATTTTGTTTTTTTGTTTAGCAACGGCGTATGACATATAAGCGAAGTGTTGGTTTTCTTTGAAGTGTGGAATTACTCAGTTTTTAGGCCCCACTAAAAATTAATCATATTTGTCGCAGTGGACATCTCAGATTTCGGGAAAAAAATCCCCATCTTAAGATTAGGATACTATTAAACCAACCACTTAAAAATAATAATAATAATTTCTTTTTGAAAATTATTACTAATAGAGTGGGTGTTAAGTCTCTCTAACCGCGGGACCCACATTTCTTAAAAAAGTCTTAAGTACATTTGAAAACTAAAATACTAGTCTACTATCTTTTGTATTATTTTTTTAATAAAAATAAAACTCACATATGTTGGTGAAGTCTATTTTTATTAAATAATTAATACAAATAATAATAAATATGTAATAAATATAACATTATTGAAAATTACGTTCATTGAGAAAATGGAAGGTAGTAATCAACCATTTGAAAACTACAGTTAAGGTTGTGGGTTTGTCTTTCGTTGAAGAAAAATTCTCCACCACAGAACGTGAAAGTTAGATTTGCCTGCATAAATTGTGGCCTACAGATTGAATAAAATCACGTCACAACCAAACCTTGATTTTGGATACGGACAAGATACCACGATGACAGTGTATTGTGACATTGAAAGTCTCTCGGGAGAGGAGAGATAGGAGTGTTACTACTAAATACTGATTAGACTCTTTCCACAACAGATGGTTATAATGGCACTCATATGTCCTTGCATGCGCACCCTAATGAGATGTTAAATTATAGATAGAATGTTACGTAATCAAATTTGAGTTTTCATACACCGATTATAAATCTTGAAAATTTATTTTAATTGATTTCTTTTTAAAATACATTCTACAAATATCATTTATAATAAAAAATATATCGGTTACCGATTATAAATCTTGAAAATTTATTTTAATTGATTTCTTTTTAAAATATGTCTTACAAATATCATTTAAAACAAAAAATATATCGGTTGAAAAAAGAAAATATATCATTTGATATTGCCACGTCAGCTATCAAATTAACATTTGACATTTATCTTTTGACATCTCCATTGGAGATGCTCTAAGATATATATACCATGCGCATTGTATAGCGCTTTGAGTCTTTTGACGTGTTAACATTTGTTGACATTATTAATAGAAGACGTCAAACACAGAGAATTTGAATGAGAAAAACACAAATAATTGGTAAAGAAATTGCCTTTCATCAAACTAATATCTGCAAGTATTACAAAAGGCCTAACCAACGCAAATACAGTCTCAGAGAGATACACCTCTATAACTTTGTATCAATATTGCAGAAGAGAAATGCCAAACGAAATGATACCAAATTCGCAATCGACAAAACCCAGCTGATCGATAATCATCTTCTTCGTGCTAGATAGATACCCCAAACTTGTAAAAAAAATCGCAACGTAAACGAATCAATGTGTGTGTTTGTGGGGCAGTAAAATACATATTGACACGGTCTCGAGCAAGTCTCAGCCATGAGTGTTCAAAGCTTCCCAGACCAAGTTCTTCGGGACTTGATTGGAGAGGTCCCTAGCCTGAAGGGCAGCATTCCTTAGAGTCCTTAGTGTGGACACATTGGCCTCCCAGAAGGACAAGCTCCTGTATGGCAAATTGTGCTTCTTGCACAACTCCTTCACAGTTGGAGCAATCTTCCTCAGTTGTCCGCGAGGCATTCGTGGAAACAAATGATGTTCGAGCTGGAACTGCAGGCCGCCAAAGAACCAATCCATCCAAGTTGAGCAGGAGATGTCTATAGTCCCCGCGGCTTGCTTCTCGAACCAGTCATTGGCATTGGGGGCACCGAGATAGGTGTCGCCGGAGAAATGATTCAATGTGAATTGGATGTGCTGGAGCGACGTCACTGCAAATGCTGCCAGCACAAACATAACCCTCTCACTCCAATTGGGCAAACACGAAACGAGGAGGGGAAACCATGTCCAGAAAACAAGGATTCCGATGATGTTCAATCCCCTGTTCGGGACATTCCGCCTCGAAAACAAGAGCAAGAATGTCTGGATAAACAAATTAACCCTCCCCACCATCATAACCGGGTAATATGTAAAATGCTGGTAGCTGACCAAAAGCCTTGCCAGAGGATCAAACGTCAAAACTCTCCCGTAAAAAATCGAGGTGATCGAATTGAAAAACTTTGCGGAGACAGCGAAAACCGGAATGTGCTGGAGATCCGGGTCGTAATCGAGGCTGTTGCAGGCAATGTGGTGGGCATTGTGCGTCCACTTCCACCAGGCAATGCTGATTCCAGTGAAGCAATTACCGGCAACAATCTGGGCAATGTTGTTGTAAAATCGGCTCGACATTACCTGGTAATGCCCCGAATCGTGTCCGATGTAAGCTCCCTCAATCCACAACATCCCCAGAAGCATCCCGCAGATCAAATGTACCAAGACGCTGTCGGATTTCAAAACTCCGTACACGACGAGGTTGAGCATGATGGCAATGATCACGATTGAGCACAGAGCGCCGTGTCCCTTCTTCTCGAACAAACCCGCCTTCGAAAACTCCGTGGCCATTCTTCTGTAATCTTTCGACACCTCGGAGACCTCGAAATCTTTGAGATAAATTCCGGTCGAGAATTTCTTGAGGTACTGCCATGCAGTGCCGGGATGGTAGGCGATGAAGGCGTCTGTAACATCCTGGCCGCCCAGATTGTACAGAATCGTATCGCCGCCGGGGTGATCTTTCGCCCAGTCGGAGACATTGTAAACCTTGCCCTGGATAGAGATCCATAAATCTCCAGGCTTCTTGTGCTTCTTCAACTCCTCTGAAGAAATATACTTCTTCTCCACCTCCATTTCCATTTTTAACAACAATAAAAACCCAACAAAAATAAATAAAAAAATTCACAAAAAATGACTAACAATACACAATTTTTTTCTTCTCACACGCAAATCAAACCGAGAAAATGCTTGTGTTCATTAAAAAAAAAGAAGAAAAGGAACCCAGTAGTGCATTGGGATAATCTCAGGTTTGATTTGGGTTTTTTGGATTCGTTTTCAAACTCTCCTTCTTCTCCCTTATTTCTCAATCTCCGGATTTTCTTATTTTTTTTTGACATGAATCGTGTTTGGAAATGAGATCTTATATGCGTGGGGGAAGCTGGGGAAGTTGAGATGTCGAGTTTCGTTGGTTACAGCGAGGCACGCGGCAGATGTTTTAATCGGATCTGGACACGCCGACACCACCCCACATTTATAACCACATCCCTAAGTTTAGTTAAGTGAATTGTCACACCGAATTTGAACAAAATAAAAATAAAAATATGTAACACGGAATGATGGTCACGTGATTCCCGGCATGTCTTGAGTTTGATTCTTGATGTTGATAAATCATACGAGAATGGTCATGAGATGGCTGAATTGTTATTTTGAGTATTTTCAACTTCCAAAATAATAATATGTTGAAACGAAACCACCAACTAATTTCTTTTTTAAAAAATAAAATAAAAAATCATGTGGTTCCAGGCTCTAGCGGTGCAAAATAGAGTTATTCTTCGTGAGAATGTGTTAGGAAGATCACAATTTATGCATTATATTTTTGTTTTATCTGATATAATAAGTAAATAACACTCTTTTATATCAGATAATAATTGAATATTAGTTGTATGGATGTATTATCTGTAAATTAATAAATTTATTTCGTTTAATTTTGGTTGGATAAGTTCTCTTTACCCTTTCATGAAATCAATTTTATGTGATAATGGCAGTGCAACCACGGCTCTGTTTGTGTATGGGCAAAAATTATCTACAAATTTTTATTATTTGTTTATTTCATTCTATATGATTATGGAGATGCGAATATCAGTTATTCTAGCTAAAGAATATACTAAAACATGCAGTGGTTACGCATCCATTTCCATTTGGGTGTTTCATACTCGACCTTAGATATCGAATATATCAATTTGTTCGTATTTTTTTCATATTTAAGAATTTTGTTACATTACACATGGATTACTTACGGCTATTAATGACACACCCCGACCCGGAAAGTTCATTTGGACTCCGAATCGAGTTGTGCTAGCCGATACCTGGAGGGTGACGAAGTCATAAAGTGTAGTGTTATGGAAAAAGTGAATAAATTTAAACCTAAAAGTGCCTAATCAAAAGAGTGCGCGGGTAAGCGGGATTGCACCCATTTCACACGTGATGGTAGAGCATAAGAACAGTACAGTAAATAGAATGAGGGTTATACCACTGAAGGTAACCATCTCCAGAGATTTGCCACAACCCTCGTTTACACGTAAGCACAGCTACTAAACCTGGAGGGGCGAAAAACAAAGTTGAGTGGGTCAGCAAAATAATGCTTGTAAGAAAACCTTTATTTTCGAATAAACTATCCCCTCGCCGTAAAACAAGTATAGTTTCCTGAAAACATACTACGTAGGTATGTAAACAACAATACAACAACATTATAACTGGAAATATGCCAAGTCATGATATATCAATGCCACAATAATAAAATCATGTGATAAACAAGTATAATCAATTGCTCATCAATCTATGCTAGCACACGAGTCGGAATTGCTTAATGCAATTCTACCCGACAGGACTGGGTGCAATCAATACGCTCTAGTACTACTATCACGTGAAGACTGGTGCAGAAGCACGGTCACATACAAGTCGGATTGCCTAATGCAATCTACCCTACAGGACTGGCACCTAACTTGGATCCAAGGCGAGCGAATGGTGCGGATGTGAACATACACGTGAAGGACTGGCCCTGGCCCTGGGCGGAGTACTAGCATCGGGGTGCAGCAAGATGAGCATGTACAAATATGTAAAGATGTCCGGTGGCATTCCGACCGAATTGCATCCGATTACTTATTTAAACATCCTAATGGTAGCCAAGCATTTAGACACAAAGACATTTTAAACACAGTGATTAATAATTCAAAGTATGCATGCATAATATCATAAGCAATTAAATAAAAACTACATATTCATGCTAAGGCTCAAGGCATCGCCCTAGCAAACGAAAATTAGTTACGAACAACCATAAAACGCAAGGAATTTTATTGAAATAGAAAAAGGATAGAAAACTCCTTGAAATACAAAAAGTCAAAGCCTAGCTAAATTCTCCACGTACGTTCTCCCCCAATGTTGCGTAGTGACCCCTAATAGCTAACAAGCCTTATTTATACTACTACAAAATAAAATCCTACCTAAAAAAGGTCTTAGAATAAAACTAGGAAACATAATAAAATATTAAAACATATAATAAAAGGTTTCCTATTTGAACTAAAATTTGGAGTTCTCAGAAAATTAGTCTTTTTTGACTGACCAGTCAACTCTTATTTGGTCCCAAAATGTCTCTTTTTAAAGCTGAAGACGTTCCCTACAAATCCTCAGAGGGAATCTTCCTAAAAAAATATGCTATCTTGACCTCCAAAATACCCAAAACGTCCATAAACGTCAATCTGGGAAAGCCGTACGCTGGGCCTTCTTTTCATGACCACAGTCAAACGGCTTGGTAGAAAAATCTGGAATTTTGATACAATTATCTTGAAAGACTCACAAACATCCTCCATTTAGAATCACTCCAAAATTCATCCGTTTGATCACTTTTTGCTCTAGAGGAAATCGAATGTCCTACATTGAAAATATATAACAAAGTATCAAAATTCTACCAAAATAACCAATAAATTATAACTAAGATTAGGGTAAAATATATGGTATAATATGGACTCATCAAATAGCAAAAGGGGTTTATGAACTTAGGATATCATATGGGGGTTAGTTTCTATAATAGAACATTTGAATCACCACTGCAATGCTAAAATACATGGTATGGGATTTGCAGGTCCGCATGTTTTATTATATAATTTAGCGGGGGTGGCCGAAGAGGTTGCATTGCATTCATGCATTGTTATCAATAATGATTTGATATTTTGCTATATGATTTCATAACACTTAATTTAGTATTGTCAATTTACTGTGGTGAGATTATGTCCGTACTGAGCTGTTGATGCTCATCCCTCTATTGTTTGCAGGTTTACGAACTAGACATTCAAAAGGGTAGGCAAGATGAGATCGGATTAGATATGAGAATAGAATATTATTCATCTTTTTACTGTAGAATTTTAAAGAGTTCTTGATTTGTTTAAGAATCATGTGTTATTTTTATAAGAGGAATTTATTTTCCAACCCGTTTCGATTTATTTTTATTTTTTTTGTTTTTAACTCACGTTTTGGATTCGAGTTCGAGTTTTTATTACTGATCCCGGGTTCGGGGCATGACAATATGTTAGATTAGGGAGCTAACAAGGTTCAAACCCATGTCGTGGTACAAGGGAAATATTCATCTCCACCACTATGATAGAGGACCACTTGCATTGGTAGGGACCCTAATGTGAGTCTCTTATCCTTGGAATGAGATAAAAATATAAGCATCATCAATCAACGATTCATAATTCTAAACTCGTGAACGCATATCGTATTTAACAAAAAAATCCCAAAATTAAGTGGCACTTAATTTGTTTAGCCATTATCTCTCATGGATGCCAAATTCCTTTTTAGGATAAAATGAGGAGTGCAACTTTGCTCCCCTGTTAAAATAGGGGTGACGCTCACTCACTCATTGATTGCCACTAAATTAGTTTGGTCTAGTTGATTTAAGACACGAATGTTGAAATTTAAAGTAATTTAATGACAATCAATGAGAAGTAAGGAAAAATGCACTCAATGAGAAAAGCGGGTGTCAAACTCTAACCATTAATGAACTAAATTAATTTTTTCCGTATTGGTTGCCCAAAGAGAATTTCTTCAGGGTTGATTAAATGCATTTTTTTTTAGAATGAGGCAAATTTGATATTGAGTATCCCCCTAAGCTATTTTAAACCACCCGATACATTAATTTGGGTTGCAGAGTGTCGAGAGTTGATGGTGTATGGATAGTTTGTCCCACATTAATGAATAGTGAGGGACAAGTCTAGCTAAGGGCATATATGATCTTGGGCTACTCCCCATATTGTCAATTGGTTTTATGGTGGAACCCAAATTTCATCTTGGTATCAAAGCAGGTTGTCCCTCGTGTGAAAGCCTAAAGGGCCACACGTGCTCACGCATCACCCACTTGTTGTCCATGTGTAGGCTTGAAAATCGGCTACATGTGCGGGGACGCGTTGAGGGTTGATGGTGTGTGGAGAGTTTGGTTAATTAATATTATAATATTTAATTTTTATATGAATGAAAAATAAAAGTCATGTGTCATAGTTGAAATCAAATTCATGAGTTGCGTTTGTTCGGTGGAACTTTAGGCAACGGTCATAATGTTTCCAAAAGGGTGTTTTGAGTTCTAAATAAACTCAAGCATCCCACTTGTCTAATAGAAATAAGATAGATTGTTGGAGCAATATTAGAAAATATGAAAATAACACAAGAATTCCAATGATAATAATTATAAAGAAATTCACAACATCAATTATATATATGAGATTAATATAAACAACTAGAGATAAAGTTAGAAAAAACTGACAAACTTGGAGATTGAGGCTTGCATAAATGCAATGTCCTAAAGATAGAATTTCGCCCCTACTCTTGTGCTTGTAGTTCGGTAGGCGTCCATCTCCCAGGATTCAACAATCTATAATTCGAAGTCAAAGCACTTCAATCTTCGGACTCTGGCGAACTTCATATATTCCGTACTCTCAATACACGACTCGGATTTTACTAAGACATTGGAGGAAACTCTTCTCTTAATTCTATCTCTAATGATAATGGTTTCATGGGTTTATATAGAACCCAAGTACTTCTTGTTAAAGAGATGTAACTTTTCATATAAGTATACATCACTTATCAAGGGAATACACCTAAACAACATAACCTTTCTAAGAAATTGGTTAACACTATTTTTCATTCAATTATTAAAATTATATATTACAATATTTCAAATTATAATATATAATTTCCAACAATCCCCCACATGAATGAAAAATTAGGAAGAATTTGAGAGTACAGGCGGACAAGAGATGCATCGGGAGAGGTGTCTTTTGGACTTGAACCTACCCTAGTGAATACTTATCGGATTTACTTGGTGATGCAGTGGATGTGGAAGATCTTGAACTGTTCACCGCAGCAGTAAACCGAGACAATAAGTAACACACATCACTTATCCTAATATATTACGGTTCATACGGTTGTGTTCATTTTGGTCCTGAACAAATCCCGGATTCATGAGAGCTTTAGAGAATTTAGCCATCTCATACTCATAGAAGCGACCCACTTCTACTCTCACATAGGTGACCACTGATTAAGAATAGTCTGCTCTATTCCTCTTATTTATAAGATATCATTGTCATTAAGTATAAATATACACCCTAAATCTTCTGCAGACAACACACTTCTTCCATCATAGGAATGAGGTATATAGTGTGTTAACTTCTTTGAATCATGCCCAACCAGTTTGCCTATTGAACTTAGACCATGGGATCTCCAATCAACTAAGTTAGGTTTCCGCCCGGCTGATTCATTAGTTATGTTGGCTTTAGCCTCATTCCCCTCGATGATCAACTTACTCTCTAGTCAAACATTTAATATTTGGTACCATTTAGGTTGACTATCTATAATGGTGTGCACAATCCATCTTATGAAATTATATTTCATATGAGAGAAGTTGTTTGACATTGTTTGAAATGTCAAGTCCTCGAAATTATATTAGGACTTAATTACTAAGTAATTTGCTAACAATAAGCACTTGGGTAAACTTCCCCACATTTAAGGTATTTGTAAGAAGATCTCTAACCTTGCCATCCCTTAAACAATTACTCATTACAAGAGATGACATCTTAAATGTCATTCAATTAGCAAATTACTTTTGACCAACCCCCACAATTCTTTCGTAATTGTAGTTTCTATTTAATGCTATCAATTTCTCATTTTTCATGAATTAGGAACCTATGAACATATATATATATATATGTTCATTTGGTCTATTTTCATTTATCAGGCCTTAAAACCCTCACTAGAACTTTTCCTAGGAGAAACACTGCTAGCACTTTTTGTCTTTAGCCTTTAAACTTTCAAACTTCTCATGCTAGAACCAATTGTGTCTAATGTGTCTTCCAATGAGAAAACATCACTTGAGTTGTTATCACTCGCATTGAAATTTCATTGGACTTAGTATGACTCATAGCGGATCTTCTAAAGCATGCCAAATATATCACTGCAGAATCTGCATCTATTCCTTTAACCGACACAACTCTTATGATAAAAGAGTCGACCCCTTTTCATTTGAAAGTGCATATTAATTGCGGTTTCTCTTATTCAACCGCAATACATCAGCCGCATAGTTGAACAGGTAACCATTTCCTTAATGGCAACTGACATGCCTCGAGAGAAACTGTCATGATCTACATCTTTCCCACTTGGCTTCAAGGTATGGGACATACATGAAAGTAGGAAATTGAACAAAGACATGTCTAGTGAAATATCTCTTCACCATATGTTTCTTCATGAACGAGAATATGCTCCATTCATGTTTTTCCAAAAACTTCCCAAGAGACCTATCTTCCCATTTGAAAGATTGTGTTCGCTCACACATAGGAACACAAATATGCATGCCACAAAAAATGCATTTTTATTTCTGCAGTCCAAGACGCACCACCATTTACATCTTTGCTTTTACGGTAAAGAAAATATCTGCAATTGCCATAATGCGGCTTTTCGCATATACAACAAAGCCAACTGATCGATACCACTCAAACGGCATCATCGATCTTTTCTGGTTTTCCAGCGTTTTTGGAAAGAGGACATCCCTTTCCTTCACACATTTGTTCGGATTAAAACAGTTTGGGCTTGACAGAAAGATACAATTTCCAGCCATGTAGATAGATACATTATGCACAGATGCATATATACATTGTAAGGGTTCACAGGTCAAAACAGTTCTACAAAGAAATGCAAGTCATATGTTCAAATAAATTACGTGTCAAAACTAACATTGCAAAATGATATTTTAGAGAACAAACATACAGACAATATTCTTACCTTTCATGAGACACAAGCATCGTTCCACTTTCCAAAGTGTACTTACAGGGACTAGAGGCAAATGAAGAAAATATACACATATATACTCCAGATCCAAATTGCCCAAACAAACTGCTCATGTCTTTTCATCAAGTGAGGCACTGCCCAGAAAGATACAATTTTAAATTTTATCTTTTCAAAAGAAACAAGTGGTTGATTGACACCGCTCCATATGGATAATACCACAACATCATTCAACCAATCATCAAGACTAAATCAGAGATTAAAGTCTTAATTGCATCAATTCTAGGTTTCACATCCAATACAACACCATATGTTGTCCAAGACTTTTAAAGCCACAGAAACTTTAACCTTTCAATATGAGAATCGTGAACATTATATTTCCGATTGTTCCATAGAGATAAAAAAAAATTCTATCTTTAGATTGTTATGGTTTCATGGGTTTATATAGAACCCAAGTACTTCTTGTTAAAGAGATGTAACTTTTCATATAAGTATACATCACTTATCAAGGGAATACACCTAAACAACATAACCTTTCTAAGAAATTGGTTAACACTATTTAATTAATATATATATATTTAATTATCAAAAGATGGGCCTTGGGCCTTGGGGCTCTTGGGCTCTAATAATTAAATACTTTAAATTAATTATTTTTCGGAATTAATTAATTATTATTTTTTAATTAAATTCGAAATTAATTATTTAAATATTTAAATTATTTTATTCAAACAGACTCATCTTTTCAGATGAAGTTTGAAGAAGAGCAAGTACACAGAAACCAAAAACACCTCTCTGAAGAGGTGTCTTCCAACAGATACATCATTTCGTCATACCTGTTACGAACAGACATTCATCTATTATAAATATATGCATTTGCATATCACTTAGAATACTGAAAATCATCAAACCTTGATTACCAAGCATACTGAGAGTACCACAAACAAATTCGCCAGAAGTCTAGTTTTTCCGGTGCTGGAATTCTAAACTTAGATCGTTGAATCCTGGTGAGGCAGACGTCCGAAGAACTACAAGCACTGAGTAGGGGCGAATTTCTGTTTCAAGGACATTGCGGTACGCAAGCCTCGATCTTTAAAGTTGTCTGTGTTTAATTTTTATTCTAGTTCTTCCTGTGTTAAATTTCTGTTCGCATTTAGTTTTTATTAGCATACATAATATATCACAGATTGTTGACATTTATCCAACAATCATGAAAAATAACAGTATAATTCCAATCATAATAATAAAGAAATTCACAACATCAATTATATGAGATTAAAGAGATAAAGTTAGAAAAACTGACAAACTTGGAGATTGAGGCTTGCATAAATGCAATGTCCTAAAGATAGAATTTCGCCCTTACTCTTGTGCTTGTAGTTCGATAGGCGTCTATCTCCCAGGATTCAACAATCTATAATCCGAAGTCAAAGCACTTCAATCTTCGGACTCTGGCGAACTTCATATATTCCGTACTCTCAATACACGACTCGGAATTTGACACACGAAACATGAGAGAAACAAAGTGGGGAAACCCTATTTCTCAAGAGTAAAATTAATTCTAATTTTCTATATCTAATGATAAAGGTTTCATGGGTTTATATAGAACCCAAGTACTTCTTATTAAAGAGATGTAACTTTTCATATAAGTATACATTACTTATCAAGGGAATACACCTAAACAACATAACCTTTCTAAGAAATTGGTTAACACTATTTTTCATTCAATTATTAAAATTATAAATTACAATATTTCAAATTATAATATATAATTTCCAACAAGTTTGTCCCACATCAGTAAGGGACAAGTCTAGCTAAGGGCTTATATGATCTTGGGCTACTCCCCATATTGCAAATTGGTTTTATGGTGGAACGTCAATTTCATCATGCTAAAGAAAGAACGAAATGTTTTTGACAAAAAGTGCCTACCTTCTAGCTCGGTCTTGTGGAGTTATTAGTAGGGACGAATCTCCTGGTTTCTGAGATGAGTGGGGAGACAACATTTATGTAGAAGGCATTATGGAGAGCTTGTGTGCCGAAGAAGGTTAAAGTCTGTGTATGGCGGTGTTGTCTGAACGCTCTACCAACTAGAGCCAATTTGAGAAGAATGAAAGTGATCGCGACTAACACTTGTATATTCTGCGATGGAGGTTCGAAAATTGTTGAACATGCATTGTTGGAGTGTCCGAGATCGGTGTATGTCTGGTTCTCTAGCCCGTTATGCTTGAGGACGGGAAGGAATATCCATGGTGGTTTTTGTGCTTGGCTGGCAGAGCTGGTGGGTTTACTTAGCCGTGAGAGTTTTGATTTAGCTTTGATCTTGATATCGAGTATATGGAAGGAACAAAATTCTTTCTTATGGAATCGAACAACGTTGAATTAGGTGGATATCAACTGCAAAACTCAAGCGTGGTTACAGGAATATAGGAAATGGCAAGGTTCCAAAAAATGCAACAGGTCGTCAAGTTCTAAAAAATGGCAGAAACCCAATGTGGGTTGGCTTAAATGCAATTTCGATGGTGCGTGGGATGAGGTGAGAGAGCTACGGGGCATTGGTGTGGTGATTCGAAATGAGAGTGGTGACTTTGTAGCAGCAACGACAATGAAAACTCGAGAAGTCTGCTCGACGTTACTGGCTGAGACCATGGTTGCTCGGGTAGCAGTGGTTTTTTCATATAACTTGGCGGCAACTCACTTGGAGATGCAGGGGGATGCAATGGTGGTTATGAATGCCCCTTCAAAGGGATATGGAAACTCCATGTAATGGTGCCTTTGGGCACATTTTGAATGATACTCGACATATTCAAAAGTCTTTTCCACATTGAAAGGTTACGTTTGGTCAATGGAAGACGAACAAGATTGGGATTACATTGGATAATCAAGTTTCTTGGTTTAAAGAATCTCCAAATATTTCTGGTTTTCTTTTTTAGGATAACACTATTACTTAATTTAGAGGTGCGGGACGCTTTTTTTTTTTTTTTTTTTCCCTTGATCTGGGTTGAAATCCCCAACAAGGCTTTTATCGAGACCCATTGTTAGCACCTTATCTTCTTTGATTGTACGTTTTCTTTCTTCTTCAATGAATATCGTACTTAATCTAAAAAAGCATATTATTAGAAAAGAGAGTAATTATTTGTTACAAAAATAGTATGTACATTTTTTGTGGTCAGAGATATACTTCCATGAAGCTAACAATAGTATTTACCATTGGGCAAAAAAAAAAAAAAGTATTTACCACAAGGTGATTCAATGGTTGTAGATAAATTTTAGGCCCGTATTTCACATGGCACGTCCGAGGTTTGATTTATTGCGCTGGTGAATCACACGATACTGCCCAGTTGAGGCTGAAATGCCTCTTAGAGTCTTCTGGCCCTCAGAAAGGTGGACTGCAATGACCAAGCCACCAGTTGGTCCTTGAAAAAAAAAAACAAAAGTATTTGCCAAGCACTATAATAACAACTACATGAAGTGGCTTAGTGGTAACGACGCAAACTACTGCTTCCCAATAAACAAAAAAAGTGTGGAGGTCCCAGATTCAATGCTCCGAGCTGGTGAGTTTGCTTGACTGTGGCCACGGGCAGGTTGAAATTTCCCATAGCCTCTCCGAGTTCAGAAATGGTGGATAATCGTGATTTATCACCAGTTGTCCCCCTTTAAGGAAAAGAAAAACAGTAACACTTTCATATATTCTAATAGAAGAAATTAGGTTCTCATCCCATTTTTAATCAAGGTCCCTTGGTTTTAATAAACATCATCAATTATTTCAATAATAAAATATTTTACATATCAAGATAATTAAATTTTATTTCTAAATTATTCATTTAGTGTTAGAAACGTTACATTTATGGCTAAATTTTGTATCATATATCTTTATTTTTAGTTTGTACCCATTTTAATTTGCAACGTTTTTTTTTTAAATTGTGCCAATTTTATAATTCAGTTCTAGTTTGTACCCATATATTAATTGTTTTTCTTGTCCATATTTTTCAAACTTTTATTTGTACTCATATTTTTTTTACCTTTTATTTGTACTCATATACTATTAATAATGTACCCATTTGTCTTTAAAAATGTACCACTTTGTTCTATGTAAAATGAAACAAATTTTTTTTTTTTTGTAAGTACCATCTCTTTTGTGTAAAATGTATCCGTTAATTTTTTTTTATATGAAATGTACCCATTATATAAAATGTATCACCTTTTTTTGAATACCAACTTTTTATATGTAAAATGTATCGTATAAAATTACCAATTTTTTTTTATGTAAAATGTCATTAATATAAGTAATGACAAATCATGGGTTTTATTTAAGTATAATTGTTTTAAAAATATTTTCAACAAATCATGAATTTTATTTAAAATCTCATTAATATAAATAACTACAAATATCAAATTTTAATTTAAAAATTATAATAACCTACATAGAAATGCATTATTGCATTAATTTCAGGGACTTCATTAAAAAACCGAAAACCAACAAGGTTTGAATCAAAGAACGTTGATAAATAGGGACCACATCCAAAATCACCCATTCTAATAATTCAAATTAACTTTTAACCTAGAATTTTTAAGGACAAAATTGAAATTTTCTTCTCAACCAAGGATACAATAAATTCATAAGTATTCTGTCTTCATTTGTTAACCATTTATGTGTTGCTTCTAATGGCATTCATGCATGCATGTGTAGACAATATTTGGAAACTTCCTGCAATTTTCTTGCAGAATATAGTAAACATTTTATATGGGAATCGGAAAGCAAATGCAGAATATTCCACACTATACGTTAAGCAGAGGGAAGGCAGATGCAGAATATTTCAAACTACACGCTATGTAGAGGGAAACCGTGTATGGCAAGTCACCTTAACAACGAAACCACCATTGCCATATTTTAGCAACATGAGCATATCAAAGATAACGTAAAAAAGTACACGTGTAACGTGTTTAATTCAACATTACGTAAAAAAGAAACAAACAAATCCTTAATCCAATTACAGTACGAGATATGATTTAGGATTAAGTACCTAAAACCTTCCAATCTTTTAGTGTCATTTCAAATTAATCTCAACCTTTTAAACATTTTAAACAAGTACCCAACCTATTGAAAATGTCACATCCGCTAAGCCCTAGTTAATTTTTCAAACATAGATTATATTCAAAACTCACCAACTGGGATTATCATGGTCAACATTAATATTAATTACCTCAAAATCTAAATTTCAAACATAGATTATGTAATATGGAATCAAATGATTAAACGAGTATCAAAATAAATAAAAAATGGATCCAAATTGAAATTACATCAGGCGGGCAATCTTCTAATAAAGAGGGTTAAGAATTTAGATAGGGTTTCAGGGAACTTGTTTCTACTCATGTGATTTTCACATTTGCTAATTGTCGGCTCATAAAGCTTCAAATTCTTCTTTGTGGGTGGCAAAGATGGTGGTGGCCGCATCATAGCAGTTCATACCATTTTAGCAACCTCCATGACCTTCTTCTAGATGCTGGTGGCTTGAGCTGTAAGGTGGAGTTGGTAGTTTTGATTTGGGTTTTGAGGTGATAGCCTGATGGGGGTGGTGGTGATTCTTAGTTGGTGGAAGCTATGCTTCCTATGGCCTTCTATTGATTTTGGAGACAAAGTTAACCCTAGTTAATTTAACATATTTTTAACTAGGGATTAATGGATGTGACATTTTTAATAAGTTGGGTACTTGAAATGTTTTAAAAGGTTAGGAGTTTTAGGTACTTAATCCTAAGATTTATTAAGTTTAATTAACTATTTGGTTACTTTTATTAGAGAGTGTTAGTTATGTGAATCACATTGCTGATCATCTCTATAATATAGGTGAGTCTCAATTATATAGATGAGGTGGTCAACAAAATAATTAGAATAGGTGATATAAATAACATTATGCATTTCAAAATTTACATGTGCTCGCTCGCCCTCGTATTTACGTGGACGACTAAAAAACGTGCAGTTTACATGCTTTTCGTTTTAGGACTTGTGTTGTTTTAAGAAGTTTTATGCTTCATAGGATTCTTCAATTGTACATTTCTCAATAATTTTGGGGCGTGCAGGGGGAAGGAGACATGTTTTTTTTTATTTTTTATTTTTTTATTTTTTTTACAAGGACAACTACATTATGGAAGCCCTC
The DNA here is from genome assembly GCA_036320875.1 of Cotoneaster glaucophyllus. NCBI lineage: Eukaryota > Viridiplantae > Streptophyta > Magnoliopsida > Rosales > Rosaceae > Cotoneaster > Cotoneaster glaucophyllus. Next base: position 15,802,873 of record CM070070.1, on the reverse strand, counting down.
TCAGGGTACAGAGATTGCCGTTGCCGTGGTAAAATATTAAGTGTGAAATTTTATCACAAAAAATGTTAAAGATGTATAATTTTCACATTCTCTAACATTTTTTTCTTTCTAATGAATTACTTAGTCACATCCATACTGCCAATAGTGGCATCACATGACCATTCTCTAAGTTAGTTATCATCCCACCAAAATGTTCTCATGGCGGATGGGGTTGGTGGGCTTGCACGTTAAAATTAGGGTGATATATATTTTACCGAGTAACTTTGCAAGAAAACTAAACGGTTCTAATTTAACTTTGTTTCTCTTAAATAGAAAAAAACAGAAATGGGTGTCTTGAGTATTTCTGTGCGGATAATACTTTAGACATTCAGTGGGGAGTATCAAATTATTGACCAAATGACATGGCACAATTAATAACATCATTAATTATTTGAATAATAAAATATTTTTATTTTTAAATATATTCCTTTAGTGTTAAAAATGTTACAATTAGTATATTTATATTTATGGCTAAATTTTTTATCATATATTTTTATTTTTAGTTTGTACCTATTTTAATTTGTAATTTTTTTTTAATTTGTACCCATATATTAGTTTCTTTTTGTGCCCATATTTTTTAAAGTTTTATTTGTGTTTGTACCCATGTGTATACCGTCACATGACATTGTATATTTAATCAATGATAAAAAAATTACATATGGTATATTTATGTTTTATGCTTAAAGTTTGTATCATATATTTATATTTTTAGTTTGTACCCACTTTTAATTTGCAACATTGTTTTTTTAAATTTGTAGTATTTTCTTTTTAATTTTATTTTGTACCCATGTATTAATTTCTTTTAGCGCCTATATTTTTAAAAATTCATTTGTACTCATAATTTTTAATCTTTTATCTGTACTCTAATTTATTTATAATGTACCCATTCTTCTTTATTAATGTACCACTTTGTTATATGTGAAATGTACCAATTTTTTTAACACTATGGATACATTCTTTTGCCATTTATTATTTGGGAATTTTAACGAAAAACCAGCGGTACTGTTCACTTTAACGAAAAACCACATTTTTATACTAACAAGTCAATCCTGGTACTATTCACTTTACCCTTTATTTTGTCCTTATCGTTAAAACTCAAAGTTTTTAAGCCCTTTTCATTAGTTTTCCTTTATTATTTCTTATTTTTACAGAGTTTTTATCCATTTATTCAATCAAAATGTTTGAATTTTATCCATTTATTCAATCAAAATGTTTGAATTTTTTTTATTGTAACCGTTTCTAATAGTATTATAATGAGGGATTTTAAATTTATAGGATTATAAATCTCATAAAATATCAAACAATTAATGTCAAAACTATAAAACTATAAAACTATAAATATTAATAGTAATATACTGAGGTGTACAAAGTCAAGGGACCTTGATCAAACTTTGAATACTATTAAGATTTTAATCAAAGAATGTTAAGGATTAGATACCGCATCTAAAGTATCCCAAAATTTAACCCTTGTAAATTTAATTTAAATAAAAACTAAAAATCTTCACGCCTTAGAAACTCAAAGGTTGACGTCGTGTTCTCCAAGCCAACGTTGATGCGCCGGAGATTTAACGTGTCGAGAAGGATGAAATCTTTTGCGTCTCTGGATGCATGGGAGACAGCACTTCTAATTCTAATTTCCAAGCCGAGGGTTTTAGCACATTGTTAGCCTTATATAGTTGTGTAATTAAAACACAAACAAATGAGTGACAAACTTGGTTCTCGTGGTAACCATGGAAGTCGAACAACGAAAGGATGATGGCTAAGACAACACCAAAGTCTTCTACAAACACATAGCCGTATACAACTACTTTATGAGAAGTATTATCTTGTGTGTAACTAGAGTTATTAGGGACCTTAGTATTTATATAAGCTAAGGGTTAGGGTTTCCGTCCACAAAGGAAACCTAATCCCACTTTCTTAGCTTCCAAAAAAAGGTATCATAATCATATATAATCAAGGACTCAATCAATCTAATCCCACTTTCTTAGCTTCCAAAAAAGTATCATAATCACATATAATCAAGGACTTCTTAACTGGATTTCAAGACTCCTAATATAAGATTGACGCATAAATCAAATAACAATATCGACATTAATATCCAATATTATATTCATATTATATATTGTAGACCACTTAAAGATTGATTTATGTTGGAATTAATCTAACACACATATGATTGTGGCTTGAACATGGGATTCACGCTTGGTTGCAATAATTACCAGCGGTTTTGGGTTTGTGGGAGTCATAAATATGAGATTTCTCACGTATGACTGCAGAACAGAAGAAAAAGAGGCACTTTTGGGGGTGAAAACCTTCAGAGATTGGACTCGAGGGAGGACAATGATTTGAAAGACATTGGAGAAAATTATATTCAACTGGGGATGAATTGGTACATGACACTCACACAAAAGGTTGAGAATGCTCATATATGATAGTATTGCTAAGGCCTTTCTCTTTTTGTAAGTTGTTTATGTTTCTGATCCTCTCAAGAGAAGAGTGGCTTGAGGAATAAGCAATTACAATGGTAATTAAGGAATTAATGGTAGTTTGATTTTTGTAAATGTTTGAAGAGATTGTGGTGAAAATGAAAATTTTAATATTCAATATTTTATTTTGATATTTTTTTTTATGTATTTATAAAGATTTTCTTTAATTATGAGGGTAAATTAGTAAATTTATAAGTAGATTTTATACTCAAGTTATACGAAAGAAAATTAAAATTTTAAGGAATGTTAGTGTAATGTCTCAAACATAAAAGAGTTTTGTGAAACTCAATAAACCTTAGGTGGTGTTAGTGTAATTAACCACAAAAGAAAATCTGTTTTTGATAATATTTTGTTTTGTTTTGGAAAAATTGGAACTATCGGTTAATTAAAATGACTATAATATGTGATTGGTCGTTGGCTACACACGTGCGAGACCTTTTCGTTGGGGATTTACCGGTTTATTACTTCTGCTGGCGGTTAGAAAGTTGCAATATGTTGTATGTTAGATGTGGGCTGGTGGCGGGAAAATTAGTTTGAATTACCATCACATGATATAATTAAGAAAGGGTAGTGCTATTCACAGTCTCTTTTTCTTTCTCACACATTCTTGTTAATTTTTGTTCATTGATATACTTCAATTTATTCGAGCGGGTGACTAAAAATTGAGAGAGGTGTGTGAGAAGTAAAAATGAGTGTGTTGATAGCATCACTTAAAAAATTTACATGTTAAAATATGAATGGACGAAGTGTAAGTTACTAATGAAGCAGTATTTTATTACCGTAATTCTTTGAGATTTGAAATGGTGTTAAACCAACAATTGAAATTCATAACGCAACGCACATGTTTATGTCCCTAAAGTTTGAGTAGACATATTTTTAGTTTTGATGTTATTACTTATTACTAACTTAAGGAAGGGAAATTGAATCTAAGACTTGATCTACGAAGATAAATACTTTTAACTACTTGAACTATAAATTTTACCAGTATAATTTAAGCCTTTTTTATTTTCTAATTGTTGCAATACAGGCACTATAACTCATTTCATTTTGTTTCCAATAACATTAGCACGTGAAAGTCATGTGTGTTGGTTCAATAAGAAAATCCATCTTATACGGATTAAATCGTGACAATTGAAATAATAAAGACCAATGTAAACCTTCAACAATACATATACTTGATTAACCAAAACCATATTTTGACCTTCTCTCGCATACAAAGAAAAAATATAAAACAGTATCCATTAGTTAGGCCTTATAAACATCTTGTTTGAACTTGTAAACTCAGGCTGTGTGAGTAGCTTCAAATGAAGAGCAAACTAAAAATCATCAAGAGTTGGAAAGTGGACATCCGACATGCAGCTTAGGAGCTTAAGAGAGGCACCTGATAGAAGCATATTTATGTGACTTAGTTAGCTTGTTTTCGTGCATTTATGTTGATTGTTCTTAGTTAATTTAGTATTTTAAGCCATTTTCGTATGTTTGTAGGTCCAAAGGGTTAAAGTATTAAGAAAGTGCATTTTGGAGCCTTTTGGAGCATTTTTGGGCATGAAATGGATAGCATATGCTTGGAGCAATGTAGATGGACGAAATTGAAGACCAAAGCATGCTAGGAATCAACCAAAGAAAGGAAGAAAAATTAATTCAAGTCAAGGAAGAAAAAGGAATCCAAGAAGAAGAAGGATTGACCAAGTCAAAGTTTCCTAATCCTAATGTGCAAGGGAATCAGCCACAAAGAAGGGATCCTAAATACTTTGGGACACCTAATTCCCACTCCAAGGTGGGTGCCGCACATTCCTCATCACTTACCCTTCCTTGCCGCACAAAGTTATACATTCCCTTTTAATTTAGAACCCAAATCAGCAAGGAAAGGCCTTTCCCTTTCCTTGCCGCACATGTGTACCACATTCCTTATATTTTCTGTCCTTGCCGCAACCTATATCCCTTTTCCCTTAGGTTTTTTACTTTAATTCCTATTTCCCTTAAGGTTTTGGTTTAATTTATGTTACCTAATTTATTTCCTAGCCTTAAATTCCCAAACCCTATATATATGACCCCTTGCCGCACCAAAGACTCATCCATTCATTCCCATACACACATTCAGCCACAAGCCACTCTTTGCCGCAGCCCACTCACCCCCTAAACTTCCATCCCTTCATCCAAACACATCCATACCCATCCTTAGTCACTTGTGCCGCAGCAAGGTGGAGAAGAAGGAGCCCTTTGACGTTTCAAGCTTGAAGAGTGGAGCGTTCTAGGTGTACTTCGTTCTTGTTTTCAATGTTTACTTTATTATTCTCTGATTTTGTTGTGACTATGAGTGGCTAAACCCCTACTTAGCTAGGGGGAAGTTCGAAGCCATGAACATGCTTGAGATATGAATTGATTTCTTCCAGTTGTGATTTGATGAATCGTGAATGCAATTCATTTAACTGTTTTATTCATAACTTGTTCTTGTATGTTGATTAAGGATGCATACTTAGTTTTCATGCATGAATTTGATGCTAGAATATAAGTGAGTTTCACCTAATTGTTATGAAATTATACTCATGAGTAGTGAAGGTTGCTAGTCACAATCGCGTTAATTGAATTCCTGGCAAACGTATCATGCATTCATAGTTACGAATGCCTTGTCAACACTTATGATTTTCATGGAACTTAATGATCTCTAACTGTATCTCTTCTATGCATTCATGTAGGGGACCGTTGGAGAATAATTTGGGTTGTCGTATGCATTCATCCAATTCAATGACATAAGGAAAATCTGAGGGTTAATTAGTGCATCACGGTTAATCTGGGGTGTTGAGGTTCATGGTTTATTAAAAAGCAACTGGAAATATATTCATGTACAAGTGTGTCATGTGTGGAGAAGGACCCTCTAGCTAGCCCATCAACCATCCAAGTTTTCAAAATCGTTTTCAAATCTGTTTACTTTACAATCAGTTTGTTTTACTTTCAAATTCGTCCAAACCAAAACCCCCCTTTTACTTTCTTGTTTCAAAGTGTTTAAAATCTGTTTTGTTTATGTTTTTAAGTGTTTTAAGTCAAGCTAAAACCAATTTTCGTCCAAAATCATCCCTAGTGTCTAGAATATGTCCAAAAAGTGTTTTAAAGCAGTTTTGAGTGTTTTTAGCTTGTTTTGAGTCTTGTGAACCTGTTTTAAGTCCCTTGAGTCTATTCAAACGTTTTTAACTTTGTTTCTGTGTTTTTGAGTCAGTTTAGAGTCGATTAGCAATCCCTCCTAATCCCCGGTCCAGAACGATCCCTACTTGCATACTTACTACGATTGACAACAAGAGGGTTTAATTTGAGTGCTTAACTTTTATCACATCAGCACCCCCATGAGCTGGATTTCTACTTTTCTAACATGCAGTCCTGTCACCTGTGACCTTAATTTCTTCTTAAAAATATTGTAATATATTGGGCCATCTTGATGACATGCATCTTTATGTTGAACCTGTTAAGATAGCTACAATTGCAGAATCTAAGAGAGAGACAGAGAGAGAGAGATAGATGAGGGGAAGATTGTATTAGTGAAATGCTTTTTTCATTAATTTCGTGTGGTTTACAATACTCACTTATATAGATGTTTTCGGTACAAGATTTACAAAGCAAGTAATCCTTTTTAACCACTTTCTTATATCAACTAACTCCCTCTTGTTGGAGAGTTGACCTTTGTAATTAGCTTAGTTACCTGTTTGGGTCCTTGTAATCATGATGTAATTAGGATAGATATTATTTGGTGTTTCTTTCCTTGTAAATCAATATTGTACAATATATATTTTCCTCCTTGGTGAGAAGAATATGATTAGAAAATTAAACCCCAAAATAAGCTCTAATTAGCATGGTATCAGAGCAGACATCCTAGGATTTCTGCTCTACCTGTTCCCTCAAGCAACTCGGCCCTCCCATGGAGAACTTACCACCACTCCACGGTGGAAACAATTTCATCCTAATCAATCCTACCTCTATACTAAACACTACAACCCTAAACACTACTACCTTAACTGACCCTACCATGAATCCTCCTTCTGTTTCGAGTTCTTCCGACATGCCTCCGGAGTCCTCAGGTAACTATGGTTATGCTTTTAATATGAATAATTATGATACTCAATCCGGTTGGATCATTGACTCCGGTGCCACATATCACGCCTACCCTCACTTTGCCGCATGCACTACTTGTACCTTCACTAAAGTATAAATTGATGTCTCCTGGCCAAGCTACTGAGCAATTGAACTGTTATGTACTATTGTATTCGAAGTTTTGTCTTATTTAGGATATTCTCACGAATGAGATAATTGATCGTGGTACTAAGAGGGGGGATCTCTATTTTGTGGACGATGTCAGTACAGGACGGGTCAATCTCGCCCAAGGAGCCGTTGATCACAAATGGCGTCAGATATGGTTATGGCATCACCGTTTGGGTCATCTGTCTTTCAGTTATTTACAGCATATCTTTCCGGATTTATTTGTTGGTTGTTCGGTTTCAGACTTTAAATGTGACACTTGCGTACTTGCCAAGAGTTGCCGTGTTTCTTATCCGTTGAATTCTAATAGTGATATTCCTTTTGGTTTTGTTTATTCGGATGTTTGGGGACCATCTCCGATTACTACTTCATCTGGTATTAGGTAGTTTGTAATGTTCATAGATGATTGCACACGGATGACATGGTTATACCTTCTTAAGCATAAAAGTGATGTGTTTCAAGCGTTTAAGACATTCCACACCATGGTTCAGACAAAGTTTTCTACTAAAATCCGGACTTTGCGTTCTAATAATTGTGGTGAATATGTTAATAATGATTTTACACATTATTTAACTAATCACAGAATCCTCCACGAGACTACTTGTCCTTAGACTCCTAAACAGAATGGGGTGGTTGAGCGCAAAAATTGCCATCTATTAGAAACGGCTCGATCGCTATTGATTGGGACAGATTTTCCTCGCTCCTTTTGGGATGTTGCTCTTCAGACTGCCACTTACCTTATCAACTGCATGCCATCCAAAGTATTGAATTTTCTTACACCTTTGTAAGTTCTTGCTACATTCGTGCCTCTACCGTCTGTTTTGGTGCTCCCACCGCGAGTTTTTGGATGTGTTGCATTTGTTCATCTACATAAAAATCAATGGAAAAAACTTGACCCATGTGCTCTCCGTTGCAATTTATTCATGGCTTTGAAATTGCCCCTAGCTAAAATAAATTTAGTTCCACATGATTGTAAAAATAAACAATGAAAGCAACACAATTATAGAACTAAAACAAGGATAAAAGAAACCCCAGAGACGCTCCAGCACTCCCAAGGATGGAATGGCAGGCACGGCACAGATTTTCCTCCTTCTCTTCCCCTTTGCTGCGGCACACCTTGAAAACTCTCTCAAAATCTCTCAATTACTCTCAGAATTCTCAAGTGTGTGTTGTAAATTGTGGTCTAAATGAATGAAGGCTGCGGCACATATTTATAGGGCAGAGATGCGGCATATTCTCATGGTTGGAAAGGGATTCAGATGGTACAAATTTATGTAGAAAAAGGATTTCACAACCCTCTCTAACAAGGATACAACCTGTGATAGAAACTGGCCTTCTAGAAGGGTTTTGTGCGGCAAAGACTTACGATAAGGACTTGGCACGGCTAAAGCTGATAAATAGAGAAATTAGGACTCCAAATCATCCAAGAAGAAGGATAAATTCGAGCAGATTTCAGGTGGAAATAGGAGAAGAGGGTGCGGCAGGTTTCCTAGCTTCTAGAAGGGCATATGCGGCATGAAAATAGGAGAATGAGTAAGTCTTCTAGAAATCTGAATTTTAGGTGTTTAAATGTAATTAGGAATCCCTCATGTAGCTAAAAACAAGGTAGGATAGGATTAGGATAAGGTAAGGATAAGATAAGATAGTTTGGATAAGATAAGATAAGGTTTTGGATAATGTTTGAGATAATGTTCCATGTTTCTTGCTCTTTTCTTATGTTCTTTGTCTTGAACTTGTTTCTCCAGATATTTAGCATGATCCTAGCCTCTTTTGAACTCCAAATTCGTCCATCCACCTTGCTCCATAAGTAAGCTATCCATTCTTGGCCCAAATCTGCTCCAAAATGCTCTAAAATACACTTTCTTGCCACTTTTGCCATTTGAACCTGAAAACACATGAAAATAGCTTAAAACACTATAACTAACATCATTTAGCTAAGTATGCAAGAAAACAAGCTAACTAAGTCGCATAAATATGCTCATATCAATGGACTACATCAGAAATGGTACCTTTGCTAGCACCCTCCTTCATTTTGGATGTATACTACCATGGATGTTACTTTTTCTGAGTCTGAGATGTATTACTTGTGGATAAAAATTTCTTCCTTCTTGATCTTGGACAAAATTGTACCTACAAAACAATTAACACCTTTGGTCAAGGCCAAGAGCTTTACACGCCCACGATGAATGGGGGGGCTTTGGCCGAAGAACCTCTGATGCCAAAATTAGAATTTAGAGAGAAAGTGTTTAAGAATTTTGGAGAATTTTAGCAAGAGAATTGGAAGTGGGTTTTGGAGAGAATGAGGGGGTTTATATAGGGGAGTGGTTGGCCTCCTAGGGTGAGCTAGGTTCTTGATTTGTGTTATTTTGGGAGTTATGGAAATAATTAGCTAATTGATGGGATAATTATTTGATTAATTGGCTAATTAATATAATAAAAGAGGAAGGATTTGGGGGTTACCTTGTGGAAAAGATATGATGAGGATGGATGAAATGGATTGTAAATAAATACCTATTTGGGCACTTTTGACTTGATTGAGGGATGATTGTCCACTGCTTGCGCGTAGGAATTCCGGTGTGCCTCGAGGGTAGTTTTGTCTTTTTTACCTAAACAATCCACTTGTCGCCTCTTGATTATTTTTGGCTCCACAAATGCCCCCACACATGTTGAGTTGCTCGCAGGAAAGGGCAGCAGGTGTAGAGATCTTCTTCCTTTAGGAAACACAGGCTTGTTTCCTATTTTGATGTAGATTCCCTCTTTAATTGGAAATTAGGTCCTTCTAGGAAAGGGAAATAAATTTCCCTCAAAGCTTATTTAAGTCTACCTTAAGTGGGTTATTAAATCAACTTTGGAGAGCAATTTATTCTACCCTACAAGAGAGAGAAAGCTTAGACGATATTTGTTCCCCCTCCTCTAGCAATCTTCTACATCTTGCCCATGCAAATGACCGTCTTTCGTTGATTTCTTCGTCTTCTCCGTGCCGCACCGATGTAAGAAAAATTTAATTTTTCTTGTCTTCTTCTTGGATAGTGCTGTCGCAGGGTAACCGTCGGGGTGATGCGGCACGTCGGCTGGCAGGGGCCAGATGTCAGCTCGGCATGGGCCGATGAGGTGTTGTAACAAGGGCCACTGCTTGGGTTGCTTGGCTTGGCTGGAACCGCGAACTGAGGCCTTGGGAAGCAGTGCTAGGGTAGCCGTATGGCTCATATCCTTTAGGCTATTGGACCAGACGCGGGCCAAGCTGGCGATTGAGAGAAATGAGGAGGTCGCGGGCTTCATGGGCTGCTGGAATGCTGGGCATGCAGGCCTTCTGCCTGCTAGAATGCTGGGTTGAGCTCCTTTGCTGAGTACCGTGAATGGCGTTAGCTGCTTAGTCCTCTTTGTCGGGAGAAAAGTAGGCTGCTCCCGAGAGAGAAGGTAAATAGGATCAAGGCAGATGCATTGGCTTGTCTGAACGCTGTCGTGTAGCCTATTATGAATGAAGATGGAAAGAAGATATCTTCCCGCCTGTTCAAGAGATGCCGGTTGGGAAAAATTGAAGACTTTGTCCGCCTGCTGCCGAGAGGTTTGTGATTGACATGACTTTTTCCAATGGGAAGAGAAATGAGGCTGCTAGATCTGAGCATGTGGTGCCTACCATGTCGAGAATGGCTTGTACGATTGCTGATAGAATTACTCAGCGTAAAGGTCCTTTCATGCCCCAGTGTCGAAGTCTGTACCAAGATGTCCGTTGAGAGGCAAGTATGGTTCACATTTGGAGAAGCTTACTATTATAAAGAGCAATAAGATGGACTATGTTGCTAAGGTGGCACCAAGGCCCGCTTCCTCTGCTACTGAGACTGATTCGCCTGCTGGGAAGGAAGAGACTGCTTGCGTGGGCAGCTGTGAAAAATCCACTAAGACTGCTTCTAGGGAGGTTGATGAGATCTGTGTGCTCTTGAAACTAGATCTGCTGGAAGACATGGACGTTTGTGCCAAGTTTATTGATGGCGTTAGAAAGGTTTGCTTGCCCAAGTTCCTTTGCGAAGCATACGACACAATATAGAATGACTGATCTGCTTGCTGTGATGCAGATATAGCAAGGCTGCCAAAGAGGTGCCGAAGACTATGGCAGTTGAAGCTTATTCCTCGACTGAGGAGATTAAGAGGTTAGATTCTGAGCTCGTTGCTTTGAAGGGGTCTAATATCTCTACCCCCACTTCTTTGCAGCTTGAGACCGCTCACCAAGAGATCGTTGACTTAAAAACTAGGCTTGAAGCGATCCAAGTTAAGTATGAAAGTGCAGGGAAGGAGATCGGATGTTACATACCTCAGATTCAAGATTTTGAGCATGTCATTTCTGAGCTTCGTTCTGCTGCTTATGCAAAGGATGAAGAGTTGATTGTTTCTTATAATCACGTGATCCACTTCAAGAGAATCGTCGATAGGCGTGAACCCTAAGTGTTGGAACTTCAAGGTGTACTGAAGATCAATGAAAGTCTGAAGAAGGAAGTGGATGAGCTGCAGCGCGTCCGTGTTGGTCTGCTCGAGGAGAATGAGCAGTTGAAGGGTGAGAAGGATGGGCTCGAGGCTTCGAGACCTTCTCTATTTCTCTGGAATACTTGTTCACCTTTACTTTTGAGGCCTCCATTTGTGAAGTAGTCGGAGATGTTGGTACCCAGGCTGGAGAAGCCGGGGATGAAGCGCCGGATGGTGTCGCTGCTGAAGGTGTGGTGACCAAGTAGTCGTGGAGTGTCTAAGCTCCTAAAGAGTAATCTTCTAGGTAGTCTTTAGGGTTTTCTTTGTTTCCCTTGTTGCCTTTTGCTTTGCTTGAACTCCTTCGGTCTTTGCTAGTTGTTTATCAATTTTGCTAGAAAATTTAATAAACTTGCTTCCTTCGCTTTTCTCCATCTTCGCTTCTTTTGTTCATGCCCTAACCTTTAGACTTTATAGACCAGTGGCAGTCGTGCTACTTTTTTATAAGCAGGCAGGCCGAGTAATCTATGCAGTCGTAGGTGTTGGTGTAGAACTTTGCAAAGTTGTTAGCCATAGGGTCGACAGTCAGACGCCTTACTTACAGAAGCAGACAAGTCCGCGTGATCACTAGGCTGTTAACCTTGGCTTTCTCCAATTCCGTAGGTTGCGTGGCAAGTATCACAACACTTTAGAACTTGGTGTAAGTCGTTCCGCTCTTAGCAGAGGTGAAGCTTATCGACAACGTAGCATGTCAGCAGTGGATAAAACTTCGTATATGCACGTTAGCTTGTTTAACCTTTCATAAGAATGTGCAGTTGTATAAGTCGAGCGCGGCTTTATTGCTCGAAGGCAAGCCGTAGGCAGTCTTTTGGAAATCGTAGGCTACCTTAGTGCACTCGGTAGCAGCTTTAGGGTTCCAGGGCAGCCATCCATCGGATGTACTGCGTAATATGCCCCTTCCGTCTCTAGGGCCTGGTTCCCTGCAAATTAGGCCAAGAGACCCAAAATCCTTTAATTAGCTAAGCCTTAAAAAAGACCATAGTGGCTAATTTTAGGAATCCCAGCGTAAGCCATCGTGTATCTAGTTATACAAGGGCAGCCAGGCTCATCCACTTCTGGATATTCGGAGTGTAGAGTTTATCCTCTCGCTTTGGAGAGCATGGTTAGTCCCTCGGGGGGGGGGGGTGCAATTCATGCGGTGAGTCCCTAAGAAGGGCGCGGTCTTCTTTTGAAGTGCAGGAGTGATCAGTTGTTGTAAACATGCAACCAAGCCAAGTTGTGATTACTTCTGAATTCCTCATTGAAAAACTAGTGAAACGAACGAGAACTTAGCTGTGAGGTAGGAACTGCATAACAACTGGATAATCCTCGGCTTATGAGGTGGTGCCCATCGAGCTGCTTGAGTCTTCGGCCTTTTGATGTAGTGGGAGGTCACACATGGTACTTCCTCAGATTGTAGGCGTTCCACTGTTTTTTGATCTTTTTGTCGTTTCATGGTAGCGAGGGTGTAATTACTCTTGCCGCCTACTCTGTTGATCTCTTACGGACCTTCCCAGATATGATCCATATTTTTGGAGCCTTCTCTGCAGGCAGTGATGAAGGCTTTTCTTAGGACTAGATCTTCGGGCTAGAATTGCCGAACCTTGGCCCTTTTGTTTTAGCTGGAGAGGAGCTGCTGCTGGTAATGTGATAAAAACTTAGCACACAAATTAAAACCCTATTAAGATAGTTGTAGTATAAGAAAGTAGGGATCATTCTAGGCCGGAGATTAACTAGGGCTGCTAATCTACACAAATATGACTCAAAAACACAAAACTAGACTTAGAAACACTAACCTAGACACTTATAACTCAAAGCACACTAAACAAACTCAAAACAGCACAATACTAGCAAACAGACACAAAACTGACTCTAGGGAGTTATTTGGACGAATCTAAGACTATTAAGACTCAAAACACTAAAATAGACAGATTTGAACAAGTTCTAACTAAGCTAACATAACACAATTAAAGGGGGGGATTGATTTGGACGAAATTAACTAAACTAAACAGATTGTAAAAACAAAGTAAATTAGACACGAATAGGGTGATTTAAATGGGTAAAGGGCTAGCTAGAGGGTCCTTCTCCACACATGACACATATGCAACACAAATCAATTTCCAGTTATTATTTCTCTAAACCATGAATGAAAATGCCCCAAGTTAACCGTGAACCACAATAATTAACCTTCAGATTTTCCTAAGTTCATTGAATTGGACTCTGCGCCTCAACCAAATTATTCTTGTCATTACGTTCTGTGAAAATCATAAGCATTGACAAGGCATTCGTAACTATGACTGCATGATACTCCTGCCAGGAATTTACCTAACACGATCGTGACTAGCAACCTCCACTACTAATGAATATAAGTTCATAACGATTAGGTGAAACTCCCTTATATGCTAGCATCAAATTCATGCATGCAAACTAAGTGGGCCCTCTTAATCAACATACAAGAATAAGTTCTGAATCAACAGTTAAGTAAATTGTATTCACGATTCATGAAATAATAACTGAAGGTAATCAATTCATGTCACATATATGTTCATGGCTTTGAATTCTCCCCTAGCTAAAATGAAATTAGTTCCACATGATCGTAAAAATTAACAATGAATCCAACATAATTGTAAAACTAAAACAAGGATAGAAGACACCCCTAGGACGCTCCAGCACTCCAAAGGCTTGGGGACAGGCACGGCACAAAGTCTTCTCCTCTCATTCCTTCCCTTACTGCGGCACACCTTTGTATTTTCTGAATTTTGGTTCTTGAGTGTGTTGTGAATTATGCGGCACAATAAGGTGTATTTATAGGGCTGGATGCGGCACAATTTCTGAAGGGAAAAGGATTGCACAACACAAGTTTGTAGATGAGAAGGATGACACAATTCAATTCAGGTGGGAAGATGACTTAGGGTGCGGCAGATTAGGCTTTCTAGAAAGGACCAGGCGGCATGAATTTAGGAGAGGGAATGTGCTTCTAGAAATCAGGTTCTAGATGTTCTAATATAAATAGGAGTCCCTCTTTGTAGCTGAAAACAAGGTAGGATAGGATTATGATAAGATAAGGTAGTTTGGATAAGATAAGATAAGGTTTGGGATAATGTTTGGGATAATGTTCCATGTTTCTTGCTCTTTCCTTATCTTCTTTGTCTTGAATTTGTTTCTCCAGATTTGTAGCATGTTCCTAGCCTCTTTTGAACTCCAAATTCGTCTATCCACCTTGCTCCATAAGTAAGCTATCCATTCCAAGCCCAAAACTGCTCCAAAATGCTCTAAAATGCACTTTCTTGCCACTTTTGCCATTTGAACCTACAAACACACGAAAATAGCTTAAAACACTATAATAAGTATACACTAACTACGTAAATGCAAGAAAACAAGCTAACTAAGTCGCATAAATATGCTCCTATCAGTTGGTAGGCTGCGATGCGTGTGATGGTCTGCTCGCGCTTCTCCTCTGCCAGATCTAAGCTTGTGGCCATCTCCTTTCTGTTCCACTCAATGCTTGGCTGTAGAGTGCTGATACTTGGCACGATGACATTGGGAGGAATGATTACTTCTGAACCAAATGCCAAAGAGAAATGAGCTTCACCGGTTGCTTGTCCTTTGATGGTGCGATATGCCTATAAGCATCTGGGGAATTCGTCTCCCATTTTCCCTTCTTGTCCATGAAGGATTTTGTGGATGCAAATTTCTTCCTCCTTGATCTTGGACAATATTGCACCTACAAAACAATTAACACCTTTGGTCAAGGCCAAGAGCCTCACGCGCCCATGATGAATGGGGGGGGGGGGCTTTGGCCGAAGAACCTCCAATGCCAAAGTTAGAATTTAGAGAGAAAGAGTGTTTAGAGAATTTTTGGGATTTTTGCAAGAGAATTGGAATAAAAGTTTTGTGAAAATGGGGGTTTATTTATATGGTTAGGCCGGTCCACTTTGGAGAGAAAGTGGCCGGCCATTAAGTGGTTTTTTTGGTTGAATTTAGGTTTAATTAGCCAATTTATTATGATTAATTTGCTAATTAAACATAAAGGAAATAAATTGGTGGTTATAAGAATAATTAGCTAGCTTAATTGGGGTAATAAAGAGGGAAAAGGTAGAAAAGGTAAAGAGCAAATGGGATGGCCGGCCTTTGACTAGTTTTGGGGTTAAATTAGATATATTTTGTGGTTAATTGGGTGACTTAATTGGTATTTAATGGATTAATTGGGTGACTTAATTGTTACCCTTTTTGGAGCATTTTTGACTTTGTTGAGGGACGATTGCCCGCTGCTCACGTGTCGCCTTGTGATTATTTTTTGCTCCACAAATGCCCCCACACCTGTTAGGCTGCTCGCAGGAAATGGCAGCAGGTGTAGAGATTTCCTTGCTTTTGGGAAACTTAAGACTGCTTCCTATTTTGATGTAGATTCTCTCTTCAATAGGAAATTAGATCCTTCTAGGAAAGGGAAATAAATTTCTCTCAAAGCCTATTTAAGTCCACCTTAAGTGGGTTATTAAATCAACTTTGGAGAGCGATTTATTCTACCCTACGAGAGAGAGAGCTTAAAGGATAGTTGTTCCCCCTCCTCTAGCAATCTTCTACATCTTGCCCGTGCAAAGGACCGTCATTCGTTGATTTCTTTGTCTTCTCCGTGCCGCACCGATGTAAGAAAATTTTAATTTTTCTTGTGTTTTTCTTGGGAGGTACTGCTGCAGAGCAGCCGTCGGGGTGGTGTGGTACGTCAGCTGGCAGGGGCCATAGCTTGTGCTGCTTGGCTTGACTGAAGCCAAGGACTGGCTAGGCATGGGACGAGGAAGTGGCGTGGCATGGGCTATGGTTTAGGCTGCCTCGTTTGGGCTGCTTTCCAAAAATAAGGAAACTGCTTGAGTTTGATTTCTCAGCTGCCATAAATGGAGCAGTTAAGGATGAAGCTGCCGAGATCGGAGCAGTGGCTGCTGCCCCCTGACCATTCGCTGCCTAGTTGGTCTTCAAGCATTCGATCTTTTGAACTATGTGGCCTTCTCGCACTATAGAGTTTACCCAAATGAGTGTCGGGGAATTAGTTTACCCACTAGCGCTGGAGAGCAATTAGTTTATCCTCTCGCACTGGAGAGCAGACCCATATAGGTGTAGGGGAATTGGTTTACCCTCTCGCACTAGAGAGCAATTAGTTTATCCTCTAGCACTGGAGAGCAGACCCATATGGGTGTCAAGGAATTGGGAGAGCAATTAGTTTATCCTCTCGCACTGGAGAGCAAACCCATATGGGTGTCGGGGAATTGGTTTACCCTCTCGCACTAGAGAGCAATTAGTTTATCCTCTCGCACTGGAGAGCAGACCCATATGGGTGTCAGGGAATTAGTTTACCCTCTAACACTGGAGAGCATGAAAGTTGTTGTCATGAGTGCAGCTGAGGAAAACTAGACTATTGGACAACCGAAATAATCCTTAGCCTGCGAGGTCATGTTTGGCGATCTCCTTGAGACTTCGAACTGCTTGTGGAACCCTCGTAAGAGTGTAACGCAGTGAGCTGCTCCCATAATTATTATGCCATCATTAGGTGTTTCATCGTGTGCCCTTTTGAGGCTTGGTTGGCGCTAGCCACAGGGCAAGATCGGCATGACTGGGAGCCATGGTGAAAGATTGGCATAGTTATGAGCCATGGTGATACATCAATGGCTATTGGGAGTTGTGGAGCAGGTAGGCACGGCTGTGAAAGCAGAGCTGGGACTGGCTTGGGCCAGGTTGTGTGCAGCAGGAGGAATTGTCTGGAGTGTTGAGAACAAGGTATGCCCCCGGTTCTTAGTAGTTGGGCTGGTGTGTCCTTCTGGTACTCGTTTGCCCTGGCGCGCCATTAGGCTCCGCTGCTGCGTTTGTCGAAACAAAAGTAGTCTTTATATCCGGCAATCTATGTGGGGTAGTCCCGTCTGCTCGATCTTGTCATTGAAAGATGACACGCTTATATTGGTGATGTCTCATCGGAGCACCTTGTCAATAGTTTTGTTGCGCGAAAAATCGCGCAATCGCTCGGTCATGAGCCTTTCTACTTCTTCCTGAATTTTTCTTTATTGGGGTGGCAGAGCTCTCGGCTGCCCCTGGTCATGACCTGCTAGTCTAAGCGGCTCTTCCATATGTTCGACTCGTCTATGCCACTGCTGCGGTGCATGTGGTAGATTCCTAGCAGGCAAGGGATTTCGCAGGCTGCTGGTTGAACTTGAGCCGGATTGAGTGACTTCTTCTCTCTGTCCGTCGTGCTACCTACTCCGATGTGATGTGGAGGATGCTCCTTGCGGGCCTAGCCGTGAATGAACATTTCGCTTGGAAGGCTACTCATGTTGATTATAGGAGTATGGCCTTAACCGTGAGTGTATGCTTGTCCGTGAGTCTAGTCAAAAGTGCACGCTCCTCCGCGCGCTAAGACGGGAGTATACGCTATCTCGGGGACCCAATTGGGAGTGTACTCTGCCTAAACGCTTGGTTCATGGCTGGTCGAGTGGCTGCTTGGCGGGACGCTACTGGAGAGATTCTTCGTCTGCCTTTGTCCTACTTTGGGACACCTCGTTTGGGGCACGTTGCATCTTGGTGCGCTGCAAGAGCTGGTTCACCAAGGTCGTCTGTTGTGCTAGGGCGCTGGTCAACTCTATGACTTGTCGAGACAAGTGTTGTTCGCCATTTGGATTGGTAAAGCTTGGAAGGGCCCTCCTTGAGCAGTGGAAGGGTGGTAGACTCCGGGCGCGAGATTTGAGTTGGGAAATGCCAAATCCGTGGAGAAATATGGTGAGAATGCCCCCAGCTCGATGGTAGGTCCTGATGGTTGAGATAGTCTTGGGCCAACTTGGGCTGCTTGAAAGGCCACAGGAGCAAGATGGGCCACGAGAGCATGCTGGGCCATGGGAATGGGCTGCTTGGCGTGTGGCACACGTGGGTGCGAGGCTTGGGCTCTGCTCGGCAATGCATTGGGCTCGCGTTGGGCTTGGAGTAACATGGCTTGGGCCGTGGCCTTGGATGGCACGACTCGGGCCATGGTGATGGCGCCATGGACCTCGCCGTGGGTGGCTACTGTGGTAGCCACCGCGGTGGTTCCCGTGGTGGAAACTCGTGGTGGTGGTGCCGTCCCTCCGAGGATCATTTTCAATCTTGTGGATTGCCATGGTCTCATTTCTTGGATATTGGAATTTTCACTCGTGGAATTTTCTAAATTTCTAGCCATTGTATTTTTTTCTTTTTTTTTGGTACGTTTTATCAAAGAACCTTTTTATGCGAGAGTCTTCTACGAGTGTGGATTTCTTTCTCTCAATGAAAGCACCAATTTGTGGATACAAATTTCTTCCTCCTTGATCTTGGACAATATTGCACCTACAAAACAATTAACACCTTTGGTCAAGGCCAAGAGCCTCACGCGCCCATGATGAATGGGGGGGGGGGGGCTTTCGCCAAAGAACCTCGATGTCAAAGTTAGAATTTAGAAAGAAAGAGTGTTTAGAGAATTTTTGGAATTTTTGCAAGAGAATTGGAATGAAAGTTTTGTGAAAATGGTGGTCTATTTATAGGGTTAGGCCGGTCCACTTTGGAGAGAAAGTGGCCGGCCATTAACTGGTTTTTTTGGTTGAATTTTAGGTTTAATTAGCCAATTTATTATGATTAATTGGCTAATTAAACATAAAGGAAATAAATTGGTGGTTATAAGAATAATTAGCTAGCTTAATTGGGGTAATAAAGAGGGAAAAGATAGAAAAGGTAAAGAGCAAAGGGGATGGTCGGCCTTTGACTAGTTTTGGGGTTAAATTAGATATATTTTGTGGTTAATTGGGTGACTTAATTGGTATTTAATGGATTAATTGGGTAATTAATCCATTAATTAACCAATTAACATAATTTTGGAAGGAATATTTTGGAGGTTACCTTGCAAAAAGGGATTTGATGAGATGGATCTTGAATTGTTACCTTTTTTGGAGCATTTTTGACTTTGTTGAGGGATGATTGCCCGCTGCTCGCGTGTAGAAATCCCAGTATGCCTCAAGGTTATTTTTGTCATCTTTTACCCAAAAATCCACGTGTCGCCTTGTGATTATTTTTGGCTCCACAGATTTCTTGAGGCAGTCAAGGATCATCTTGTTGGATGCTTTGGCTTGCCTATTGCCTTGAGGATATCTTGGCATGGATCTGTGCTGCTTGATGCTATACTTTTGGAATAACTTCGCCAAATTTTCGCCCGCGAATTGAGGGCCGTTGTTGGTGACGATGAACTAAGGGATGCCAAATCAGCAAATGATGTTCCTTCATGCAAAGCACTCTATGTCTATCTGGGTCATGATCGTCATGGGCTCTGCTCCCCAGTAGTAAGCGGCACAGGTCTTACCAGGTCGATTGCCCACTACATGAATGGTCAAGGACTCGTCTGTGGGTGTAGCTCGCTGGTAAGTAGTGCTGGTACCGGCTTGTAGCGTTGACAGCGATCTTAGCGGTCACACTTTTGTACTAACTCCTTAGCATCTTGGTGCATGGTAGGCTAGTAGTAACCTGCGTTAAGAGCCTTATGTGCTAAGGATCGACCTCCGGAGTGGTTTCCATAAATGCCTTCGTGGATTGAGCTTAAAACCTTCAAGTCATTGGGAGGCGTTAGGCAACGGAGATGTGGTCCGGTGTAGGATATTCGGATGAGAATGCCATTCCACATGTAGTAGCATGCTGCACTTATTTGAAGCTTTCTAGACTCTAATCTTTCCATGGGGATTGTGCCATTGACCAGTAAGTCTATAGTGGAATTTTGCCAATTTGGAGTTGTACTAACTTGTGACACTTCGACTGCTGGCTCCGCTTCTATGCTCGGCTTGTCTAGATACTCTACCGAAATAGAGCGTTTGAGTTGATGGTCGAAGGCGGAGCCTAAGCCGGCTAGCGTATTTGTGTTGGCATTGTCTGCCTGCGGAACTTGAGTGAGAGTGTAGGTCTGGAATGCCTCAAATTGCTTGCGTACGTTCTCTAGGTACTGTGCTATCATTGGATGTTTTACCGCGTATTCCCTAGTAGTTTGGCTAGTGATTAGCTGGGAATCGGAATGAATTGCAAGCTTCTTCACCACCAAGTCTTTTGTCATTCGGAGGCTTGCTAATAGGGCCTTGTACTATGCTTCAATGTTAGATGCTTTGAAGCCTAAGGTGATCACCTGCTCGAGCATTGAACCGTCTAGGGCGATAAGGACCACACTTGCTTCCAAGCCTTTGTAGTTAGATGCGTCGTCGACATGCAAATGCCAGAAATCTCCATTGAGGGAGTAAGTGCGGCTAAGGTGTGCTTGGTTGCCTCCGGGGCGTCGTTGGGCCTCTCTGTTGCGTTGCCGAGGCTAGGCGTGAAGGCGCGGTAGGGAGCTGTGGAGCTGGTGCCATGTTAAACGTAGCAGGAAATGCTCAACTGCCTGTATTGGGCCACTCTAGAGTTGAATTATGGAGCAAGGGTCGGCTAGGGCCGTGTGTCGTACACCAGGAGGTGGTGCTCAACTGCCGGTACATGTTGCTCTTATGTATAATCTTTTGGGGCGACGAGGACAAAAATTGCTTCCGATTGTGTCCTTCTAATGTTCGTCTGCCCTTGACGTGCCTTTTGAGCTGAGTTGTTACGTTCGTAAAAAAACTTTGCATCACCAGTGTATGTGCCTTTATTGTCGCGCGTCTGGATTGGGAGGAATAGTGTGTCATGATGATGATTGCGTGCGACTGAAGGTAAAACTTGAGGTTTCGAGTTGCAACAACTATCACTAAAGTTAACTTTTGAAGTTTTTGGTAGCATCGAGGAGAGCTTTTGAAATGTGGAATACAGGTAGTCGGGCCCCTAGCTCTTCTCGTATGATGGTAGAGCTTATTGCTGCTTCAGATACCATCAAATATGTGAATATGTCCTCCGCTGCTTCCGGTTTGGATAGTTGGGAGTGATGTCAGGTACTCATTCTGGTCATTGAATCTGGATCAGCAAGCCTCGTCCCAAAGTGCGTGTTTTTCTGCTAGAGCGAAAGAGTCTGCCTGAGTCAGATCTTTTTTCATGATCAATTTTTCGAACAGCGGGTAGTCTGCTAGAAGTATTTTTTGGAAGACTGCCCTAGCTATCGAGTCGTTGCATCTGACTATCTTTGCCTTCTCTGCTTTGAACCTCTTCATATAGTCGCAGGGCGACTTCTTTGGGTTCTTCTTGACGTTGAATAAGTGGTCGGACTTCTTCTTGATCGAGCGATAGGACGAATATTCTTTGGTGAAACCAAAGAAAGTTCGTCAAAACTACAGATATATTATGGCGATAGGGTGTAGAACTAATCTTGCGCCTCGCCTTGTAGAGTGGTGGTGAATATCTTGCACATGAGATCGTCGTTGTTTCGATAGAGGATCATTGTGCTTCGGTAGTTCTTTAGGTGTCTCTCTGGGTCTTCATCTCCTTTGAAGGATATGAAATGTGGCATGCTGAACTTGCAAGGCTCTGCCTGCTCGATCTCGTCTGTGAAGGGTGACCTGCCTATGTTGATCATGTCCTGTCATATTGCCTCGTCGGCCACTTCTTTGCATTGGAAATCACGTGATCGCTTGTTTAGAAGCCTCTCTACTTCTTCCTGAATTTGTCTTTACAGGGGTAGCGGAGCTCCCGGCTGCCCCCAGTTTTGACCTGCTGGTCAAGGTTGCTCTTCTACGTGCTCAGCTCATCTATGCCGCGATAGCAGTGCATGTGGTGGATTCCTAGCAGGCGAGGGATTTCGCAGGCTGCTGGTTGAACTTGAGCCAGATTGAGTGACTGCTTCTCTTCGCCCGTCGTGCTGCCTACTCCGATGTGACGTGAAGGATGCTCCTTGCGGGCCTAGCCACTAATGAACACTTCGCTTGGAAGGCTGCTCATGTTGATTATCGGAGTGTGGCCCCAACCGTGAGTGTATGCTCGTCCGTGTGCCTAGTCGAGAGTGCACGCTCCTCCGCACGCTAAGACGGGAGTATACGCTATCACAGAGGCCCAATCAGGAGTGTACTCTGCCCAAACGCTCGGTTTGGGGCTGGTCGAGTGGCTGCTTGGCGGGACGCTGCTGGAGAGATTCTTCGTCTGCCCTTGTCCTTCTTCAGGACACCTCGTTTAGGACACGTTGCATCTTGGTGCGCTGCAAGAGCTGGTTTACCAAGGTCGTCTGTTGTGCTAGGGTGCTCGTTAACTCTATGACTTGTCGAGACAAGTGTTGTTCGCCATTTGGATTGGAAGAGCTTGGAAGGAATGTGCCTCATTGAGAAGTAGAAGGGTGGTAAACTCTGGGCACGAGATTTGAGTTGGGAAATGCCAAATCTGCAGAGAAATATGGTGAGAATGCCCCCGGCTTGATGGTAGGTCTGGATGGTTGAGATAGTCTTAGGCCGACTTGGGCTGCTTGAAAGGCCACGGGAGTAAGATGGGCCACGAGAGCAGACTGGGCCACGGAAATGGGCTGCTCGGCAGGAGCAAGCTGGGCCAGAGGAGTGGGCTGCTGGGCGAGAGCAGGCTGGGCCAGAGGAGTAGGCTGCTTAGCGTGTGGCACACGTGGGTGCGATGCTTGGGCTCGGCTCGGCAACGCATTGGGCTTGCGTTGGGCTTGGAGTAACATGGCTTGGGTCGTGGCCTTGGATGACACAGCTCGGGCCATGGTGATGGCGCCATGGACCTCGCCGTGGGTGGCTACCGTGGTAGCCACCTCGGTGGTTCCCGTGGTGGAAACTCGTGGTGGTGGTGTCGCTCCACTTATTGTCACATTCAACCTCGTGGATCGCCGCGGTCCCATTTCTTGAATATTGGAATTTTCACTCGTGGAGTTTTCTAAATTTCTAGCCATTGTATTTCTTTTTTTACGTTTTATCAAAGAACCTTTGCAAAATAAAAAATTCTAATAATAAGAACGTATGAAAAAATACAAGTGGAGAGAAAAAACCTTTTTATGCGAGAGTCTTCTACGAGTGTGGATTTCTTCCTCTCAATGAAAGCACCAATTTGTGGATGCAAATTTCGTCCTCCTTCATCTTGGACAAAATTGCACCTACAAAACAATTAACACCTTTGGTCAAGGCCAAGAGCCTCACGCGCCCACGGTGAATGAGGGGGGGGCTTTGGCAGAAGAACCTCCGATGCCAAGGCTAGAATTTAGAGAGAAAGTGTTTGAGAATTTTGGAGAATTTTAGCAAGAGAATTGGAAGTGGGTTTTGGAGAGAATGAGGGGGTTTATATAGGGGAGTGGCTGGCCTCGTAGGGTAAGAGATGACCGGCCACTTAGCCTTGTTTGTGAGTTAGGTTCTTGATTTGTGTTATTTTGGGAGTTATGGAAATAATTAGCTAATTGATGGGATAATTATTTGATTAATTGGCTAATTAATATAATAAATTAGGAAGGATTTAGGGGTTACCTTGTGGAGAAGATATGATGAGGATGGATGAAATGGATTGTAAATAAATACCTATTTGGGCACTTTTGACTTGATTGATGGATGATTATTCACTGCTTGCGCATAGGAATTCGGGTGTGCCTCGAGGGTAGTTTTGTCTTTTTTATCCACGTGTCGCCTCTTGATTATTTTTGGCTCCACATTACTCTTCGCTTCTTCCAACCCTCATCTTCAGGGGGAGACATTGCATGACGAGCAGGTTTGGACCATGGCTGCTACTACTGATCTTCCGCTGCCACTATTAGCCAAGCCCGTAGTGGTTGCGCTGCCAGCCCAGCCAACAGAAGCAGCATCTCTGCCCACAGAACTAGTGGCAGGCACGGCAGTGCCGTGCTCAACCACGACAACAGTGTTGCCATTTCCTGATCTTGAGACTTCTACTGATACTACTCCCCATTGTCTCAAAATATAGTGCCACCAGATGATCATACTTCAGAGAATATTCCTGAGGTAAGATCTACTATCCCTATTGATGTATCCGATGTTCTGAATTATCAATTACCTTTCAGGCACAACCGGGGAAAGCCACCCAATCGATATTCACCGGAAACAACGAAAGGCTCTAAATATCCCATTGCCAACTGTGTCATCACATAAATTATCAGAACTTGGCAAAGCTTTTGTACAACAAATATCCAATGATAGCACACTAAGTTCATTGAATGAGGCATTATCTGATGATCGATGGACCAAGGCAATGGAGGAAGAAATTGATGCAGTTCAGAAAAATCAAACATGGGATTTAAGTCTGTTACCCCGAGGAAAGAAAAGAGTGGGATGTCATGGGTGTACACCATCAAGTACAAAGCTGATGGGTCGATTGAACGATACAAAGCACGATTGGTGGCCAAGGGATACACTCAGACGTATGGTGTTGATTACACAGAAACATTTGCTCTGGTAGCAAAGATTAATATGGTAAGAGTGTTACTTTCATTGGCGGCTAACTTGGATTGGCCATTAGAGCAATTTGATGTGAAAAATGCTTTCTTACATGGTAATCTTAAAGAAGAAGTGTATATGGATATTCCACCTGGTTATGCGTCGGTTTCACAACCCGGAATGGTGTGTAAGTTGAATAAGGCATTGTATGGATTGAAACAATCACCTCGGGCATGGTTTGGTAGGTTCCGGACGGCTATGAGGAAGTATGGGTTCATCCAGAGCAATTCCGATCATACACTTTTCTTGAAACATCGAATGTGTAAATTGACGGCACTTATTATTTATGTGGATGATATGATTGTTACGGGTGATGATAAAGAGGAAATCTCAAGGCTGAAAGATTACTTAGCAACTGAGTTCGAGATGAAAGATCTTGGTGGATTGAAATATTTCTTGGGTATAGAAGTAGCTTGATCTAAACAGGGTATATTTCTATCTCAAAGAAAATATGTTCTTGACTTGTTAACCGAAACCGGAATGCTTGATTGTAAACCGATTGACACCCCTATAGTCCAAAATCACCATCTTGCCGTGCACCCTGATCAAGTTCTCACTAATCGAGATCGTTATCAAAGGTTAGTCGGGAGATTAATTTATTTATCTCATACCAGGCCTGATATTGCATATGCAGTAAGTGTTGTTGGTCAATTTATACATTCCCCAAGTGATACGCATATGGGTACGGTTGAACGCATTCTACGACACCTAAAATCCTCCCCGGGTAGAGGTGTGGAGCCAAAAATAATCACAAGGCGACACGTGGATTTTTTGACAAAAGAGGACCAAATTACCCTCGAGGCACATCAGATTTCCTACGCGCGAGCAGTGGACAATCATCCCTCAACCAAGTCAAAAGTGCCCAAAATAGGTAACAATTTAAAACCTATTTCATCAAATTCCTTCTACAAGGTAACTCCCAAAACTTATTTCATTACATATATTTCCTACTTTATTACTTAGCTAATCAATTAGCTATTTATTCTAAATATTCCATAACCTCCCAAAAACATTCCTTTTATTATGTTAATTAGCCAATTAATATATTTATTCCTAATCAATATATTAATTGCTAATTAAATCACTAAATAAACACCCAAAATTCACACAAAGGGCCGGCCATGCCCTATATATTGGCTCCCATTCTCACCAAAAACTTAATTCCAACACTCTTGCAAAAATCCCGAAATTCTCTGAACACTCTTTCTCTCTAAATTCTAACTTTGGCATCAGAGGTTCTTCGGTCAAAGCACCCCCCCCCCACCCCCAAATTCATCATGGGCACGTGAGGCTCTTGGCTTTGACCAAAGGTGTTAATTGTTTTGTAGGTGCAACTTTGCCCAAGATCAAGGAGGAAGAAATTTGCATCCACAAGAGGCATCATGTTTTCCAAGAATGGTCATTGCCAGATAGAAGGTTATACCGATGCAGATTGGGCAGGGAATATTACTGATCGACGGTCCACATTAGGTTACTTTACATTTGTGGGGGGAAATTTAGTGACTTGGCAGAGTAAGAAATAGAAAGTGGTTGCTTTATCAAGTGCAGAGGCGGAATACATGGGTATGGCAAAAGGAGTATGTGAATTATTATGGCTTCGGAGCTTACTTGCAGAACTCGGGTGTCCTTCAATGTCGGTTTCGAATTTATTTTGTGATAGTAAAACAGCGATTGATATCTCACACAACCTAATCCAGCATGATCGTACGAAACATGTGGAAGTTGATAGACACTTCATTAAGGAGAAGTTGGATGGAAATATTATTCAATTCCCATTCGTAAAGTCAGATGATCAATTAGCAGACATCTTAAATAAAGCTGTTGCTAGTCAAACGTTCTACAACTCTCTCATCAAGTTGGGCATGAACGACATTTATGCACCAACTTGAAGGGGAGTGTTTGAGGGTTGACCTTTGTAATTAGCTTAGTTACCTATTGGGTCCTTGTAATCAAGATGTAATTAGGATAGATATTATTTGGTGTTTCTTTCCTTGTAAATCAATCTTGTACAATACATATTTCCCTCTTTGGTGAGAAGAATATGATCAGAAAATTAAACCCCAAAATAAGCCCTAATTAGCACCTATAACCAAAGTTATCCAAAATCACCAGATTCCAACTAACTAACTATATGTATAACAACCTATTTAGTCTCTTGACATGTGGCATTGTTTTGAGACCATTGATAATCTCCACACTTGGATCACACTCCTGCACTTCATCCTTCTTGCACCCCCCCTCAATCTGATGCTTAAAAGCACTGAGCATCAGATTACTGCAATCCTGCTGCAATAATGGTATAGACAAGCCCTTTGTTAGTATATCTGCTGACTGATCTGTCGAAGACACATGTTGACGTTGAAGATCACCTGGAGTGACTCTCTCACGGACAAAATGATAGTCGATTTCAATGTGTTTGGATTTAGCATGGAACTTAAGATTTGTAGAAAGTGCAATAGCTGAGACATTATCACAATATATCATTGGAGAGGAATATAAAGGTATATGCATATCACACAATAGTTGTCGAATCCAGGCAAGTTCTGCAATCGTGATTTCCAGAGCTCGATACTCAGCTTATGTGGACAATCAACATACTATGTGTTGCTTCTTTGATGCTCATGAAATAGGGTTTGAACCAAGAAACACAACAAATCCTAAAGATTGCAGATGCATCACTATAAGATTGCAGATGCATTGGTCCTTGTTTGAAATGAATGCCAAAGGTAGATGTTCCTTTGAGATATCGAATGATTCTCTTAATTGCAATAACATGAGAAATCATGGGATTGTGCATGAACTGACAAGCTTGATTGACTGAAAATGCTATGTCGGGTCTTGTAAAAGTATGGTACTGAAGAGCTCCAACAACACTCCTATATTGTTAAGAACTATGATAAGGCTTCCCATCATCATTGAGTAGCCTGTGATATTGTAGACATGGTGTATCACATGGTTTAGAGTCATATAAGTCAACTTTATCAACCAACTCACTAATATACTTTGTCTGTGACACAAACAATCATTCAGAGGCAAAGGGAGAGGCAGATTTCAATACAATTTAGGCCTAAGATTTTCCAGTGGTAATCCTGGCATCCTTGGTACTCCAAAGCCATATTAGTCTCACTGCCCGGATCACCCTTCTGAGATTCCTACTTGTCAAATATGCAATAAGAAAGGTCATGCTGTTGCAGATTGTTTTCGAAGACGTACCAACACAGGCTCGAGTTCTCCTATTCAATGGCAAATTTGTTGGAAATATGGACACTCAACCCTTCAATGCTACCACAGAATTACCTTTGCTTATCAAGGGAGGCCCCCAACTACTAATCTCACTGCTATGTATGCCAATCATCAACCGTCAGAACCATCTGAACAGTTTTGGCTTGCAGACACTGGTGCTACATCACACATGACATCTAAATTGGCGAATTTGGATATGTCTACTCCATATCAAGGAACTGATACAATTACCACTGCAAGTGGTGCAGGTTTGCATATTTCCAATATTAGCACTTCTAAATTGGTTATTCACATTATTCCCTCACTCTTAAGAATGTATTACATGTTCCAAAGCTTTCTCAGCATCTATTGTCCATTTATCAACTCTGCAAAGACAATAGGTGCAGATTCATTTGTGATGATGTTTCCTTTTGGGTTCAAGATAAATCCACAGGGAAAATACTACTGAAGGGGATGTGTAGTGCTGGTTACTATCCTATACCATTCACCATTTCACAGAAGTAGTTACCTACACCACCTGCATCTCATTCATGTTTCCTTGCAAAACCAGTTCATGCAAGCATATGGCACAAAAGGCTAGGGCACACATCAAATACAATTACTTCTGCAATTCTCCATCAATCTCAAGTCCCTGCATCACTAGACATATGTTCATCAATCTGTACACCATGTCTAGAGGGAAATTTCACCAAATTACCATTTAATTTTCCTGTAACCAAATATGTACATCCTTTAGAGAAAATTCACAATAATGTATGGGGACCTGCCCCTTTACTATCATATGAAGGATTTAGGTATTATGTAACCTTCATAGATGATTTTACTCATTACACATGGATTTTTTTCATTAAGAAATAAATTAGAAATCTTCGCAACTTTTGTTCATTTTCATGCCTATTTGAGTACACAGTTTTCTGCTATAGTTAAAATATTCCAAAGTGATGGTGGTGGTGAATATACAAGCACTAAGTTTTAACAAATTTTGGCACAACATGGTATTTTACATCACAAATCATGCCCATATACACCTGAACAAAATGGTCTGGCAGAAAGGAAACATAGACATATTGTAGAAACAGCAATAACACTCATTCAAACTGCAAACCTGCCTAACCAATTTTGGTTTCATGCTTGTGCCACTGCTTCTTACCTAATAAATAGGATGCCCTATGCTTCTTTACATATGTAGTCACCATTTCAAATGCTATATAATATTGTTCTTGTTATTAAACATCTCATGGTCTTTGGTTGTGCATGTTTTCCCTATTAAAACCCTACAATACCTCTAAACTTCAGCCTAAAACAACAACTTGTGTTCTGCATCTAGATATTGCTATTGATAAAATTCATGTGTCTAGACATGTTTTGTTTAATGAATCTAGTTTTCCATACTCAACCTTCAAATTGTCTTCTACATCATCTCAATTACATTAATCACATATTCCAGTGCATTCACCCCAATTAACTCTAATCATCACATTAACAAATCAAGCATTATCACCCTCATCTCCTTCATTATCATCTCAGACCATAGATTCCTTGACTATGCATTCATCTAATGCCTCAGAATCTCTTTCTGCATCTCGAGCATCAGAATCCTTGGAAAGAGTTGCATCTAGTGCTCCAGAGTTTGATTCTTTACCAACACATGACAACAATACATTACGCATACCCTATGACTCTTCACTACATCAGTTGTCCCCAACTAGTTCCAGTACACAGCACACTATCCCTATGGATCCTGATTTCCACCCTAAGAGACTAAGTGTGGTTCTGCCAATACGAATGAATGTACATCCCATGTAAACAAGGTCTAAGAATGAGGTATTAAAAAAGAAAGATTTTTTAGCTACTGTTACTTCAGAACCCAAAACATTCGAAGCTGCATCACAAGTTTCAGAATGGCAGGTTACAATGAAAGAGGAAATGACAGCTCTTCACTCTTAAAAGACTTAGTCTTTAGTCCCATTACCACCTAATAAGAATTTAGATAGGTGCAAATAGATCTACAAAATAAAGAGAAATGCAGATGGATCTGTGGCAAGGTACAAGGCACGACTTGTAGCACAAGGGTATTGCCAAGAAGAGGGTGTTGATTATTTGGAGACTTTCAGGCTTGTGGTAAAACCTACAACTCTAAGGCTGATCTTTGCCTTAGCTACCCAATTCAAGTGGTCTCTTAGGCAGCTCGATGTTAAAAATGCCTTTCTACATGGCATACTTTCAGAGGAAGTATATATGGCATAGCCCCTAGGTTTTGAGAGTGCAACACATCCCTCAAACTATGTTTGCAAACTTCACAAATCATTATATGGTCTAAAACAGGCTCCTTGAGCCTGGAATGAAAGATTCACCTGTTTCTTACCAAGTTTGGGATTTCAAGTTTCACAGGTTGATCTCTCTTTGTTTGTACAACAATCTTTAAGGGGAACAATGTTATTTCTCTTGTATGTTGATGATGTCATTATCACGGGTAGCAGGTCTCAATTGATCAACCAAGTTATCACAGCTCTCACTGTAGAATTTGAAATGAAGGATTTGGGTCTATTGCACTACTTCCCGGGATTGCAGATTAGTTACACCTCATAAGGATTATTTGTGTCACAGACAAAGTATATTCATGAGTTGGTTGATAAAGTTGACTTATAGGACTCTAAACCGTGTGCTACACCATGTCTACCATATCACAGGCTACTCAAGGATGATGGGAAGCCTTATCATAGTCCTGAACAATTAAGAGAATCATTCGATATCTCAAAGGAACATGTACCTTTGGCATTCATTTCAATCCAAAACCAATGCATCTGCAATCTTATAGTGATGCAGATTAGGTAGGCAATCCAAATGGTCGAAGATCAACTTCAATATTTGTTGTGTCTCTTGGTTCAAACCTCATCTCGTGGGCATCAAAGAAGCAACACACAGTATCTCGATCGTCCACAAAAGCTGAGTATCGAGCTCTGGCAATCATAGCTGTAGAACTTGGCTGGATTCAACAACTATTCTGTGATATGCATATACCTTTATATTCCTCTCCAATGATATATTGTGATAATGTCTCAGCTATTGCACTTTCTAAAAATCCTGTGTTCCATGCTAAATCCATACATATTGAAATCGACTATCACTTTGTCCGTGAGAGTTAGTTGATCAATGGTCAAAACAAGTGAGAAGATTATCAATGGTCAAAACAATGCCACGTGTCAAGAAACTAAATAGGTTGTTATACATATAGTTAGTTAGTTGGAATATGGTGATTTTGGATAACTTTGGTTAGAGGGAGTTAGTTGATATAAGGAGGTGGTTAAAAAGGATTACTTGCTCTGCAAGTTTTGTACCGAAAATATCTATATAAGTGAGTACTGTAAACCACATGAAATTAATGAAAAAAACATTTCACTGATACAATCTTATCCCTCATCTCTATCTATCTCTTAGATTATGCAATTATGAGAGATGAGAGAGAAGATTGTATCAGTGAAATGTTTTTTTCATTAATTTCGTGTGGTTTACAGTACTCACTTATATAGATATTTTTGGTACAAGACTTACAGAGCAAGTAATCCTTTTTAACCACCTTCTTATATCAATTAACTCCCTCTAACCAAAGTTATCCAAAATCACCAGATTCCAACTAACTATATGTATAACAACCTATTTAGTTTCTTGACACATGGCATTGTTTTGACCATTGATAATCTTCTCACTTGGATCACATTCATGCACTTCATCTTTCTTACATCCTTTCCTCAATCTGATGCTCGAGAGCATTTAGCATCAGATTGCTACAATGCTGCTGAAATAATGGTGCAAACAAGCCCTTTTGTTAGTGTATCTGCTGACTGATCTGTCGAAGACATATGTTGAACTTGACGATCGCCTCGAGTGACTCTCTCACGGACAAAATGATAGTCGATTTCAATGTGTTTGGATTTAGCATGGAACACGAGATTTGTAGAAAGTACAGTAGCTGAGACATTATCACAATATATCATTGGAGAGGAATATAAAGGTATATGCATATCACACAATAGTTGTCGAATCCAGGCAAGTTTTGCAGTCGTGATTGCCAGAGCTAGATACTAAGCATCTGTGGACGATTGAGATACTGTGTGTTGCTTCTTTGATGCCCATGAGATGCGATTTGAACCAAGAAACACAACAAATCCTAAAGTTGATCTTTGACCATTTGGATTGCCTGCCCAATCTGCATCACTATAAGATTGCAGATGCATTGGTTCTGGTTTAAAATGAATGCCAATGGTAGATGTTCCTTTGAGATATCAAATGATTCTCTTCACTGCAATAACATGAGAAATCATGGGATTGTGCATGAACTGACAAGCTTGATTGACTGAAAATGCTATGTCGGGTCTTGTAAAAGTAAGGTATTGAAGAGCTTCAACAACAGTTCTATATTGTTTAGGACTATGATAAGGCTTCCCATCGTCCTTGAGTAGCCTGTGATATGGTAGACATGGTGTAGCATACAGTTTAGAGTCTTGTAAGTCAACTTTATCAACCAACTCATTAATATACTTTGTCTGTGAAACAAACAATCATTTTGAGGTGTAACTAATCTGCAATCCCAGGAAGTAGTGCAATAGACTTAAATCCTTCACTTCAAATTTTGCAGTGAGAGCTGTGATAATTTGGCAGTGGTATTAGGTAAGAAGCAGTGGCACAAGCATGAAACCAAAATTGGTTAGGAAGTTTTCCAGTTTGAATGAGTGTTATTGCAGTTTCTACAATATGTTTATGTTTCCTTTCTGCCAGACCATTTTGTTCATGTGTATATGGGCATGATTTGTGATGTAAAATACCATGTTGTGCCAAAAATTGTTGAAACTTAGTGCTTGTATATTCACCACCAACATCACTTTGGAATATTTTAACTATAGCAAAAAACTGTGTACTCAAATAGGCATGAAAATGAATAAAAGTTGCAAAGACTTCTGACTTATTTCTTAATGGAAAAATCCATGTGTAACGAGTACAATCATCTATGAAGGTTACATAATACCTAAATCCTTCATAGGATAGTAAAGGGGCAGGTCCCCATACATCACTATGAAATTTTCTCTAAAGGGTGTACAGATTTGGTCAGGAAAATTAAATGGTAATTTGGTGAACTTTCCCTCTAGACATGGTGTACAGATTGATAAACATATGTCTAGTGATGCAGGGACTTGAGATTGATGGAGAATTGCAGAAGTAATTACATTTGATGTGTGCCCTAGCTTTTTGTGCCATATGGTTGAATGAACTGGTTTTGCAAGGAAACATGAATGAGATGCAGGTGGTGTAGGTAACTATTTCTGTGAAATGGTGAATGGTATAGGATAGTAACCCGCTCTACTCAGCCCCTTGAGTAGTATTTTCCCTGTGGATTTGTCCTGAACCCAAAAAGAAACATCATCACAAATAAATCTGCACCTATTGTCTTTGCATAGTTGATAAATGGATAATAGATGTTGAGAAAGCTTTGGAACATGTAATGCATTCTTAAGAGTGAGGGAATGGTGTAGAACAACCAATTTAGAAGTGCCAATATTGGAAATATGCAAACCTGCACCACTTGCAGTGGTAATTGTATCAGTTCCTTGATATGGAGTAGACAGATCCAAATTCACCAATTCAGATGTCATGTGTGATGTAGCACTAGTGTCTGCAAGCCAAAATTCTTCAGAAGGTGCTAAAAGTTGATGATGGACATGCACAGCAGTGAGATTAGTAGTTAAGGGCCTCCCTTGATAAGCAAAGTTACTTCTGTGGCAGCATTGAATGGTTGAGTGTCCATATTTCCAATAGATTTGCCATTGAATAGGAGAACTTGAGCATGTGTTGGTGTGCCTTTGAAAGCAATCTACAACAACATGACCCTTCTTATTGCATATTTGACAAGTTTGAATCTCATAAGGGTGATCCGGGCAGTGAGATTGATATGGCTTTGGAGTATCAAGGATGCCAGGATTACCATTGGAAAATCTTGGGCCTAAATTGTATTGAAATCTGCCTTTCCCTTTGCTTCTAAAATTGTTACTTTCATAGCTGCCATAGTTGTGATAACCCCCATTAAAATTGTTATAAGACCCAGTACCATGATTAAGATTAGCAGAACTTGATCCTCCATTGTGCTTGAAGGATTGATCAGAGGAGGACCTTGGTTGATCTTGATCAAGAACAAGTGTTTTCCCTTTGTCAGATTGAATTCCAGCAACCATGGCCCTGCCAAAAGACAATCCGGAAGAAGTGTCAAAAGGCTGATCAATGATAGCGTCTTCTGCCAGGAGTTGAGACCTGAAATCTTTGAGAGATATTTCATTCTCCCTTCCTCTGATCACACATCGAAATGTGTTGAATTCTGCAGGTAGCCCTTTCAATGCGAGTATTATAATGTCTTCATCATCAAAGATTACTCCAGTTGCAGCAAGATGATCTCTTGCGTCTTTAATCTTTTGGAGATAAATAGAAACGGATTCTGACCCTTTCTTGATATTCTGAAGTTTTGTCTTCATCTGGAAAATTTTGGCTTTTGTCACTATAGAGAATCACTCAGTGAGATTCAACCACATCTCAGCAGAACTCTTGCACCCAATGATGCAAGAAATGGTAATCGTAGATAATGTGGCGATGAGCAACTGCATCAGTGCACGATCGTGCATTTTCCAGACGAGGTAGTCATCTGTTTCAACCCTTTTAGGGTACTCACTTATATAGATGTTTTCAGTACAAGACTTATAGAGCAAGTAATATTTTTTAACCACCTCCTTATATCAACTAACTCCCTCTAACCAATGCTATCCAAAATCACCAAATTCTAACTAACTAACTAACTAACTAACTAACTAACTATATGTATAACAACCTATTTAGTCTCTTGACACATGGCATTGTTTTGATCATTGATAATCTCCTCACTTGGATCACACTCATGCACTTCATCCTTCTTACAGAACCTGGCTTTGCATCAAGGGGGTGAGGGAGTAGGCTAAGCCTCACAATAGACTAGCTATAATAATGGTTCAAATTTGCATTTGGCAAAAATTTAACCTAAGGTCTCTCACTTACAAAGATGAATACCACTAAACTGCAATACTAGGTGGTGGCTTTGTTTTGTTTTGTTTATGACATATTCTGGTAATATAATTGTATTTATTATATAATATTGTCGTCGTTGTAAGGTTTTGCTAACACCAAAATCATGCGAGTAATTTAATTTCTAATTGTTCATAAAACATGTACTCTACATGCATTCATAAGGTTCTATGTGGATCTTACGAAGAACTCTATAAAAGTTTATGTAGATGACATTTGCTTTTTTCTAAAGGGAGACTTTGGATGCGGTCCCTAACTATGAATATTCTTTGATTGAAATTTTGTTTGTTTTCAATTTTTGATCGAAGTCCCTGAAATTAATGTAATAATTTATTTCTATGTATCTTACTGTATTTTTAAATTAAAATTTGAAATTTATAGTTGTTTATATTAATGAGATTTTAAATAAAAAACAATAATTTGTGGGATTAAAAATATTAAAATATAAATATACTATTTTGTGTGTGTGTGTGTGTAAACATGGGTACATTCATCAAAATTAACCAAAAAATTATTGTATCAAAACATGGGTACATTCTTCAAAACCACAAAAAAAAAAAAAAAAAAAAAAAAGATATTAGGCTTAATAATATTAGTAAATTTCTTCGATTAAACTTGACATGGATACATTCTCGAATCAAAGTAAAAAGAATGTACCCATATAAGTTTAAGAATGGATTAGAAAACAATTGATACTAACACCCCATATATTGTTGAATACACCCCACATACTTAATACACCCCACATTTGCTTTTTTAATTAAAATGTATCTTAATACACCCCACATACTTTCCCACAATACCTTCACACCCCAACTCTCAACATACACCTTAAATTCCCTACATAAACCTCACATTTTCTACATACACCCCCATACCCTTCACATCTTAGGTACAAATACATAATTAAGATCAGCCAAAGATCTTACTTGTTTCTTCGAATAGGTGGTTTGTATGTTGTTTCTCTTTACTTTCAAAAAATAAGCATATAGATTTGAGAATCCACCATTAATAGAAAAAAATATTTTACAATCCATCACTTTGTAACAAAAAGGGATCTAGAAATGCATAGCATAATGGTCCTGCATTAACTTCATGAATTTTATTTTTGGATTGCTTCGTACCTTTCCAGAAGCTAGCCTACTCTTTGATAATGAAAAAACCATGAAAATTTTCGGCAAAAAGCTACAGAAAACTACTATAATATTCCGCATGAGATTGCCTAAACCTTTTAAAATTTGCTACTTCCCTCCATTGCTTTACAAAATTCTAACCACATCAGAAGAAATAAAACATTAATATTAGTTTCCTCCCTTACCATTAGAACTTAGTTACTGTAAAACCATATTTACCCGAATTTTTTTTTATTAAAACCACTAATAAAATAAAGCATATATAAAAGATTGTTGTTGTATGAAACATTCCGAGGTATTTAAAATGTGAGCTCGTCCCGATTTTTGTACTATTTTATCCTCGAGCATGTGAAAATACGAGTTTGCCCTTGAGCGTGGGCTGTGAATTTAATTTTGGGCTAAGTTTCAAGGCCCAAAAGTTTGGGTTTTGGACCAATGATATTGTTTCCAAGTTAGTGGGAACCCTAATTGTGTAAGTGTGAGAAGATTAGGGTTTAGTTAGTTAGATTGGTTAGTTTACGACCAATTAGAAACTAGAATTTGGACTTTTGTGTGGTGTGATTGGTGTGTGAGGACCACACACCCACAGCTGAAACCCTTTCTTTCTCTCTCTCTCTCTCTCTCTCTCTCCCTCTCGGACTTACTCTCCCTCTCTCTGAAAACGTACGGACAACACCCATTTGACCTTCGAAAACTCACAGATCGATCTAGTTAGGACCACCATTGTGATCCTAGTGAGTCCACGAGCACAACCATAGCTTTAGCTGGTTGTGACTCCTTCGAAAACCCTAAGAAACAGGAGCACCGTCTAAGGAACAGTAGCACCAAAGCAATCGTGGAGGTTTTACGACACTTCAAGGCTTAGAAAGGTATTACCTCTTTCCCCTAAGTGTTTTGGGATGTTTTTGCTTGAGTTTTAATGTGAAAACACCTCGAAAAATGAAGTTCCAATTTGAGTACTATTCATCAACTTTTTAATGGACGTTTATTTTCGAATTTTAAGCTCACAGGGAGCTTTAGAAGGTCCTCAGGAACCTCAGTGTGGTTCGTTGGTGAAATTTGGACATTGGGATCACAGGTTCTACCAGTTTCAAGTTTGGCCAGATTTTCGAGGCTTTTTCCGGCGTGATTTCGTGATTATCGAAGCTCCAAATAGGTATAACGTGTTTCTTCATGTCATAAGCTTCATTTTGGTACCAATTGCGTGAAAAATGGTTGAGTTTTGAACGAGATTAGTAGTTTTGAAAAAATTCCCAGTTTTCCGGCGAAGGCGACGGTCGCCGGAGCTGGAGGTTGAAGACGAAGAATATTCCGTCAGTTTTAACGGAATATTTTGACGCCGTCAGTTAGTATAGACGGATTATGTTAGCTTTTGACGGAATATTTCACAGAATATTCCTAACGGTAGTTAGGCTGCCGTCCGTGTGCCAGGCACGTGCCTGGGCGTGGGTGGCGCGTCTGGCCGTGCCTTGGCCGGCGCGTGAGGTCTCAAAAATTAATTCTAAAAATATGGGGATGATCCTGAGGTTGTGTAGATCATTTTGGTATATTCACACACCTCATTTGAGCAATGTATGAGAAGTTGTTACCTAGTTTCGTTTATGTGCTTTAAAATAACGTATTTATAGTTGTTTCTCACATAGGCGAGACCTATCCGGAGGACGAGCGTAGCCAGGCTAGGCACGGGGGCTACGATCCGTCTACATACCAGTGAGTGGGCTTTTGTTTTCCGTATCTACCTATATACTAAGTATTTTCCCAAAATGTGCACTTAAAATGTTTTTAGCAAAGAATTGCCATGCCAATATATGTCATACTATTGTTTATGCATTATGAATTGTATGCGCATGATTGTTGGTGTTGTGGGCGCTCAGGTAAGTTCCAGGTAAGATTATGTGTGGTTAATAAGAAGTTGAGTTATGAAAAGTGTGATGAGATACATTGAGAGCTCATTAACCTGCACCCCGGTGTTAGTGCTCCCGCCCAGAGTTAGGGGCATAGTCTTTCACGTGACGGCAAGCATGTCTCGATCTCGGTCGGGGTGTGTCATAAAAGGTCTAACATAAAGTAAGCCCAAACTAATCTTAAAAATCTGCAAATTGACAATTGTATGCTACTTGTACAAGTCTAATAAGAACGATTTTTTTCTTCTTATTCTTGTTACAAAGCTACAGGTTTCTAGCGAATAAGCTAGCATGTCTCATTGCCAAACTTGAGACAGCAATTTAACACGGTAAATTGTTACATCTAATGGAGGAAGGTAAGAGTAGTTTTGAGAGTTGAAGATAATTAATCTTAGGATATACATGTTAAAAGTGATTTGGGGTGTATTTAGAGTTTTTTTTTTAATTTTTTTTTTAAAACTTTATAAGGTCGAAATTGTCATTTACATTAAGGTATATAACTCATTAAATTTTAAATTTTAAAATGGGGTATAGTCAACATAATGTGGGGTGCTAATAAAAAAACCCTAGATTTTATATAAAAAAAAAGGGTACATTTTGTTTTTATATATAACAAATTGGTATATTTAAGAATGAGTACATTTTAAGATTAAAAATTTGAAAAAATTACATGAATGAGTACATATAAGATTAAAAAAAACATTTTTTTAAAAATCTAATGGGTACAAAGTTATTCTAATTTTTGTATTTATTTTGGAAATGTTTTGAATTGAAAATTGATTCGCGAGTTAAAATTCAGGGACTACATTGATCGATTTTCAATTTCAGGGACCATCATGATTGATGGGGTCAATTTCAAGGACCATTTGTGATATAAACCCTATAAACTTTTATGTAGTACCCGACGTGATATGATTCCTGAATCCGCTATTGTCCGATCATGGAGTTTACAAAATCTTAAACTCGTTATTAGAAAGAAGTTGTATGGTGTTTGGTTAAATGCCTCAAAGTGGTAGTTGATAAACTAAGAGAATGTTAAGGCATGCATCATGTATGCCCAGTTTCAATTTCATAAGCTTGTTTAGCGATGTATTCTTATTTTGGCCACAACTAGTTGATATAAGCCTGTACAGATATAAAAATTAGTCATTTGTCTGATATTGTCTACAAATTCTAACTTCCTTAGTAGTAAAATAGATTTACATAAACTCGAGTAATTAAGCTTAGAGACTTAGATCAACCTTCTACCCACTAAAATTCACGAGTTTAACTCCAGTCAAAAGCATTTTTTGGGGCATAAAAGGAAGCCGAAAATGGTCCAAAAAGGTTTGCATAAAAAAAAAAGTTCGAATCTCGTGGATGACGAATTCGATATCAAATTATGTTGTTCATTGTGTGGCTTAGCCGAACTACCCCTCCCCTTAGTATAAAAATATCAATATAATAATAATAAAAAAAAGCCAGTCCTTGCGACTCATAATTTATAGACAAAAATTCATTATGCCACATTCCTTCTAGACCGTTACTCACCTACAGTTGAATTTTGGCTTCAATCCAGGACATTAAAAACAAATTAATCATGCTAACGTTTCATTTTTCCAACAGTCGGTCTAATGCATTATCATATATAATATATAATAACTACATCATTGTTTTTTTTTACATTACATTAAATTAAAGTACATTTCCTTAATCGCCACTTAGTATTACGATCTACTGGTATTCCTCTTCACTTAAAGTGAGAGGTCTTAGATTCAATTCTCGCCAAAGTCGAATTTGAACCATATTATCGCTAGCCTATTAAGGGTGCATTTGTTGTACCGAACTATCTCGGATTGGACTAGCTTTAGGACTAAGCTGGACTGGCTTAGACTAGACTAAGCTGGATTTAATTAGTGAAGCGTTTGAAGCAGTATCAGACTAAGAGGCAGGAAAATGAAAAAAATATTATTCTTAATTTGGTGTTTGCTCGGAGAAGGACTAAATTAATGTTTATTTTAATTTCTTTCTGATTAAAACTGTTATGAAGATTAATATTATTGATTCCATATTTTTATGAAAATCAATCTTGTTGATTCCAAGTCTTTTAATATCAAACCAAAAAAAAAAAAATAAAGAGTCTTTAATATCTATATTGAAAATTTCTAGATCCTACACCATCTTGGAAATATCGAACAAAAATAAAAGAGCATAGCCCTCTTCTAGGCGAAATATTGCTCTGCAATTAAATCGTCTGAGGCGGGGCAAAATTGACAACGACTTCCAGAGGTCTTCGGCGCCATTTATATGCTGCTCAACCACACCGTGCTATTGCAAGGCTTCTATTTCTCCGTCGTAGAGTGTGACATCCCACTCCAACTCCGCCGTAGCACGATATTGTCCGCTTTGGGCCTCGGCCACACCCTCACGGTTTTGTTTCTGGGAACTCACGCGAGAACTTCCTAATGGGTCACACATCCTAGGAATGCTCTTGCCTGAACTCGCTTAACTTCGGAGTTCCAATGGAATTCGAAGACAGTGAGTTCCCAAAAGGCCTCGTCCTATATGGAGGGGAGCATGTACATATAAGAGCAATTCCACCCCTAAGACTGGGTGCCAGCACCCAGCGCATTTATCCACTCAAATGAACAGTAATAGACTCCAATAAACAGTAACAGACCAAAGCATCTCCACCCCTAAACAAAAATTGCCTATTCAATTTTATTAAAATATTATTATTTTTATTATAAAATAATAAAAAATAATATGCTCTCTCTCTCCCCCTCTCTCTGCACTCAAGACCGGGAGCACGCCCACCCCACAACCCATCTCTCCGTCTTCCATCTCTCCGTCTCTCCGTCTCTTTCCCGCCCACTCCACTCGGACCAGAGCACGCCAACCCCACACCCATCTCCACCCTCCATCAAATCCCCACCTCCCCTTCACTCCGCTGCCTCTCCACCGCCCTCCGAGGTCCGACCCGCCCCAAACTGGTCGACATCGGCGCCTGGGCTCGTCAGCTCCAAACCCACCACCTCTGGACCTACGCCCTGACCTTCAGCTACAAACCCACCGCCGCCTCTGGTCGTCATCGTCCTCAACAGCAAGTTTCGATTTCAGCTCCAAACCCACCTACGCCCTGACCTTCAGCTCCAAACCCACCACGCGCCATTCATTTGCCCGGTCACGGGGTCTGTCAAAATTAGGCTGGGCTCTTGCCTGGCATGGGCTGGGTGCCAGGCAAGTGGGCGGGCTGGAGCTGAAAAAGAGGGTGCTGGGCAATAATCTCACTAGGTACTGGGCAAATCCACCTCCGGTGGAAATGCTCTAAGGCACATCACCCCTCTCCGTTGGTT
Source organism: Cotoneaster glaucophyllus (assembly GCA_036320875.1). Classification (NCBI taxonomy): domain Eukaryota; kingdom Viridiplantae; phylum Streptophyta; class Magnoliopsida; order Rosales; family Rosaceae; genus Cotoneaster; species Cotoneaster glaucophyllus. Next base: position 15,761,541 of record CM070070.1, on the reverse strand, counting down.
GGTGTGGAATCTAACAATCCACCCCCCTTAGGGGCCCGACGTCCTCGTCGGCACATCCGCACCGAACGACAGAGTGGCTCTGATACCATTCTGTCACATCCCAGTCCGGCTCTGTCGTAGCACGATATTGTCCGCTTTGGGCCCCAACCACGCCCTCACAGTTTTGTTTCTAGGAACTCACGCGAGAACTTCCTAGTGGGTCACCCATCCTAGGAATGCTCTCGCTCGAACTCGCTCAACTTCGGAGTTCCTATAGAATCTGAAGCCAGTGAGTTCCCAAAAGGCTTTGTGTTGTATGGAGGGGAGCATGTACATACACATCACCCGCTCCTCATTGGTCGATGTGGGATCTAACAATGGTGTCGACCAGCACAACTCGATTCGGAGTCCAAGTGGACTTTCCCGGTCGGGGTGTGTCAAAGAGGGCAAAGGGAGGTCTCCGTACAACCCACCTAGCATTTTGACGACTACCCACTTTCTATCTATGCAATTACAGAGCTCTGAAAACCCTAGACGGAAACTAAAGCTGATGGATTGATGTGAATTTGGGCTGGTTTGATGGGGATTTGGTGGAAAATAAAAAGAGGATTTTGGGGGGAAATCGGTGAAATCAAGGTGTTGGGGTTTGAAGAGAAGGAAGGAAACAAAGCTCAGTCAAGGAAGCGAAGAATGAGGCGCTTCGTGAGGTCCTTAGCAATCCCATGGTTCAGCAGGGGACAAATTTGACAACCTAATGAAGCCCCGAGTCCAAGCGAGTGAAGGCTAGTCTCATTTAACTTAGTCCCCAACATGGGATAATAGTCCTAGCTAGTCCACTCCCACTTAAGAAGGTGAAACGAACACACCATAAGAGACTAAACCCCCTCCAATGTGACATCCTGTTCTGAAATTTAATGTATTTTATTCCTGGTAACAATGAAATTTCTAAAATGCCCTTGAGATGCCACATAAGCCTTCCACGTGAACCTCAATTTTCATTTCACTTTCCCACTCTTATATTACTATTTCTGAACAGTACTTATTTTTACGAACACGTAATCACATACAGATTCAAAATTGTGTAAAAGTACCTTAAGACAAATTCAAAACCTGGATTTTCTTCTTGTGCAGCACACACCACTGCATGGGTGCTATTTGGAACACGAAATCACCTTTCGTGCAATGTAAAAACTTGCATGAATTGACTGATGTGATTAAAAAAAAGCAAGTTGGTTTTAATTATTATTTTATTAGATTTGAGTGTGTGAGTGGGAGGCAGATTGTCTGCCCTCCTGTTTGGGTGCCCTCCTCATTCCCTCCTATTTTGTGCGGTCTCGGTTAAGCCACGTCAACATTTATATTGATTTTTTATAGAGATAATAAGACAAAAAGCAATAGGAATATAAAATGTTGACGTGGCTTAACCGTGACCGCAAAAATAGGAGGGCATGGGAGGGCACCCAAACAGGAGGGCAGACAATCTGCCTCCGTGTGAGTGTGTCTTTGTGCAGGGTGAAAGCTTGCTCATGTTTCCTTATGGAAATCCAAAAACAAGCAAGTGCCATTAAAATAATAGTTTTAAGAGATTTTAAAAATCCATTCCTCTCATTTAATTCCATCAGACATCATAACTCCCCATCGCTCTTTCCTAGGCCACGAGTTTGAGCTTCCATGTTTAAATCCACTTTGAAACTGACGAAAACAGAGAACTCCAACTTGGACCATCATTTTTAGGTCATTTTCCAACTATCTCCGACCAACTTTTGGCCCTGAAATAGGTATAATCTTATTCCTCTCGTCCTAAACTTTGTTTTGATATATTATGGGCAAAATTTGGTTGTGAAATGGCTTTGAACGGAGCGTTTGAATTTTCTCCTGAAAATCCGAAGAAAATATGCAACAAACCAAACCATTTCAAAATCCATTTCAAAATCTAGAGGGAAAATTCTAAGGTATATTTCGTTAAAGTTGACTATTAACCATTACTTGATCAAAGTTGACTTTTTGAAAAATTGCCCGGGACCCTTCCTAGAGTATTTCGATGCGCTGATTCTGTTTCCACTCTATTTTTCCAAATTCAATACCAATTGTCTCCAAATTCCATTTTTGAGCAAACTAAGGGTAATTAGGTGTATTGCATCAATTATTATTAGTTTAATCATTAGTATAGTAATTTCCCATATAGGAGAGGACCACCCAGAGGAGTACCACGGGCAGAATAGGTTGGGCGACTACGATCTTGTGACATATCAGTGAGTGAGTCTTTTGATTTTAAATATATATATATATATATATATATATATATATATATATATATATGTGTGTGTGTGTGTGTGTGTGTGTGTGTGTGTGTGTGTGTGTGTGATTTTTCACATAACTGTTTTTTTTGCATAATTGATGTGACATATGCCATGTTTATCTTCTTATTAGATTTTTTACAGTTCATATTTTTTTATTAACTGCGAATATAAATTGTGGCATGACATCTTTATTCATTATATCTGCTCATTGTTACATGTGTGCACAATGTTTATTAGTTAGTTGTGTTGTCCTGGGTCAAGGACTAGCTTCACGTGTATGTTCACATGCACCGTTTACGTTCGCTTTGGATCCAGAGTTAGGTGTCAGCTTGTCCCTAGATTTGATGTTTAGACTTGTATGTGATGCGCGTAGCGCCAGGTTCGCGTGATGTAGTACTAGAATGTAAAACCTACACCCAGCCTGTTCATGCAGCTACTTTTTGTACGACTTGTGTGCCTACATAATGAGCAATGATTTTCATAACCATGATTTTTAATAATATTCATAATTGTGATTTTATGACAACGATTTGAGTTGTTGATGTGATATTTCGTAGTAGCACCCTATATCCTTTAACTCATTTGTGTTGTAGGGTTCCCTACTGCCTATTATATTATTACTTTGGGAAATCATATATTTGTTTTACAGCGAGGGGTTACACGTTTTCAAAAAGGTTTCAGAAAACTTATTTTATAGGCTTACTTACCCTTGTTTTTTGCCCCTCCAAGACCTAAAGATTGAGCTTGTGGGAGTACGAGGTTTCAGTGGAAGTAGCTGACTGTTCTTCAATCAAAGTAGGTTGCTTATGTATTAAATAATCATCCTTTACGGATGAGACAACTTTCATCTTTTTGTACTATGCTCTGAACTTCGCGTTTTGTAATAAGGGTTACCACCCAATTACGCTGTGCACTTTGGTTTATTTATTTAAAGTTTAAATTTATTCTCACTTTTACACATCAACCATACTTTATGGCTTCGTCATCCTCCGGATGTCAGCTAGCACATCACAATTCGGATTGACACGTGGATATTCCGAATTGGGATGTATCACCCAAACTCACGTAAATAATATCGTTTGTTAAAAAAATAAAATAATAATTACACTCCCTCGATCAACCACCAAAACCAGTCACAGTGTGGGTGTCCACTTGGGGACCATCTTTTACTATTGTTCAATTGAATCATTTTTTATCAAAATAAAATTAAAACGACACATTTCATGTTAAATTATTCTACATATATATAATAGTAAAACTTGCCTACTAATTTGCCTATACAAATAATGTTATCATATTGTAATATTCTCATATTTTGGGTCATTTACCTGTAATATTCTCATATTCTTTTGGTAATTTATCTGTAACATAATGGTATTTAGATTAATGTACAAGGAAAAACCAAGTGTATTGATTTTGATATGTATCTACAAATTAGTCTGGTGTGAAATGAAAATAATTTTCCTACTCCTTATAATGTATGTGAATGGGGAAAATTATTTTTACAATATTCTAAGTAGGTAAACTAAAATGCAAATCAATTTACTAATATTTTGAATTCTCTAACTTAGATATCTTTTTCATACAACGTTATTACAATATTCCATGAAAAAATATTAATGAAATACTTAGTAACATAAAATATTATATTAATTTACCTATATTTATCAAAGATAATAATAGATAAGTTTTTTTGTAAGAGATAAATAGATGTTGAAGACCAAGAGCAATATACAATATACACATGGTAGGTAGTTAGTCTTTCTAACATTGTTCAACGCGTTCGGCGGCTGAGAATCAAAAATATTTCACCAAGTCAAAAGTATTTGGAAATGATTTTTTATTCGGCCTAAAGCGAAATCAAATGGAGAATTTTGATATAAAAAGATCTCGGCTAGGAATAAATCATCGTTGGCTTCCTCCTGATTATGGTTTGACCACTTTTATTTTCGTTTGCTAATATATATATATATATATATATAATGAATAAATTATTTTCTTAACCATTCTTTTTTTCAGCCGATACGTAAGAAAATAAGAGGGGCAGCATTGTGTCGTGCTGATTTGCATTCAGAGTGGTTTTGTCATGACCAAATATATCAGGATGTTGCGGTGAGGTTTGTTGGTTGGTATTCGGCCGTGATCATGACTCGTCTGCAAAATTACATTCGGCCGAGTCCCACATGTTTGGAAACATGATTGTTGGGTCTTTGCGTATGGCTGCACTTGTTGAAGGAAAATGTAATTTCTCATTCGGCTGGAGGGCCAAGATAATATATGTATGTAGATTTATGTCAGTAGGACCAAGTCGAATCCAATATGGATTTTGCTCTTTGTGCCAGTGTAATTTTTGGCACGCCACATGATGCCAATTCTTCTTCATATCCCCAGGTGGTATTCATGAAAGGCCTTATTTGAAAAAGAAAAACTTTTGACCGAATGGTTTGTAAACTTTTGGTTTGTGTTCGGAGTTCCAAGACAAGAACAATGCGATGCTCATTCGGTTAATAAGAGGAGGCCACTGACTCTGGCATGGAGCCCATTTGGTGGAAAAATGATAAATTTCCTTAACCATTCGACTTTCCGCCGAATGATGGTTGTTTGGTGGTGGTTTCGATGATGTTACCTCGGCCCAATGTTTTCTCAACCTCGCCCTACTTTTTCTTAACCTCTGCCTAATTTTTCTCAACCCGATTTGCAAGTTTTAGGTCTTTCGATTGTATGAGTTGGAAGGTCGAACAGAGGTGTTATTGCCGAGGAACAAAGTTTTTTTAAAGGTCTAGCTCGGCCAACTCGTCAAGTTACCTTGCTTCAGGATGCACTCAACGTAAATAATGGTTTTTCTCGGCTAAGGTGGCAGAACAGTGCCAGTCATGCATGTGATTGTTTCCAATGTGCCGAGCTGCCAAGAATGGCTTTTCTTGGCCCAATTTTTCTCGGCCTTGACACCGTTTCACCCATGCTAGCTTGGTGGGGATATTTAGTGAAAGACATGGTTTATCCAGATTTCGTCAACAACATCAAATATTGCTTTTGGTCTGAAGGTTATCAACCAAAGATTTGGGATACACCATAGATTTTGGTTCGTGGAGAGACCAAAGTATGCTTTTTGTCGAATTAGTATGAATTCAGTGGAGTTATTTGGCAGCTGCAAAAGTTCAAATGCAAGTGTAAATTTCCTAACCATTTGGCTTACAGGCTGAAGTTTAAGGAAATTGGGGGGCAGTGTTTAGACCCAAAATTACATCATCGACCCATACAATTAAGGCCGTTGAGTAAGCATAGCTTCTAACCGTTGGATGGAAAAGTGAAGATAATTTTGTTATTGTTAAAGGATAATATTATGGTTTTTTATCATAATAATTATCTTTAAATATGAATTATCTTGGCATATTCTTAAACAGGATAGATAGGATGCAGATTATATCCCTAAGCAAGCAGTACAATTCAATTTGATTTGGGATATTTGTCGTATGGTTTAATACTGCTACAATTTCAAGGAAAGATAGTATAAGTATCATGAATGGAGTCAGAGTATGGCAGGATGATTATCAAGTTCAAAGACTAATCAGATAATGAAGAATGCATGCACGGATATAAATGTGATGGAGGATAATAATTACATTTTTGATAAATGGCAAGGTGATGGAAGATAATGGTTACATTGTTGGCTGCAATGGGTTTGCACTGATGAGACAAACAATAAGGGAGCATTCTAGGGCTTCCACGTGGAAGGTTAAATGCACATGCACATAAGAATTATCTCAAAGATAATTTTAAAAACATGCAGATTAGCAACGTACGGGGGGCAGGTCAGTGCTTTGATACGTCTGGCATCAAGATAGTATTCCACGAGTCAGATCCTACGGTAGTACAACACATCAAGCAAGTTTTCTATAAATACAAGGCATTCCGCAACATTCAGAGGCCCCCTTCAATTCAACACACAAACTGCCTTGCGCAAACTCTCGCTCTACGCGAAACCTCTCAACAACCTTGAGATTTTTATTTTCTTTTTATGCCAACACATCTTCAGTTTGGATAAACAGCACTGTGAAGACAACCGATGACATCTTCAGCTTGGATAAACATCACTGCCGTAGAATCAGCCGACTGCGGAGCACCTTTAGTTTGGATAAACAGCACTGCTTCGAGGCCGACTGGTTATCTATCCAGGTCTCGGTCGAGAAGGATTTTCGAGTCCTTATTGGCAAAGCTCATCTTATTAGCCTTCTTGGCGAAGTGAGGTGTTACAGGTTACTGGGCTCGGCACATTGAACGCCGAGTTATTTTATGATTGGATACTCACGAGTAAGTTTTAGAGTTCGACATTCTGACGGCCGAACCACATTTACCATCAAGACGTATATCTCTTTCAAGTACTTATGCCCGTATAGTTTGGTGCCAGTTCGGCGTGCTTATACTCTTACAAATATAATCATCGTGACTGAACCTGACGCCGACGATCCGTGAACTTCGCAAAATTAATAGCCTTGTCTTCAGGCTCTAGAACTCGAAGATCAGGACATGTTCCTTCCTCGGCCCCAGTCTCAAGATCGAGAAGTCAACAGCGCGTCTAACGCAACATCAACAAATTTTACTCATCGGTCGAGCTCGGCCGTCAAGTTGGCACGCCCCGCACACAACCGAAATACGTAGTTAGCTTATTAATTACTCGGACTGTGTTCCACGTAGGCTTGATACTTTTTAGGGTCAACATTTTGGCACGCCTAGTGGGACACAATGCTAAAACTACGAACTTCACATGATAGATCAAGATCTCAATCAGGTTCCATTGGACGCGACTTGGCGCCAAGTAAAGAATTGCTACAAGAAGAAAGCAAAACTCCTTGAGAAGTTGTCTAGAAGATGGAAGCAATTTTCCGCTCCAGCCACAATCAAAATTCGGCCTAGGAAAATTGTCAAGACGGCCAAAGAAAAACCTAGGCCACCTATTTTTTCGGTTGAGATTGAAAGTTCGGTCGGCCTAGAAGAAAAAGTTCAAGTTTCTGAGCCAAAAATCGACTTAGAAAATGATTCGTTAGAGGAGTGCTCCAATGACAAACAAAGCCGAGACATAGGCCTAGCAAAAAAAACCACGCCAATCGATATGATTATTGGCGATAAAGCCGATATAGAGAAATCCCATTCGGCTAAGTTGTTCGAGTTAAAAGCTGAAATTGACGAAATTATTATGCCTGGGGGGCTTAATAATTGTTCAACGCATTCGGTGGCTGAGAATCAAAAATATTTTTCCAAGTCAAAAGTATTTGGAAATGATTCTTTATTCGGCCTAAAGCGAAATCAAATTGAGAATTTTGATATAAAAAGATCTCGGTTAGGAATAAATTATCGTTGGCCTCCTCCAGATTATGGTTCGACCACTTTTATTTTCATTTGCTAAAAAAAAAAAAATATATATATATATATATATATTTATATTGAATAAATTATTTTCTTAACCAAATTGGTCAATATTGATCCCAGATATTAGATAGAGTTCATCATATCACAGCTTTCCCGGCCACAACATGATAATCTATCCTCTAATTTATCATCATAACTCATTGCATATGATGTTTGCATTTCCATGTCTATTGTGTAAATAGAAACAAAGAATTCATCTTAAACTGGATACTGACTATTTTTGAAAGCTAAATACGGGTATTATCACTATATCTTAAACTGAGTACTAGTACTCTCACTATTTGTTAAACTGAACAGTATTTCTTAAAACTGACTATTTATGAAACTAACACAGGTACTGCACTCTTTATAAAATTGACACATGTACTACACTACTTATTAAACTGATTGACTATTTATGAAACTGACATAAGTACTACATTATTTATTAAACTGACTGACTATTTATGAAACTGACACATGTACTACACTATTTATTAAACTCACTGTTTATGAAACTGACACGGGTGCTACATTATTTATTAAACTGACTGACTATTTATGAAATTGACACGGGTACTACACTATTTAGTAAACTGACACATGTACTACACTATTTATTAAACTGACTAACTATTTATGAAACTGACACGGGCACCACACTATTTTTTATTAAACTGACTGACTATTTATGAAACTAACACGGGTACTATACTATTTATTAAACTGACTGACTATTTATGAAATTGACACATGTACTACACTATTTATTAAACTCATTATTTATGAAATTGACACGAGTACTACATTATTTATTAAACTTACTGACTATTTATGAAACTGACACGTGTCATACACTATTTATTAAACTGACTGACTGTTTATGAAACTGACACAGGTACTACTTTATTTATTAAACTGATTGACTATTTATGAAACTACAGCAAAAGAACCCACACTATATCTGAAGCAGAATCAAAATAACCCACACTATTTCTGGAACTACAGTAAAATAACTCACACTATTTATGGAATTACAACAAAATAACCCAAACTATTTATGAAACTGAACCAAATAACCCACACTATTTCTAGAAGGGAACAAAATAGCCGCTATTTATGGAACTACAATAACATAACGCAAACTATTTTTGAACAGAACCAAAATAACCCATGCTAATAAGTAACAATGAACGTACTTATGACAATGACTTTAATTATTAGACTATTAGTCAATTAGGCAGCCAAAAGTTGGATTACCAAATTAGCTAATCCTAACCCACCACCCTCACGACAAGTCATCTTAGTCAGGCATGCTATATGCTGATGCTATATATATATAAACATCAAACAAGTAACAAGCACATTCAAGGAAACTTGGATAAATGGCTCACAAGTACTGTAACAATGCACTAGTACTACTAGTGCCAGCATTGTGGTACATGAAGGAATGTTAATGGTGGGTGCTGCTCAACGAGATCTTTTATTATGGTCTCGTTTCTTTGAAACTTTGCTTTATATACACACACACAACAACATCCAAACCAGGCTTTTCGTGACATCCAACCTAGGCTTTTCATCTTGGAACAAGTTGTTTCTTCTCAGCCTTCTTCGATGCATTTTGACTGGAATTGAGACAAGCCATTTCTCATCTTCTTTGTCGCACCATCAACCAGCTTATTGCCAGATGATGCGGCCTCCTCCCTTCCCCTGTTTCGTTCCATATACACATACGTTTCAAAGTTGCTAGAGGCTTGGCTATATCCAAAACGAAATGCAGCTTCTTTGTCACATGCACTTTTATAAAAAATTAGCACGGTGAAAAGCAAATCACCGTCGTATCTAAAAATCAAGAAGTCCCAGCATTCCACGTAATGGTCTATCACAAATGTCGGCCACCCATGATGCAAGAACAAACCAACATTCTGTTGAATCAATTCAATACTCCACGCACTGCCGCTAGGGTCGAACAACAAAACTAACCCAGTTATTCTGCCTTCCATTTTTCTCATGAATCTTTATGGGATGTTTTTCAGTCTTTCGGAGCTCAAATCAGCATAATAAAACGCAAAAAAAATGAGGGCTCCTCACATTCCGAGCTTCCTCCATTCAAATTAGCTCTGCAAGTTTCAAACTCTAAACAGAAAACAGAATCTCAGTGAAATTTTCTGAGCAACCAAACAAGTCCTAACATTTTTCCCTCCAATTTAATATTAACAAAGCAAGAACGAACAAAATTCAAGATGAGATTTGTGATCGTATAAAATTATTGGGGTTTTTTTTTATTTTTAATGGGGAAGTGGCATACTTGTTAAAAAATAGAAAAGAAAAGTAAAGTCTATTTCTAACGGGAGTGGCTGACGGAGTGAGGTGTTAGGGGTAAAAGCTGGAAAAAAAATTATTTTGTTTTGGGCTTTTAATTCAGCCCATGTGTATTCAAGGTTTACAGGGCCTGATATATAATAGTTTTGTCTTTATTATGAAATATAAACCGTTAAATAATATTATAAGGTGGTTTTTGATTAAAGTAAACTTAACCCACGCTTATTTCATTAAAGCTCCTAAATTTTATGTTGATCAATAGCATTAACACCCCTCTTTTATTTTCTCTAGAATCATTAATTACCCTTTTCTTTTTGTCTGGATCATTAATTCCCCTTTCAATTTGCATAGTTTGAAAAATATTTCATGATATTAATTAGAAAAATTACACACATAGTATACTTTTAATACTTAATTTGATATTGAGACAACACTTTTTAAACATTTTAAGGAGAGACAAACAATAATAAATGTGAAAGATGACATCATTTGTTTTTTTCTTTGGAGTTTAACTTACGAAAATACCCTTTATTTTTGGTATCTTTTCACACTTCTCTCTCTCCTGCATTGGAGTTGTTTGTGCCACTTAGGCGCCTTGTTTCTTGCGATTCAAAAAGATGATGTAGTATGTGCAGGTTGGACATCTACACCTTTTTGCCGCAAGAATGAGCTTCCCATCATTGGTTGAGGTTAACTAGTACAAAAGCTAAAACAATTATATTTACACCTGGAGATGAGACTTTAGAAAACCTATTTCAAATTTATTTGTTTCATCACGTACATCAAATATGCTCTCAAACTTTTTAAAAGGATAAAAAAATTGATCCAAACAAACAAAAGGCCAAATTACAAAACAAGCGTCAATCTTATATCCTTATACATTTGGACATCGTTCTATGAACTCTCAAAGGATTGAACACATGATGGAGCCTGCACAAGAGAAATTAAATTAATATACAATGATAAATTTGATTTGAAGTAGGATGTTAATTAACTTTGAACTTAATTTGATTGATAAAAAGGTAAATTCTTTGGAACTTACAAATACTGAGTAAGAATCAATCTAACCCAACCCAACACAAACTAGGCTTCCCCATTTACTAATTCTTCTAAAAGTATACAAATTGGTTCTATTATAAAATATATAAAACTGGTTCAATCTCGTGCACCACGATGCTCTCGAGTCTTCCGTAACCCTCATCTCCCTCGCATGAGTAAGAAAGTTGCATATATATATTTTTTTAAAAGTATTAAAGTCAATTAAGTTGCATACTCTCTTTTTTTAAGTGAAAAAAGTATACAAAATAGATTTTATATGTATTTAAAATTGATTATGCAAAAAAGGTCGAAGACGGCTTAAACTATTCTGCAAAAAATGGTTGAATGCGGGTTGAAATGATTTTGCAAATGGTTAAGGAGGGGTTAAACTAATTATGCAAATGGTCGAGGACGGGTTGAACTGATTATGCAAAAATGGTCAAAGATGGATTAAACTGATTCTGCAAAAATTGTCGAAGATAGATTGAACTGATTCTGCAAATATGGTTAAGGACGGGTTGAATTGATTCTGCAAAAATGATCAAGGATGGGTTGAACTAATTATGCAAGGATGGTCGAAGACGGGTTGAACTGATTATGCAAAAATGGTTGAATATGAGTTGAATTAATTCTGCAAAAATGGTCGAGGACGGGTTGAACTGATATAGCAAAAATGATATAGGACTTGTTGAATTGATTCTGAAAAAATGGTCGAAGACGGGTTGTATTAATTCTGCAAATGGTCGAGAATAAGTTGATTTTGCAAAAATGGTTGAAGACGGGTTGAACTGATTCTGCAAAAATAGTCAATGACTGATTGAACTGATTATAGTAATAAATGATACAAACTTATTCTACATATAGTTCAAAATTGATTTTTGCAGAAATAGTCGAAGATAGGTTGAGCTTATGACACATATTAATTTTGTTGGAGTTGTGAGAGCTGAGTTCTATTAAAAGCCTAAAATCTAAAGGGTATGGTTGGTATTTTAAAATATTGTTTTCATGTTTTTGGGCTGGGCTTTAATTGTTTTTATGCTTTTGTCTCTCCTTGACATATTTAAAAACTAGTGGAGTTCATTGAAATATAGTAAAAGTTTTTGTCTCTATATATAAAGCTCCCTTATTAATTCACATAATATCCATATCACGAATTGTAGATAACAAATAAGTAATCAGAGGTATTTTAGGTATTTTTTTTTAGTACATTGGTATTTTTAAATTAGGGGAAATAAGAGTTCGGCTAAGTCACACAATGGACAGTCTAATATGGTATTGAATTCGCCATCTACGAGGTTTGAACTTAATTTGGTATTTTAGATTTTATATAGATAAAAAAAATTATGTCAAGTTTGATATAAAGAAACTTGAGTTTTAGTGACTATAGTCACTTTGTGTTTTTTTTTTTTTGGTAAAAAATACAACACTTGATGGAGAGCATCCAGCAAACACAATGATAGAGCAATGATGGTTCAATGATATGAATTGGGATCCTAGGAAAAGGCAATCCGCGGCCAGTTCTCCGTTACAATTTTTGATCAATGATGGGTTATCATAACTTGCTCACTATAGAACTAATTAATAATGGTTACTTAAGTGTTATAATCAGTTGTTCACATACTAATCAGATTACGATTTTCTAGCTTTTACAGGCTCTATAAGTCCCTAACGAATCTACTCTTATTACCATATCCTAAAACCTAAACAAATGCAAAAACACACACGATTGTTTACAACATAATTCCAGTTAAATGGTGACACAAGTCAAGACAATTAAGTTACAGCATGTTGATATTGAAATTGTTTTAAATTAAGTATACCATCAGTTTTATTATCGTACAAAACTAACTTAAACATGCGAATACTAAAATTATTTATGCATTTATTCCTAAATTTCTATTGACAACGCATTGTAGATTATTCATATACTTTGTTGGTTTTAACTACTCATGTCGATGGATTGATCAATTACCTTTTGGTGTTTCATTGATTTATATTACCACAATTAAAAAAAAAACTAAAAGAAAAAAAGAGTAAACTGCCAATTTTTCTCCTAAACTTTTACTTAGTTTTCGATTTCTTCCTAAACTTTTTAATTTTGTTGGCAAATTTCCCCTACCATTAGTTTTTCAAGATTATATCCAAATTAACGTTAACTCTTATCATGTGCACACCACGTGACACTCCTTTAATAACAAAAATGTCACTTTGTTAGACCTTCAAATACAAAAGCTATAGAATCACATAGATTGGCATAGGTTGACATTATAGAAAGATAGGGTTTTCAATTATTTTAAAAAATGAAACGACCGAACTACCTTAACATGTTGTGTACATACTTCCATTTAACATAAATCTGAATGAAATGAATGAAAAACTAACCGGAGGGGAAAATCGCAAAAAAAAGGATCATATGCTGTTCACCCACCCTCTGAAAACGACAAATCGCTTGCCGTTAATTAAATTTCCGAACCCCCACCATCCTTCCAACTGCCCCCCGTACATGTGCACTAAATTCTCTGTCATTTTCCCTTCCATTCGACTCCAAATACAAATTAATTAAATTAATCCAAAAAATTAGAAAAAACAATTACCCACCACCTCTCGGCGTTGCTTCTCCCACACTCACTCTCTCCCTCTCACTCCCACCAAAACCTAACCCCCGAATCTAACCCCACCGCTGTAATTACATATTAATTGCATCGCCTTCCTGCAATTTGCAGTAATTTATCGCCGGAAATTGGTTCTGTTTGAAATGGAGCTGGAGCAGCACCGCCCCGCCATGACCTTCGACGAGGTCTCCATGGAGCGCAGCAAGAGCTTCGTCAAGGCCCTGCAGGTTCGATAGGCGTTGCATCTGAGAGAGAGAGAGATTTTGGGATTGGATCTGATGTTGATTTCGTTTTTGATTGATCGGTTTGTTGTTTTTGGTGCATTTTATGAATTGGTTGATTGGATTTACGAATTGATTGAATTTGTGGGGTCCTGTTTGATGAGAGTTTAAGATCCAGAATCTTGTCACTGTCTGCATAATTTAGATTGAGAGTTGAATCTGTTGGGTGTTTATGGTTTCGAGAATAATGATTAGCAATGAATTTTGGGCTGTTAATGCCAAGTATTAGTTAAGGCTGTTGAGCTTCTTTATGGTAGCTACTTACTGTTGCATTGGCAATGCTATTTTGTATTGCTAATGATTGAAATCGTATGCATTAGCTGGAAATCGTGGTTAGGTTTCGGGTATGTTAGAAGTGAATGAAGAGTGCTAGATGGTTAAAAAAAATGGTATGTTTGCATTATTTTTTAAGAATATCGTGTATTTATATGTAGCGTGAAGCCTTTTCTTGTTCCTACTTCCTAGTGTTTGTGTTAAGAACTTCGTTGAAATGATACGGTTATGCGGATTGAAGAAAAAAATAGGGCATTTTATAATGGTTGGGTTCTCATAGTCTGTTTGCTATGTTTATCTCAGGAACTCAAGAACTTGAGGCCTCAGCTTTATTCTGCTGCTGAATACTGCGAAAAGTCCTATCTTCATAGTGAACAGAAACAAATGTAAGGATCTTTGTTTTAATCATTTGGAGGAAATGCTGGTAATAATGCTGTATAAAATTGCATGTGCAAGTTTCGGAGAATGGGCGTGATGCTCCCGCATGTCAATACATATCTGGATGCTTTTACCATCACTTGTCTGATTCTCGGTTCTACCGGGATTTTCTTTGCTCCATTTCTCTCTGACATTGATTATAAAATTATGCATCAGGGTATTGGATAACCTGAAAGATTATGCTGTACGGGCCCTTGTTAATGCCGTTGATCACCTTGGCACTGTGGCTTACAAGTTAACTGACCTTCTTGATCAGCAAAACTCAGATGTCTCAACCATGGATCTGAAAGTTGCTTGCCTAAATCAGGTGAGGTTTCCAATTTCTTTATGTTAGAATAGAAAGGGTATCAATAGATATATCTTAGCTTAACAAACTTCATTTCTTATTCTAGAAACTTCTTACATGCAAAACATACATGGATAAAGAAGGGTCGAGGCAGCAGCAGTTGTTGGCATTCATCCCGAGACATCACAAGCACTACATTTTACCAAGTAAGCCCAAGTACTGTCAACTTCTTGTTAGAGTTGCCCTGTTTGTGATGAGATTTTTACATTTATTTCCATTTCTCTTCTTGCTAGATTCCGTCAATAAGAAGGTACATTTTAGTCCACATGTTCAGACTGACACTAGGCAACATCCTTATCAAGCAAGAGCACATCTTCAGCCTTCAAGTATGTCACTTTCCTTTGGATGCTTACTTCTAACGTTCTAAGTCCAGTTTTCACTGGGCGAGTAAGCTTTTCTAGTTTTTAACATTGGACAAGTAATGAGTTTGGTGTTTCCACAATGTGTAATGTTTAGGCGCTGCTGCATCAAAAACTCTTTCTTGGCATTTAGCTTCAGAAACAAAGTCAACCTTGAAGGGGACTCCACAGGTCCGGACTAGGTAATTCCTAAGAGAAACAAGAATCTTGCATATGGTTTCACTGTGCTTGGCAAAAAATTTATTTTTGTTGGTGTATCTATTGTGCCCGATACTTCTAAGAAACCTGAAACATTTATTTTCCTTTGTGCAGCACTGGAGACACAAAAATTTCTGTAAACACTGCTGGTGTTTTCCAGCTTGTAGGTAAGTAGAATTGGGAAGTTACATCATCATATCACCTAGCTGTGAATAGATGCTTTGCTAGAGAAACGGTAGTTCCTTATGCTTTGACTACTATGAATGCAGAAAATGAAGGGAGTACCCCTAAATCCTCGGCAACAC
This sequence comes from Cotoneaster glaucophyllus, assembly GCA_036320875.1. Taxonomy (NCBI): domain Eukaryota; kingdom Viridiplantae; phylum Streptophyta; class Magnoliopsida; order Rosales; family Rosaceae; genus Cotoneaster; species Cotoneaster glaucophyllus. The sequence continues at coordinate 15,745,684 of CM070070.1, read as the reverse complement.
AGCTTCAGCAACCAAGTGGATTTCCTGCTTGTGGTGGGGTTAAGCAAACGTCGGGTGCTGGACACAAGGTAGAGTGATCTTGTCCTCCAAGTTCTGATCTCCGTATTACAGAAGATGGAAAATTTGAGAGCTGATGAGAAGTTATTTTCCTTGCAGGAAGTGGTAGATGGTTCCAGACCAATGACGGCGTTCAGGTCATTTGAAAACCCAAGACGGGAGATAGTGCGCGTCCCTGTTCGCAGCAAAAGCGTGCTATCAGCATTCTTTGCCAAACAGAAATCGAATAAGCTGAAGGCTGGATCTGTCTCGTGAGGCCTCATTATAACAAGTCAAGGATGCCAATATCAGTACACCCACAGTATGTGGGTCAATATGCCTGTAAATCCCTCCTTTGCATTTTGATTTCAAGCCTTTCCCTTCGTCCTTAGTTTATCAATTGCTTGAAATCAAATTCTTTTTTCCCACTCGAAGTCTTTCCCCGGGCTGCTTAATAACGAGCAAATTGTGCACAGAAGTCCTGTAATGAAGTGGTCGGGGAAATATGTAGCTGTACAATGTTGAACCTGATAAATAATTCAGTTTCTGGTATGTCGCTGAATTTCAATGTCGATACATTTTCTGAATTATCGGCTTTCAGGCACCCACAAGCACTACTTATCATTTTTTGGTAATAAGGAAAATTCTAATATGCACACCGGGGATGCTAGGGTTAAGTAAAGTCTTAATACCCAAGTTTCTTCCATGGTACGTGCTGCTAATACTTTGGAAAATCAACGGTTAGATCTTGCGTATAATGATTTAATGGATTTTTCCAACAGTTAGATTTTGCATAAAACCCATTGAACGTGATGTAGCAGTGTAGTCGGACCCCTACGTGCAATTATTTGTAATCACATTCGCAAAATAATGATAGTCCATTTACAAAATCATTGCTATTTGTAATCAAGTACCACTCGAGGTCAGATCAGCTCTTTTTTAGGAAATTGGTTTTTTCGTGTTTATTTTTTTAGCGAAAAACACTTTACTAACTAGGTTATTAAAGAAAACCTAACACCACGGCTGTTACTGTCTAGTGCAATAATAACTATAATTCATACTTTTGTTAGAGATGTTATATAAATGATGTAATAGATCGGCCACTTTTACCAAAGTTTTTCTCTTTCATTAACAAACCCACTTATAATTTTTTTTGTCTTCTTTAAAGCTATGATTTTAAGTAACGAAATGTAGTTTCAACGGACTCATATGTAAGGGGTGGTGCTTTTTACACAATATTGTCGTTTCAAGGGACTCAGATTGTAAAAATCACTTCTTAGTAAGATAATATTGTTTGTTAAAAAAAAAAATCAAAATCCGAAACGACAACAAAGCAAACTCCTGAATCCTGATGTGCATCTCCGACTGAGAAAACACTCTGATCACCACCACGGTCCACGGTGGCACCCTTCTTATTCCAAATCCTCGCATTCAATTTCGATAATTTCAAAATCTCAACTCTATTTTCGATTCCTACGATGCATGGACACGGGGGAAAGCCAGCGTATCCCGTATCTGACACGCGGGGATACGGATACGCATAAGATACGTGTGGATACGCGCCTGATACGTATCGGAATGAAGGGATACGTTGTTGACTGATGAGATACGCGTATCGTACTGTCGAGATACGAGTATCCCACTTTTCAGATACGTTTCAACTAAAATCGGAGGATGATCAGAATCGTGCTTGATTGAAATTAGCTAAACTAAAATTCGGATTTACCTATTCTTCCTCACTCGAACCTCAGAAATCAGAATCGTGCTTGACCGTTGTCTCTGTCGTCTCCGTCGTCTCCGTCTGCAACTGCTGGTGAGAGCTATTCGAAGCTTACTCATCTGCTTTACTAATCTTACTCCTCTGCTTTACTGATCATTGAACTATTCGAAGCTTAACTGATTCCCCGAGGCAAAACCCATCTCTGAAACTAAAACCCCTTTTGCTTTGCTTTTCTCATCTCTGAAACTAAAAGCCTTTTGCTTTTCTCATCTCTGCTTTTAACCTTTTGTATATAATAATAATAATATTGTATTTTGTATATTATAATATATTATAAGCAATCTGAAACTAAAAACCTTTTGCTTTTCTTGTCTCTTTTTTTAACTTTTTTTATATAATAATAATAATATTGTATTTGTATATTATAATATATTATTGGGTAGTGGATTATTGAGCTCCTACTGTTTATATGTTTTTCTAATTTTCTCGAAGCTGTTCGTTTTAATTTTTCAAGTTTAAAGACTAATTGCTTGTTGGATGGACTATCCTTCTAATGAAGTTTATTGAAATAAATTTGAACTTGAGTAATAAATTTAAATGCTTATTTAATAATGTTTTAGATATATATATATATATTTATTTATTTATATTTTTAATTGCCGTATCCCTGACGTATGGTGTCTTTGTTTTTAGAAATTTGACGTGTCCCAGTGTCGTATCGTGTCGTATCCTTGTATCTGTGTCCGTGTCCATGCATCCTAGTTCGATTCCAACTGGAAAATCCATTCCAAGTTTGAATCTTTACCTTCGAAACCAGAAGCAGAAGCTTCTGCATAAACAAAATCCAATTTTTCACACTTCCCCCTTCAAATTTCAACAATTTCCCAAAAACCCATCTCAAAATCTCACCCCTACAATCAACCCCAACTCATAGATTTCTCTGCAATAATGTCCTCCTCCTTGTACCAAAGACCAATCCACAACCCGCTTTCAGATCCCTACCCGATTTCCCCGCGCTCCTCCTCCAATTCCCACAAACCATATTCGATCTTCAGCCCCACTACCCTCGTGGTCCTCCTCTCGCTCATGGTGGTGATGGGCGTCTTCTTCCCCTGGGTGGGGATGCGGGAGAGCCTGTTCTCGGTCACCACCAGGCCCTCCATCGCCAAGTGGCGGGACTACACGCTGTCTCAGGCGGCGTCGTTCGTGGCCCGAAACGGGACGGTGATTGTTTGCGCCGTCAGTCAGCCGTACTTGCCGTTTTTGAACAACTGGTTGATCAGCATTGCCAGGCAAAAGCACCAGGACAAGGTGCTTGTGATTGCCGAAGACTATGCCACGCTTTATAAGGTGAATGAGTGGTGGCCGGGCCACGCCGTGCTTGTGCCGCCTGCGCCGGATGCTCAGACTGCCCATAAGTTTGGTTCTCAGGTATAATTGCTGATTCTTTCATATTATCATGTGGAGTTTGAAATTATATATGGGATAGTTAAAGTTGGTGCAATGTAGCACTTGCCATTAGATGTTGTGATGCTCATGTTTCTGTAGTTTAGGCTCTGTTTTCGGGGTTTAATTCGCTACTGATTTGTGTAAGTTTTTGGGGTTGACTGGAAGTAAAAATGCGTGCACTTGTAAGAGGTTATGACCCGAATTCTTTAGGACTCGACTTCATATTCATCATATAAAATGGTTTGTTAGTTTTAAGCATGACAACTATGTACGGAAGACCTCAAACTGATATAGAATTCAACTTGTCGGGTACGTATTTGCTCCAGCATAATGTTTCCCCATTCAAACTCTTTATTCTTTTGTTCTTTGGATTCTATTGGTTTTCTGGGTGTTTATGTCTCTTTGAGCCTGAATATGATGATTGGAACCCTTTGCCTTGATGGATTGTTGACTTATTGCCTTTCAAAAGTGATTTTGATTGGTTTCCTAGTGTAGGGATTCTTCAACTTTACTTCCCGAAGGCCACGACACCTGTTGCAGATTTTGGAACTTGGATACAATGTTATGTACAATGATGTTGATATGGTGTGGTTGGCTGATCCGTTTCCCTATTTCGAAGGAAACCATGACGTGTACTTCACAGATGACATGACTCCAGTAAGTACACTAGTTTTGATTTAGCTATTGACATGTGCTTAAATTATAAACCGGATGCTAAGCATGTGTTGTCCTAAATTTCATGTCCAACCTCGAAACGGGATGCTAACCATCGGGAGATGTGCTCTGCACAAGCATGATTATGAGTAAAACATACACTTAAAACTTTCGTTAGCTTTTCCTTTTGCTATAAGGAAACTTTGAATCGTGTGCACTCTTTGGTGTATGTGATGCTTTGGGTATTAAGTGGATATATGGCGATATCTTATGGTACCAATTCAATACATAAAGTGGCCGCCAAACTCCTACTTAAGTTGTCTTTAATAATCATATCCTTAGATCTTTAAGCACACCGTATCAATCTATTCCGGGGAAAGCAGTCTTCAATCTCTCGATGAGACCAGATGCTGTGCACAATTACACAATGATTGAACTGCTGCTTCCTTTCTCTACCATTTGGCACACACAATAAGAAAGAGAGGGGAAGGAGGAGGGGAGGGAGACCTTTTGATAAATAAGTAAATAGTTGCCTGTTTGCTGCTGTATGTCTAAAAACTAAAAGATAACGGATAAAGGTGTTGTAGCTGCATCAGTTTTTAGTATTATTCTTTTTTGACTCTGCAGTCTAGTCTATTGCTGCAGATATAACTGCTTTCGTTATATTTACTAGGGGTTTATTCTATTTTGGTGACCAGGTCAAACCTCTGAACCACTCTCATGATCTGCCACCTCCAGGAAAGAAAGGACGCACTTATATATGCAGCTGCATGATTTTCCTGCGTCCAACCAGTGGAGCAAAATTAGTTATGAAGAAGTGGATTGAGGAACTTAAAGACCAACCATGGTCCAGAGAAAAAAAAGCAAATGATCAGCCTGCTTTTAACTGGGCATTAGACAAACTGGCTAACGAGGTATTTTCACTTTGAAAGTTGTGCTTAATATAGGTACGTTGATATTAGGCCCAGATGCGTGAAAAATGTTTATGGCATCAATACCTTCACGAATTATTTGCATCCTTTGAGTGATTATGTTTTTAATTTTCTGCAGGTGGATCTCTATCTGCTGCCGCAGGCAGCATTCCCAACTGGAGGACTATACTTTAAGAACAAGACATGGGTGCGGGAAACTAAAGGGATGCACGTTATAATCCACAATAATTATATCCTGGGTTTTGAGAAGAAGATAAAACGCTTCCATGATTATGATCTCTGGTTGGTCGATGATCATGCTGATGAGTCACCTCTTGGGAGAATATGAGATTGACGGACATCATGGATATTTGATTCCATAGAACCTCAGTTCTATTGATGCCTGCAGGACATGCTTCCTACCAATTCTTTTGACCTTCCTGCCCGGTGGTTTTTGTAACATACTAAGAAAGGGAATCTGATGTTAGCGGCCTACTGTTCTCTGTACTGATGGTTTCTTCAAAGGAACGATAATGTATCTTGAACGAGGCAGTCTGTTTCATTCACTCGTTGATGTTTGGCAGCGATTTCAGATAGCCGATACAACCAGGTCAACTAGCTGTACAATTGGTGTTCTAGTTCTCCTTTGCTCTCATTTTTTGACTAAGCTATTTATTGAAATTCATATTTGTTCACAAACCTTTTCTGTGGTGTAACTTAACCAGTTAGTGTACCGTCTTTCGAAAGTTCCAAATACTTATTGTGGATGCAAATTTTCTCCTCTTCGGTCTTGGACGATTTTGCACCTACAAAACAATTAACACCTTAGGTCAAGGCCAAAAACCTCACGCGCCCACGATGAATGGGGGGGGGGCTTTGGCCGAAGAACCTCCGATGGCAAAGTTAGAATTTTAGAGAGAAAAAATGTATAGAGTATTTTTGCCAAAGGAGTGAAATTAGGTTTTGTGAGAAATAGGGTAGTATTTATAGAAGATGGCCGGTCCCCTTTGGAGAAAAGGTGGCCGGCCCTTGCTAGGGTTTTTTGTGTTTAATTTAGGTTTAATTAGCCCATTTATTGGCTAATTAAACCAAAAGGGAATGTGTTTGTATTTATGAAAAAGGGTTATAATGAGTAATTGGATGATCGGCTTAAGAAAGGAAGGAAAAAAGGGAAGGAAATATAGGAAATAATGGGGAAGTGGCCGGCCCCTCTTTGGAGAGAGAGGACCAGCCCTTTAGGGTATTTTTTGGCTTCAAGGCTAATTTAATTGACAAATTAATGAGGAATAATCCCATTAATTTGCCAATTATCTCCATTTATGTGGGATAATTGGTAGATTTATGAGATAACTACCTAAAATGTGGATGGGTGAAATAATTCGGATTTGTTTACCTTTTATGGGCACCTTTGACTTGACCGAAGATAATTACCGGCTGCTCGCGCGTATGAATTCTGATGCACCTCAAGGGCATTTTTGTCTCCTTAATCCGAAAATTCACGTGTCGCCTTGTGATTATTTTTGGCTCCACAAATGCCCCCACACCTGTTGGGCTGCTCGCAGAAAAGGGCAACAGGTGTAGAGATTCTCCCACTTTGGGAAACTTCAAGCTGCTTCCTATTTTGTTGATTTTCCTCTTGTAATAGGAAGATAAATCCCTTTAGGAAAAAGGGAAGTAAATTTCCCTTAAAGCTTATTTAAGTCCACCTTGAGTGGATTATTAAATCAACCTTCAGAGAAGAATTTACTTCACCTTACAAGAGAGAAAGAGAGCTTAGAGGATATTTGTTCCCCCTCCTCTAGCAGTCTTCCACATCTTGCCCGTGTAAAGGATCGCTCCTCGCTGCTTCTAGGTAAGAAAAAATTAATTTTCTTGTCTTCCTTGAATCTTGGTATTCGTCAATCCATGGAAAATATATACACATATACATATATATATATATATATATATATATATATATATATATATATATTTTCCTCCTTTTGTTGGGCGTGGGGCGCTGTTGTTTGGAGAAGGAAGACCAGGCCGTGGGGCCTGGCTGGTTGTTGGGTCCTGCGGCAAAGGCCTAAATTTTTTTTTTTTTTTTTTTTTTGCAACCTTCTAACGAATCTTTCTCGTACCCTTCCTTGTAGAGTCTTCTCCTCCATGTCTTCCTCGAGCCTCAAGAATGATGACGGTGTGCCGCCATTGTATCGTCAAGGCGGGTCTTTGAGCAAGGTTGGCTATTTCAAGGCTGCTCACTTCAAGATCAATTCTGATGACTCCTTCAGAGACTTCCTTGAGACATATTGGCATACCATTCCATCTGGAGTGCGTGTGAGGCGGGTCAAGGATGGTAGCAGCCGTGAGCCATGCGATGAAGTTCGGAGAGTCATCAAATTCCATCCTTACTACTTCGTGCTGGGGTTCACCTTTCCCATGCCGCGCTTTTTCCAAGAAGTGCTCTGCTCCATGAAATGTGCGCCTGCTCAATGTTCTCCGAATGCGGTTCGAGTGATGGTGGGGTTCCACAATTTGAGCCGATTCTTTGATTTGGGACTAACTACCAACGAATTCTGGTACTTCTTCGACATAGGTCGTGTTGATGGAGTTGGGCAGCTGCGGACTCGTAATAGACTTTTTGAAAATTCAAGTAAGGGTGATCAAGATTGGGCCAAAGAGACCTTGGAGATAAGTGGCGAGTGGGAGTTCGATCACTCCCCTGAGCTGCAGGTGTCAACAGTCTTCATATTCGGTAAGCAGGCTGCTTTAATTTCCTTCTCAGCTGCTTGATTTTGATGCTAAACTGCTCTTCAATTTTCTGACTGCTCTCTGCCATCCTTGTAGATTCGGAGTTTGGCTCAACTCCCAAGGTCTCCCCAGACATGAAGAAAGTGTATGTTGCTCTAGGTATTCCTTCTGAGAATCGTGAATGGCGCTGGCTGCTAAGTCTTCTTCGTAGGGAGAAAGATGGATTGCCCCCAAAGGAAGAAGTAAAACGGATCAAGGCAGCTGCATTGGCCCGTCCTATCACCGTAGTGGAGCCTGCCGCCAACGATGGTGGAAGGAAGAGGCATTCCTCGCCTGCCCAGGAGTCACCTGCTGAAAAGAAACCACAGGGCTGCCCGCGAGGGTTCATCCGCTGCTCAGGAAGTGTTTGATGTGAAGAGGTCGAAGACTTTCTCTGCTGCTCGCGGGGGTTCACCAGCTGCTCCCAAGCTTGTGATTGACTTGACTTCTTCCAAGAACGGGTCAAAAGAGACTGCCTGGACCTGTGCCAGTGACGCCTGCCGTCCGAAGGCTGCTAGCTCGATCGCCGATAGGATTGCTCAACGCCTAGGTTCATTAGTGCCGAAGTTTGTGCTAAAACGTCGTCCGGGGTTAGATCTGATTCTCCTTCGGAAAGGCATGCTTCTGTGAAGAATGGCACGACATCCTCGTCTGCTAAGGTGGAGCCAAATCTTGTCCCTTCCGCTGCTGAGACCAAGCTGCCTTCTGAGGGGAGTGAGACTGCTTGCGCCAACGATCCTGGTAAATCCGCCAAGTCTAATTCCAAGGAAGCTGCTGAGATTTGTGCGCTTTTGAGGCCGGACCTTCTTAAGGATATGGATGCGTGTGCTAAATTTGTTGATGGCGTCAAGGGGATCATTGGTCCAGGCTCCTTCGTGAAGCATACGCCTGAGTACAGGAGTGCTGCTCTGCTGACCATGATGCAAAAAACGACGATCTTGGCTGCCGAATCCATGGTTCTTGATCGAGAGGATACCAAGGCTGCCCAGGAGGTGGTGAGGTCTATGGCTGCTGAAGCTTACTTCTCGGCCGAGAAAGTTAAAAATTTGGAGTCTGAACTTGCTGCTTTGAAGGGGTCTAACGTCTCTGCCCCCACTTCTCTGCAGCTTGAGACCGCTCGCCACGAGATCGCGAACTTGAAGGCTAGGCTTGACGCAACTCAAGTAAAATATGAAAGTGCAGAGAAGGAGATTGAACGTTACATACCTCAGATTCAGGATCTCGAACGCTCCATCTCTGAAACCCGTTCCGCTGCTTATGCTAAAGATGAAGAACTGATCGCCGCCTACAACCAAGTGATATACCTCAAGAAAATCGTTGCCAGGCTTGAGCCTCAAGTGCTGGAGCTTCAAGGTGCTTTGAAGATTAACGATAGTCTGAAAAAAGAGGTGGAGGAAATGCAGCGGGTCCGTGCTTGTCTGCTTGAGGAAGTTGAGCAGCTAAAGAGTGAGAAGGCTGGGTTTGAGGCTTCGCTGACTCAAAACCAATCTGATTTCTACAAACTTGGTTATGTTGATCATCTCTTCGGACGGCCGTCTGATTTTGAGTTTTCTGAAAAAGACTTTGAGACTTTCTCCATTTCTCCAGAAGATTTGCTCGCCTTTACTTTCGAGTCCTCCATCGGTGAAATAGTTGGAGATAGGAGTGTCCAAAGCGGGGCAGCCGGGAATGAAGCGCCGGATGGTACCACTGCTGGAGTTGCCGTGGCTGCTGAAGAGTAGTCTTCTAGGTACCCTTTAGGATTTATTTTTCCTTGTTGCTTTTGCTTTGCTTGAACTCTTCCAGTCTTTGTCAGTTGTTTATCAATTTTGCTAGAAAATTTAATAAACTTGTTTCCTTCGCTTTTCTCCATCTTCGCTTCTTTTGTTCATGCCTTAACCTTTAGACTTTATAGGCTAGTAGCAGGCGCGCCACTTTTTTATAAGCAGACAGGCCGCATAGCCTACGTAGTCGTAGGTGTTGGTGTAGAACTTTTGCAAAGTTGTTAGCCGTAGGGTCGGCAGTTGGATGCCTTACTTACAGAAGCAGACAAATCCGCGTGACCACTAGGCTGTTAACCTTGGCTTTCTCCAATTCTGTAGGTTGCGCAGCAAGTGTCACAACACTTTAGGACTTGGTGCAAGTCATTCCGCGCTTGGCAGAGGTGAAGCTTATTGACTACGTAGCATGTCGGTAGTGGATAAAACTTCGTATATGCCTGCTAGCTTGTTTAACCTTTCACAAGAATGTGCGGTTGTATAAGTCTAGTGTGGCTTCACTACTTGAAGGGCAAGCCGTAGGTAGTCTTCCGAAATCCGTAGGCTACCTTAGTGCACTCGGTAGCAGCTTTAGGGTTCCAGGGAAATGTGCCCCCTCCGTCTCTAGGGCCCGGTTCCCCGCGGATTAGGCCAAGAGACCCAAAATCCTTCAATTAGCTAAGCCTTGAAAAAGACCATTGTGGCTACTTCTAGGAATCCCGGCGCAAGCCATCGTGCATCTAGTTATACTAGGGCAGCCAGGCTCATCCACGTCTGGATATTCGGAGTGTAGAGTTTATCCTCTTGCTTTGGAGAGGAGATTGGCCCCTCGAGGGGTGCTATTCCTGCGGTGAGTCCCTAAGAAGGGCGCGATCTTCTTTTGAAGCGCTGGAGTGATCAGTTGTCGCAATGGAATCAAGTTGTAAAAGAGTTCCTCATTGAAAAACAAGTGAACAAATAACTTAATCGTAAAGACTGCGGAACAACTGGATAGTCCTCGGCTTGCAAGGTGGTGCCCGTCTGAGCTGCTTGAGCCTTCGGGTATAGTTGGAGATCACACGTGGTAATTCCTCAAGTCGTAGGCGTTCCACTGCTTTTCGATCTCCTTGTCATTCATGGTGGCGAGGGTGTAGCTTCCCTTGCCGCATACTCTGCTGATCTTGTAAGGTCCTTCCCAAATAGGGTCCATCTTCTTCGATCCCTCCCTTCGAGCAGTGATGAAAGCCTTCCTCAGAACTAGATCTCCGGGTTGAAACTGCCGGATTTTGGACCTTTTGTTGTAACTAGAGAGGAGCTGCTGCTGGTAGGATGCGATGCGGGCTATGGTCTGCTCGCTCCTTTCCGCCGCTAGGTCTAGGTTCGTGGCCATCTCTTCGTTGTTCTGCTCGACATCTGGCAGCAGGGTGGTGATGCTTGGCATGATGATGTTGGGAGGAATGATTGCTTCCGAACCGAACGCCAAAGAGAAAGGGGTTTCTCCGGTTGCTCGCCTTTTGGTGGTACGATACGCCCACAGACATCCGGGGAGTGCATCTGGCCACTTTCCTTTTTTGTCGGTGAGGGATTTTTTGAGGCAGTCGAGGATCGTCTTGTTGGAAGCTTTGGCCTACCCATTGCCTTGCGGATACCTTGGTGTAGACATATGTTGCTTTATAACGTATTTTTGGAAGAACCCTGCCAAGTCTTTGCCCACGAATTGCGGACCGTTGTCGGTGACGATGGACTGAGGGATACCAAAGCGGCAAATGATATTCCTCCATATGAAGCGCTCTATGTCCGTCTGAGTGGTTGTTGTCATGGGCTCCGCTTCTACCCACTTGGTGAAATAATCGGTGGCCACGTTCATCATTCATCTGCCCCCAGCAGCGGGCGGCATGGGCCCGACCAGGTCGATTGCCCACTGCATGAACGGCCAGGGACTTGCTTGTGGATGTAACTCGCTGGCAGGCAGGGCCGGTATAGGTTTGTAACGTTGGCAGCGGCCGCATTTTTGCACTAACTCCCGGGCATCTTGATGCTTGGTTGGCTAGTAGTAGCCTGCGTTGAGAGCCTTTTGCGCTAAAGATCGTCCTCCAGAATGGTTCCCACAAACGCCTTCATGGATTGAACTTAGGACCTTCAAATCATCGGGATGCGCCAAACATCGGAGGTGCGGTCCGGTGTAGGATCTTCGAACCAAAATGTCCTTCCACATGTAGTAGCGCGCTGCTCGGGTTTGAAGTTTCCTTGACTCCAATCTTTCCGTGGGGAGCGTGCCGTTGACCAAGTAATCTATAATAGGACTTTGCCAATTTGGAGTTACACTAACCTGCGTCACCTCGGCTACTGGCTCGAACTCTATGCTCGGTTTATCTAGGTACTCCATCAAAATTGAACGCTTGAGCTGGTGATCGAGGGCGGAGCCCAGGCCGGCTAGTGCATCTGCATGGGCATTTTCCGTCCTTGGAACTTGAGTAAGCGTGTAAGTCTGAAATGCCTCCAGCTGCTCGCGTACCTTCTCCAGATATTGCGCCATCATTGGATGTTTCGCCGTGTATTCCCCCATGGTTTGGCTAGTAATCAGCTGAGAATCAGAATAGATTGCCAGCTTCTTCACTGCTAAGTCTTTCGCCATTCGGAGGCCTGCCAGTAGGGCTTCGTACTCTGCTTCATTGTTGGATGCTTTGAAGCCTAAAGTGATCGCCTGCTCGAGCAGTGAGCCATCTGGGGTAATGAGAACCACGCCTGCTCCCTAACCTTTATGATTAGAGGCGCCGTCGACGTGCAGATGCCAAATGTGGCCATTGAGGGAGGCGGGCGGAGCTAGGGTCTCGGCTGCTCTTGGGACATCGTCGGGCTCCTCTGCTGCGTTGCTTAGGCCAGGCGCAAACTCTGTTATGAATTCTGCCAAGGCTTTGGGCCTTTATCGCTGTACGGGGTCGGAAGACTAAACCATATTGGCCTAGTTCAAGTGCCCACTTCATTACTCGTTGAGAAGCATCCGGACCATGCAAGATGGATCGTAGAGGATATTGAGTCATGACGATGAGTGTATGAGCTTGAAAGTACGGTCTGAGTTTCCGAGCTGCCACAACTAGAGCCAAAATTAATTTTTCGATCTTCGGATATCTTGTTTCCTCATCGAGGAGAGCTTTTGAAGTGTAGAACACCGGTAGTTGGGCCCCCAGCTCTTCTCGTATGAGGGCAGAGCTCACCGCTACTTCGGAGACTGCCAAGTAGATGTACAAGTCCTTCGCAGCTTCCGGCTTGGATAGTAATGGAGGCGATGTGAGATACTTCTTCAGGTCTTGGAAGGCTTTTTCGCATTCTTCATCCCATTTGTCACGTTACACCCTCTTGATGGCTTTGAAGAAAGGCTTGCATCTATCGGTGGACCGCGAGAGGAAACGGTTGAGGGCGGCTGCTCGTCCGGTCAAGCTTTGGATCTCCTTCAAGGTTGTGGGATACCTCATTTCCAGAATTGCTCGGATCTACTTGGGATGCGCCTCGATCCCTCGTTGGGTGACTAAGTACCTTAGGAATCGGCCTGAAGATACTCCAAATGTGCATTTGGCAGGATTGAGCTTCATCTTGTACGCCTTAAGGATGTCAAATGTTTCCGCCAAATTACGAATGTGGTCTGACCGCTGCTTGCCTTTCACCATGATGTCATCGACATAGACTTCCATGGTAACCCCAATCTGCTTTTTGAACATCATATTCACTAACCTTTGGTAGGTTGCTCCTGCGTTCTTGAGGCCAAAAGGCATGACTTTGTAGCAGTATGTACCTCGCTTGATCACAAACGCGGTTTTCTCCTTGTCGGGCTCGTGCATGGCTATTTGGTTGTAGCCAGAGTATACGTCCAGGAAGCTGAGCAGCTGGTTTCCAGAAGTTGAGTCCACCAAAAGGTCGATTCGGGGGACCGGATAAGGATCATTCGGGCATGCTTTGTTGAGGTCGGTGTAATCTACGCAAGCCCTCCATTTGCCTTTCTCCTTCTTCATAACTAGCACAACGTTGGCGAGCCATGCGGAGTGTGCTACCTCTTCTATGAATCCGGCCTCCAGCAGCTTGTCTAGCTCGGCCTCGATGATCGCTACTCGTTCGGGCGCAAAGTGCCTTATCTTCTGGATTACTGCTTAGCAGCGGGGTCAACATGTAATTTGTGGCAAGCCACCTTTGGGTCGATGTCGGGCATGTCGGATGGTGACCATGCAAAGATGTCCCGGTTCTTCTTGAGGAAGGTGGTGAGTTCTTCTTTCTCGGTTGGGCTTAGGCGAGAGCCAATCCTAGCAGTCTTTTCTGGCTGCTGCGGATCGAGAATGATTTCTTCAGCGTCTTCTTCGGGTTTCCAGCCTATCTCGTCTGCTTAAGCGCCATCTTCTCGATCCTCCTGCTGTAATTGCTATTTGGCAGCTTCGTCATCCTTTTGGACTTCTGTGACTTCCACGGGAGTGAAGGTCTTCTTCCTTGATTCTTTCAACATTTGCACGGTGCATCGTCGGGATGCGGCCTGGTCGGACTTAATTTCTCCAATTCCTCCTCCCGGGACGCGGAAGCGGATCTTTTGGTACTTGACTGAAGTGACAACATCTAGCTTGATCAACCAAGGCCTCCTAAGGATCCCGTTGTAAGGGGATGGGTCGCTCACGATCGTGAATGTTTGCTTCGAGACTACTGGCGATGTTTTCACGTCAAGTGTGATTTGGCCGATTGCAGTTGCGGTGTGTCCATTGAATCCAGTGAGTACCTCTGCTCGACGTGTTATTGTGCTCTCCAAGCCCATCTTCTGGATGACTGAGAATTGAAGTAGATTGACCGCACTTCCGTTGTCCACCATCATTCGGTCGATTATGGCATGGGCTATTTGGACAGATACCACCAGCGCGTCGCCATGCGGTAAGTCAACGCCTTCTGCGTCCTGCTCGGTGAAGCCGATGATGGGCCCTGGTAGTGCGTCGGCTGTCTGGACTTGTGAGATCAATATGGCCTGCTGGATCTTCCTCTTATTTGAGTTGTTAGTGGCCTCTAAGTGCTCGAATTCGGCAAAGATACCATTAATCCGAATTGTCTTGGCTGGTGGCTCCTCTTCCTCCTCAGCATTCCTTCTTGGCTGCGCTGATGGCCTGTCCAGATACTTGTCGACCTTGCCTTCCTTCACAAGCTTTTCCAGATAATTCTTCCAATTGAAGCAGCTTTCAGTGGTGTGACCTGGTCCTCGGTGGAATGCGCAATATTTGGTGTGGTCCAGCTTGGAAGTATCGCCTTTTGATTGCCTCGGCAACTTGAACCATGGCTCGTTTTTTACATCGCGGAGAATTTGATGGATCAGAATTGAAAACTTCGAGTAATTCCTGGTCGTGGAGCCTTCTTTGGTCATGGGCCTGTCCCTCCGCTTGGCCTCCTGTCTGCTCTTACTGGGCTGCTTTCCATCCTCATTTCTTTGAGCCATCACCAATTCTTTTTGAGGCTGCTCGGGCGCCTTTTCTGCTCGTCGGGCCTCGTCCTAGAGTGCATGCTTCTCTGCTAGGGCGAAGGAATCTGCTAGAGTCAAGTCTTCTTTCATGATCATCTCTCCAAATAGGGGGTGATCCGCAGGGAGGCCCTTTTGAAAGGCTGCACTGGCTATTGAGTCGTCGCATCCCACGATCTTCGCCTTCTCAGCTTTAAACCTTTTCACGTAGTCGCGGAGTGATTCCTTCGGGTCATTCTTCACGTTGAACAAGTGATCGGATTTTTTCTTGATCGAGCGGGAAGATGAGTATTCTTTGGTGAAGACCAAGGAAAGATCGTCAAAGCTCTGGATGGATCGTGGCGGCAAGGTGTGGAACCAATCTTGCGCTTCGCCTTGCAAGGTGGTGACAAATATTTTGCACATAATGGCGTCATTACTCCGGTAAAGGACCATTGCACTTCGGTAATGCTTCAAGTGCCTCTCTGGATCTCCATCTCCTTTGAATGGGGTAAAGTGCGGCATGCTAAACTTACGCGGTGGTTCCGTCTGCTCGATCTCATCTATGAAGGGTGATCGGCTTATGTTGGTAATTTCTCGCCGTAATGCTTCATCGGCCGTGCCTCCACGTCGAAACTCGCGCAATCGCTCATTGAAAAGCTTTTCCACCTCTTCTTGGATTTGTCTATGTTGGGGCAGCGGAGCCCTGGGCTGTCCCAAGCCTTGGCCTATCGGTCTAGGCTGCTCCTCCGGACGCTCCACTTTACGTTGCCTCGGCTGCCTAGCTGGTGAGGGGTCTCTCCGCGGGTTGCCTGTTGAACTTAAAGCGGATCGAGAGGCTGCTTGCCTTCAGTGTGTCACTTTGCATCCTCTTAAGTGACGTGGAATATGCTCCTTGAGGGCCTAAGCGTGAATGGATGCTCTGCCTGGAAGACTGCTAATGTGGTTCTTCAAAACGTGGCCCCAACCTTGATTGTATGCTCGCTCGCGGGCCTAACCGAGAGTGCACGCTCCTCCTCGCACTAAGACGGGAGTCCACGCTATCTCGGAGGCCCAGCCGAGATTGCACACCGCCCGACTGCTCGGTCTGATTGATCGGCTGCTTGCCAGGATGTTGCCTGGAAAGGTTCCTCGTCTGGGGCACGTCGGATCTCGGTGAGCCGCAAAAGTTGATTCACCAAGGTTGTCTGTTGTGCTAGGGCGCTCGTCAACTCCATGACTTGTCGAGACAAGTGCTGCTCGCCACTCAAATTGGATGAACTAGGAAGGAATGCTCCTCCTTGAGCGATGGATGGATGGTTGATTCCGGGCACAAGATTTGAGTTGATCAACGTCAAATCTGTGAAGAAAGGCTGTGAAATCGCTCCCGGCTCAACGGTTGGTCCGGATGGTTGAAATGGCCTCGAGCCGACTCGGGCTGCTTGGGACACCACTGGGGCAGGCCGGGCTGCGGGGGCAGGCTTGGCTGCAGGGGCAATCTGGGCTGCAGGGGCAGTCTTGGCTGCAGGAGCAGGCTTGGCTGCAGGAGCAGGCTTGGCTGCAGGAGCAGGATGCTCAGCACGAGATGCATGCGAGTGCGAGGCTTGGGCCGTGGTTTTGGTGGTATGGACTTTGGGTGGTGCGGCTTAGATTGTAGTAGCGGTGCCATGGACCTCGCCGCGGGTGGTCACCGCGGTGGTTCCCATAGTGGAGCCTCGTGGTAGTGGCGCCATCTCCCCTAGAATCACGTTCAATCTCGTAGATCGCCGCGGTCCCATGTCTTGAATGTTTGAATTGTCACTCATGGAATTTTCTAGATTTCTAACCATTATGTATTTTTCGTTTCCTTCTTTTTTATACGCTTTA
Organism: Cotoneaster glaucophyllus; assembly: GCA_036320875.1. Lineage (NCBI taxonomy): Eukaryota > Viridiplantae > Streptophyta > Magnoliopsida > Rosales > Rosaceae > Cotoneaster > Cotoneaster glaucophyllus. Next base: position 15,729,130 of record CM070070.1, on the reverse strand, counting down.
TCAAAGAACTTTTTACGAATAAAAAATTCTAATAATAAAAACGTACGAAAGATACAAATGGACTAGAAATTGAAGAAAAAACCTTTTATGTGCGAGAGTCTTTTTCGAGCGTAGATTTCTCTCAATGAAAGCACCAATTTGTGGATGCAAATTTTCTCCTCTTCGGTCTTGGACGATTTTGCACCTACAAAACAATTAACACCTTAGGTCAAGGCCAAAAACCTCACGCGCCCACGATGAATTGGGGGGGGGGGAGGGCTTTGGCCGAAGAACCTCCGATGCCAAAGTTAGAATTTTAGAGAGAAAAAGTGTTTAGAGTATTTTTGCCAAAGGAGTGGAATTAGGTTTTGTGAGAAATAGGGTAGTATTTATAGGAGATGGCCGGTCCCCTTTGGAGAAAAGGTGGCCGGCCCTTGCTAGGGTTTTTTGTGTTTAATTTAGGTTTAATTAGCCCATTTATTGGCTAATTAAACCAAAAGGGAATGTGTTTGTATTTATGAAAAAGGGTTATAATGAGTAATTGGATGATTGGCTTAAGAAAGGAAGGAAAAAAGGGAAGGAAATATAGGAAATAATGGGGAAGTGGCCGGCCCCTCTTTGGAGAGAGAGGACCGGCCCTTTAGGGTATTTTTTGACTTCAAGGCTAATTTAATTGACAAATTAATGAGGAATAATCCCATTAATTTGCCAATTATCTCCATTTATGTGGGATAATTGGTAGATTTATGAGATACCTACCTAAAATGTGGATGGGTGAAATAATTCAGATTTGTTTACCTTTTATGGGCACCTTTGACTTGACCGACGATAATTACCGGCTGCTCGCGCGTAGGAATTCTGATGCACCTCAAGGGCATTTTTGTCTCTTTAATCCGAAAATCCACGTGTCGCCTTGTGATTATTTTTGGCTCCACACTTATTACATTGTTTCAGATTATATACAGAATTACTGTGGATGAGCATAAAGATGAGAAGATTTGTTCATCTCGGATGTTATAGTTGCTATGAGTTTTCGGTTCCCTACTCTGCAAGAAACGTTTGAATACGTTTAACTGGGGTCGCTGTTGCATTTGACCTGTGATCATATGCATTATTCACTAACCTGCACAGTAAATAGCCAAATAGAGAATAAGGAACAAAGGAAGCAGCAGAAAGAAGGGCATATTTTGGTTCTTTTTCCAAAACAAGGAATAACAAAGAGATTTAAGAAGTGGGAAATGTGCCACTTAGTACTAAGTTCGATTCTCGTTAATGGCGAATTTGAACCGTATTATTGCTAGTTTATTGTGAGGTTTTTAGCCTTATCCCCACCTCCTTAGCGTAGATAATATCGTTTGTTCAAAAAGAAAAATAAATAAATAAATAAAGAAGTGCAAAATGGAATAGTTGCGTTTCATTGGGTGTCCAATTAGTCTATATTACTTGAAAGGTAACATTAGTCAATTATTCGTAAGCAATGATTTAAATATCGATATTATCGGCGAGATGGCGATATTTTCACACTTGTCCACTTAATTATCGTCAATATATCGATATTTTTGCCGATATTATCGCGATAATATCGGAGACTATATTTTCAGCATTTTAAATGCATTATTTGGGCAATATATCGCGATATTATCGATATAATGTCGCGAGATGAAACCCCAAAATACTTGAAAAATGCTGAAAAGTCTCAATCTTGAGCATAGAGGGATTCGAACCCCTCCCTTTGTCAACCACGCACCTGGGCCTTATCCAACTCGCTACAGATGTGTTTGTGATTACATATTCAGCCTGTAATATTTATATGGTCGTGAAGATGTCTACAAGGCTTGCAAGCTAATATTTATTATCTAGGATAAATTTCTATATTTAAAAAAACACCAAGGGGATTCGAACCCCTCCCATTTTACTCCTTCAACACCTTGACCACCAAATCACTTATGTTTTTGTGAAAATATGCTAAAATATTTATATATATGGTTTTGTTTTGAATTCTTTTTGTAAGAAACAAATTTGCACATGACAATGAATCTTTGACAATTTCTTTTCAAGTATCTACTTTTGAACTACTCACCACGTTCACTTCACCTAACTAATTAGTTGTAGTCATATTTCTATATATATGGTTAGGTAGTTCTATTTCTATATATACAAATAAAATCAAATGGTCCCATGCCGTCCCTTATTCTCAACATCTCTCCAAAACAAAACATAATGCTCATGTTATTCTCAACATCTATCAACCTCAATTTCCCCCCAAGTTAAAAAAAACTGAACTATAGTAAGTTATTCTCATTCATTATTGTTATTTAATTTGCACGTTTGTTATTATCTATTCCAAATTTTTGGTGGTATTATATTATAAATTGTGTCAATTAATTACTTAGTCAATGGCATGTGGTTTTTAATTTTTTTATTTTTTGTTTGGTCACTTACATGTGTGTTTATTGTCTCTTAATTCATTATTAAAGACTTTATATGTTTTCATCACATTTTGTTACATTTGTGTAATTATTATTTTATTGTTGGTCCACGCAGATTCTATTTGGCCTTTACACAAAGGGTTCCATATTTAAGGTAAGTTTACAAACTTATATTTATATTATTGTAATTTATACAACAACAAAAAAAATTGTGTGGACCCGTGCATGTGATCTAAGAACCAAATAATACTTGCATGTTAATTTTTTGAAGTAATTAAGTAATGTTGTATAATTATTCCCTAGGATAATTTTAATATGTTTAATGTTATTTATTATTTTATTATCAAATTGGATTATTATTCATTAATATTAGGTTTTATTATTCCATATTATTTTTATAATTACTTAAATTCTTACAATCATTTTCTTTACTTCCTATTTAATTCTTCTGTAGACTAACTTTATTATTTAGTTTCTCTTATATAACTGTCACTACTATATTTTTTGGCCAAAAAATAATTGCCTAATTTCCATGAAAAATAAATATAGGTACGTTTAAGATGTCTAGTGGAGTTACTAAACGTGATCCAGCTTGGGAACATGGAGACCCAATAGACGGAAACAAACATGGCACAATTTACAAATATTGTGGTCGGGTAATGAAGAGTGGCGGAGTGACACGACTTAAGTACCATCTTAGTGGATTAGATCCAGGAAATAATGTCCAACGATGCGATAATGTCCCCCCAGAAGTGAAGGCATTCATCACCACATTATTAAAAAATAAAAAACACCAGAAGGAAAAGAAAACACATGGAATGGAAAATATTCGAGCTGGGCTACTTGGCCAAGCGGTTGACAATGATGATGATGACGATGAGGACGAATGTGATGATGACATGGGACCTGAAGAACGACACAATTGCAAACAAGAATTACGTGCCTCCAAACAGTCAGCATGGGAAAGAGAACACCTTCATAAAATTCCTAATAGAGCACAAGGTTCCGGGACAAGTGGTGGTGCACAAATGAGACGGGGAGCAAGTGTTAGGGAATCACAACCAACACCACCAATAGCCCCAAGTTTATATAAGTCATCCAAAGTATGTCAAAAAAGTGTTTGAAGTTATTTCACTGGAGGTAATGTGAAGGAGGGAATGGGGCGTCTAATTAGCAAGTTCTTTATCTATGAAAATGTCCCTGTTGAGAAGGCATCATCACATCATTTCAAAAATATGGTATTGGGATGTCAACATGTCGGTGTTGGAGTACAACCTCCCACTCCCTATGAGGTAAGAAATAAATATTTGGAAATGGAGTATAAAGACATTGGCGAGTATGTTAACAAGTTGAGGTCAAAGTGGGAAACTAATGGTTGCACAATCATGTGTGACGGATGGACTGGCCCGACCAGATTGTCTATCATAAACTTCATGGTATACTCCAAGGGAAAGACAATTTTTTTGAAGTCCGTTGATGCTTCAGACCATATAAAGAACTACAAGTATATTTACAAATTATTGAGGGATGTAATCATGGAGGTGGGAGAGCATAATGTTGTCCAAGTCGTGACCGACAACGGTTCTGCATTTGTCAAAGCTGGAAAAAAGTTAATGAAGCATTATAATGTGTTTTGGACATCATGTGCAGCACATTGTATTGATCTCATGTTTGAGGTAATGGGGAAGAGAGAGAATATTGCTAATGTCGTAAAAAGAGCTAGAACGATCACAAATTATATTTACAATCACGGTTGGTTGTTGGCAAAGATGCGTGAATTTTGCAAAGGAGAAATTATTTGTCCAGCTACCACTCGATTCGCCACTAACTATATTGCATTAGACAGCCTACTTAAGAAGAAAGCAGGGTTGAAGCAGCTATTCACTAGTGACGATTGGGCCAACCACAATTTCAGCCGCTCAAATGCAGGTCGTATGGTGGAAAGTATAGTGCTTGATCATGCTTTTTGGACTCAATCAGAACATGTGTGCCAAGTGTTTGAACCTCTTTACAAAGTTTTACGGATCATTGACACAGAAGTGTATCCTACTATGGGGGCAATATATGAGTTGATGCGTGTAGTGAAGGAGAACTTGGAAAGAAAACATGGTGCAAGGTGGGTCATAAAGATAATTGATGACCGATGGTATAAAACATTATACCACGATTTGCATGCAGCAGGTATAAATTATGTCATAATTTGCATTCATTTCTTTAGTTGCATAAGTATTATTTCTCTTATTAGAGTATGTGTTTCTTTGAATAGCATATTATTTGAATCCTCGATACCAATACAGACCCGGTGTTGGAGATGATGGTACCCTTATACGTGCTGTACATAATGTATACTCTAAATTAGACCCTACATCACCAGCAGTTGGCCAATTTGGAAATGAGGTACACAATTACTTAAATTATAATAATTACCTTGTTGGATTAAACTAACACGATTTATTGAATTCAGCTAACATGGTTTAAAGATGCAAGAAGAACTTTTGGAGAACCAACATCAGTTGCTGCTCGAACAAAAATGTCTCCTAGTGAGTGTAAACATATTTCACTATAGTTTATAATAGAATTTGTTGGAGTTATTAGGCTTATCAACATTGTTTTTCATTATAGCTGAATGGTGGATCATGTATAGGACTGATGCACCAACTGTGAGAAAGTTAGCAATCAAAGTATTATCACAAACAGCTTCCTCATCTGCTTGTGAAAGAAATTGGAGTACATTTGCACTCATACACACAAAGCAAAGAAATAGGTTGGCTCATAATAGGTTGGAAAAATTAGTTTATTGCTACTACAACGTGAAGCTTCAAATTCGAGATAAGGAAGTAGAAATAGATTATGTCGACCGTGGTGACCCACTAGATGTGTTTGATATTGTTGCTGAAGATGATGATACAGAGGGTAACCAACTTTATCAATGGATTAGACCTCTTCATTTAGATGATGATGAAGGCAACCCAGCTCTAAGAGTTGATGAAGAAGCACGTAATGAAGGGATAAATATAGAAAGAGTATTAGAGGAGGAGGTGGGATCTAGAAGCGCTGACTCTTTGGAAGAACTTTTGCGCCCAAGACCAAGAAACACTGGAATTCCACCTTCTTCCAATCCTACACAACCACAAGATCCTGCTGATACTAATGATAGCTCTAGTACAAGATCAGGAGACTCACCTATCACCGGAGGTGGGAATGATGAAGGATATAGTGGAGCTGGATGTAGTGGTGGATATGGAAACTATGTTGGACAACCTCCCAGATTTATGAGCCCCTTCACTGGTGAGGCAAATTTCACGCATGCAACACAGGATGAGGACCATGCGGGCAGGACCAGGAATTGGTGCCATAGGGAAGGACTATACTCGTAGAGAAAGAGGCAAGGGGACTTTGTCAAGTCAAGAAGATGACTCGTTATCTATAACTTCGGACTCTGTTGGAGTGTGAAGTAGTAACTATGGTTATACTCATAACCAACCATTTCCCTACCCTTCACATCCCATTCATGTTGGGATGGAATCGAGCGACTCATGGAAAGAATCTGAGACTCAATCTTCAAATGATTTTGCTTATGGACAACGTCAACCAATCTCGGATCCATATGGGTGGCATGTTAACAATTACATGCAAAACTATTTTGGGGATTTATCATTTGATGACTACTCTTCACAATACACTTACTCTTCACATAGAGATGATGAAGATAGTGAAAATTTTGAACCTCATAGTAACTCTATGTGGTACTAAGTCACTCATGTATCTTACCATGCAATGTATAAAGTGTAAAATATTGTACTAATTCATTATATATAAATGATTATGGTGTGTTTAAACTTCTTTCATTAATTACTACATATTTTCTACACTTACAATGTTTGCCAGCTCGCTATATAATCAACTTAAATCAGTTAAATCCATCATGCAATGCATTTCCTTCCAATTTTTTTTGTGATAAACTAATAGATAATTGACTAAATAAACATCCTGCGAAGTTTCAATAAAAATTTCCAAGTTTTTCTTACAATTTCCGTGGTTTTTATTCAATTTTTATCGATATCGATAATATCCCGATATTTCCATCGAAATTTCTGTGTTTTTGGACTACCGATATTTCCGATATCATCGATATTTTAGACCTTGCTCGTAAGGTAGCTTTTAAGCATTAGTCAGTTGACTGTGTCCCCCAGCCACACAAGCTGGTACTTTTATGTGTCTTAATACAAGTGGAGATAAAGATATATTTTTTCGTATTCTTCCATTTATGTTGTGACACGTAGATTACTAACTTGAATGGCGTATAATTGAAAAAATTTCTCTTAACATTCCATCATAAATCCCTATCAAAGGTTAATGTGTCCAGTTGCTTGGTTGATAAACCTGACGCTCTCAAAGAAAAGTGTCAGGTTACTTCTCATGTTAGAATATAATTGTTTTTAGGGAGTTTTAACGAAAAGTCCGCGGTACTGTTCACTTAAATAAAAAATCATATTTTTACACTAAAAAGTCAAACCTGATACTATTCATTTTACCCTTTATTTTGTCCTTATCGTTAAAATTCAAAGTTTTTAAGCCATTTTCATTAGTTTTCCTTTGTTTTTATCGTTTATAGTCAAAATTTGGCCACTCAATTCATAAATGACAACTTTTATAAAAAAATTCAATTATGGCAGAAAACTCAACTGAATGGACTTATATGCCGGTTAAACTAAATTCTAATTAACCCAAAGTCCTTTCAAAGTTTTTGCACGATTGTTCAAAGAGGAAGGGGGATGGAAAAGGTTGGGGACCAGTTGCAGGCATATAGAACAAGCCGTGAATACATGATCAGCTGCAGCACTCTAACAAAAATAAATTATAATTTCAAATATAGGCAAGAACAATAATTGTGTCATGTACTAATTAAATCTCTTTATATTAAATCAGGTTTTGGTCCAAATTTGCAGTACTAAAATGCTATCCTTTATATTAAATTGACTTGTGAATTTATAAATCACTTGACAAGGATAATATCGCGTCGTGTACTAATTAAATCTCTTTATATTAAATTAGATTTTGGCCCAAATTTATAGATCACTTAGTAAAGACAAGAATCCTTTATGTACTAATTAATCCTTTATATTAAATTGATTCGTGTTAATAGATCTCTTGGCAAGGACAAAACTAATGATAACCTCAAATGCATGTGTGTCATACCCCATACCAGTGGTCGGTACAAAACCGGAATCCGGAATGCGAGTTAGAATTAAATAAATAAAAGAAACTCAAACGGTGTGAAATAATTCCACTTAAAAGGGATAGGGTGTTGGGTCTCCATCCAGTCGTCTTGGGTTTGAAACTTTCATTTCTTAAATTATTGTAGTAGTTTCGAACATTTCTCCTCTCCATAATAATAATAATTTTTTTTAAAAAAAAAAAAGATTGTTGTAGGCATAATTTACTGAACAATTATAGAGGCCAGATAGAGAGGTGCGGCACATAGAGAGAAAAGAAAGATGTGTAATTGTGAGGTGTGTCATATTCCACTCTATTGTGCCTTTATTTATAGTAGTAGGGAAGGTTAATTCATTACCCTAATAGGATTACAACTCTAATAGGATAATATCTAGTCTAAGAGATATGGTAGAATCTCATAAGGATATCCTATATATGTTAGGATTTACACAATCACATTCCTAATCCAAAGGACTGCAACGCTCCCCCTTGAGTGTGTAAATACTCAAACAAATGGTTCAGTATAGCGGAAAAACGTCTTTAATACCAATTAAGTGGTTCTGTGTAGGCGCGATGCTGCATCTTTACCAATAGATCAACAACGAAGGAGATGTCATATCTAACACAATGAACTAAGTACAACAAAGTGCAAAGTTTGAACTTAGATATGGAATTTCAGATTCCATAACCCTTTCAAGGGTCTCATTTGCATATAGCGTATGGAAGATCATAGGTATACTCAAAGGTAATACCTTCAGGGTGTAGTTTAACTGGTAGACGAAAGTACCGTCAGAACAACGCTTGAACTTCAGTTCAAGGTATAAACGAGTTTTCCTAAGATCCTTCATCTCAAATTTCATCTCCAGATGCGAGGCAGTTTTCTTAAGCTATTCCAGAGTCTTAGTGAGATTCATGTCATTGACATAAACTGTAACTCTAGCAATTCGGAATAAGACTTCATAGTTTAACACCGCAAGGCTATTCATTCATATACCTAACTGATCAAATAATCACTTAGACGGGTATACCACATCCGTCGGATTGCTTTAATTCATAAGTGAACGCCTCAAACCAGTTGAAAGGGTGTTATGTGGTTTGGAACTATTTGAACCAGTCCATGTAATTCTTCGGGAACTTACATGTAAATCTCTATGTAGAGGAACTTACAATATACAACTAAGTGTAGTGGATTTTGGTTACTTCAGGAACTCAAGTGTGAGTGCTTCGGGACTACGAAAGTGAGTCAACGGTTCAAAGAAACGAAATAATTTATTGAATCTTTAATTGCCAAAAAGTGAACTTCTGGTCAATAATTTTGGATTAATTATCAAATTAATGGACTGCTGGTCACTTTAATTAATTTAATAGATTGTAACCATTCAAGTTTGATCATAGAAGCAAAAATAATAATAACATTCGGGTTAAAATTATAGAGAATGCCAAAAAAAAAAAAGCATTGGATTCAAAAAATAATAGCCCAATCTCAGTGGGTTGGGGTGTCGTGTGTAGGGCAGGGCTCTAAAAAGGTATAGTGGGCCACAGGCTGCTGCGAGGCAGCCCAATCATGGCTGCAGGCCATGGGCCATTTTTGGGTAAGCCCAGCTACGGGTTGGCTTGTTGTGGTCTCGGGCTGGAGCGTTAGCAAGCCCAGCATTCGTTGGCTTAGGTTGAGGCGCTCCAAAGCCCATGCGAAGCTCGCTTTGTGGTTGGGCCATGACATGGCGAGCCTAGTAGCCATGGAAGCTGCTGCAGGGGGCCAGGGAAAGGGGACAAGCCCAACAAGCTTCAAGCTTGCTGATGATGGGCTTAGGGCTCAGGGATAAGCCCAGCAGAGCTTCGGGCTGTGCTGGAGTGAGCTAGGGTTGCAGGCCCATTTCATAAACCCAAACCAGGCTTTCGGTCTAGCTGTCCAATGCGTGCAACAAAGCCCAAAGGGCTGCTACAAAGGTCCATGAAGTCAAACGACGTCGTCCCAAAGCGATGGTGTGGCTGTAGGTCAGCCAACTTGGCTCGGTGCTAGTGTCGGCGCGGCCGCAAAAAATTCCCATTTTTTTTTTTGAGTTCTAGGTTAAAAAAAAACCCTAATTGCTTCTAAATTAATTTCAATGCTTTGACTCACAAATTCAACATAGCGTAATTGCGTATCGCATGAACAAATATATATTGACAAAATATATGAACACATATGCAATATATATAATTGAAAGGAAAATATAAATATAAGGGTTCATGTATCATGGGGAATGTTTTCATGCTTTAAGGTCGTTTCAAATATCTTAATTTATTTTAAAAGAACCTGATTGGCAGAAAACAACTGAGCCTTTGAGGTCGTTTCCAATGCGTTGTATCACGTTCAACAATTTTTTTTTAATTTAATCACGTGTTATTTCCAATGCGTTGTATCACGTTTTGTAGGCATAATTTACTGAACAACTAAAGACTTTCTCCGTTGTTCGTGAGGGTCCGCCTGCTGCCTAAAAGCCTATGATTAACATGACTTCTTCCAATGGGAAAAAAATATGGCTGCTAGATCTGAGCATGTGGCGCCTGCCATGTCGAGAATGGCTAGTATGATTGCTGATAGGATTGCTCAGCGTAAAGGTCTATCATGCCCCTAGTGCCGAAGTCTATACCAAGACGTCCGTTGGGAGCTAAATCCAGTTCACCTTTGGAAAGGCTTGCTATTATGAAGAGCGATAAGGTGGACTCTGCTGCTAAAGTGGCGTCAAGGCCCACTCCCTCTACTGCTGAGACTGATTCGCCTGCTGGGAAGGAGGAGACTGCTCGCATGGGTAACCGTGAGAAATCCACTAAGCCTGCTTCTGGGGAGGCTGCTGAGATCTGTGTGCTTTTGAAACCAGATCTGCTTGAAGACATGGACGCTTATCCCAAGTTTGTCAATGGCGTTAGAAATGTTATTTGCCCAAGTTCCTTTGTGAAGCATACGACCCAATATAAAAGGATTGCTCTACTTACTATGATGCATATATAGCAAGGCTGCCAAGGTGGTGGCGAAGACTATGGCAGCTGAAACTTATTCCTCGACCGATGAGGGATTTCTTGAGGTAGTCGAGGATCGTTTTGTTGGATGTTTTGACCTGCCCATTGCCTTGAGGATATCTCAGCATGGACATGCGCTGCTTGATGCCATACTTTTGGAAGAACTTTGTCAAATCTTCACCCATGAATTGCGGGCCATTATCGGTGACGATGGATTGAGGGATGCCAAATCGGCAAATGATGTTCCTCCATATGAAGTGCTCTATGTCCATCTGAGTCGTGGTCGCCATGGGCTCTACTTCTACCCATTTGGTGAAGTAATCGGTTGCCACGATCATCATGCCTCTGCCCCTAGTAGCAGGAAGTATAGGTCTTACCAGGTCGATTACTTGTTGCACGAATGGTCAATGACTTATCTGCGGGTGTAGCTCGATTGCAGGCAGTGATGGTACCGGCTTGTAGCGTTGGCAGCGCCCGCACTTTTGTACTAACTCCTTAACATTTTGGTGCATGGTAGGTCAGTAGTAGCCTGCGTTAAGAGCCTTCTGTGCTAAGGATCGACCTCCGGAGTGGTTTCCACAAACGTCTTTATGGATTGAGCTTAGAACCTTCAAGTCATCGGGAGGCGTTAGGCAGCGAAGATATGGTCTGTTCAACGTGTAGTAGCATGCTACCTTTATTTGAAACTTTCTAGACTCCAACCTTTTCATGGGAAGTATGCTGTTGACCAGGTAGTCTATAATAAAACTTTGCCAGTTGGGAGTTATACTAACCTGTGATACTACGGCTGCCAACTCTGTCTTCATGTTTGGTTATTCTAGATACTTTACCGGAATAGAGCGTTTGAGTTGGTGGTCGAGGGTGAAGCCTAGGCCGATTAGCGCATTTGCGTGGACGTTGTCTGCCTACGGAACTTGAGTAAGAGTGTAAGTTTGAAATGCCTCAAGTTGCTTGCGTACCTTCTCTAGGTATTGTGTTATCCTTGGATGTTTTGTCGTGTACTCCCCAGTAGTATGGCTGGTGATTAGCTGGGAATCGGAATGAATTGCATGCTTATTCACCGCCAAGTCTTTTGCCATTTAGATGCCTGCTAGTAGTGCCTCGTACTCTGCTTCGTTGTTGGATGCTTTGAAGCCTAGAGTGATCGTCTGCTTGAGCATCGAATCGTCTAGGGTGACAAGGACCACGTCTGCTCTGAACCTTTGTAGTTGGATACGCCGTCGACATGCAAATGCCAGAAGTCTCCATCGGGCGGAACAGGCACGACTAGGGCATGCTCGGCTACCTCCGGAGCGTCGTTGGGCCGCTCTGTCGCATCGCCTAGGCTCGATGTGAAGGCGTAGTAGGGAGTCATAGAGCTGGGGCCATGTTACACGCAGCAGGAGATGCTCAACTGCCAGTATTAGGCCACTCTAGAGTTGAATTGTGACACGTAGTAGGATGTGGTGTTCAGCTGTTGGTACATGTTACTCCTATGTAAAATCTTTTGGGGGCCGAGGACAAAACTTACTTCCGAGTGTGTCCTTCTAGTGTTCGTCTGCATTCGTCAGAAAACTTTGCATCCGCCAGTGTTTACGCTTTTATCCTCGCACATCTAGATTGGGCGGAATAGTGCGTCATAATGATGACTGCATGCGTTTGAAGGTAAAACTTGAGCTTCCGGGTTGCAACAACTATCGCCAAAGTTAGCTTTTGAATTTCTAGTAGCATCGATGAGAGCTTTTGAATTGTGGAATACAGGTAGTCGGGCCCCCAGATCTTCTCGTATGATGGTAGAGCTCATTGCTGCTTCAGATATCGTCAAACATGCGAATAGGTCTTCAGCTGTTTCCGGTTTGAATAGTAGGAATGTGATGTCAGGTACTCATTTAAGTCCTTGAATCTGGATTGGCGAGCCTCGTCCCAAAGTGCATGCTTCTTTGCTAGAGTGAAAGAGTCTGCCAGAGTTAGATCTTCTTTCATGATCAATTTTTCGAACAACGGGTGGTCTGCTGGAAGTCTTTTTTGGAAGGTTGCTTTAGCTATCGAGTCGTTGCATCTGACTATCCTTGCCTTCTCTGCTTTGAACCTCTTCACATAATCTCGAATTGACTGTTTTGGGTTCTTTTTGAAGTTGAACAAGTGGTCGGACTTCTTCTTGATCAAGCGATAAGATGAATATTCTTTGGCAAAAACCAAAGAAAGTTCATCGAAACTCCGGATGGATTGTGGCGGCAGGGTGTAGAACCAATCTTGCGCCTCGCCATGTAGAGTGGTGGTGAATATCTTGCACATGATATCGTCGTTGTTTCGATAGAGGATTATTGCTCTTCGATAGTACTTTAAGTGTCTCTTTGGGTTCCCATTTGCTTTGAAGGATGTGAAATATGGCATGTTAAACTCATATGGAGGCTCTGCTTGCTCGATCTCGTCCGTGAATGATGACCTGCTTATGTTGGTCATGTCCTGTCGTAGTGCCTTGTCGGTGGCCTCGTTGCGTTGGAAATCGCGCAATCGATTAGTCAAGAGTCTCTCTACTTCTTCATGGATTTGCCTTTATTGGGGTAGTGAAGCTCTCGGCTGCCCCTAATCGTAACCTGCTGGTCTAAGCTGCTCTTCTACGTGCTCGGCTCGTCTATGCCGCGACTACGGTGCATATGGTTCGTTCCTAGCAGGCGAGGGAATTCTTCGCAGGCTGCTGGTTGAGCTTGAGCCGGATTGAGTGACTACTTCTCTCCGTCCGTCGTGCTGCCTATGTTGGAAGTATGCCCACAAAGCCACTCATTTGATGTAATAGCTTTTGGAATACTTATTGTGTTAAACTATTACTTAAACAATGTGATCAAGAGTATTGTATTAGAGAAGGACCGTATTGCATTGTAATTGTAACTGGATAGGTTCTCCAACCACTTCTACTTAGCTTGGGTAGCCATGACATACTGCTAGGTGTCACTCATGGTTTGTGGAAGCCCTGAGGATTAGCTAACACTAATCTTCATCAAAGGGAGAATTGAAATGTAGTTTCAATTCGCAATCGATCGTTAAGAGTAACAATCGCCCACTGCCTCGCTAATTGGAACCTAATGGATCGTACACCGAGTAAGGATGAAAGTGAAGAAACATAAATGAGATGGATAAGCAATTAAATAGTTTAATTGAGAATGGTCAAGATTAATTAATTAGTTAATTAATCTTACGAAAGGTTCGTATTGGGCTTTTAAGTTGGTTTTGGGTTTCGGGGCCCAAAAGGGTTTTTGGTCCAAAAGGCCCATTGAGTTTAGGTTGTGTGACAACTAAAACTAAATGGAAATTAACCCAAAAACAAAGCCAAAACCGGCCTAGGATGAGTGGTGCCCAACTTGGGTTAATTACAAGTGTGCCACTCACATGTGAGGTGGTATAAAGGCAACTTTATAGCCATAACCTCATTAGGGTTTTCTTGAGGCAAAGAAGAGAAACATTTTCTCTCCTTTTCTCATAGAGAGGCCGGCCCTTAGAGAGAGTTTTCACTAGCATCAAAATCTCTCTAAGTCATCCATCTTCTCTTCACACTACATCCTTGGTGTGGAGACTTAGAGGTACCAAATCTTTGGTACTTTTGGAGATCCTTTCCTTACATCTTCAAGGAGCAAAAGGAGCAATCAAAAGGAAGAAAATTACAAGGAAGATTCAAGGAGCTAGGAGGTGACTTGAAGGCCCTCCACTTGGGTGAATCCCTTGTGTAAACAAGGATGAGCTTCAAGGGTAATGAATCTCAAAAACCCTCCTTCTCTTTAATATTGTTGAAGAGTCTCTTGGTTCACCATTCACTAGGCTTTGAAAGTCATGGGTTTTAGAATTGTTTTTGAATGCATGCCTACTTTAAAGTGTTATTAGTTTGCATATGTGTTCAAATGTTCTCACATGTTCTTAGCTAGGACAAAATTTTTCCTTCAAGTGGTATCAAGAGCCTAGGTCTAGAGTATGGTGAATCCTTTTGGGTTTTGTGTTTTTCATGGTTTGTGATTTAAATGTTGTAAATGTTACAAGCTTTGTTCTTGCTTTTTGAATATAAATTTTGCTTGAAAATTTAGCATCTCAAATGTTGTAGATGTAGTTCATTTAAGCATGAATATTGGAACTAAAATTTGGTGCCATGTATGTGGGGAAATTCGGCCAAATCCAAAGGGTGGATTTTTGGGTTCATGTTTGTCTTGTTAAAAGTGTTTAAAGTGACTTTTGGAACCCCTAAGTACCCTAGGATGTTAACCCTCTTTTGAGTAGTTAAAATTTGAGTTTTAATGAGTGAAAACATTCATGGAGCTCTTATGAGTTTTCATGTGTGTTCTTCAATGTTCTTGATGTTCATACCAAGAACAAAAAGGTTTGGTGTTTTGATTCAAAGTGTTTGATGTTTTTCATAAAGTTTTGGTTTATTATTGATTGGTGATGGATGATAGGTGATGGATGATTTGTGTATTTATTGTTTGTCAAACTTTTTCTTACAACCTATACCAATCAACCTTTTCACCCATACCAATCAACTTTTCAACCCATACCTTTTGACTTTTTCAAAACATTTTGAATTTTGAATTTTCACCAAAACCATTCCCCCCTTTTTACACTACCAAAACCGGCCAACCTCTTAGTGGGGGTAATTTTGGGACTTTTTATGCAATTACATAAAGTCTTGATACTTTTGTGTATTTGCACTTTGACCCAAAAGTTTACGTTTTTACGTAAAGGCCCAAAATCACTAAAGGACAAATTGTTTTGCTCCTTTAATGAAGTTTTTGTTATTGTTGAAATTTTTGGGTTCTAGTTGTAATTACATGAAGTTGTGGACTCTTGTGTTTTTACAAAGTGACCCCAAAAGTTTATGTTTTAGCATTGTGGCCCAATAAGTTGTGGTCATTGCTTTTTCGGCCCAAATTATAATGAGAACAAAATGGCTTTGTCTCTTTAATGAGAATTGGATTTTCATTTCATATTAGTTCCATTTAAATCAATTCTATGAATCCGAAAACCAATTGTTTAAGTTGCTTTCTTAGTTAATGTGATTGATTAAGAAAATGGTGATTATGAACCAAAGGCCTCGATAATTGAGCTATGTGATTGGCCGCTTTGCATTATGAATGTTTGGGTTAAGTAGTTTAGATTTGAATGTAATTTGAATAGTTCAAATGTGTTGTAAAAGGGCATAAGTCCTTCAAATGTGTTGTAAGAGGGCATAAGCCCTCCTCTTTATTTCATGTATTCCTTTTGTTTATTTGTATGCAAATTGGAATAGTTGGGTCCAACGCCCAATAGGAAATAACGGTTTAATTAGATTAAACGCGTAACTAAAATCAACAACAACCTACCTTAGACCCAAGGTCCAACACAAGGCTCGTGTTGGATCAAATCAAACGGTTCATAATCATCCTAAAACCTAATAAGATTAAAATGAAATTGATGTAGCCCAACACTACTCCCTCAACAAAATGAATATTAAGTTGATAAGCGAGAGATGCTTTGAACATCTCTTCGTAGGCCTTCCACTATGATGGGCTCCAATAGTTTGTGACTCATACATCGGCTTCACCCTATCATGGGGGAGTTCAAAGTATGTGCTTACCTTCAGGAGGAGTCCATATGAACATACATGATGTGGTAAGGTAGGCAATGAGGATGACCAACATCATATCATTGTGAGGCTATCCTTGAACCCCTACACGAACTAGCATGGTGGGAATAACTTAACTAAGTGCAATGGTGCCAACATCATATCATTGTGAGGCATCATTCTCTAGAGGCCAAACAAGATGGGTAATTACAAGAGTTGTAAATGACTAAAGCGTTATTCTCTCATCACTATTTTTGCTAACCGACATCGTATCATCGTGAGGTGGGCTTGGTAATGGTGAGTCTCCCATACCCCGCTAAGAGTTCAACATAACTCTCGGATTCCATTGAGGGATGTGGAATTTGCCAAAAATAGTGGGTGGTACTATTTGATTTAAGACCCAATCAAGTAGTTTTTAAAATCAACAATCTAATACGATTTTTGTTATGTTATGTAGTTAACGACATGCCTAAAATTATACCTACCATTGTACTTGACAAAAAGGGCCTTAGGGGCCAACGTTTCCTCGCTTGGTATCATCACATTGAGAATGTCTCAAAGATGAATAACATATCGTATGTACTCAAGCAATCCCCTCCTCATGTACCTCCTACGAAACTAGCTTCAAAGGAGGAGTGTCAAAATTATGCAAGACATTATGAGGATGACTTACAAGCCAAATGCTTAATCCTCACTTCACTTAGTGAGGAGCTTAAGAAGCTACATAAGCACATGGACACTTCATGTGCCATGGTTGATAGTTTGCATAAGATGCATGACATTGAGACTAGTAATGTACGATTCTCAAATGTTTGTAGTCTATTGAATGCCAAAATGGTAAAGGGGACATCGGTCCAAAAACATGGACAAAAGATGGAAAGGATCTTTCAAGATCTTAAAAGTTTAGGAACTTCCATCGATGGGAAAATGGCCCAAGATTTTTTCCTTGCATCTCTCTCGGATGATTTCACTAAGTTTATAGTAAACTATAAAGTGAATAGATTCGATCATACTTTTACCGAGATGATTGACATGTGCTGTGAGTTTGAACAAAGTTTCAAAAAGGACAGTGGGAGTGAGAATGCAATTACAAGGAAAAGGTTGCGAAAGAAGAAGGCAAGAAAATCCAAAGGAACATGCTTTCATTGTGGAAAGGATGAACGTTGGAAGAAGAAATACGGGGTGCGCATTGCGAGCCTTATGACACGAACTTTTGAAGGGACTATTTCTGTCATAGAGAGTGCTTTTACAGTGAGCTCCAATTCCTGGATATTTGATTCAGGCGCTAGTCAACATATCTGCAATTCGTTGCAGGGACTAACAGGGAGCAGAACACTGCGCAATGGGGAGATGATTGTGCGAGTTGGGAACGGCACTAAGATCTCTGCAAAAGCAGTTGGCACCTACATGCTTAAACTACCCTCTGGGGAAGTCTTGGAACTTAAAAATTGTTTATATTTTCCTTCATGTATAAAGAATTTAATTTCTATCTCTATGCTTTTACGAGATGGGCACTCAGTATTGTTTGACAAAATGAGCTGCACTTTATACTTGAACGGTCGTATTATCTCTCATGGTAATATGATAAAGGGACTTTTTCATCTAGAGACAAGTAGTGGAATGCACTGTATTGAAAGCGGGAATACCTCAAAACCCAAAAGGGCTAGAGAAGAAGTTAACCAAGAAAAGATGTGGCATCTTAAACTTGGACATGTGAACCTTGATAAGATTCGCAAGATGTCGAAAGATGGATATTTCCGCCCATTGGGTAATGACCAAATGGGTACTTGTGAATGTTGCTTGAAAGGGAAGATGACCAAATCTCCATTCACTGGGAAGGGAGAGCGTGCCACTGAAATTCTAAGGTTAATCCACACTGACGTATGTGGACCTATGTCCACTACATCGAGAGGAGGCTTCTCCTACTATATCACATTCACCGACGATCACTCTCGGTTTGGCTATGTGTATCTTATGAAGTACAAGTCAGAATCCGTTGAAAAGTTCAAAGAATTCAAGAATGAAGTTGAGAAGCAAACTGGGAAGCAGATAAAGATCCTAAGATCAGATCGAGGGGGAGAGTATCTAAGTAACGAGTTCCTAGATTATCTCAAAGAGTGTGGAATAATATCACAGTGGACTCCACCGGGAACTCCACAACTTAATGGAGTTTCTGAAAGGAGAAATCGAACCTTGATGAACATGGTTCGTTCTATGATGAGTTCCGCAGATCTACCAGTAACATTTTGGGGATACGCTCTATATACAGCAGCTTACTTGCTTAATAGAGTACCTTCCAAGTCAGTTTCACATACGCCCTATGAGATATGGCATGGAAGAAAGCCAAGTCTTAATCATATTAAGATTTGGGGTTGTGAAGCATATGTCAAGAAGCTTGAAGCTACTAAGCTTGAAGCAAGATCAGTTAGGTGCTATTTTGTGGGATATCCTAGAGAAACTATGGGATATGAGTTCTACCATCTAGAGGATGAATTTGTTCTCAAAGAAACCACAAGTAAAACGATGGAAATTAATGAGATTAATGATGAACCACAAACAAGCACTCAACAAGTTGACAACCCTGTTCCTGAAACCCTAGCTCCACGTAGATCCGAACGGGTCAGCAAGCCACCTAAGAGGTATGGCTTGGATAACGACTTTGGAGAGTTGCACCTTCTAGGTGACAATGACACAAAAGAAGACCCTAGAGACTACACTGAAGCAATGTCCGACATTGATTCAAAGAGATGGCAAGAGGCCATGAAATCCGAGATGGATTCCATGTATCACAATCAGGTCTGGACTCTTGTAGACCCTCCAGAAGGTATAATACCTGTTGGAAACAAATGGGTCTTTAAGAGAAAGATAGGCGCTGATGGGAACGTGGAGACTTATGAGGCTAGACTAGTAGCCAAGGGTTACAGGCAATGAGAAGGGATTGACTATGAAGAAACCTTCTCTCCTGTAGCCATGATTAAGTCCATTCGGATTTTGCTTGCTATAGCTGCGTACCATGACTATGAGATATGGCAAATGGACGTGAAGACGGCCTTTCTGAACGGCTACCTAGAGGAAGAGCTCTATATGACTCAACCCGAAGGTTTCGTGTCCAAGTCTGAAAAGACTAAGGTATGCAAGCTTCAGAGGTCCATTTATGGACTTAAGCAAGCCTCCAGGAGCTGGAACATTCGTTTTGACACTGAAATCAAATCGTTTGGTTTCACTCAAAACGAAGACGACAATTGTGTTTATCAAAAGGTCGTTGGGGATGCAGTTGTATTCCTAGTGTTATATGTAGATGACATATTACTATTCGGGAATGACACTGCAGTACTTTCTTCTGTAAAAGTGTGGTTGTCCAAAACCTTCCACATGAAAGATTTGGGAGATGCATCTTATGTGCTTGGGATAAAGCTCTATCGTGATAGATCCAGAAAATTAATTGGATTATCCCAATCTATGTACATAGATAAGGTGCTAAGTAGGTTCCAAATGGAACAATCAAAGAAAGGTCTTCTTCCTGTGAGACATGGAATTCACCTTTCTAAATCCATCGGACCCAAAAATCCTGAAGAAATACGGCAAATGAGTAGGATTCCTTATGCTTCCGCCATAGGAAGTCTCATGTATGCCATGATATGCACAAGGCCTGATATCGCATATGCTGTGAGCATCACTAGTCGATATCAATCTAACCCAGGATCAGAACACTGGGCAGCTGTCAAGACGGTCCTTAAGTACTTAAGAAGAACTAAGGACATGTTCCTCGTTTATGGAGGAGCAACAGAGTTGCGAGTGGAAGCCTATACAGACGCAGATTTCCAATCTGACGTCGATGATAGAAGTTCCAACTCCGGATATGTATTCACTCTGAATGGTGGGACTGTCAGCTGGAAAAGCAAGAAACAAGATGTAATTGCTGATTCCACGACGGAGGCTGAATATGTCGCTGCAGCTGAAGCCGGCAAAGAAGCGTTCTGGATGAAGAAGTTCATTACTGAACTTGGAGTGGTTCCAACCATTACATCACCAGTAACTTTGTACTGTGATAATAGTGGGGCGATAGCTCAAGCCAAGGAACCCAGGGCTCATCAAAAGAACAAGCATTTTGACAGACGCTTTAATATCATTAGAAGATATGCTGCCGAGGGGAAAGTCAACATCCTCAAGGTTGCCTCAGCCGATAACGTAGTAGTTCCACTGACGAAGCCAATGTCTCAAATCCAACTTGACCGCCACATGGAAAAGATGGGTATTAGATACATGGGAAGGTGGCTTTGAGTACAAGTGGGAGATTGTTGGAAGTATGCCCACAAAGCCACTCATTTGATGTAATAGCTTTTGGAATACTTATTGTGTTAAACTATTATATTGTTTAATGAAGGGCAAATCTTATTGTTAATCATTATTTATTGGATTATATGTTTAAGCAATAAGGGAATCCAAGGAATGTATTTAGTCTAAGAGAGAAGTGATCTAAGTAAGTTAGATTAACGAGACCTTTCTCTTATGTTCATTCCTAAAACGTTCCTAGCCATAGGATTGCCAATTGGGCATTGACAATCCGCTAAGGTTAGTATGTGTTATGTTAACTCAAGCGTGAGTATGACTAGTCTCAAGTCATTTAGTGTTGGACACTGAGACAAACACATAGGTGCTCGAAAGGTAATCGAGTACACTGAACAACGATCAAAAGAGAGTTCGAACATACATGTCATGTAAGAACTCGTAAGTTGCAATATGCAAAATAGTCCTTTGACCTGAGGCATCATAGATGTCTAATGGTTAGGTCCTTGATCTTTGATCATGTCAAAGGCATTCCATCGAGAGTGTCCACGGCATTGTTGGGGTCAAGCTATCTAGTCATGTAGGCATATGAATGCACAACAAGGGATCTCTAACCTTCCAAGGTGGAAGGAGAATACTCTGAGATATGATTCAGGAGTCTTTGGCCAAAGCATACGAATATGACTTAGGAAATATGTTTCAAGTCATATTCAAATGAATCATATAGAGAAGTATCACATTGGATAGTAGACATGAAATAAACTATCACTTAAACAATGTGATCAAGAGTATTGTATTAGAGAAGGACCGTATTGCATTGTAATTGTAACTGGATAGGTTCTCCAACCACTTCTACTTAGCTTGGGTAGCCATGACATACTGCTAGGTGTCACTCATGGTTTGTGGAAGCCCTGAGGATTAGCTAACACTAATCTTCATCAAAGGGAGAATTGAAATGTAGTTTCAATTCGCAATCGATCGTTAAGAGTAACAATCGCCCACTGCCTCGCTAATTGGAACCTAATGGATCGTACACCGAGTAAGGATGAAAGTGAAGAAACATAAATGAGATGGATAAGCAATTAAATAGTTTAATTGAGAATGGTCAAGATTAATTAATTAGTTAATTAATCTTACGAAAGGTTCGTATTGGGCTTTTAAGTTGGTTTTGGGTTTCGGGGCCCAAAGGGTTTCTGGTCCAAAAGGCCCATTGAGTTTAGGTTGTGTGACAACTAAAACTAAATGGAAATTAACCCAAAAACAAAGCCAAAACCGGCCTAGGGTGAGTGGTGCCCAACTTGGGTTAATTACAAGTGTGCCACTCACATGTGAGGTGGTATAAAGGCAACTTTATAGCCATAACCTCATTAGGGTTTTCTTGAGGCAAAGAAGAGAAACATTTTCTCTCCTTTTCTCATAGATAGGCCGGCCCTTAGAGAGAGTTTTCACTAGCATCAAAATCTCTCTAAGTCATCCATCTTCTCTTCACACTACATCCTTGGTGTGGAGACTTAGAGGTACCAAATCTTTGGTACTTTTGGAGATCCTTTCCTTACATCTTCAAGGAGCAAAAGGAGCAATCAAAAGGAAGAAAATCACAAGGAAGATTCAAGGAGCTAGGAGATGACTTGAAGGCCCTCCACTTGGGTGAATCCCTTGTGTAAACAAGGATGAGCTTCAAGGGTAATGAATCTCAAAAACCCTCATTCTCTTTAATATTGTTGAAGAGTCTCTTGGTTCACCATTCACTAAGCTTTGAAAGTCATGGGTTTTAGAATTGTTTTTGAATGCATGCCTACTTTAAAGTGTTATTAGTTTGCATATGTGTTCAAATGTTCTCACATGTTCTTAGCTAGGACAAAATTTTTCCTTCAACCTATTCCAATGTGATGTGGATGATGCCCCTTGCGGACCTAGCCGCGAATGAATGCTTCGCCTGGAAGGCTGCTCATGTTGATTATCAGAGTGTATCCCCAACCGTGAGTGTATGCTAGACTGTGGGCCTTGTCGAGAGTGCACGCTCCTTCGTGCGCTTAGACAGGAGTGTACGCTATCTCGAGGGTCAAATCAGGAGTGTACGATGCTCGAACGCTCGGTTCATGGTTGGTCAAGTGGCTGTTTGCCAGGACGCTGTTGGAGAGGTTCCTCGTCTACCCTTGTCCTACTTCGGGACACCTCGTCTGGGGAACGTTGGATCTCGGTGCGTTGGAAGAGCTGATTCACCAAGGTCGTTTGCTGTGCAAGGGTGCTCGTCAACTCTATGATTTGTCGGGACAAGTGTTGTTCGCCATTTGGATTGGAAGAGCTTGAAAGGAATGTGTCTCCTTAAGCAGTGCAAGGGTGGTAGACTTCGGGCGCGAGATTTAAGTTGGGAAATGTCAAATTCGCAGAGAAATGTGGTGAAAATGCCCCAAGCTCGATGGTAGGTCCGGATAGTTGAGATAATCTTAGATCGACTTGGGCTGCTTGGGAAACCACGGGAGCAGGCTGGGCCACGGGAATGGGCAGCTTGGTGTGTGGCGTACGTGGGTGCGAGGCTTAGGCTTGGCTCGACAACGCATTAGGCTCGAATTGGATTTGGGCGGCACGGGCTAGTTTGCCTTAGGCTTGGGCCGTGGCTCGTGCAAGTTTGGATGGCACGACTTGGGTCGTGGTAGTGGTGTCATGGACCTCACCACGAATGGTTGTCGTGGTGGCCACCGCGGTGGTTTCCATGGTGGAAACTCGTGGTTGTGGTGCCACTCCACTTATTGTCACATTTAGCCTCGTGGATCGCCGCGGTCCCATCTCTTGAATATTGGAATTTTCATTTGTTGAATTTTCTAAATTTCTAGCCATTGTACTTCTCTTTAACGTTTTATCAAAGAATTTTTGCAAATAAAAAATTCTAATAATAAAAACGTACGAAAAATCTACAAATGGACAAGAAAATAGAAAATCTTGGATGCAAGAGTCTTCTACGAGTGTGGGACTCAAATCTTAATGAAAGCACCAATTTGCGGATGCAAATTTCTTCCTCCTTCTTCTTGGGCAAAATTGCACCTACAAAACAAATAACACCTTAGGTCAAGGCCGAGAGCCTTATGCGCCCATGATGAATTGGGGGAGAGAGGGCTTTGGCCGAAGAACCTCCGATGCCAAAGTTAGAATTTTGAGGGAAAAGTGTTTGGAGAATTTAGTAAGAGTGTAAAACTTAGGTTTTTAGAGAAAATGGGGTAGTATATATAGGGCATGGCCGGCCCTTTTTGGAGAGATGGTAACTGGCCCTTTGTGGCATTTTTGGGTGTAATTGGTAGTTATTTAGCCAGTTAATAGATTAATTAGGTAATAATCAATTAATTAGCTAATTAATATAATTTGAAAGGAATGTTTTGGGGGTTACCTTGTGGAGAAGATTTGATGAGGATGGATGAAATAGGTTTTGAATAAATACCTATTTTGGGCATTTGGACTTGATTGTGGGATGATTGTCCACTACCTGCGCGTATGAATTTCGGTGTTCCTCGAGGGTAATTTTGTCTTTCTGTCCAAAAATCCACGTGTCGCCTCTTGATTATTTTTGGCTCCACTACCTCAAATGCTATCTTATATATTAAATTGACTGGTGAATTTATAGACTCGTAAATATGCAATATTCAAATGCTATCCTTTTATTAAATTATTGTCCAATGATAGATTTTGTTAAATTAGATGGTAGGCTAGCCACCGACGGGGTTCGAATCCTTTTATTAAATTGATTCAGTGAATTTATACATCACTCGGCAAGGACAAAAATCATGTGATGTACTAATTAATCTTTTATATTAAATTTGATTCTTTAATTTATAGATCACTCAGCAAGGACAATAATTGTGTGGTGTACTAATTAATCCTTATATTAAATTGATTTGTAAATTTATAAATCATTCTGCAAGGATATTAATTGTGTTGTGGACTAATTAAATCTCTTTATATTAAATCACATTTTGACCAAAATTTATAGTACTAAAATGCTATCTTTTATATTAAATTGTAATCATATATTTTAAATTGATTCTTGAATTAATAGACTCTTGTAAATTTGCAGTACAAACTAGTCCCTTTTTTTTTGTCGAAAGATAGGAATTTATTGAAAAAAATAAATACGAATCGTTACATGTGCACCTTCTGCTAGAATATTAAAAAGAAACTCAAGTCCTATCTCATCCCAGCCAAATCTCCCGCCATGCTTAATCACATACGCCGCTATCAAGTGGGCTGCACGATTACAATGACGAGGGGTAAAGCAGAACCTCACCGACTGAAATAAGCCCGCCATTCTCCGAATATCTTGGAGGTAGACCTCAAGAATTACGTCAACCGCGACCTCTTTGTTAATCATCTGAATCAACCCTTTAGAATCCGATTCAACCACCAACCTAGAACTAGTTCCCCTATCACTACCCAACACCGCCTCTAAACCCTTGTGAACAACCTCCGCCTCTGCCATCACTGCACCCCCAAAAAACCCCCCCTCCTGCCCCTTCCGCTAGCTTTGGAAGTCCAGCAAAATCCCGAAGCACCCACCCAACCCCTCCCTCATTCGTGTGTTTCCGCCAAGCTGCATCACAGTTTAATTTCAACACACCGAACTCCGGTTTCTGCCAGCACCCCACCCCCTCCCTGCCTCCCGTCCTTACCTGATGCCCCGTACCACCTCCCGTACCTTTTCCAAAACCCGTAACCTCCCCACGCCGTCCCAAAACCTCGCCTTGGTTCTCCCCGAAACCCCTCCCCTCCCTCCCCATAGCGTCTCTAAATTCTGCCAAATGCCGCTGCCATAAATCTATAGCCACCTGAGGTGAAACCTGCACCCCTTTAAACACAGCCTCATTCCTGCATTTCCAAATACGCCAACACCCAAATACCACCTGCTGCAACATGTCCTCGGCATCCACCTAATTCTCCACCCGCTGCATGATCCGCTGCCATCCATCTAAGAAATCATTAGCCCCTATTCCCACCATATTCATTTGTAGGGACGTGCCGAACCAAAAAACCCGACTGAAGTCGCAATGAAAGAAAAGATGAGCCTCTGTTTCATCTCTCGTTCCACATAAATCACATTTATTCACCACCCTGACCCGGCGGCGCTCCAGGTTATGTTTAATTGCCAACGCCTTCCTACACATCTTCCAAATAAATAAGCGTAGTTTGTGCGGCACCATAAGAGACCAAATCCTCTTCCAAACCCCGCCCATTATACCTGAACTGCTCGACATCCCACTTCCCTTCCTCTTAAGCTCACCATTCTTCATCATATCCATCGCAACATGATACCCTGACCTTACAGAATACAAACCATTTTTTGTGTAGTGCCAAATGTGTTGATCCTCACACCTAAACCTACTAATCGGTATAGTCCGTATCAAAGCCAAATCATCCTAAGACACCAATGCCGCAACCTCCTCAATCCTCCACCCCATCTTATCAGGCCTGATCAATGCAGACACTAAAGGATTGGGAGCCCCAATCCTCAACACCGGTTTAAACGAATGGGGTTTGGGAAGCCAAGGGTCTGCCACCCGAATCAACTATCCATTCCCCACCCTGTACCGTAAGCCTTTGGTCAAAATTTGTCTTCCCTACATAATGCCTTTCCACCCCCAAAACGACTTATTCTTCCTACTTGCCTCCAAGAAAGATGTGTTAGGAAAATATTTATTCTTTAAGACCCTACTAAGCAAAGACTCCGGTGTCCTCAACACTCTCCAACAAATTTTAGCAGGCATAGCTATATTAAACCCCATCAGATCACGAAAGCCCAAGCCTCCCACCTTTTTACTTGCAGTCAATTTTTTCCCATACTACATAGTGACACCCTCTACTTTTCGAATGACTCCTCCACCAAAATTGCGCTATGACTCGCTCCATTTCTTTGCATGTAGTAACCGGCAACTTAAAACACGCCATAGCATGGTTCGGCATCGCCATTGCAACAGATTTGATTAGAATTTCCTTCCCTGCCGGAGACAAGAATTGCTCGGCCCACCCATCAATACGACCTTCAATACCTCGACGTACCGATTCAAAAACCGCCTTCTTCGAAGCCCCAAAATCAGCTTGAATGCCCAAGTACTTACCAAACCCATCTTGAGCTTGAATTTGCATCTTTGATACAACCCTTTTTTTATTCCTCTTCAAACAGCCCTTCCCAAAGAAAATCGAGTTTTTCTCCAAATTACTGACTTGACCCGATACCTTACCATAATCCTCCAAAATTTAAACCATGTTTCCTGCCTCAGTTTCCTCCGCCTTACAAAAGACCACAGAATCATCCGCATCATCCGCAAAAAATAAATGAGTAATTGCCGCAGCGCCTGGCGCCACCCTTACTCCACTAATCATCCCCTCCCTTTCCTTTTGTAGAATATAAGCCGAAAGGGCTTCGACACATATAAGAAAAAGAAAAGGAGACGGAGGATCACCCTGTCTCAGCCCTCTTTCCAGCTGAAAGTAACCTGATGGAACACCATTCACCATCACACTATATAACACCGTAGAAATGCATTCCCGAATCCAATCGCAGAATTTAGAATGAAAGCCCAACTTATGCATCACCTCTACCAGAAAACCCCATTCCACACGATCATAAGCTTTCGCCATATCCAATTTAATCGCCATTCGACCCTCCTCTCCCTCCACCCCTTGCTTCAAAGAATGCAGAATCTCATGGAGAACCAAGATGTTATCATGAATCGGTCTTCCCGGTACAAACGCCGATTGATTAAAACTTATGATATGATCCATGACAACCTTGAGTCTTTTTGTCAAAAGCTTAGCAATTACCTTATACACGACGTTACATAGGGAAATAGGCCTCAACTGAGTCATCCGCCGTGGAGCCTTCACCTTTGGAATCAAGACAATATGGGTATGATTAATCTTCTGTAACAACCTTCCCGAATGATAAAACGCTTGCACCATGCGAATAATATCGTCCCCCACCACCTCCCAATGATCCTGGAAAAAAGCAGCCGTGAATCCATCAGGACCAGGAGATTTCGTAGCAGGAACTTGAAACACGGCTTCTCGAAGTTCCTCTGCCGAAAAAGGCCGAATAAGCTCGGCATTCTACGATCCCTCCACCTTTCCCCTCACACAAGTCACCACCTTCCCACCACCCCAAGTGCCCCCAGACTAAAGTAAATTGGTAAAGTAATCTACCCCAATTGTCTGCATACGTGTCTGCTCCGTGTGCCAAATTCCTTGATTATCTTCCAGCCTCTGTAGCCTATTGGATCTACGCCGTTGAACCGTTTGAGCATGGAAAACCTTTGTGTTTTTGTCACCTTCCCGGAGCCAAGTATTCCGGGATTTCAATTTCCAATATATTTCTTCCTCCTTCAGTGCCACCACCAATTCTTTTTCCTTCCCCTTAATATAATCTTGCCGCACCCTCCCATCCACCATTCCCTTCCTGGTATCATCCCGTAGTTCCTTGATAGGAGCATATTTATGCGACTTAGTTAGCTTGTTTTCTTGCATTTACTTAGCTTAATTATGTTAATTATAGAGTTTTAAGCCATTTTCGTGCAATTTCAGGGCTTAATGACAAAGTGTGCAAAAAGAGCCAATTTGGAGTGTTTTGGAGCTATTTTGGGCCAAGGATGGATAGCTTATGAGTCAAGCAAGAAGGATGGACGGATTTGGAGATTTAAAGGCAAGGAATCAGCTAGGAAGAAGGAAGAAACAAGTTCAAGTTCTAGAAGATAAGAGAAGAGCAAGAAATAAGGAACATTATCTAGAAGAATTATCCATATCCTTATCTTATCTTATCCAAACAACCTTATCTTATCCTCACCTTATCCAAATCCTATCCTACCTTGTTTTCAGCCAAAAATAGGGACTCCTAATTGTATTTAGACATCTAGAACCTGTTTCTAGAAACCTAATCCTCTCCTAGACTTATGCCGTACCCCCTATTCTAGAACCCTACATTTAAGGCGCCTAGAACCTTTCTAGAAGCCCTATCTGCCGCACCTTTCTATCCTAATTCCCTTTGGTTTCTGATTGTTTTAAACCATTCCACTTGGGTTTTGGTTGGACAATCCTTTTCCCACCATAATTTGCATCAAACAAATCCCTTTCCTTTGCAAAGTAGTGCTAGCAATCAGCCCTATATATATATGCCGCACCTCTCATTCAAAACACCACCTCTCACCACAACTCACCTCTCATTCGACACATTCCCTCAGATACACCTTCATTCACTCAAAAAGCCATCTTGTGCCGCAATTGCTAGGAGGAAGACCTTGCCGTGCACTTTGCTGCCATTGTTCTAGGTGTTGTCTTTCTTTTATGTCAATGTTTTATTCAAGTTATTATTGTGTAATTGCAAACATGAGAGGCTAAATTTCTTATTAGTTGGGGATGAATTTGAAGCCATGATTATATGCTATATATGAATTGATTACATCCAATTATTGTTTCTTAAGACTTGAATGTGATTTGCTTAACTGAGTTATTAAAACTTGTTTGTGTGTGTTAATTGGGAGTCGACACTTAATTTGCATGCATTAACTTGAAGCTAGAGTATAAGGGAATTTCACCTAATCGTTATAAACTTATATTCACAAGTAGTAAAGGTTGCTAGTCACAATCATGTTAAGTAAGTCCTAGGCAAGAGTATCATGCATTCATAGTTATAATTGCCTTGTCAACACTTATGATTTTCAAAGAACGTAATGACCTTTGATATGTTTTCTATCATGCAATCATAGTTAGGGACTTGATAAGGATAATTTGGTTGTAATGCATGTTTCATTCAATTCAATGAGAAAAGGAAAATCTGATGGTTAATTTATGCTTACATGGTTAACTTGGAGTGTTGTCATTCATAGTCTAAAGGAATAATAATTGGAAATTGGTTCATGTGCATATATCATGTGTGGAGAAGGATCCTCTAACTAAACTCATCATCCATTCAATTCATCAAAATCGTTTTTCTTAAGTGTTTTAAACAAAGTTTCTGTTTTAAAGTTTAATTTCGTCCAAAACAATCCCCTTTTCATCTAATCTTGTTATTTGAGTCAAAACCTGTTTCTTTTAGTCTTTTGAGTCAAGTTTTACCTTATTTTCGTCAAAATCACTTCTTGGGTCTTAAATTGAGTCTTTTTGGTTGTTTTAAGTTGTTTTGAGTCTTTTAAACCTGTTTTGAGTCCCTTGAGTCTATTTAAACGTTTTTAAGTTTGTTTTTGTGTTTTTAAGTCTAAATTGTGTTGATTAGCATCCCTAGTTAATCCCCGGCCTAGAACGATCCCTATTTACATCTATACTACAATTATCATCAATAGGGTTTAATTTGTGTGCTTAAGTAATTTTCACACCATTCCTCAATACGACGCTTAGAGTTCGGTTTGGTAGTCTTCATCCACATATCCAACTGGTGCCGAGTCCCTTTCAGTTTTTCACAGACTTTAAATCCCGAAGACCCTTCCACCTGAAGCATCCAAGCCTCCTTTACAATCAGCTTCTTCCCCCACCTAGAGTCATAAATAAACCGCCTTGGTCCTTTAAGAGATGTAGAATGAAGAGACAAATTAAGCATGGAATGGTCCGAGCCCTCCAACACCACATGCTTAATTTTTGCATTAGGGAATAGTATCATCCATCCCGAAGTTGCAACACCGCGATCAAGCCTTTGTTGAATGAACCCATCGTCCCTCTTATTTCTCCACGTAAAAGGATACCCATCAATGCCCAAGTCAAAAAGCTCATTGTTTGCTAAGAAATTCCGAAAGTCTCTCGTACTTGCCATAGAACTATAATTACCACCCTCATTCTCTTCATCATCCACAATATCATTGAAGTCTCCAATCACCAAGCAGTTCCCACCAGAATTCC
This sequence comes from Cotoneaster glaucophyllus, assembly GCA_036320875.1. Taxonomy (NCBI): domain Eukaryota; kingdom Viridiplantae; phylum Streptophyta; class Magnoliopsida; order Rosales; family Rosaceae; genus Cotoneaster; species Cotoneaster glaucophyllus. Next base: position 15,698,791 of record CM070070.1, on the reverse strand, counting down.
TAATCCGCTCACTGAGCTCGTCCCATTGTATTTTCCTTCGCATATCATCTGTACTTGCATAGACCGCAATCAACTTCCAATCCGACTAAAGAGGGTCAATTCCCACACCCAACTCAATATAAAAATTATTCCACAAGATACTAGAGATGTTTGCCCCATCTTTCCAAAACACACACATCCCTCCACCAATTCCTTTTGGTTCCACCGGTTGCATAAAATCCATTCGTAACAACTTAACTAAGTACCTGTACCGTTCATTTTTGTTTTTCGTCTCAAGTAGAATCACTACCTCGGGGTTGTGAAGCCTCACCTGCTCCACCAAGGCATCAACTGTCAAGGAACCCCCAATTCCTTGACAGTTCCAGCATAATGTTTTCATGGCGACCGTGGAGACCCTTCGCGGCTGGTCTCCTTCGCCTCAGAAACAACAAAAGCTCTCTTGTTACCAAAACTAACAACCTCTCTACCCATCCCATCAGTTTCCACCTCCACTTCATCAATTATTCTCTTCCTTCGCCTACTCTCTCGACTAATGGCCTCAATTATAGGACCCAGCTGAAATGGATCTGAATCTTGTGTCCCATGGTACCATCTCCTAGCCACCGCCCCCTCCTGCACCTCTTCCCGTACCTGCTGCACCTCCTTCATTTCCCCACTTTGCTGCACCACATCTGAGATACTTTCATCCTCCAAATTCACTGGAACGTTCAAATCTACCGGAATGCCCCGTCGGTTCCCTTCCCTACCTGGACCCATTGTCCTCTCCTGTTCAACAAAATCAACTAGGACCACGTTCTCAACTCCCTGTGCAACTACCCCGCCTTTTTCCAATTAAACCTTCATCAAACGCTCTCTCTCTCGCCATTCTAGCCTCCTCGTCGATAGAGCCTTGATTATGTACTCCCCCCCGACTTGCACTCCCCTCTTCCTCCCGATTACCCCCATCTGGTCCACCATCCTGCACCCCTATTCCCCCTTCAAACCCCGTATGCACAGCCTCATGCATCCCTACGTGATGCATGTCACCTTCACTACCTACCCTCCCTACTCTCCCACTTCCTTCCCCCCTTGTCGGACTCATCACCCACCGCGATGACGTGCACAGATCGTTCCCCCATAAGTCCTTATTTGCCTCCAGACCCTCATAAAGGAGAGACATGGTGTTCTCCGATGATCCCTCATTATTCTCCCCACCATGCAGTTCCCTACACACCCTGCTAGCATGACCCATCTTTCCACAATAAAGGCAATACCTCGGCAGTCCTTCATAACGGAATTGCACCCAAACCCGTCCTTCATCCGGAAACGTAACCACCATTCCACGCATCAAGGGTTCCCGTAGATTCATACGAATACGAAACCTTAAAAACCTTCCTATACAATCGCGGCTCGCAGATTTGTCAACAGTGATCACCATGCCAACTTTTCCCCCTATTGCCGTAGCAACCGCAGCCGTCATACTCAATGGCGGCACGTTGTGAATCTGCACCCACATTGTACCCATTGACAGTTCCTTCCAATATTCATCCCGCCTGTTCGTACAGTTCCCCACCATTACAAAGTCCTGTCTAAATGTCCACAGGAAGTCCGATTCCAAAACACACTGCATATCCCGCTTAGCAACAAATCTAACCAGAAACCGTCGATTGCCTACAACCCGAATAGAGAACCCTTCCTTCCCTTGCCATAACGATGTAAACCTATCTATGAAGGCCTCCGCGTTCACAGTTTTTTTAGTTAATACCTCTGCCAGAAGAACATAGTGAAACCCTAGTAGCGCCCCTTTCACCTCTTTCCTTCCAATGATCACCTCCTTCTCCTTATCAGTAAGGAAAAGTTTGGTCCCCAACGCCTGCCCTAGTTCCTCCACAACCTCGTCAGTATCCGAGCCCCCCAAGTTCCACGATCCACCCCGCAACAGCAATTTCACAACACCCCTGACAGCAAAGCTCTTAGATTGCGCTATCGTCCAGAGCCCTAATTTTCGAAGCGCAGTCATGAAACCCTAGTGTTCACCCACAGAAACTTTTAACTCCTATTTTTGCGAACAAACCTCCTTGCGAGGCACATTTACAAACTAGTCCTTAGTACTACGGTCTAATAAACACATTATTATGGCAAACCCATTGTAAGGTTTAGCCTACTTTCTCATCTTCTTAGTATAAATATTATTGTTTGTTAAAAAAATGCAAAAATACTGTCCTTTATATTAAATTTGACTCATCATTATAAATCACTTGGCAAGAACAATAATCGTGTCGTGTACAAATTAAATCTCTTTTTATTAAATCATATTTTGAACCAAATTTGCGATACCAAAATGCTATCTTTGTTATAAAATTGGAATCATATATTTTATTTTTAATCAATTTGGAACCATTTAGAAAATAAGTAAATAAAAAAGGAACGTACAGACAGAGAAAAAAAGAAAAGAAAAAAGGAGCGTACAGACAGAGAATCACCTAAATCATATTTTGGCCCGAATTTATAGTTCACTCGGCGGCAAGGACAGCAATCCTTTTCTTAGATCACAAAAAAAAAAAAAAAAAAAAAACTCCGTATTTTTCTCCCCCAAATATTTCGTCGAGAAATCTGAAAAAAAAAAAAATTTCACTTTTCAAAGTCCACGTAAATATCAAACACGAATTTCTCACCTTCACTAAGCCTATATGCAATAATCTCTGACCTCTCTTTGTACTTGCTTCACAAGATTCCTTTGATAAACAACGCTTATCTGAAACCCCGATAGACATCGATACCTATCTGTAAACGACTGAGAAAACTTTCTGGGTTTTTCGATTTCCAGAAAAAAGCTCTGTGGGTTCTTTAATTGGCATAAAAAGCTTTTTCAGTGGGAATCCATGGGAAGGAGAAGCTAGCTGAAATGGGTTCGTTGGAAAGTGGGGTCCCATTGAAGAAGGACCCACTTCTGCGGTCTTCATCGAACGGCAGAAGCCCATTTTTGCTGAGACCCAGATTGAAGTTTTCAAGGTTTCTGCTCCTGAAGAGGCTGGATTACCTCCAATGGATTTGCACTGTGGCTGTGTTTCTGTTCTTTGTGGTGCTGTTCCAAATGTACTTGCCTGGTTCGGTGGTTGAAGACGAAAATTTAGGGGATTTGATGAAGAATGTGGGATTGAGGTCGGAGGATTTGAGGTTCTTGAAGGAGTTGGGGCTGTTGGATTTTGGGGAAGACATTAGATTTGAGCCTTCAAAGCTTTTGGAGAAATTTCAGAAGGAAGCTAGAGAGGCTAGTCTCTCTCCTGCTTTCAACTGGACGCGGCAGCAACGTTTTGGGTACAGAAAACCTCAGCTTGCACTCGTAAGTATTCGATTTTTTCGACAACTTTCAATGATTTCCAGATGTTGTGTTTTGTTTTGGATTAGTGTTTTGCGTTTGGCTTCTTGTACTTGGAATGTATTGCATGATGGGATGTGATGACATATTGGATTTCATATGACGTTGTGCTTGCTTACTCTGTTTCTTTACTGATTTGTTTTCGTTTGTTGGCCTTCTGCTTTCGATCTTTTACCTGAAGGTTTTTGCCGATCTGTCGGTTGATTCACAACAGTTACTGATGGTGACTGTTGCAGCTGCATTGCAGGAGATTGGATACACACTTTCGGTAATTTGATATGGATGCTTTTTGAAAGATTTAACTCCGAATTTAGTTTGTCACCAGGGACATGCATGTCTCATGGATTACGAGTAGTCTTTGCACTATAAGTATCTACAATAAATTCTGTGTTTATTGAAGATTGTATGGCAGTTTAATGCTTTTGTACGTGATGGTTTTTTGTGTCATGTTGTTTATACTGCCGCAGGTTTATTCAATTGAAGATGGTCCTGTGCATGACATTTGGAGAGGTCTAGGAGTTCCGGTCACCATTATCCAAACCAGTGACCAGCCAGAGCTTAATGTAGACTGGCTAAAGTATGTCTTCATGCTTAATGTAGACTGACATATTGTGGACTTGTTACAAATTCGTTTCAATGCAACAATGTAGAATATCTTCTCACTTCGACTAGCACATATGTTTTGTTTCTTTGACCTCATTTGGAGCATTCGAGAAATATGAGCATGAGTTCTTTGCATGAGCCTTTCATGTTCGTATAATACTCATATTTTTCTTTTCTTATCATTCGTATGCAACATCCTTAATCCTATTTACTTCTGAAGCTGAGTTAGTATTAATATTTATATGCTACTTTGGGACCAAAGCCCATGCTCAGAGCATCTCGGGTGGTGCTAGCTAAATGAAGCTTTTTAGCTACTTTAGCAGAAAATGTAGCAAAAATAAGAAAAAATGAAGTCCAACAGGCTAGCTATCTTAGCAGAAAATTTAGTTTTTTGAACAGTTGCTAGCTAGATGTAGCGAGAAGGAGAGAGAAATTCAAGGCTAGCTAAACTTATTTTAAATTTTTAATGTTATTTCATTGTACGCTCGCACACCAGCTATTTTCTGCAACGACGAGAAGTGTATGAAAGTCAAGGAGACTACATGAATATTCAGTCGTCGACGGCATGGACGGTGGAGGACGATGGTTTTGGTACAATCAGATCTGGAAATGGATTTGGTAGCCGTCAGATTTGGAAATTAAGAAAAGATAGATACAAAAGGATGATTAATGTTTGGATATAGATCCTTTTGAAGCGAAATCAATTGAAAGTGGGAGAAGGGAAAGGAAATGGGAGAGGGAGGAGAAGTTGAGGATGGACCAGAGAGAGTTTGACCAAAGAAGATGGTTTGCTGCTTCTATACTTCTACTGGGTCTTCCACATCTGGATATTTGTCTATTAAAATGATTTTTAATTTTTATGAAATAACACTTAAATATTCAACGCTAAAATACTATTGGACTTGACTGACTAGCTAAATTAGCACTGGAGTGAATGACTAGCTAAAATAGGAGGAAAAAAGAAGCTAGCACCGTTGGAAATGCTCTCACACCATGATTCTATTTTGTTTGAATGAATTACTAGTTTCCCGTTGTGAGGATATGTAACATCAGTTTAGTTTCCTGGGAAATTATGTTACTTGTGACTGTGGATGTTACATCCACTTTGGTTGATTTTGTTTACTTATTGTTTAATAAGCCAATGTTACTGGCCATGGTTCAGTTAACGGGATCTAGTGATGGTTGAATCTGATCAAAACATATGTATCTTGCAGTTATAATGGCATACTTGTGAACTCTCTTGAAGCAAAGGGCATCTTTTCTTGGTAAGATATATCATTTAGTTACATTAAAATTTATGATTGACTTCCTAATTATCAACGTCACTTGAACATGTTGCTTTCTTTTGAGACTGCCATTTGCTTTTGTGTGTACTTAAATGTAGTTGTCGCTTTGGTGTTCTTCCCTTCAGAAACTTCTCTATCAAACAAAGTGAATGATTTTACTTGTCACAGTTTTTTGCAGGAGCCTTTCAAGTCTTTACCTATAATATGGACTATACATGAACAAGCACTTGCTGCTCGATCAAGAAAGTACTCTTCAAATAGGCAGACTGAACTTTTAAATGATTGGAAAAGACTCTTCAACCGATCTACAGTTGTTGTCTTCCCAAATCATTTTCTGCCGGTAAGATTTATCTGACCAGTGTGATTTTATAACACTTGTTATATTGTTGATTATCATTCTATCACAAGATCATACCCACGAAAAGGTTGTGTCCATACTCCTCCATGGTTCTTCTAGGACAACCGAGTGGTCATTGCTTGCCCTTATGGCCATTTTTTGGGCTCAACCCATAGGCTATAATTTACCAGAACTTTATAGCACCGGTTAACTTGTTGCATTTCATTCTATCAGGATATCTTACGAATTAAATGGGTGATTTACCGTGTTCATTTGGTCTCCTTCATGGTCCTCTATGGTCCTCCGTTTGTTAGTTGCTTGCCATTATATTGCCATATTTTGGACTTTGAACTGCCAAGGCCATAGCTCTTCAAATTACTGTACGGGAGAAGGAAAAGGAGGAATCACATTCCGCACCCTCAAGGTTTTGAAATATTACAAATCATCTACCAAAGACTGCTGTTAACAGACTTGCAGTAAAAAGGGGTGGAGTGTATTCCTCCTAGACTTGGGATATGTCTTATCATTTTGCATAATATCAAGGGAAGTGAACAATTTACTAAAATAAGTGAAGCTAGACTCCATATAACATTCACTGTATTGAGGTCAGATGTCTTATCAGTAAGGGAATCAGTACCATTAAACAAACACTGAACGTTGAGTGGTAACCATCATCCAATAAAACCAATCATTTAAAAATAGTAGATGTGATAGTGTTAGACAATTATGACTCTGACTTAATACCCATGCTATCATTGGTTTTAAAATTGTCCTAATTTCCAGAAGTTTGATTGATTTCTTTACTCACACAGATGATTTACTCGGTATTTGATGCTGGAAACTTTTTTGTTATTCCGGGTTCTCCTGCTGAAGCATGCAAGGAAGATTCTTTATTGGCTTCAGACAAAAATAATCTGCGTACCAAGATGGGTTTTGAGTCTGAAGACGTTGTAGTTACAATTGTGGGAAGCCAATTTTTGTATAGGGGCTTGTGGCTGGAGCATTCCATTGTTCTACAAGCTGTATTACCGCTTCTGGAGGATTCCTCGTTGGTTAACAATTCTTATTCTCATCTCAAAATCATTGTTTTGAGTGGAGACTCAACAAGTAACTATAGTTCGGTTGTTGAGGTGTGTAACTGAACTCTGCTTCAAATTGTGTGGGGATGGATATATTTCTTTATAGTAAGCTTGACGATATGTTATGTATGCTTCTTATTGGTTGATGTGGTCTTAGGCCATTGCCCACAATTTGAAGTACCCGAGTGGCATTGTGAAGCATGTAGCTGTTGATATGGATGCAGACAGCATTCTAAATATATCTGATGTTGTGATATATGGATCCTTCCTTGAAGAGCAATCATTTCCAGACATTTTAATCAAAGCCATGTGCCGTGAGAAACCAATAGTTGCCCCAGATCTCTCCATGATCAGGAAATATGTATGTTTCTTAATACTTTTTTTCTAGACTCTACAGACTCATAGGTCTTGAAAATGATCAAAGTTTATATCTTAATGAAAAAAATTATAATGGAAGACTTGGTGCAAAACTGAGTGCAGTGGCATTCTAGGATTCATACAGCCGACCCCACTTAGTGGGATAAGGCTTGGCTGTTGTTGTTTTATTCATAACCTTGAGTTTAAGTTCAACTGAAACTTAAATCAGGAACAAGTGATGGTGTTTAACACAGATCCTTTTCACTGTTAATATTTCTATGTTCGTCATACATTAATCTGTATTTATCTTTTTTCCACTCAACTAGGTCAACATCCTCTTGATTTTTTTCTTTTTCTTGGACACATTGTCCCCTTCAACATGGTGTTCTTAAAGTCTCAGAAATTTATCCCCTATCTGGCATACAAAACTAAACAAGGGCAAAAGTCCCGTTATATGGTTAAAGTCTCTCCTTTGAGTGAGCATTCTTTCAACCAATCGACTCGGACCTTGAGGAAAGGTCTTGTTAGATTGTATGTAGTTTTAACATTAGAATCCACTATGTCATATATCTTAGTGTTAAGTGGCTAAGCTTATCTGGAACTGTAGAACTAGGGCATGTAGAATCTAATGATGGATTTACTGAAATGTGGGGCATATAACGTGTTGCCATGTAATATTTATTGCTTACTATGTATCCCAATCACCATGATGTGAATCTACATAGTGATTCCTTCATGTTGAATTTTGGATTCTTAATTGTTGCAAAATTTTGTTTTGGAAGAGGACTACTAACTATATTGGCATTAACAATCAGGTTGATGATAGAGTGAATGGCTACCTTTTCCCAAAGGAAAATATCAGGGTCCTTTCGCAAATCCTGGTGCAAGTTATTTCAAAAGGAAAGTTATCACCTCTAGCTCGCAACATTGCCTCAATAGGGAGAGGTACTGGAAAAAGCTTGATGGTGTCTGAAACTGTTGAAGGATATGCTTTGCTTCTTGAAAATATTCTCATTCTCCCATCAGAAGTTGCACCACCCAGGGCTGTTGCAAAAATCCCTCCCAAATTGAAAGAAAAATGGCAATGGCACTTATTTGAAGCAGTATCAAATTCAACATATTCAGATAGAAATTTGAGAAGTCATGCATTTTTGGATGATTTTGAGGAGCATTATAACCGTACTCGAGAGGAGAGGTTGAATGGCACCACTGCAACCAATTATTCATTTATATATAGTATATGGGAGGAAGAAAAATACATTCGGATGGATAGTACCAAGAGAAGAAGAGAGGAAGAAATGGTAAGGGCCGTTGTGTGCGGTAAATTATTTATTAGCCCTTAAGTATTGAACCAATTCATGCACCTCCTTTATTTTTCTATTGGAGCTTTGCCCAGTTATATATACCCACAATTTAAAATTTTGTGCAGTTAAAGGATAGAAGTGATCAATCCCATGGAACATGGGAGGAAGTGTATCGAAATGCCAAAAGGACTGATCGCTCCAGGAATGATTTGCATGAAAGGGATGAAGGGGAGCTTGAAAGGACAGGCCAACCGTTGTGTATATATGAACCTTACGCTGGGGAGGGAACCTGGCCTTTCTTACACATTACATCTCTTTATCGTGGACTTGGGCTGGTAAGTTCTCCAATTTCTTGTGTCTTCCTGTATTCATTTTATAGACTTCATCCATACAATTGTTCTACCCGAAAACACATTGATTTGAAAAACTACACAATTTGTGTTGCCACTTTCTTTTTCTTTCTTTCTTTTTTTTTTTTTTTTCCAGTTTTTTTGCTGTCAATTTAGTAGGGATTCTTGTAGTTTTTCCTCTGACAGTTGCATAAACTAAATTCTTGTAGTCCACTAAAGGTCGAAGACCTAGGGTTGATGATGTTGATGCACCTTCTCGTCTTCCACTTCTTAATAACCCTTATTATCGAGATATACTCGGTGAATATGGAGCATTCTTTGCCATTGCAAACCGAATTGACCGTATACATAAGAATGCATGGATAGGGTTTCAGTCATGGAGAATAACAGCAAGGAAGGTATTGGATCTCTCTCTCTCTCTCTCTCTCTCTCTCTCTCTCTCTCTCTCTCTCTTCTCTCTCATGTTTATGTGTTGATTTTGCCTTACATTTGTACAAATGATTTCAACAAACTTCCGAGTACCTGAAAAAACCCATATCTGCATCTTTGTCTTAACCTCTTGATCTTGTTGGAAGTTGCATAGTGGGCCATATTAGTTTATATTCGTGGCATGTTGGAAGGCCTCATTGGGCCTGTCAACAGACCTTGGAACCAGTAAAAGCTCTAGCTTTCATATTCCATTTTGTTTTTGCCTTTTCAGGGTAGAAGAGGTATCACGTGATAACAGTATCTTAGCCATCTAGCAAGATTTTGAAACATGTTTTCTTAAAGATAGTGCCATGCACACACCTATTTTTACTTCCCACACACCCTTGTTAGTTTTTGTCCATTGATCTTCTTCAATTCATTCGATCCGACGGCCGAAAATTGAGAGGAGTGTGTGAGAGGTAAAAATGGGTGTGGATAGCACCACCCTTTCTTAATCTCATTCTGTTTTTTAAGGAATAAAAGTGTTGCAACATTGTATACTTCATCTTGTCATTCAAATGCTAAATGTTGTTACTTTCACTTACAAATGTTGAGTCCTGTCACTTTAAAATAAAATCCACAAATAAAATCCATAAACGTTCTCGATCTTCTGATAACTCAAATTAAACAACATGTGCCTAGTATATCCACTTTTGGGGTATTCTTGGAGATCTGTCTCTAAATGAAAAATGACTAAACAAAGCAATGAATTCTTTTCATCTTTCTGCGTTTTCTTTTTTTATATAGGATCCTTTGTATCTAACATAGGGAATGGGAATTGGGACAGGTTTCTTTATCTGGAATAGCTGAAAATGCATTGTTAGAAGCTATTCAAACACGAAGGCATGGAGACGCACTCTACTTTTGGGCGCGCATGGATAATGATCCACGAAATCCTCTGAAACAAGATTTTTGGTCATTCTGTGATAGTATAAATGCTGGAAATTGCAAGTAAGTCTGGTGACGCTTTAGTTGATTCTTGTCAGAACCTTCCCTTTCTCTCTCTCAAATGTGAGTTAGAGGATCTTTTGACCTAATTTTTCCACATGGTAATTGAAGGTTTGCTTTTTCGGAGGCTCTTAAAAGGATGTATGGCGTAAAGTACGATTTGGAATTTATACCACCCATGCCGGTGGATGGGGACACGTGGTCTGTCATGCATAGCTGGGCTTTGCCAACAAAGTCCTTCCTAGAGTTTGTAATGTTTTCTAGGTAAGAAATATTGCACTGTGTATGTACATAAATGCTCTACCATACAATCTACTGTGAAAGCTATTCTTTAAATGTTAACAAGAACTGTTGGGTGTGCAGAATGTTTGTGGATGCAATGGATGCACAAATGTATGATGAACACCATTCAAGTGGCCGCTGTTACTTGAGTTTGTCAAAAGTAATTTGCTTCCGCTTTTATCATTTTTCTTCGACTGATAAAATTTTTGCTTGGGGTTATTGTAACTCACGTGTGCATCTGCAAATTGTAGGACAAACATTGCTATTCACGGCTTCTTGAGTTACTCATAAATGTTTGGGCGTACCACAGTGCGAGGCGGATGGTATATGTGCACCATGAGACTGGTGTGATGCAGGAACAGCATAGGTTTAAGAGCAGGAAAGGTCATATGTGCATCAAATGGTTCTCATACTCCACCCTAAAGAGCATGGACGAGGACTTGGCCGAGGAATCAGATCTTGAGCACCCCACAAGGCGATGGTTGTGGCCATTAACAGGCGAGGTCTTCTGGCAAGGTATGTATGAAAAAGAGAGACATTTACGGCATAAGCAGAAAGCAAAGAGGAAGCAGAAAAGTAAGGAAAAAATAGAAAGAATAAAAAGGCGGACTCACCAGAAAGCAATAGGGAAGTATGTAAAGCCCCCACCAGAAGCCACAGATAGTTCGAACATAACAATGGTTGCGAGGATTTAATAATCGAATTTGATTTTTACGGATTAGGAAGTTTGGAAGTAGTAGCTCAATTTGATTATTCTTTTTATCCTTTCCCTCTAATTTTAATTTTTGTGAGGAAGGGTGTGCACATAGTTGTAATCTTTATGTTGAATTTTTGTGAGGAAGGGTGTGCACATAGTTGTAATCTGTATGTTGTGAGGTTTTGTATGTAGAAAAAAGTTGCACCCTTTCTTCTGGTCATTACTCGTTAGTGTCGACGAGTTGCAGTAAATGTATAATAGTTTGTACTCGCACTTCTTACCCTAATTCCGTTTTCCTTCTTGGTACATTTTTAACAAGAACAGTAAATACGATTATTGTGAAGTCGAATTTTTGATTATTTCTGATGCAAATTTCAGTTCTGGTGAATGTTACCTCAAAATTTCGACACCAAGACATTTCAAGCACATGTTTTGTTATATTCTTGTTTACCCCCCAATGTCTTACTTATGTCACACTTCATTTGTAATTTTGTGCGCTTGCGATTATTTCTTTGTTTCAAGACAGCAAAAGCAACAAGCTGGTAACAAAAGCAACGAGTATATATTAAATGACAACTAAATCATCACGGGATTGTCTAGTGGTTGGTGATGAATTTTGGGCCTGTATTTTACATGGTATGTTCTGGATTTGATTTCTGGCGTTGATGAATCGCACGATGGCGGCCAGGGGTGGAAACTGGTCCCCTTTTAAGAAAAAAAAAATGCAAAATCTAAAATGGACAAAAGTCGCTCAATAGAACTTAGGGCCATTTTGGGATTTCTATGATTTTTAAAAAATTAACTGTAAAATAAAGTAGACGAGCGTTTGGTAAAAGATATTTTTAAAGTGTTGTGAGTAAGAAAAACAGTGTAAAAGTGTTTGGTAAATTTTAATGTAAAAGTAATATAATTATATACAATGACAAAATGGACATAGTAGTAGGAGTGGGGAGACAACAGTAGTGGCGGAGACGATGGTGGTAATGGTAGTGATGGTGGTTGCGATGGTGGTGATGATAACAGTAATGGTGGAGGTATGTTGGTGGTGTTAATAGTGGGATGTGGTGGTTGGGTTGTAGAGGTAACAATGGTGCTAGGGGCGGTGGTAATGCCGATAGCGGCAGTTGTGGTTGTGGTGTAAAGGTAACAATGGTGCTAGGGGCAGTGGTAATGCCGGTGGTGACAATTGTGGTTGTGGCGGCATTGGTGATGGTTGTGGTTATAGTGGAGGTATGGTTGTGGTGCTAATAGTGGGATGTGGTGGTTGGGGTGTAGAGGTAACAATGGTGCTAGGGGTAGTGGTAGTGCTGGTGGTGGTGATTGTGGTTGTGGTGGCAATGGTGGTGGCGACAGTGGCGGCAGTGGCAATGATGATGGTGACAATGACACTAGTGGCGGTTATGGTTGTGGCAGCAGTGGTGACAGTTGCGGTTATGATTGTGGTGGTGGCAACAATAGTGGTGGTAATGACATTGATAGTGTAATGTTAGTGTTTGTAGTGGTAGGTCGTAACAGTCACTTATTCACTAAGGAATAAAATGTGTGTGGAAGACAACTAATGTCATTTTTAAAATATTAATGAAGGTATTACAACAATTGAAATATGTATTACAGGCTCAACTCTGCTTTTTATTAAAGCAGCTTTTAAAAGCAACCTACAGACTGCTTTTAAAAGCTGCTGTCTGGAGGTTATTGTTTTAAAATAAGCAACATATTTTACTTTTACCAAACACTTTTTTACTGCTTAACTTTAAAGTGAAGCAGTTTTTGGTGGAAAAAACAAACCAAACGGGGCCTTACTCATGTCACCAAAAATTGAGCGCTCACAAAATTCAAAACAACCCAACCGTATGCTTGTGGTTTAATTGTAGATGTTGTCATGAAAATAACACGTGATGTAACTATTTAACTTATAATTAATTGATCTTTAAATGAAGGGAGGTGCTTTTTTTACTCTTTTTAGCTTCTCACCCTCCTCTATTTGTAGCCACCAAATTGGATAAATCCAATAGAACAACGGATTGGATGTAAACAAGGCTGTGTAAAAAATTAAAATAGGTGTGTGTTTGTGTTTATTATTTTCCTAATATAAAAATGCTCCATTTTTTAATAGTTGCCACAATGTCCATATTGTTTCATGCCTAACCCATCTTTTAACCCCATTGCGCCTTTAAAGTAAGAAAATAAAAGCATGTCCGGACACAACTAGATCTCAACCCAAACATCTGTTAAATCAGGTTGCTCGGGTTGAGGTTGATGTTGTACTCGCCGTCCATGCCTAACCCAACCCAAGCCGAATTCTAGTTAACCTAATCCAACCCAATATAACACACCCAATATTGATCATTGGGTATACGAGTGGGATGACTGTATAGGATTGTAGATAATCTGGTAGATGTAACCCTGTTTAAAAATAATAATAAAAATCATATAATTATATATGGTCATGTTACTGTTCAATTTTACCCTTTACCATTTAAAATTTAGGGCAAAAGACAGTTTACTACTCTCATGTTTCGTGGTTTTCAACATTTAGTACATCAAGTTTTTTTCATCCCAGAGTCATACCTAAAGTGTTAATTTTGGGACAGTTTCATACATCCGTTAGTCAAACTGTTAATTCTCCCATTAAGTGATGACGTGGCGCCCATGTGGACAATGACTGGGAGCCACGTGTCACTAAAAATATTAAAATAATTAATTTAAAAAAAAAAAAAACCCACTTCTCCCCCCGTCCCTAATCCAGAAGAAGAGGAGGAAGGAAGAAGAGGGGGAGGAGGAAGAAGAGAAGAAGACAGAGGAGGAGGAGGGGGAGGAGGAAGCAGGAAGAAGAGGAGGAAGAACAAAAAAAAAAAAAAAAAAAAAAAAAAAACGGATCTTCAAACGCAGAGGAAGAAGAAGAAAGAGGAAGAAAAGAGAAACAAAAAGGGCGGGGGGATCTGCAACGGAGGAAAGAGGAAGGAAAGGAAAAAAAAAAAGGGGGCGGATGTGCAACGCAGAAGAAGAAGGACGAAGAAAAGACGAGGAGAAAGGAGGAAGAAGAAAAAAAAGAAAAAAAAGAAAAAAAAGGGATCTGCAAACGCAGGGGAAGAAGAAGAAAGAAAAAAAGAAGCAAAAAAAAGGACCCGACCCATTTCCCACGTTCCCCCCCCCGGGGCGACCGCACCCTCTCCTCTTCCCCACCCCCCCACCCGCGCGACCCTCTCCTTCTTCCTCCTTCGCAGATCTGTTCTTTTCATTTTATTTTTTTTTCGCTTTTTTCTCCTTCCCTCCTCCTCCTATGTCACATTCCGGCCCGGGGTCCACCACATCCCGGGCCCGTTCCACCACCGTAGCACGATATTGTCCGCTTTGGGCCCCGACTACGCCTTCACGGTTTTGTTTCTGGGAACTCACACGAGAACTTCCCAGTTGGTCACCCATCATGGGATTGCTCTCGCGCGCTACTCGCTTAACTTCGGAGTTCCGATGGAATCCGAAGCCAGTGAGCTCCCAAAAGGCTTCGCGCTAGGTAGGGATGGGAATATACATATAAGGATCACTCCCCTGGGCGATGTGGGATCTCACAATATCACACATCGCCCAAGGGAGTGATCCTTATATGTATATTCCCATCCCTACCTAGCGCGAGGCCTTTTGGGAGCTCACTGGCTTCGGGTTCCATGGGAACTCCGAAGTTAAGCGAGTAGCGCGCGAGAGCACTCCCATGATGGGTGACCCACTGGGAAGTTCTCGTGTGAATTCCCAGAAACAAAAACCGTGAGGGCGTAGTCGGGGCCCAAAGCGGACAATATCGTGCTACGGTGGTGGAGCGGGCCCGGGGTGACAATTTGGTATTAGAGCCTAACCCTGGCCGTGGTGTGCCGACGAGGACGTCGGGCCCCTAAGGGGGGTGGATTGTGAGATCCCACACATCGCCCAAGGGAGTGATCCTTATATGTATATTCTCATCCCTACCTAGCGCGAGGCCTTTTGGGAACTCACTGGCTTCGGGTTCCATGGGAACTCCGAAGTTAAGCGAGTAGCGCGCGAGAGCACTCCCATGATGGGTGACCCACTGGGAAGTTCTCGTGTGAGTTCCCAGAAACAAAAACCGTGAGTGCGTAGTCGGGGCCCAAAGCGGACAATATCGTGCTACAGTGGTGGAGCGGGCCCGGGATGTGGTGGACCCCGGGTCGGGATGTGACATCCTACTTCTGGGTTGGGGGAAAGAAATGGGTTATTTTAATATTTTTAGTGACACGTGGCGCCCAGTCATTGTCCACATGGGCGCCATGTCATCACTTAACAGGAGGATTAACGGTTTGACTAACGGATGTATGAGACTGTCCCAAAATTAACACTTTAGGTATGACTCTGGGATGAAAAAAACTTGATGTAATAAATGTTGAAAACCACGAAACATGAGGGTAGTAAACTATCTTTTGCCCTAAAATTTAAATAATATAAACTAAATATTAAAGAATCCTTTTGTCAACTAACAAATGAGGGTGAAAAGATTATTGTCTTTTATCACAACAAAAAAATTAAGGTCAGTAATGTAATTTCACAAAATAAAATTTTACAGCTTGTTGCTCAAGCATCAGGTACAGATGATTTTAAGATCTCTAATTTAAAAATTAAAACAATAAATTAAGTAAACCTCTTTCCCTCTCTTCTCACTCCCACCCTCATGTTCTCTCCAACTCTTTTCCTCTCTCCTTCAATTTGTTTTTTTTTTTAAAAGAAAAAAAGAAAGTTTCACCAAGATATGTCCTAGTTATATTTAAGAAAAGTACATAGCATTACAAAGACATATGAGATGTACAACAGGTTGACGTTGTCACGCCTCGATGCCGACATACAACCAAGATCGACACGTGACGTCACCACATTCCTGTTTATCTATCATGTCTCGCCTCCGAGACAAGACCAAAATGAGGAAATATTTGTCAAAATTATTTCATTTGAGCAACATTTATGCATGCAATTAACGATTAAAAGGTGGAATCATGCTTGTATGCACTCAAAAACAAAACTTTACCGATGAAATTCAAAACCTAGTAATTGTGGTGAACCAAGACTCAACTCAAATATTAAAGAAAAGAGTTGAGAAACTTTTATACCTTTGAAGCACCTCTTAGCTTAGCAAAGGATATTCACCCATGTGAGGGCTTTCTTTCCTTAGTCTCTTTTGCTCCTTGGCTCCATGGATGTGGATGGAGGAATTTTGCTTCTTGGCTCCATGACTTCTTGGATGGACAAATGAATGGATTCTCCAAGTTCCCAAAATAGGGAACCTCTAAGTCTCCATACCAAGGAGAGCAGTGAGGAAGACATGAGTGACCTAGAGGAAGAAAGATTGCTAGCTATTTTCCTCTAGGGTGGCCAGCCTCTTAGAGAGAAAAAGAAAGCATTGTGTTCTCATCTTTTCTCCAAAAGAAAAACCCCAATGATGAAAAGTTATAAAGTTCTTTATATAGTCCCTTCAATTAAGTGACAAAAGAACCAAAACCCTTCATCCTCTAATGTGGCCGGCCTTAAGGGTTCATTGGGCTTTCAAGCCCTTTGTGTTTTCAAGTTGTCATACAACTTGAGTTAATGGGCTTGACATTCAAATCCCATTGGGTCTTGCCGCCCAAAACCAACCCAAGGTCTATAACGAACATATTTGTTTGATTAATTAACATATTGTTGCAGTCATATTTAGAATAGGAATGTGATTGTGTAAATCCTAGAGAATATGGGAAAGTATCTTATATTCCTATTAGGACTAGATTACCTATTAAATGTTGTAATCCTAAAGGGAAAGGTATTTACCCTTTCTACTACTATAAATAAAGGTACAATTGGGTGAATCAAACACACCTCACAATTAACTCAATCTCTTTTCTCTCTAAAGTGGCCGGCCCCCTCTCTCTCACTTTCTCCCTAGATCTCTCAATCAAATAGGCCTACAACACGTTATCAGCACGCTCTTGCCAGAAGCTAAGGAATTGACGCATCGTAGGAGGAGGTTATCATCCACCAAATTCAAAGGCTTATTTGTTTTCTGCTAATCTGGTACGCTTAAAATAAAGTATGATATTTGAAACGACTCTGAAGCATGAAAACATTCCCCATGATGCATGAACCCCCTATGTTTATATTTTCCTTCCGATATATATATTCGTATATTTATTCATATATATATATATATATATTTGTTTCATGCATCGCACAATTAAATTGTTATGTGGAATTTGTGAGTCAAAGTATAAAAACAAATTAGAAGCAAGTTAGGGTTTCCTAAACCCTAAGGGATTTGGAAAAAAAAAAAAAAAGAAAAAAAAACAAAAGGGGAATTGGATTTGGTGCGGCACCACACCATCCATGTGCGACCAGGACACCAGGCTTCGGCCTGAAGGTTTCTGCTGGGCCTGCAGCCCACGGCCCATCTCGGCTAGCACCCATATCTGCCAGCCCACGTGGCTGGGCCACACGCACACACGCACAGCCAGCCTTTGGGCTGGGCTTCCTACGACATCACCCACGGCCCCAGGCTTTGCCCTGGGTTTTCCCAGTGCGCTACCCCACAAGCCAGCATATGCTGGGCTTGTCCCGTGCACCCTCCCCTCAGCCCAATTTGAACCCAGCTGCGGCTGGGACATGTTTCCTCACCCGTGTGGCCTGCAGTCCACCCTGTGACCCCCCCTTGGGCCTTGCCTTTTACTTAAGGCACCCATACTGTGCCTTAACCCACGGCACAAAGCCCAAAATTATTTTGGGGCTATAATTTTGATCCAATAATATTATGTTAATATTATTTTGCTTCTACAATCGACCCTGTATGGCTCGATTTATTGAATTAATTAAAATTGACCTGCAATCCATTAATCTGATAATGGATCCAAAAGTCTTGACCTGAAGATCACTTTTGGAAATTAACGATTCAATAATTTATCTTTATACTTTGAACCATCACATACTTTCGTAGTAACGAAGCTCTCACACTTGAGTTCCCGAAGAACCTCAAATCCACTACACTTAGTTAGTATATTGCATTCTGTGTTTCTTGCAGGAACCTCTCATTATGAACCTCTCATTATGAACTAATTGTTTATAAAATACTAAATTGACCCTGTAGTTCCAAATTTAGTGCCTTTGAAACCTGAAGTTTTCATTCAAAACATACCACATGAAACCGGTAGTTTTCATGCATAAATTAAACCAATACATGTCTAAAGAACCTGTATGTTCTACGATATATGTCTATGGCTTACCATATGACTACTCGTATTTTTTCCCTATGTTTTAGGGACATGTCGAAGTTGAACAAACTCGATTTCACCGCTCTAGAAGTCTCTGGAAGAAACTATCTAAAGTGGGTTCAAGACATGAAGCTCCATTTAACTGCAAAGGGCATTAGAGCCACCATCGAGACTCTTATCGCCGACAAACCTGTTGACGAAGCTCAGAAGGCTATTGCAATGATCTTCATTTGAAGACACATCCATGATGCACTGCAGACCGAGTATCTCGCTAAAGAGGACCTACGCACCCTCTGGCTTGCTCTGGCTGACCGTTTCGATCACCAGAAAGACATATACTTGCCTGAAGCAAGACACGACTGGAAGCATCTTCGCTTCCAAGACTTTAAGTCTGTGAATGAATACAACTCTGAAGTTTGTAGACTCCGTTCTTTGTTGAAATTCTACAAAGTGGAAAGCACCGAATCAGATCTCCTGGAAAAGACCTATTCGACCTTCCATGCCACCAATATTGTCCTGCAGCAACAAAATAGGGCACAAAAATTCACCAAGTTCTCGGATTTGATCTCTGTTTTACTTCTCGCTGAAAAGCAGAACCATCTTTTGATGATAAACCATCAAGCTCGACCCACTGGCTCGCACGCCGCGCCTGAAGCGCATGGGATTAATTCTCGCAGCCAGAAACGACAACATAATCGTTGTGGTCGTGGAAATGGGGTACAAGCCCAACCACGGGCCCGAGGTCAACAGAGTGCCGCACCTAAGGGAAGAATTGCGACCCAGTAGCGTCCACAACTAGCCCTTAAGGTCACAAACTTCAAGAACAAGGGCAAAGCTCCCATTCAGGCTGCTTCTACTGAATTGGACATGTGCTATCGTTGTGGATCAAAGGATCATTGGTCACGCGTATGCCGAGCTTCCCCTAAGGCTATTGCCAAGTATCATTCCCGTCGTGAGTCTAACTTTGCACATGTGGATCATCCGGAAGATGCAACTACATCAATGGAGATATCGGATTTTCAGGAGGCGTCAGCACCTATGGACGAATAAATTAGACATGTTTTTAGGGCGTTTACCCCTAGTGGCCGAACCCACTAGGAGTGACCGGCCCCTACCCCCTATTTTGTTAGGCTTATGGTTTAATTTTGAACAATTTCCCTAAGTGTTTGGAATAATTTGTTTGGTTTTGGTTTGTTTTGAATTATGGATTGTTATTTGAATGGATATTATTTTCTTGAATCGCTTAATTGAATGAATGGACTTATATTTATACATGTGACCAATTCAATCAATTTATTTCTAGGTATGTCTAGTGGGGAAGTTAGTTGTCTGGCAGATAGTGCAACCACGCACACCATCTTGCGTGAACGACATTATTTTACTAACTTGATACCCAAGAAAGCTCATTTGACAACTCTCTCAGGCCCATCCAACCTGATTGAAGGATACGGAAACGCACGTATCATGTTATCTAATGGTACAATCTTGACCATTAAGGAGGCACTCTATTCCCCACGTTCCAGAAGAACGTTGTTGAGTTTTAGAGATATCCAAGATAATAAATATCATCTTGAAACCACTGAAGACCATGGTTCTGAATTTCTTTGTATCACTTCATACGAATATGGCCAGAAGCATATTCATGAGAAGTTGGAATGTCTGCCGAGTGAGTTGTACATCACAACCATTCGCAGCATAGAAGCCCACAATGTGGCCGGCCCTATGCTTGAGTTCCAGGACACTTTGTTGCTTTGGCATGATCGTTTGGGACACCCTGGACGTGACATGATGCGCCGTATCCTCAAATCTTCTCACGAGCATAAGTTACATCCCTATGTTAGGGTTCCGACATGCCAAGCTTGTTCTATAGGGAAGTTGAATACTCAACCCTCCCACACAAAGATTATTCACGACCCCACTAAATTTCTTCAGAGGATTCAATGGGACATTTGTGGACCTATCCAACCAACCTGCAGACCATTTAAATATTTTATGGTATTGGTTGATGCATCGACAAGATGGTCACATGTTTGCTTGTTGTCCACACGCAAAATCGTGTTTGCTAAACTTCTAGCTCAAATCATTAAGCTAAGGGCTCACCACCCTGATTATCCGATTAAGTCGATTCGACTGGATAACGCTGAAGAGTTTACATCACAGACTTTTGACGAGTATTGCATGTCAGTAGGGATTGATGTGGAACATCTTGTGCCCCATGTTCACACCCAAAACGGCCTGGCAGAAGCTTTCATAAAGCGCCTTCAAATGATAGCTCGGACTTTGGTTATGAGAACCAAATTGCCGGTATCTGCCTAGGGCTATGCAATACTGCACGCAGCTGTGTTGGTTCGCCTGAGGCCTATCACTACACAACCACATTCACCGTTACAGTTGGTCACTGGATACGAGCCTGACGTCTCACATTTACGGGTGTTTGGGTGCGCCATTTATGTGCCAATAGCGCCGCCACTACATACCAAAATGGGTCCTCAGAGAAAAATAGGATTTATGTCGGTTATGATTCACCATCAATTGTTCACTACTTAAAACCCTTGACAGGAGACAGTCTTCCCGCCGTTAGGGGGAGATAAACATTCTAACGTTCCCGTAGAACGCCGCGAATTGTCGTGGTATGCTCCCACCATGTCTCATTTAGATCCCCGCACTGCCCAGTCTGAAACTGAGGTGCGTCGAATTATAGATCTTCATAGCATTGCTCAAAGTATGCCGGATGCTTTTAATGATCTCGCAAAGGTGACAAGATCACATATACCCGCTGCAAACGCACCTGCAAGGATAGATGTACCCCGTGTACATCAACAACCCGCCTGGGAAGGCTGGGCCGTCCCCGAAGGTGGGGGGGTCGTACCCTCCACACTGCAAGGTACATTGGCGGCTAGGCAATCATCTGCTCCGACCCTGAAGCGTGGCAGAGCCCCTGGTTCAAAGGATTCACAACCCCGGAAGAGGAAAACAGCACCAACTAGTGACCCTAGTTTGAATCCGACCATCGCTCACTCATCCATTCCAACGCATGCGGTTATTCTAGGTTACGGTGATACTTCAGACGAAACATGCCGGCCTCCCTAGAATCGCTAGATTTCGGTCCACTATACAGCATTGGATGAGGTTTGGAATAGGAATGAGATGATCGTCGACGATGCATTCGCGTACTCAGTAGCTACTGACATCATGCTTAGTGATGACATTGAACCACGTTCCATCGATGACTGCCAACGTAGAATCGATTGGTCTAACTGGAAACAAGCAATCCAGGTCGAACTCGATTCGCTCGCGAAACGTAAGGCATTTGGACCTATCATTCCTACACCACCACGCGTGAAGCCTGTTGGCTACAAGTGGGTTTTCGTGAGGAAGCGTAATGAGAAGAATGAAATAGTGCGATACAAAGCATGCCTCGTAGCGCAAGGCTTCTCTCAGCACCCTGGAATTGATTACGAGGAGACGTATTCCCTCGTAATGGACATTATAATGTTTCGCTACCTAATCAGTTTGGTAGTTTCCGAAAAACTGAATATGCAGCTTATGGACATGGTAACCGCGTATCTCTATGGGGATCTAGATATGGAAATTTACATGAAAGTTCCAGAAGGACTTCCATTGACTGGTTCAAATAGTTCTAGACCACGGAACACTCTCTCAATTAGGTTGAGGAGGCCACTCTACGGATTGAAACAATCTGGGTGGATGTGGTATAACCGTCTGAGTGAATATTTGACGAGTCAGGGTTATGTGAACAACGAATTATGACCATGCATGTTCATAAAGAAGTCACATTCTGGATTTGCAATCGTTGCAGTTTATGTCGATGACATGAACCTCATCGGGACTCCCTCAGAGCTTGAGGAAATTGCTGCACACTTGAAATCGAAATTTTAGATGAAGGATCTTGGGAAAACTCGATACTGCCTCGGCCTAGAGATCGAGCATTGTTCGGATGGAATCCTAGTACATTAATCGAACTACACCCAAAAGGTGTTGCGACATTTTAATGAGGATAAAGCGAAGCCTTCGAGCACATCCATGGTCGTTCAGACTCTAGATGCTAAACGAGATCCCTTCCGTCCAAAGGAGGATGAGGAAGAGATTTTGGAACTCGAAGTTCCTTACCTAAGTGCAATTGGGGCTTTATTGTACCTTGGCTCAGTGTACTAGACCCGACATCTCCTTCGCTGTGAATCTATTGGCAAGATACAGCAATGCGCCCACACGCAGGCATTGGAATGGTGCTAAAGACATTTTCCGCTACCTCAAGGGTACTATGGATTTGGGCTTGTTCTATACCCGCAAATCTCTGAGTGTTGCCGCCCCCTATGGCCCTCGGATTGATTCTCGCCTTGTTGGTTACGCAGATGCTGGATATCAGTCTGACCCACATAGAGCACGTTCTCAAACGGGTTATGTCTTTACTGTTGGGGACACCTCTATATCTTGGAGGTTTACCAAGCAAATGCTAGTCGCGACTTCGTCTAACCATACTGAGATTCTTGCCCTGTATGAAGCATCGCGTGAGTGCTTTTGGCTGAGAGAAGTTATGGAACATATTCGAAGCACTAGTGGTCTTACATCAGTCGTTGACCTTCCTACGACGATCTTTGAAGACAATGCAGCATGTATCGAGCAGTTAAAGAAGGGATACATCAGGGGAGACAACACCAAGCACATAGCGCCGAAGTTCTTTTACTCACACCAGTAGCAGCAGCATCAGAACATTGAAGTCAAGCAAATCCGTTCCCAAGACAACCTCGCCGACCTCTTTACCAAGTCGTTGCCCAAGTCTACATTTCAGAAGCTCGTCCAAGGAATCGGTATGCGCAAATTGTCTGAATTGAATAGCTTGTAGTTTTCTTATTTAGAAGTTATGTCTAACTCAGGGGGAGTATCCAGAAGCATACTCACGTGATCTTAATGTACTATTTTTCCTACGATTAGGAGCATTTTTCCCACTGGGTTTTTGCTACCTAACGAGGTTTTAATGAGGCACCTATCTTGGGATGATCATACTTCGTTGAGTTCACTACACTTGTCCAGTTTGACGTTTGTTTAAGACATTATGCATATTTTCTTACTTTTCCCTTAGTCTATGGGTTTTCCCCATATCTTGGGTTTTACCATAGCGAGGTTTTTGTGAGTTTTTACACATGCATACTTCAAAGTAAATTTGAGACTCGCGATCACCCTTTGTGCCGATGACTTCATCAACTATTCTACCTTATCTGTTGAAGATCTGATGCAATGGTTTGTTGAGTATTTACACACTCAAGTGGGAGTGTTGCAGTCATATTTAGAATTGGAATGTGATTGTGTAAATCCTAGAGAATATGGGAAAGTATCTTATATTCCTATTAGGACTTGACTACCTATTAAATGTTGTAATCCTAAAGGGAAAGGTATTTACCCTTTCTACTACTATAAATAAAGGCACAATGGGGTGAATCAAACACACCTTACAATTAACTCAATCTCTTTTCTCTCTAAAGTGGCCGGCCCCCTCTCTCTTACTCTCTCCTAGATCGCTCAATCAAATAGGCCTACAACACATATTAATTAATCCTAGCCATAAATAATTAAACCATTTAATTATCCTTACTCATCTCATTTGTTTATTCAATCTCTACCATACTCGGTGTACGATCCATTAGGTTCCTTTTAGCGAGCCAGTGGGCGATTAGAACTCTTCAAATCGATTGTGAATTGAAACATACTTTCAATTCTCCCTTTAGATTATACACCTTTAGGGCTTCCATACACCATGAGTGACACCTAGCAGTATATCATGGCTACTCAAGCTAATCAGAAGAGGTGAAGAACCTATTCAGTTTAGGATTACAATGCAATACGGTCTTTCTCTAATACAATACTCTTGACCACATTGATTGGTTTGATAGTTTATTCATGTATACTATCCAATGTGATTCTTTTACTTATATGATTACCTTGAATGTGATTTGGAACGACTTCCTAAATCTCATTCGTACTCTGCCCAGAGATTTTTAATCATGTTATAGAGTATTCTTCCTTAAACGGTTTGAAGGTTCAAGATCTCTTCCTTTTATTTCATGGCTGCATCAAACCTTAACGTTAGACTACCTACGTATGCTAAGAAGGGATCAAGTCATTCGTAGTTCACCAATTACTAAACTCAAACATTTATCCCAGTGCGTTCTAACAGGAAGGCATAGCATTCCTCCATCAATTATCGGGCCTTGAAAAGCATGAATTACTAGATTCATGGCTACATAACAAACCCACATGACAATCAAGATTTCCAATTCATCCATCTTATAAATCACTATGTTTCAACATAATACCGCAATTTATAACATGCAACATCTCAAAGACAACCAACGCAGAACAATATTATCCTCTAGCCACATTGGTCAATGAATATGATCATAGTAATAACAATCATATCTAACATCATTCCACAATCACTCCATTGAATCAATCCCAAGAATCAAAGATGCATGATATTAACATTTAACTACGTTACTCAATCAATAAGATTACATATCAATTCAAAAAATTTAATAAAGGAATTCTACATAATTCCCTACCTGGATTCCAAGTAATAACATGATAATTCCAATTTATAAACACAACGTCTACTGTGAGCAATTCCTATTCACTCGAATCTATGGTCCGACTAACCTTATGGAAATGAGCAAAAGTAGGAATTCTGAACCACTCAACGGAATCTAACTAAAATATGATCGCCTATCGAAATGTACCAAGTACAACTAATCCTCATTTCCCCTAGGATGAATATGGTCCCCCATTGCAGATATACTAAGAAGAACAATAAGCCAAATCTAATCGTGCATGCAGTATTCACTCATCGCGGATATACCAAGCAGGATCATCCATATACCACTGTTACATGGTGCAGTTAGACCAACACACAACCTCCTTACCCCTATCTCAACCCCTATGACTTACAACGTAATCGCCCGCACTATCAATTTATCATGACCACTAACTAGAATGTCACACAAGCATACAAGTTCTACATAATACTTCTAATAGGATTCTAGGCTTACATTGTCATAATAGTTACCATACATGTCATACATATTATTAAGAAGATACATACACATCTATATCACAATAAGGCATCCCATACACGTAAATTGAGGTATATATTACCTGGGATAGCTCACTAACCGATATAGGCTCACTAAGCCCTACTTAGTCTCTAGTAATACTAATTTTAGTATTCAAGAACGATTAAGAACATTTTGATCAAAATCAACCCTAGTAGATCAATCAGAAAGATCTGCCCACCGGGTTTCCAATCCATAACTTCCTAAGGTCCTCAAATATTACATATAATGACATATTAAAGTTTGGTAACGATCTAACAGTTGGATCGTTGATTGTTATAATGATTAAGTGGCGGCCTTTAACAAAAATACGTTCAAACGATGGGATTTCGTCAATCGGATGTCACATATGGATTTGAGGTATCGAATTTAGCCTAGAAAGACAGAGTTGGCCCACTGGCCACATGCCACAGCATGCGACGATTTATGGCTAACAGAGACCCAATTTTTTGACTAATTTCAAAAATTACCAAATTTTACAGAAATGTAGAGTACATTTAGGGGAATAATTGTCATACCTGGGCCGAAGTCCAATTCGACTGGGAAACACCTGAAAACCACCTCGA
Source organism: Cotoneaster glaucophyllus (assembly GCA_036320875.1). Taxonomy (NCBI): domain Eukaryota; kingdom Viridiplantae; phylum Streptophyta; class Magnoliopsida; order Rosales; family Rosaceae; genus Cotoneaster; species Cotoneaster glaucophyllus. The sequence continues at coordinate 15,672,803 of CM070070.1, read as the reverse complement.
TCCATCAGGAACCCTAAAAATGGGTGTTCTCGATTCAGCGACAAACCGAACTTTGACACCTCGCCCAATCCTTAGGCCTTGCTCCTAGGGTTAAGGGGAATCTATTGGTGGTGGTGATCGACAATAATTGTTGTTGGAATCACTGAAAAAGGGGAAAACTCGTCGGACAAACCAGAACTTTGTGGCTTCGATTTGTAAAATTGGGTTAGGAATTTAGAAATCTAACACCACAGAGATGTTGGGCTCATCGAGATCTTTCTATAGACACCGAAATCACCTCGAACGGACATCGGACGAAGGAGATAAAACCAGGTAGGGTGGAGAAACCGGGTTGGCCAGTTCTCTCCTCCTCCCTTCCCTCATTTCCCCTCATTTCTTCCTTTTTGATTGGTCACTCTCCCTCATTTTATCTCCTGCAACTCTCTCTTTTCCCCTATCTCCTGCTACCATATGGCAACATCTAATTTTTATTTTATTTTTAATTTTTTTAACAACTAAAACATCTCTAATTTCTTCATTTCAACTCCAATTCGCGAACAATTTTCACCTATGCGCTCGTAGGATCGAGCTCCATCCAATTATACTTAGTGTGACCCCGTAAAGTCCATGGATTTTTAATGATTACTGACCAAAATTCAAACTTCGTAATTAGTTTAATTAAAATCCAAAATTAATAAAATTTAATATAAATTCCTAAAAATAATATAAAATCTTGTTAATACAAATACGTAGTTTACAATAGTGAAATCGAGGAACGGGATTTTATATTCTTCCCCCTTTATAAAATTCCGTCCTTGAAATTTTCAGTATCAATTCACTATCCACCAATCCAACAATTCAAACAAATAATGATGCACAAACATGTTCACACTTCAGCTATATCCAGATTTAGCTAACTCAAGTTCAACCACATTGTACCTCAACTCACAAATACGATCATTGTTGTCTCAGCATGACTTCAACACCAATATTTGTACAAGCACAAAGAATGCCACTACTAACAAGAATTCATCAATATACTCATGATTCAATTCACAATCATCAAGATTCGACTATAAAATCAATAACAATACATTCCAACTCCATGACACAATTTCTAACACCCAAAGGTAAAGGTACTTGGACCTAATACCTAAGCTCTAATACCACTAAAAGTTGTCACGCCTTGATCTTGACATACGACCAAGATTGACACGTGACATCACCACATTCCTATTTATCTATCATGTCTCGCCTCCGAGACAAGACCAAAACACAATCAATGATTTAACCATGCATTCATTTTCTTTTATTTCATGGCTGCATCTAACCTTAGCGTTAGACTACTTGTGTACCCTAAGAAGGGATCAAGTCATTCGTAGTTCACCAATCACTAAACTCATACATTTATCCCAGTGTGTTCTAACAAGAAGGCATAGCATTCCTCCATCAATTATTAGGCCCTGACAAGCATGAATTACTAGATTCAGGCTACCTAAGAAACCTACATGACAACATCCATCTTATAAATCACTATGTATCAACATAATACCGCAATTTATAGCATGCAACATCTCAAAGACAACCAATGAAGCACAAGGGTACCATATGCTCGTACCAGGGATACCAGGGATACCAATCACTACTTAGACGCAAGAACCAGGGATACCATATGCTCGTACCAATTCCAACCACCACATTATTGAACACACAACAATCAAGATCAAAGTCTAAGGGTTGTAACGGGGCCAAGGGTATTGGCTAACAAAGAAGGGTAAGGATAAACAAACATTCTTAAAGCGATAGTAAGCAAAGTAATGAAATTGACACTTAGAATTCACTTTTGAATGCAGCAACCAACTTTAAACACAAAGGGGAGATTCACACAACATTTAGGGTCAAATTCAAACTTTTGGACCCTTTCTTCAACAACCAATACTTGTGAGCTCATTCTCACTTATTTTGAACATCTTTTCCTTTCTTTTCACAACTTTTTCTTTTTTTTTCTTTCTTTTTCTACGAATTGTTTTTTTCTTCTTCTCTACCCGTGCCCTTTCTTTCTTTGGCACATTTTCTAACATATTTTCTACACGAAAAACCCTTCCCCCACACTTGTTTTTCTGCATAATGTCGATCAAAAGGAATTCCCTCTAAGTCATGCTCTACTATTCTTTAAGAACAAGGGTATGGATAGTCCTATTCTAGGCTAGGTAAGGATAATGTGGGCTAACAAAGAACATAGGCTAACTAAGGCTCAAAGGGGTTAAACCTACAATACAAATGCAAGGGGTAAGGCTTTTTGGCTCTGGTTTAACTAAAGAACTCCATCTTGTTATTTGTTATCCACTCAATTTCATGCCTTGAATGAAACGGGTGTCAGTTCTAGTATTTGGATCTATAATGATGAAACGCATTCTAAGTAGCAACCAAGCAAAGAAATAATGAGATCATGCAACGACTTTAGAAAACAAAAAATCACAGATTAATAACTCTCCAAACAAAGTTTAGGCTTCAAGTCTCTCAGGGTTGTAGCGTTAGTTTGAGTTCATTCCTTCAAGCATGTTACAAAAACTGATTTTTTTTCTTTCTTTGTGATTATATGTGAATTCGTAAATTACAACTACAACTAAGCATAAACCAAAGAGCATATCAAACTTCCATCCATGTTTGTAACTTTCTTTAACAGTCATGCAATTAAAAACCAAATCCTCATCATTGTGTTGGAAGGTACCCTAAGACACAAACAAACACACAAAAACAATTCTAAAAACGACTCTTTTTTGGGTTTTTTGAAAACTTTTTCGAATTTTTTTTCAAATTTTCGTATTTTCTTTCAAAACACATTAAAACACTTCAAAACACCATAAAAACACTTAAAAATAGTGAGAAACAACTTTAGAAGTGATAGGTGATAAAATCCCATGAAAATCAATGAAAAACCATTTGTTTACCCCCCCCACACTTAAACCAAACATTGTCCTCAATGTGTCAAACATAGACTCACACGCAAGCAATCAAAACAACTAGCAAACATGACAATTATGGCAAAGTAAAAGCAATAAAGAGTAGGGTTTAGGAACGCAAATCTGGTTTTGAAGCCGGAGATTCCTAGGTCTTCTTTATTTGAACGCATGGGTTGCCTCCCAAGAAGCGCTTGCTTTAACGTGTTCCAGCCGAATGAAACTTCCATTCAAACTCCCCTAGGTCCCACGGCATGGAATTGATCTTTGAATGGAAGGTGATACTTGAAATGATCTGGTAATGGTTTAAATTCTAACGTGGGTGCCTGAATCATTAACAACATGTTAGGATAAAACGAAATTGAAATTTGGGGAGGTGGCTTACCTGTGTGCTCTGACAAGAACTCAAGGACAAACACCACTTCGAATGTTTTAGGACTAGAAAATTCGGCCAGATTAGATATTTTTAGGGCAGTGGCGTGTCCCTTGTGATCTACTCCAATTCCCTCTTTGATGATGGGTCTAAATACATCCTTCTGGAACTTGCTTTGTTGCACCAAGAATCGGGATATCAATTTGCACCTTTGGAAAGGCTTCCAAGATGACTTTTTCACTCTCTTCTTCCTTGGATTGCACGAACCTACGAGGGAAAGGCACATTCGGTGGAATAGGGTTAGAAGGGATTGAATTTGAACCTAACTTACTTGTATTGGACAGTATAAAAGTTTTAGGGGGTTGCGGCAAAGGTGGTGGATCAAGGGTAGGCTGCGGCAAGGGTGGTTCTTCCCTTGCCGTGGCTTTGTCATCCGTATTTTCCTCGAGCAACAGCTGTTCTTCCATATTTTTGCTGTGTTTGGACGTTTTTGGGTCAGCTACAACCTCTATACCACTTCCCAAGGTGATAGCTTCATCGATTTCAAAATCTCCCGTTGAATTCGAATTGGAGAGTTCACTTTATTCTTGCATTTGCCTCATGAATTCTGCGATCTCTCCAAATTGATTTTTCAATTCGTCCACCTCTTTGGCTTGATTTTGTAATTCCTGTGTCAAAGAGGTTAGTACATCAAGAATTTGATCACAATCCATCGACGAACCTGAATTTGGTTGGAATTGTTGCGGGGGAGGCTGTGGTGGCTGCATAGGCCTTGAATATAACTCCTCGTATGGCTGCCAATATCCTTCTTGTTGAGCCTCCTTGGCTTGATTTTGTGATCCATGCGTCAAAGAAGTTAGTACATCAAGAATTTGATCATAATCCATTGACGAACCTGAGTTTTGTTGGAATTGTTGCGGGGGAGGTTGCGGTGGCTGCATAGGGCTAGAATAGAACTCCTCATATGGCTGCCAATATCCTTCTTGTTAAGATTGTTGAGCTTCCCACCACATAGAATTTGAATGATTGCTCCAATCTGACTTATAGGTGTTGGAAAACAAGTCGTTCCTTGATTGATTATGGCCTTGATAACCCCAGGTATTGACACTCTCCCAACCTCTTTGTGGACGTTGATTAGCTTGATATCCTTGCCAATAGGACACATCAAATGTAGGGGCTCTTTGCATTGTGGTCCTTTCGATATATTGCGTCAACTGAGAAGTAAGATTCGCCATTTGAGCTTGAAGATTAGCAATTGCCATGTCTTGCTTCTCTAGTACCTAAAATCAAAGAAAGAAAACTAAATCAAATATCAAAAGTAAAATAAACAAAACAGGGTCATTAGCAAATTTACTAATCCCCGGCAACGGCGCCAAAAATTTGATGTGATATAAGCTAGCACACAAACTTAACCCTCTTGTGACAATTGTAGTATATATGTAAGTAGGGATCGTTCTAACCCGAGGATTAGGAGGGATGCTAATCTACTCAAATTAAACTCATAAACACTAAACTAGACTCTAATGACTTAAAACAAACTAAACAGACTCAAAACAGCACAAAACAAGCAAATTGACTCAAAATAAACACTAAGGGTGACTTTGGACGAAAATTGAACTAAAAAGACTCTAACCAAGGTGTATGGACGAATTCTAACTTATGTTGACACGAAACAATAAAAGGGGATTGGTTTTGACGAATTTAAGACTTAAACAAAAAAATTAAAGACACTAAATAAATTTTGGACGAAATTGGGGTGATAGATGGGTGAAAGGCTAGCTAGAAGGTCCTTCTCCACACATGACACATATGCATACTAATCAATTTCCAGTTATTATTCCTATAGACCATGAATGACAATGCCCCAAGTTAACCGTGAACACCACTAATTAACCATCAAATTTTCCTAAATTCATTGAATTGGACTCAGCAACGCAACCAAATTATTCTTATCAAGTTCCCTACATGAACAAAATAATAGAGATACATATCAAAGATCATTAAATTCTGTGAAAATCATAAGCATTGACAAGGCATTCGTAACTATGAACAACATGATACTCCTGCCAGGAATTTTACTTAACGCGATCGTGACTAGCGACCTCCACTACTTATAAATATAAGTTCATAACTATAAGGTGAAATTCCCTTATATTTTAGCATCAAACTCATGCATGCAAACTAAGCGGGCCCTCTTAATCAACATACAAGAATAAGTTATCAATCAAGCAGTTAAGCAAATTGCATTCACGATTTATGAAACAATAACTAGAGGTAATCAATTCATATCAAACATATATGTTCATGGCTTTGAATTCACCTTTAGCTAAAACGTAATTAGTTCCTCATCATATCAAACATATATGTTCATACTAGCAAGCCTTTTGCATTGCTGGGCTTTTCTCGGCCCGCTTTCCATCAGTCAACAGCTGACCCGCCCGCCCTCCATCAGTATTTGGACTCGGCCCACGTTGCATCAGCAAGCCTGCTGCTTATATTTTCTTCTTTCTCGGCTCGCTGCCATTTGCAGCCATCTGGGCTGCTTTGCAGCCATGATCCGAAGCCCAGCCCACAGCCTAAAGCTCCAGGCCCTATTTTGGAGAACAACTAGCAATCCTTTGCTGGGCTGCCTTTTGTTCTCGGCCCAAAGCCATTTTTGGCTTGCTTTTTTTATTTTATTTTTTATTTTAATTTTTTTTCCAGCCTGCACCCATATTTTTGGTGCCCTACTCTCGGCACCTAAGCCCAATGCTGTTGGGCTATGGCTTTTTGAATCCAATGCTAATTTTTGGCATTCTAAATAATTTTAACCCGAATGTTATTATTATTTTTGCTTCTACGATCGACCCCATTTGGTCTCAATCTATTGAATTAATTAAAAGTGACATGTAGTCCATTAATCTGATAATGAATCCAAAATTATTAAACCGAAGATCACTTTTGGACATTAACGATTCAATATTTTATTTCTCTTCTTTGAACCGTTGACTCATTTTCGTAGTCCTGAAGCTCTCACACTTGTAGTTTCAAATTTAGTGCCTTTGAAGCCCGAAGTTTTCATAAAACAACACACCCATGAAAACCCGACGTTTTTCATGAAAACCATGTCTTAGAACTCAAATGTCCTAACTTTGATGGTTATGGATGATTCATTCCCATAGCACTAATCACAATCTTGTTCCATCTAATTCAGTGGATTGTCAAACCGTCACAAGTTCGATTTGCCTGATTTGGACGTTTCAAATAGAAACCACTTTATGTGGGGTACAAACGTGAATCTCCACTTCACTATCAAGATGCTGAGAAACCATTATAGCCAACAATGGCATGGAATAGCTGAATAAGCCTTTGCCATGATCTTCATTCGAAGACTTATGCTCGAAGCACTATAAACGGAAGTATCTCCCAAACGAGGATTCCATGGCTCTTTAGCTCACTTCTACGGACCATCTAATCATGAAAGACATTGCCTAAACCACACCATGATTACGTCCATGAATGAGTACAATTATGAAGTTTTTAAATCCAATCAAATTTTGATTGGAGAATACTTTTTTTGTCCTTCCTTATTTCTAACTCGTTCATAAAGCAACAAGTGTAGAAAATGGAAGTTTACCAAATTCTCGGATCTGATTACTACCACAAACGTAAGAGAATGGTATAGGCGCAGTTTGGCTGGTCGAATGGTATAGACTCAGTTCGATTAGAGTTTACCGAATGGCTCAACCTAGTTCGGTCCAAGCCTACCAAATGGTGATACACTGCTTCAGCAGGGATACACTGAATGGAATACTCTTTCACAATCCAATTTCGAGTTTGTTTTTACAACATATGGTAGAAATCAGGGCCTGCCAAGGTGTGGCATCATGCCCGAAGCATGATCCTTGGTGTCTAAGGCCTAAAACTTCAAGAATAAGGGATAGTATTCCCAAACCTTAACCTTGCAGAATCTATTTCCGTCTCGATGGAATAGATCATTGCTTATGCACCTATTCGTGCCCCTACCAATGTCGTTGAGGAGTACGATTCTTGTAGTCAATACGTGAGACTAATTTTGCTCCACCAAACATCGTTGGAAGAGCATAATTTTGACATGGATGGCCTTGTTGGCCGAATCCCCTTAGTAAACCATTTACTTTGTGAACATTTTTCCATGTTCTTGGATTCAAGTTTGGTGTATGTTTTACTTATGGATAATCTTATTGATATTGTCGTCGAAAATGAGTTAATTGAATCATGTTTCTTAATACATGTGATCCGATTCAATTAAACACATGATTAGGTAGGAGTGTGAGGAAGTTAGTAGTCTGGATGAATGCGATATTATGCACACTATCTTTACACCTAAATCACATCTCTAACAACGACTTTAGGTCTATCCAACTTGATTAAGAGGATTGGCATTCTCCTCGTTGTATGAATGGTACTGAACTACCATTTAAGGGGCCTTAAATTCTCCCTGTCGTTGAGTTTTTGATGTGATAAAAACTTAGCACACAAATTAAACCCTCTTTTTGATAGTTGTAGTATATGTAAGTAGGGATCGTTCTAGGCCGAGGATTAGGAGGGATGCTAATCTACACAAATTTGACTTAAACACACTAAACTAGACTCAAAAACAGAAAACTAGACTCTAATAACTCAAAACAAACTAGAATGACTCAAAACAGCACAAAACAAACAAATTGACTCAAAACAGGAACTAAGGGTTTATTTGGACGAAATTTGAACTATCTAGACTCAAAACACTAAAGGGGAATGCGTATGGACGAATTTAAACTATGTAGACAAGAAACAATAAAGGGGGATTCATTTTGACGAATTTAAACTTAAACTAAGTAACTTGCAGACACAAAATAAAGGTTGGTACGAAATTGGGTGTTTTAGATGGGTGATATGCTAGCTAGAGGGTCATTCTCCACACATGACACATATGCATATGAATCGATTTTCAATTATTCTTCCTATAAACCATGAATGACAATGCCCCAAGTTAACCGTGAACTACACTAATTAACCCTTAGATTTTCCTAAGTTCATTGAATCGGACTCAGAGCCTCAACCAAATTATTCTTATCAAGTTCCCTACATGAACTGCATAATAGAGATACATATCAAAGATCATTAAGTTCTGTGAAAATCATAAGCATTGACAAGGCATTCGTAACTATGAACTGCATGATACTCCAGCCAGGAATTTACTTAATGTGATCGTGACTAGCGACCTCCACTACTTGTAAATATAAGTTCATAACTATTAGGTGAAACTCCCTTATATTTTAGCATCAAATCGATGCATGCAAACTAAGTAGGCCTCCTTAATCAACACACAAGAATAAGTTCTGAATCAAATAGTTAAGCAAATTGCATTCACGATTTATGAAACAATAATTGGAGGTAATCAATTCATATCAAACATATATGTTAATGGCTTTGAATTCACCTCTAGCTAAAATGAAATTAGTTCTTCATGTTTGCAATTAAACAAAGATAAATTAATTTAAACATTGAAATAAAACAAAAGATAGAAAACACCTAGAAACGCTCCAACACTCGAAAGGTTTGGATGGCGGGCATGGCTCCAAGTTCCTTCTCTCCTTCCTTGCAAAGCTGCGGCACAATGAGGGTGTCTCTGAATTTAGGCTCTTGTGTGTGGTGGTGGTTGATAGAGAGTTGCAGCATAATGCATGTATTTATAGGCTGAGAGAAGGCACGGCAGAGGTAGCTTTAGAGAGAGATTTAATACTCCAATCCCACAAGGAAAAGGTCAATTCTAAGGCAGATTCCAGGAGGGAATAGGGATGGTAAGATGCGGCACAATCCTAGGGGGAAAGGAGATAAGACATGCGGCAAATTTCTAGGCTTCTAGAAGAAAGGGTGCGGCACCTTTTTAGTAGAAGGGTGTGTCTTCTAGAAATCTGGTCTTTAGGTGTCCTAATGTAATTACGGGTCCTCCTTGCAGCTGTAATTTAAGTAGAATAGGATTAGGATAAGGTTAGGATAAGATGAGATAAGGTTTGGATAATGTTTGGATAAGGTTCTGGATAATGCTCCTTCTTTTTAGCTGATTCCTTATCTTCTATGTCTTGAATTAATTTCTCCAACTCTTTAGCACATTCCTACCCTCTTTTGATCTTCAAAAACGTCCGTCCACCTTGCTCCATTGATGTGTTATCCATTCCAAGCCCAAAACTGCTCTAAAATGCTCCAAATTGCCTTTTCTTGCCAACTTTGTCCTTTGGACCTATAAACACACGAAAATAGCTTAAAACACTATAATAAATAGAAACTAAGTAAATGCAAGGAAATAGGCTAATCACATAAATATGCTCTTATCAGTTTTTAAGGATATTCGAGAGAACAGTGACAATAAATGAAACCACCAAAAAAATTCGAGTGGAATATCTTTGCACCACCTCCAAAAATGAGCATGCAGCTTTGATTTGGGGCCAATGGTTTGTCTCCCAACTGGGAACACACCATATGTGGCCGGCCTGGAGCCTGGTGATTTGAGGAGTTAACTTTCTTTGGCACGACCATGTGGGACACTTAGGTCGAACAATGATGCTACGACACATCTCCTTACCCGAAGTAAGGATCTTGTGCCTACAAGAACACTTTGCCAAGCCTTCTCATTAGGGAAATTGATTTTTCTATATCATTTCTCGCAAATATACGAAATCACCACTTTTTCACAGCGGATTCAAGGGAATATATGTGGACTAATCCAACCAAACTGCGGACCATATAAATACTTATGGTTTTGGTTGATGAATCGACAAACTGGTCACATGTTTGTCCACACACATTGCTGCTAAACCTCTTGGCCGATTAAGGGTTCACCACCCTACTTATCCCTTGAGGTCCAGGAGATTGGATAATGCTAGAGACTTTATATCGATGATTCTTTATAAAGTATTGCATGTATTTTGGATTTATAATTGAACATCGAATTCCCATGTTCACCCCACATAGCCTCGCCTAGCGATCATAAAGCGCAATTTAAATGATCGCCCGAATTTTGGTAAACGTACCAAGTTTTTAGTTTATGATTAGGGCTATGCAATCTTGTACGCAGTTATGTTGGTCTACCTTGAGGCCCATTGCCACCCAAATATGGGTCCTCAAAGAAGGATGGGAATCTTTGGGTGTGCATTCCATGTGCCAAGTTGAGCCGCCGCAACGTACCAATAGGGTCCTCAAAGAAGGATGGGAATCTTTGTCGATTATAATTCTCCTTCACAATAGCTCTTACAGAGTCCTTGCACGCGATCTCTTTACCGCTCTTTTGTGGGTTGTCACTTTAATGAGACAGTTTTCCCGCCATTAGGGGGAGATAAGAACGTCAATGTTCCTATAGAACGGCGCGAATTTGCATGGACGTTGCCCACTATGTCTCATCTCGATCCCTATACCGCACAAGTGTGATAAGCAAGTGCAATGAATTTTAGCTTTTTCAGAATGTTGCTCTACATGCATTCCTCTAATCTAGCTTTCTTTAACAGTCATGCAATTAAAAACCAAATCCTCATCATTGTGTTGGAAGGTACCCTAAGACACAACACACAAAAACGACTCTTTTTGGGTTTTTGAAAACTTTTTGGGTTTTTTTTTTTTTTTCTTTTCAAATTTTCGTATTTTTCTTTCAAAAACTCATTAAAACACTTCAAAACACTTAAAAACAGTGAGTAACAACTTTATAAGTGATAGGTGATAAAATCCCATTAAAATCAATGAAAAACCATTTGTTTACCCCCCCCACACTTAAACCAAACATTGTCATCAATGTTTCAAACATAGACTCACACACAAGCAATCAAAACAACTAGCAAGCATGACAATTATGGCAAAGTAAAAGCAATAAAGAGTAGGGTTTAGGAACGCAAATCTGGTTTTGGAGCCGAAGATTCCTAGGTCTTCTTTATTTAAATGCATGGGTTGCCTCCCAAGAAGCGCTTGCTTTAATGTCTTATAGTCGGACAATACGTCCTTTTAAGCTCCATTAGGGTCCATGGAATGGAGGGGTATTTCCTCCACGACATGCTCCTCGAAATTCTCGTAGTAAGGTTTCAAACAGTGTCCATTCACTTTGAATTCATGTCCGGTCTTGAAACTTTGAATTTGGATTGCACCGTAAGGAAAGACTTTAGTAACAACAAAAGGACCAACCCATTTAGAACGCAACTTACTTGGAAACAATCGAAGGCCGGAGTTGAAAAGTAACACTTTATGCCTTTTTGAGAACGTCTAGCTACGAATCATCTTGTCATGGAATGCCTTCGTTTTCTCCTTGTAAATACAAGCGTTCTCATAAGCCTTGTTCCTAATCTCCTCAAGCTCATTCAATTGAAGCTTCCTATGAAGCCCAACCACAGGTATGTCCATATTGAACGTTTTGACTGCCCAATGCACTCTGTGCTGCAATTCCACGGGGAGATGGCATGGTTTTCCATAGATGAGCTAAATGGAGACATCCCAATTAGTGTTTTGTAGGTAGCATGATATGCCCACAGTGCATCATCCAAACACAAGCTCCAATCTTTCCGAGTTGACGCAACTGTCTTCTCCAAAATCTGCTTGATTTCTCGATTAGAAACCTCGGCTTGCCCACTTTTTTGAGGATGATAAGTTGTCGAAACCTTATGCATGACATTATACTTCTTGAGCAGCGCCTCGATGGTTCGATTGCAAAAATGGGATCCTCCATCACTTATAAGTACTCTTGGCATTCCAAATCTGGCAAATATGTTAGTTTTGACCAAATCTGCAACCACTTTGGAATCATTAGTACGGGTGGCTTTTGCTTCCATTTCGATACATAATCAACTGCGAGTAAAATATAATTGAAACCATGAGATGAAGGAAAATGACCCATGAAATCGATACCCCAAACATCAAAAATTTCTACATAATAGATTGGGGCCTGCGACATTTGGTCTTTTGGACCTATATTCCCTGTTCTTTGACAACGATTATAGGTTATGCAAAAAGTTCTAGCATCCTTAAATATAGTAGGCCAATAAAATCCACATTCTAGAACTTTAAGTGTTGTCCTTTGAGTGCCAAAATGACCCCCACATGCATAAGTGTGACAAAAAGTTAAAATTGAATTAAACTCAGAATCATGCACACACCTACGAAGAATCTGATCAAGGCAATATTTCCACAAGTATGGGTCATCCCACACATAAAACCGTGCATCCTTTTTAAGTTTGTCACATTGGTGCTTGTTTAGGGTGCTTGGAACTTGTTTAGACACTAAATAATTCACCAAATCAGCATACCATGGCTCACTTACCTCAATGGACAGCAACTGTTCATCTGGGATTGCTTCTGGGATGGGTAATGGCTCTTCATCATGCACCAAACGGCTTAAGTGGTCAGCCACCACGTTCTCACTTCCTTTCTTATCCCGAATTTCGATATCGAATTCTTGGAGAAGAAGCATCCAGCGAATAAACCTTGGCTTGACCTCTTTCTTCATGAGTAAGTACTTCAAAGTTGCATGGTCAGAATGAACGATAACTTTAGTTCCAAGTAAATAAGAACGAAACTTATCTAAAGTAAACACAACAGCAAGGAGTTCTTTTTCAGTGGTGGAGTAGTTTAATTGAGCGTCATTCAAGGTCCGGGAAGCGTAGTAGATGACATGCGGCTGCTTGTTCTTCCTTTGTCCCAAAACAGCCCCTATTGCATAATCTGAGGCATCGCACATAAGCTCAAAATGAAGACTCCAATCTGGTGGAACTATGACAGGGGCCGAAGTTAGCATCTCTTTGAGGTGATTGAAGGCCTTTTCACATTCATCATCGAACTTAAATGGCACATCCTTTTATAGAATCCTGCATGTCCAAGAAAAGAACGAACCTCTCTCACCGAAGTGGGAGCGGGTAAGTAGAGTATAAGATCTATTTTCGATTTATCAACCTCAATTCTCTTTTCTGAAAATATGTGACCTAAAACTATGCCTTTCTTTACCATAAAGTGACATTTTTCCCAATTTAAAACAAGGTTGGTTTCAATGCATCGTTTCAAGATTAATGTGAGATTAGCTAAACAATCATCAAACGAATCACCAAAAACACTAAAATCGTCCATGAAGACTTCAATAATTTTATCAACAAAATCTGAAAAAGATACTTACCATGCATCTTTGAAACGTGGCTGGTGCATTGCATAAACCGAATGGCATTCGACAATAAGCAAAGGTACCAAATGGGCAAGTAAAAGTGGTCTTTTCTTGATCGTTCGGAGCTATAACAATCTGATTATATCCCGAATAACCATCAAGAAAGCAATAAAACGAATAACCGGCTAACCTTTCAAGCATTTGATCAATGAACGGCAGGGGGGAAGTGATCCTTCCTTGTGGTGGCGTTGAGCTTCCTATAATCGATGCAAACTCTCCAACCTGTTTGGATACGGGTGGGCACAAGTTCGTTCTTTGCATTCTTCACCTCCAAAAGTATGCAATGCTTGCACGCTGTAGGACTTATCCCTTTGATGTCGGCCAAAGTCCTTCCAATGGCTGTTTTGTACTCCTTCAACACCCTCACCAATTTCTCTTCCTCTACTGCCGTGAGTATGGAAGAGACTATGACCGGCAAAGTCTCTTGGTCTCCCAAGAAAACGTACTTCAAATGACTTGGTAACGGTTTAAGCTCGAGGGAGGGTGCCTGAATTACTGAGGGTAACAACTTATTAGCAGAAACGAAATTTGGAATTGGGATTGGAAGCTTACCATATTGTTATGGCAATGACTCTTGGTCAGCCACCATCTCAGCCACTTCTTCACAATTGGGCACGGCAAGGGCATCTTCATTCCTGCCGTGAGTGTGCACAATTTCGGCCCCTTGGTTTTTGAGTCCCAATCCTTTTGCAATGGTTGTTTCAAGGGCATCCCCATTTAGGTCTTCAAGATATTCCTGCGCCAACTAATCGAGTATATCAATAGAACAAGAATGATCATCAATAGGATACCTCATGGCTTCAGAAATATTGAAATCAATAACGTCGCCATCTAATTCCATTGTCAATGTCCCCTTGAACACATCTATTTTAGTGCAGGCTGTTTTCATGAAAGGTCTTCCAAGTAGGATCGGCAATGGAGTAGAATGGACCGAATCTTCCATCTCAAGCACATAGAAATCGACTGGAAATATCAAATGATTAACCTGCACCAAAACATCTTCCAAAACTTCTTTTGGATATGCATTAGAACAATCGATTAATTGAATAATAACTCCATCATTTTTCAGCTCTCCTAGGTTCATAGATGCATAAATAGAGTAGGGCATGACATTAATGGATGCATCTAAGTCTAACATAGCTTGCTCGAATTTAGTATTACCAATAACACAAGGGATTGTGAAACTACCTGGATCCTTGCATTTAGGGGGCAGTTTCCATTGTAAAACCGCTGAAACATTCTCACTTACCCTTACCACTTCCTTGTTCGAAATCCTCTTCCTTGTTGTGCACAGCTCTTTCAAGAATTTGGCATACTTTGGAAATTGCTTGATTGCATCAAGGAGCGGGAACGTCTCCAGAATGTCCTTTTCATTCTCTTCTTTCTTCGATTGCATAAATCTACGAGGGAAAGGTACATTCGGTGGAATAGGGTTAGAAGTAATGGAATTTGGACCTAACTTACCTGTATTGGACAGTGTAGGGGGCTGCGGCAAGGGTTGTTCTACCCTTGTCGTGGCCTTGTCTTCTTCTTCCTATTCGAGCAGCAACTTCTCGTCCTCCTTTTGGCTTGATTTGGACGTTGTGGTTTGGTTCCAACTTCTTTGCCACTTCTCAATATGATGGCCTTGGCGGTTTCAAATCCTCCCTTTGGATTCACAATGGTTGAACTAGGCAATTTGCCTTATTCTCTAAACTGTCCTATGAACTCCGCCACTTGCCCCATTTGATTTTTTAATTTGCCCACCTCTTTGGCTTGATTTTGCATCTCTTTGGCTTGATTTTGTAATCCCTATGTCAAAGAGGTTAGTAATTGAAGAATTTTATCGCTATCCATTAGCGAACCTGAATTTGGTTGGGCAGATTGTGGAAGAGATTGTGTTGGTGTGAATGGCCCTTGAAATATCCCAGGATGTGGCTGTCGAAATCCTTCTTGTTGTTGAGTTTGTTGAGGCTCCCTCCACTTCATGTTTGGGAGATCTCTCCAACCCGGATTGTAAGTGTTGGAGTATGGATCATACTTTGGCTGATTTTGGCATTGATACCCAATGGCGTTGGCACTTTCCCATCCCCCATTCTCTATCAATTGAGGGCATTGATCAAAGGGATGTCCTTGCATAGAGCACACGCCACAAGTACTTGTTTCTTGCATTTTGGATCCTTCAATAACCTATGACACAAGGACAATGAGATTAGCCAATTGAGATTGAATTTCGGCCATTGAACTTACCTCATTAACTTGGTGTTGCCGTGGGGGGTCTCTCTGTCCAACCCCTTCGTATTGTTGTGCATTCAAGGCTCGATTTGCGATTAAGATTTTTGCATCAACTGGTGTTTTATCAACCAAAGCACCTCCTGCCAAGGCATCTAACATTTGTCTCTCAGTTGGAAGAAGTCCTTCGTAGAAATATTGAATCAAAAGTTCTTCCTTCATTTGATGTTGAGGGCATGATGCAACTAGAGTCTTGAAATGCTCATAATACGCTGGAAAGGATTCTCCTTAGCTTTGTTGAATTCCACTAATCTTTTTCCTCAAAAGAATGACTCTTGACGTTGGGAAGAATTTCTCTAAGAATGCTCTCTTCATGGTATCCCAAGAAGTGACGGTTCCAAGTGCTAATTCGAACAGCCAATCCTTAGCCTTTTCAAAAAGAGAGAATGGAAACGCTTTCATCTTCAGAATGATCCCATCCACGTTGATTGGGGTCATGCTCGAACATACTACTTTGAATTCCTTCAAATGCTTGTTTGGATCTTCCATGGACAGCCCATGGTATTTGGGAATGTGATGCAACATGCTAGACTTCAATCGAACTCATCGGTCTTGCCTTGAGCTGCCCTAGGATATTGAATGCATAGAGGCATGGCATTGTCCAATCCCAAGGCTGAAAGATTGTTGATTGTTCGATTACTCACAACCATTGCTTGTTCTTCCTCTTCCTCTTCTCCTTCCTCAAACTCGGATTCAGAGCTAGAACTAGGTGGATTAGGTTCTGGTTGCTTCCTCTTCCTTCTCAAAGTTCGTTCAATATCGTCGTCAAATTCCAAGATATGTGCACAAACTGGTTGAGAACTTTGAGTCATAAACTAGTACCCAAAACAAAGAAAACAAAACAAAATCAGGACACAAAGTAAAAACACACGAAAAAAAAAAACAAAAGGAGATTAGGAATTTTGCTAATCCCCGGCAATGACGCCAAAATTTGATGTGATAAAAGCTTAGCACACAAATAAAACCCTCTTTTTGATAGTTGTAGTATATGTAAGTAGGGATCGTTCTAGGCCGGGGATTAGGAGGGATGCTAATCTACACAAATTTGACTTAAAAACACTAAACTAGACTAAAAAAAAAAAAAAAAACTAGACTCTAATAACTCAAAACAAACTAGAATGACTCAAAACAGCACAAAACAAACAAATTGTCTCAAAACAGGAACAAAGGGTTTATTTGGATGAAATTTGAACTATCTAGCCTCAAAATACTAAAGGGGAATGCGTATGGACGAATTTAAACTATGTAGACATGAAACAATAAAGGAGGATTGGTTTTGACGAATTTCAACTTAAACTAAGTAACTTACAAACACAAAATAAAGGTTGGTACGAAATTGGGTGTTTTAGATGGGTGATATGCTAGCTAGAGGGTCCTTCTCCACACATGACACATATGCATATGAATCGATTTCCAGTTATTCTTCCTATAAACCATGAATGACAATGCCCCAAGTTAACCGTGAACTGCACTAATTAACCCTTAGATTTTCCTAAGTTCATTGAATTAGACTCCAGCGCCTCAACCAAATTATTCTTATCAAGTTCCCTACATGAACATCATAATAGAGATACATATCAAAGATCATTAAGTTCTGTGAAAACCATAAGCATTGACAAGGCATTCGTAACTATGAACTGCATGATACTCTTGCCAGGAATTTACTTAACGCGATCGTGATTAGCGACCTCCACTACTTGTAAATATAAGTTCATAACTATTAGGTGAAACTCCCTTATATTTTAGCATCAAATCCATGCATGCAAACCAAGTAGGCCTCCTTAATCAACACACAAGAATAAGTTATGAATCAAACAGTTAAGCAAATTGCATTCACGATATATGAAACAATAACTGGAGGTAATCAATTCATATCAAATATATATGTTCATGGCTTTGAATTCACCTCTAGCTAAAACGAAATTAGTTCCTCATGTTTGCAATTAAACAAAGATAAATTAATTTAAACATTGAAATAAAACAAAAGATAGAATACACCTAGAAATGCTCCAACACTTCAAAGGTTTGGATGGCAGGCACGGCTCCAAGTTCCTTCTCTCCTTCCTTGCAAAGCTGCGGCACAATGAGGGTGTCTCTGAATTTAGGCTCTTGTGTGTGGTTGTGGTTGTGGTTGATTGAGAGCTACGGCAGAATGCATGTATTTATAGGCTGAGAGAAGGCACAGCAGAGGTAGCTTTGGAGAGGGATTTGGCACTCCAATCCCACAAGGAAAGGGTCAATTCTAAGGCAGATTCCAAGAGGGAATATGGATGGTAAGATGTGGCACGATCCTAGAGGGAAAGGAGATAAGACATGCGGCAGATTTCTAGGCTTCTAGAAGAAAGGGTGCGACACCTTTTTAGGAGAAGGGTGTGGCTTCTAGAAATCTTGTCTTTAGGTGTCCTAATGTAATTAGGGGTCCTCCTTGCAGCTGGAATTTAGGTAGAATATGATTAGGATAAGGTTAGGATAAGATGAGATAAGGTTTGGATAAGGTTCTGGATAATGCTCCTTCTTTTTAGCTGATTCCTTATCTTCTATGTCTTGAATTAATTTCTCCAACTCTTTAGCACATTCCTAGCTTCTTTTGACCTTCAAAAACGTCCATCCACCTTGCTCCATTGATGTGCTATCCATTCCAAGCCCAAAACTGCTCTAAAATGCTCCAAATTGCCTTTTCTTGCCAACTTTGTCCTTTGGACCTATAAACACACGAAAATAGCTTAAAACACTATAATAAATAGAAACTAAGTAAATGCAAGGAAATAGGCTAACAAAATCACATAATTATGCTCTTATCAGTTTTTAAGGATATTCGAGAGAACAATAACCATAAATGAAACCACTGAAAAAATTCGAGTGGAATATCTTTGCACCACCTCCAAAAATGAGCATGCAGCTTTGATTTGGGGCCAATGGTTTGTCTCCCAACTGGGAACACACCACATGTGGCCGACCTGGAGCCTAGTGATTTGAGGAGTTTACTTTCTTTGGCACGACCATTTGGGACACTTAGGTCGAACAATGATGCTACGACCCATCGCCTTACCCGAAGTAAGGATCTTGCGCCTACAAGAACACTTTGCCAAGCCTGCTCATTAGGGAAATTGATTTTTCTATATCATTTCTCGCAAATATACGAAATCACCACTTTTTCACAGTGGATTCAAGGGAATATATGTGGACTAATCCAACCAAACTGCGGACCATATAAATACTTATGGTTTTGGTTGATGAATCAACAAACTGGTCACATGTTTGTCCACACACATTGCTGCTAAACCTCTTGGCCGATTAAGGGTTCACTACCCTACTTATCCCTTGAGGTCCAGGAGATTAGATAATGCCAGAGACTTTATATCGATGATTTTTGATAAAGTATTGCATGTATTTTGGGTTTATAATTGAACATCGAATTCCCATGTTCACCCCATAAAGCCTCGCCTAGCGATCATAAAGCGCAATTTAAATGATTGCCCGAATTTTGGTAAACGTACCAAGTTTTCAGTTTATGATTAGGGCTATGCAATCTTGTACGCAGTTATGTTGGTCTACCTTGAGGCTCATTGCCACCCAACCTATATGATGTTATAGTTGGTTACAGGGTAAGAATCTGAAGAGTTTCGTATTTAGGCATTTGGGTGTGCATTCCATGTGCCAAGTTGTGCCTCCGCAACGTACCAATATGGGTCCTCAAAGAAGGATGGGAATCTTTGTCGATTATAATTCTCCTTCACAATAGCTCTCACAGTGTCCTTGCGCGCTATCTCTTTACCGCTCTTTTGTGGGTTGTCACTTTAATGAGACAGTCTTCCTACCGTTAGGGGGAGATAAGAACGTCAATGTTCCTGTAGAACGGCGCGAATTTGCATGGACGTTGCCCACTATGTCTCATCTCGATCCCCATACTACACAAGTGTGATAAACAAGTGCAATGAATTCTAGCTTTTTCAGAATGTTGCTCTAGATGCATTCCTCTAATCTAGCTAAAGTGACGAGATCATATACATGCTGCAAGCATGCCTGCAAGGATAGACGTACTTAACGAACGTCGAGTCAACATCCTTGAAGGGTGTGCCGCATTATGAAATGTGGTTAGTATTTTCTCCATGGGGATATAGATACAGAGATTTATATGTATGTTCCCGAAGAATTACATGGACTGGTTCAAATAGCTCCCAAACCATGGAACACCCTCTTAACCGTTTTGAGGCGTTCACTTATGGATTGAAAAATCCGACGGATGTGGTATACCCGTCTAAGTGATATTTGATCAGTCAGGGATATGAATTATGCCCTTGCATGTTAAACTATGAAGTCTTATTCCAAATTGCTAGAGTTACAGTTTATGTCGTTGACATGCACCTCACTAAGACTCTAGAAGAGCTTGAGAAAACTGCCTTGCACCTGAAGATGGAATTTGAGATGAAAGATCTTGGAAAAACTCGTTTATGCCTTGACATGGAGCTGAAGCATTGTTTTGATGGTATTTTGGTCTACCAGTCGAACTACGCCCCGAATGTCTCTTTTGAGTATACCTTTGATCGTCCATACGTTATATGCAAATGAGACCCCTGAAGAGGTTATGGAATCAAAAATTTCATATCTAAGTTCAACTTTGCACTTCGCTGTACTTAGCTCATTGTATTTAGACAAGATATCTCATTCGTTGTTGATCTTGGTAAAGATGCAGCATCGCTCATGCACGCATCTACTGAATTGGTATTAAAGACGTACCCTGAAGATACTACGAGGGCAAATCCCAACGCATCTCGAGCGGATCCAACCCCCCTGATCCTCGAAATGATGTTTGCCTTGTTTGTTATGCTGACCCAGGTTACTTACCAAACCAGCACAAGGCAAAATCCCATAATGGTTATGTCTATACCATTAGTGATATCTTCGAATCGTTCCAAGACTTACCTCACTTCACTACGCCACAAGTGAGACGTATAGTTTTGACTTAATGCAACTTCTCACTTTTCTCCTTAGTCTATGGGTTTTATCCTATCCTGGGTTTTACCATAGCGAGGTTCTGTGATTTTTACTTTTTATGCATTCTTCTGTTGATTTGAGACTCTCATTTGCTCATTGTGCCGACGACTTCATCTACTGTACTTACTTCATCACTGAAGACTTGATGCGCCATTTACTTGAATATTTACACACTCAAGGGGGAGTGTTGCAGTCCTATTAGATTATGAATGTGATTGTGTAAATCCTAGTATATCTTGAAATATCTCTTATATTCCTATTAAGAGTTGATTACCTATTAAATGTTGTAATCCTAAAAGGGTAAGGAATTAACCTTCCCTACTACTATAAATAAAGGCTCAGTGGGGTAGAATAGGACACACCCAAAATTACACATCTCTCTCTTCTCTCTACTGTTGCCGCACATGTCTCTCTCTCAATGGCCTTCATAATCGTTCAGTAAATTATGCCTACAATAGTATCTAGATTATGATTCCTAACAATTTAAATCAATTCTTTTACCAAAGCAATCAAATATGCACATAAAGATTAAACACAATAGTGTGAGATGTATTAAATTTAAAAATATAAAAATACAACATAAAGAATGTAGGCAAATAAAAGTAATTGGCAATAAGGGTTTTGAAAACAATGTTTGAACGATTAGGACATTGGTTTTCATCTTTAATTTTTTTTTGCTTACGCAATCGATACACATGATGATACAAGACAATTTAGATGCTTAACTTTTGTCAACCTAAAGGCATGATATCTACTCTTTAAGTTGTTGATTTGCCTCAACACGAATTAGGCATGGGTGCCCACTCTAACTCTTTTCATTCTCGAAGTATTTAGCATGGTATCTGCTACGTTGCACTCTGAGAAAGCATAAAACAATGGAAATCGACAAACACACAAATCCTAGACCATGGTATCTATTTCGGTTATTCGTGACAATTAATTCCAAGAACCATAACAATTTCTCTTGTTACACGACATAGGTAAAAGACTTGATCATCCAAATTTACCTCTGTAACGAACTCAATTACAAAGCTATTCTATGGTGATAAATCATAAAATAACTCAATAAGATTGGAGTTAAAATAGGAATTAACCATTAAAGCATCAATAAATTTTCTTGTAACAAAAGTATATCGAAAACCATACATGGAATTTAGTTATGCATAATGTAAATGGGTAACAAAGCCATACAAAACTGAAAATAAAAAGGAGAAGAAGAAACTCCTCAATAACGAATTGCAGAGCGATGCTCAGGTTCTTCCTCATTCTCCCTTTTGCCGTGGGTTATTCCTTATCTGTTTTGGTGGCTGCTATTCCCGAACCGTAAAATTCTATGGAAAATAGACATCCATAACTTTCCAGAAATATATGGTACATCTCCTGGTTCTTCCCGAGTCAATATAGTTTAATCAACGAACTCAACTGATCTGCAGAGGCTTGCAAACTGTTTTTAGTCTCAATACTTTCTTTCTAGCTTCTTTTCCACTCTTTACTTGTTACACCTTGCAAAATATAAATAGAATGTAAAACCTATATACAAGGAGAATTAATATGTATATAATAGAAACTTTACGAGCATAACACACAGTTGGAAATAAAATGCTTAGAGCTTCTAGTGAGCCATGAGAAGTTGTGTGTATTGAAAGTAGGGTTAGGGTTTACGGTATGGCTAGGGGTTACGGTATGGCTGTCTCGGGTATGGCTGAGTTGGTGACTTGGTTGGTGATATTTTCTGTCAGTTTTCTCCTAGTTTGATCTTCTAGAGTTGTTGTATCTTGGTGCCCATGCTTATATCTTAGTTCCCATACCGTTAGGGTATGGTGGTAGCCTTTCACTTCCTTTCTTTTGCTCCTTGTATTATGGATCTGCTGTAGAGTAGTTGATTCCATACTCTTTGCTCCATATATATCTTGTATCTCTTTGTGATTGTTCTCATGAAATATAATACAATCAAACACTCAAATTACAACATGGTATCAGAGCAGGAATAACCTGTCTCTGTAAAACCTTGTTGCTATTTCTTCATGGCAGACGACAATCCTATTCTCGAGTCCGAGGCTGATAGCTCACTGGGAGCCAGTCATCACATTCAACCAGAGATCGATGTAAATCCAAATCAAAGGTTGAGTTCAGTTCTTCTAAATGAATTCAACTACTTACCATGGTCAAGAGCAGTATCGCTTGCCCTAGGAGGAAGATCAAAGCTAGGGTTCATAAATGGAAGCATTGAAGCCCCTGATGATTCCACTTCCACGTATGAAACTTGGCTCAGCAAGGATCAGCTGGTCATGTCGTGGCTCCTCAATTCCATGGAAAGGAAGATAGCTGAGATATTCAGCTACTCTGAATCCTCATTCCAGCTATGGGAGTTTGTGAAAGAAATGTATGGAAATCAAAATAATGCAGCTCGTGTGTTTCAACTGAAAAAAAGGATATTACAAGCATACAACAAGATGGGAAACCGTTCGTGCAGCTTC
Source organism: Cotoneaster glaucophyllus (assembly GCA_036320875.1). Lineage (NCBI taxonomy): Eukaryota > Viridiplantae > Streptophyta > Magnoliopsida > Rosales > Rosaceae > Cotoneaster > Cotoneaster glaucophyllus. The sequence continues at coordinate 15,649,559 of CM070070.1, read as the reverse complement.
TTGGGAGTTTACTAAAGATGTGGAATGAGTTGGAAGTGTATCGTCCTCACTCAACAAACTCAAACATTCTTCTAAAAAGAGCTGAAGAATACCAAATCTTCCAACTCTTGTCTAGTCTGGGATCTGAATATGAGGATTTACGCAGTCATATACTCATGAATCCAGAACTTCCTATATTTGTCAGTGTGTGCGCAACCATACAAAGGGAAGAAGTGAGTAAAAGGGTTATGAACTCTAGTACTTCGACCTCTGCGTCTGATGCTAGAGCTTATTTTTCCAACGATAAGAAGCACCTCTCTAGTGACAAGAAGTATAAGGGCAGAAATCCTCACCTCAAATGCAAGCATTGTGATGCCACTGGACACGTGAAAGATCATTGCTGGATTCTTCATCCAGAACTCAAACCAGACTTCATGAAGAGTGAGAGGTTTAGTCAGAAGAAATCTCAGTATCCGAGTTACAAAGCAAACCATTCATCAGTTGTGTCCACTAGAGGCTCAGAGGAACTTCAGAACTTCACCACCAATCCCACCACTCTCATAAATGAGTTCGCTGTGTATCTTTAAATGAAGAAGGAAGTCTCTGGAAGTGATGAAGTTAACACCTCAGGAAATGGCAACTCAACTGCCTTGCTGGGGAAGTTTGTTGGTTTTTTGGCCGACTCAAAAAAACTCTCTCAAAACAACATGCAAGGTATTTTAACTGCCTTCAATACTGCCTTAAATATAAGTCAATTACATGAGTTGTGGATTATAGATTCTGGTGCCACATATCACATGACAAATCAATCTCATAAGCTTCATGATTTTAAAAAACTTTCTACACCTTCACTTGTTTCGGTTGCCAATGGTGAGGGAGCTAAAGTACTAGGAATGGGAAAAATTCATCTCGTGTTTGACAATATAGAGTCTAAGGCCTTGTATGTTCCATCTTTTCCTTTTCAACTCTTTTCAGTTGGAAGAATCACCCATGCCCTAAATTGTTCAGTTATTTTCTCTCCTTACACTGTCATTTTTCAGGACCAAATTACCAAGAAGAACATTGGTGAAGGTTTATTTTTAGATGGTCTCTATTACCTATCCAAGGAGATGTCTCCTCTCAAAGGATTTCAGGTCAAAACTAATCTAAGTCAAGAACAAAACCTGTGGCATCAAAGATTAGCTCATCCTTCCGAGCACATTTTGTCAAGCTTGTTCCCAAGTCTGTGTAAAGAAGTAATCCAGTGTGATACTTGTCATTTTTGTAAAGCTACTAGGTTACAGTTCAGTTCTTCCTTAGATAAAACCAAACAAGCTTTTGAAATTGTTCATTCAGATGTATGGGGGCCATTTTTTGAATCTTTTGATGGGTATAAGTATTTTGTAACTTTCATAGATGATTTCTCGAGAGTTACATGGTTATACCTTTTGAAATCTAAGAGTGAAGTTGTTGAAGCTTTCATAGACTTTCATAATCTTGTGAAAAATCATTTCGATTCCAAAATTCAAACCCTAAGATCTGATAATGGCTTGGAATATATGTCACACATCATGAAAAAATATTTAAGCAGTAATGGGGTTCTACATCAAACCAGTTGTGTTGGTACTCCATAGCAAAATGGAAAAGCCGAGAGAAAAAATCGTGACCTACTTGAAAAAACTAGGGCTCTAATGTTGCACATGAATGTACCAAAAAGATTTTGGTCTCAAGGGGTCATGACCGCTGCATATATTGTAAACAGATTACCAAGTCGAGTTTTGGAGTTTAAATCTCCAATGGAAGTTCTAAAGGAAGTGATATAAATCTATCACACCTTAGAATTTTTGGATGTACCTGCTATGTTCATGTTCAATCTCAGCATAGGGATAAGCTGGATCCCAGGGCTAAAAAATGCATGTTTCTTGGTTACTCTTCAACTCAAAAAGGTTATAAGTGCTATAGTCCTGAGTTAAAGAAAATTATAGTATCAAGGGATGTTCGATTTGATGAAACCCATTTTTTAATAAGCTGTCTACTGATGAGCTACAAGGGGAGTCTTGTTTTGAATTGTTTCCCTTACCAAGAGCTGAGGAATCCTCACTCGAGATACTACCTCTTAATGTCTCTTCCTCATCTGATGAAAATCAAGCTAATCACCACACTTCTGGCCAACATATGCATCATGAAGGAACTCTTCATGAAGAGACAGACATTTCAACAGAAGAAACTCAACAGGTTCAAGGTAGAAGGAATCCAGTACGAGTAAGGCAGCCTCCTACTAGACTTCAAGATTATGTTACTTATTCTGCTAGACATCCAATGGAAAGTTTCATGTTCTATCAGCAGCTATCAAAGCCGTATGCAGCTTACTTGAACACCATCACCAACCAATGTGAGCCTCAAAGTTTTCAAGAAGCAAGTTGCCAAGAAGTGTGGAGAAATACAATGCAGGAAGAGCTTCATGCTTTCAATACCCACAACACTTGGAGTGTGGTTAAACTTCCACCAGGAAAAAAGGCAGTTGGTAGCAAATGGATTTACAAGATCAAATTTCACTTGGATGGATCAATTGAAAGGCATAAAGCTCGGTTGGTGGCTAGAGGATTCACTCAAACCTATGTCGTGGACTACAAGGAAACATTCGCTCCAGTTGCTAAGATGAATACTGTAAGGGTGTTATTGTCTGTGGCTGTGAACAAAGGATGGTCTCTATACCAAATGGATGTAAAAAATGCATTCTTACATGGTGATCTTGAAGAGGAGGTCTACATGAAGTTACCACCAGGACATCCTCAACATCATGAACCTGGTATGGTGTGTAGATTGCATAAATCAATCTATGGATTGAAACAATCCCCAAGAGCCTGGTTTGCCAAGCTAAGTTTTGTCCTTGAAGAAGCTGGTTTTCAAAGAAGTCATGCAGATTCTTCGATGTTTGTTCGAATAGGAATGGTTGGAAAACTTGTTGTGTTGATCTATGTTGATGATCTAATCATCACTGGGGACAATACAGACGAAATCTCACGTCTCAAGACCTGCCTCCAGCAGAAGTTCTCCATCAAAGATCTAGGAAGGTTGAAATACTTTCTGGGAATAGAAATGGCCTCATCAAGTAAAGGGTTATTTCTTAACCAAATGAAGTATATCCTTGATCTCCTGGCTGAGGCAAACATGAAGGATGCTAAACCAGTTCAAACTCCCCTCGACAGCAAGCTTAAACTTAGCTTAGACGGCAAATCTCTGCCGAATATTGGTTACTATCAAAGGATAGTAGGTAAGTTAATCTATTTAACTATCACAAGACCAGACATCACATTTGCAGTAAGTCTAGCTAGCCAATTCATGCATGCACCTACAACTGATCATCTCCATCTTGTTAAGAGAATTCTTCGTTATCTCAAGGGATCAATTGGAAGAGGTATTCTCATGAAAAAGAATGATCACACTCAAGTTATTGGTTACTGTGATGCTGATTGGGCAATGAACCAAATTGACAGGAAATCTACCACAGGCTATTGCACCTTTGTGGGAGGAAATCTGGTAACATGGAAGAGTAAAAAACAAAGTGTCATTGCGAGATCTAGTGCAGAAGCTGAATATAGATCAATGGCATCCACATCATGCGAGTTAATATGGCTTAAGGGTCTTCTCAGTGATTTAGGGTTTCAAACACGAGAACCTATGTTCATGTACTGTGATACTCAAGCTGCAATGCATATAGCATCCAATCCCGTGTTCCATGAACGCACAAAACACATTGAAGTGGACTGCCATTATGTTCGTGCTCAGGTGCAATCTCAAGTGATTCAAACTCACTACGTCAGAAGTATGGATCAGTTAGCTGATGTTTTTACTAAACCCTTACCTACAAATCAGTTTCAACGTCTTCTGTTCAAGCTTGGTTCCATCAACCTCCTGGATCCAGCTTGAGGGGGAGTATTGAAAGTAGGGTTAGGGTTTACGGTATGGCTAGGGGTTACGGTATGGCTGTCTCTATTGGAAGTATGCCCACAAAGCCACTCATTTGATGTAATAGCTTTTGGAATACTTATTGTGTTAAACTATTATATTATTTAATGAAGGGTAAAGCTTATTGTTAATCATTATTTATTGGATTATATGTTTAAGCAATAAGGGAATTCAAGGAATGTATTTAGTCTAAGAGAGAAGTGATCTAAAAAAGTTAGATTAACTAGACCTTTCTCTTATGTTCATTCCTAAAACGTTCCTAGCCATAGGATTGCCAATTGGGCATTGACAATCCGCTAAGGTTAGTATGTGTTATGTTAACTCAAGCGTGAGTATGACTAGTCTCAAGTCATTTAGTGTTGGACACTGAGACAAACACATAGGTGCTCGAAAGATAATCGAGTACACTGAACAACGATCAAAAGAGAGTTCGAACATACACGTCATGTAAGAACTCGTAAGTTGCAATATGCAAAGTAGTCCTTTGACCTAAGGCATCATAGATGTCTAATGGTTAGGTCCTTCTTTGATCATGTCAAAGGCATTCCATCGAGAGTGTCCACGACATTGTTGGGGTCAAGCTATCTAGTCATGTAGGCATATGAATGCACAACAAGGGATCTCTAACCTTCCATGGTGGAAGGAGAATACTCTAAGATATGATTCAGGAGTCTTTGGCCAAAGCATACGAATATGACTTAGGAAGTATGTTTCAAGTCATATTCAAATGAATCATATAGAGAAGTATCACATTGGATAGTAGACATGAAATAAACTATCACTTAAACAATGTGATCAAGAGTATTGTATTAGAGAAGGACCGTATTGCATTGTAATTGTAACTGGATAGGTTCTCCAACCACTTCTACTTAGCTTGGGTAGCCATGACATACTGCTAGGTGTCACTCATGGTTTGTGGAAGCCCTGAGGATTAGCTAACACTAATCTTCATCAAAGGGAGAATTGAAATGTAGTTTCAATTCGCAATCGATCGTTAAGAGTAACAATCGCCCATTGCCTCGCTAATTGGAACCTAATGGATCGTACACCGAGTAAGGATGAAAGTGAAGAAATATAAATGAGATGGATAAGCAATTAAATAGTTTAATTGAGAATGGTCAAGATTAATTAATTAGTTAATTAATCTTACGAAAGGTTCGTATTGGGCTTTTAAGTTAGTTTTGGGTTTCGGGGCCCAAAGGGGTTTTTGGTCCACAAGGCCCATTGAGTTTAGGTTGTGTGACAACTAAAACTAAATGGAAATTAACCCAAAAACAAAGTCAAAACCGGCCTAGGGTGAGTGGTGCCCAACTTGGGTTAATTGCAAGTGTGCCACTCACATGTGAGGTGGTATAAAGGCAACTTTATAGCAATAACCTCATTAGGGTTTTCTTGAAGGAAAGAAGAGAAACATTTTCTCTCCTTTTCTCACATAGAGGCCGGCCACTTAGGGAGAGTTTCACTAGCATCAAAATCTCTCTAAGTCATCCATCTTCTCTTCACACTACATCCTTGGTGTGGAGACTTAGAGACACTAAATCTTTGGTGTTCTTGGAGATCCTTTCCTTACATCTACAAGGAGCAAGAGGAGCATTCAAAAGGAAGAAAATCACAAGGAAGATTCAAGGAGCTAGGAGGTGACTTGAAGGCCCTCCACTTGGGTGAATCCCTTGTGTAAACAAGGATGAGCTTCAAGGGTAATGAATCTCAAAACCTTCCTTCTCTTTAATGTTGTTAAAGAGTCTTATGGTTCACCATTCACTAGGCTTTGAAAGTCATGGGTTTTAGAATTGTTTTTTAATGCATGCCTACTTTAAAGTGTTATTAGTTTGCATATGTGTTCAAATGTTCTCACATGTTCTTATTTAGGACAAAAATTTTCCTTCAGTCTCGGGTATGGCTGAGTTGGTGACTTGGTTGGTGATATTTTCTGGCAGTTTTCTCCTAGTTTGATCTTCTAGAGTTGTTGTATCTTGGTGCCCATGCTTATATCTTAGTTCCCATACCGTTAGGGTATGGTGGTAGCCTTTCACTTCCTTTCTTTTGCTCCTTGTATTATGGATCTGCTGTAGAGTAGTTGATTCCATACTCTTTGCTCCATATATATCTTGTATCTCTTTGTGATTGTTCTCATGAAATATAATACAATCAAACACTCAAATTACAACAGTGTGCTCAAATCGAATAGTATAACCAATAGTATCTATCATAGAGGTATACATGTGAAGCAATATAAGATCTACTATATTACTTTATTAACCAAGAAAACTGTAATATGAATATTAGTAGAAACATAAGATGTAGACTCAGAGAGAGAGAGAGAGAGAGAGCATACTCTTTATGGATTAATATCAGCTGCGGCAAATATACATATCAAGTATTCCAATGGAATTCAAATTCCCTGAACTCCAAGGTCCCCTAAGCCAAGGATACGGCTGCCATATGTGAGGAGGATCATGTCTACCTAAAATATAGAGTGAAAAATGAAGACCAACTACAAACTAAAAGGACCTAGAAACATAGGAAATCTTCAAAATCAAGAAACCGAAAGGACTTAGAAACATAGGAAATCTTCAAACTCAAGGATAATCTCACCAAAACTCAAGAAAAAAAATTATAGAACGAAAATGAGGTCAGCAATGCTTCATAGCACATAATGTTAGGCGGTCAAGCATCAACACGTGCAAAAAATGAGAGTGGCAGGGATGAGAATTCTTCGTTGGATGTGTGGGCACATGAGAAATAACACGATTAAAAATGAGGATATCTAAGGTAAGTAGTAAGAGTGACCACAATTGAAGATAAGTTAGAAAAAATTGATTAAGGTGGTTTGGAACGAAACCTACAGACTTTTCAGTTAGAAAATGCAATTATGAGAAAAGCTCAGGGAAAATGAGCAGAGGAGGACTTAGGAAGACGTGGATAGAGGCTTCAAGAAAAAACAGAGTTCTTGGAGCTAACTGATAGGATTTTTCCCACTTACGAAAAGATAGTCAAAATCACGTAAAATACTTGCAAGAATACAAGGATATTGTAGTATAGATGCTCATGCAAGGTCGTTCTCCTCAAGGACTATTTGAATAATTTTTGTAGAAACAATTCCTAATTAACCACTTAGAACTGAAAATTGAGAAAAGAGATTTTGGAATTGGATGATATTAAAAACGAATTTTAATTAAAAACTAATATGATAAAAGAAAAGAGTTTTAAATACCAATTTATAAAAGCACTAGGGTTCCACCGTCACCTAGCAATCCTATGAATTTCTACCGATTACTTATGATCTACACATGCCACTTTGAAGGTTAGGTTTTCCTACTATATATTGTCCTCGTGATATTCAAGCAAGAACGTATATCTAACATGCAATCCGTCTGTGATATTCAGATCAAATATAAACATGCAAGACTCATTAAGCTTTATGAAAACCTTTTGAAAAACCATGCAACCCTAAGAGCGTGATATTCGCCTTAGGTGAAATTACAATTATCAATCACAAGAAGCAATACTCAATCCTCCGGTCATATTCCGACCGAATTGCATCCAATTACTTGTCTAAGCATCCTAATGATGGCCAGTCATCATGACAATTAGATAGTTTAAAACAGTGAAACAATTCAAAGGAGGCATGCAATCAATCATAAGCAATTAAATAAAAATCACATATTCATGCTAAGGCTCAAGGCTTCGCCCGAGCAAAAAGAAATTAGCTACGCATATTCATAATTAAAATCATAGAAAATATTATTATAAAGAAAATGATTGAAAACACCTTAAAGTAGAAAATCTCCAAGAACCCTAGCAAAGTTCCTTGTCTCCAAAGTTGAATGAAAAATAATACCCTAAAACTAAGCACGGCAAAGCAATATATATTTGCTAAGCCTGCCGCAAAAACCCTAAAACGCTAGGTCTCTTATTCCAACTAGTAAACTAATTAAATAATAATAAAATATCTTAGAAAATAAAATCCTAATTAAACTAGGAAAATCTGCATAGAAACTGTACAACCACGTTTTAGCCTCAGATATCCTCCAAATCCGGCCCATAATAGCTTGTTTTGAAGATTAGGAGATTAGGACATTCTGAACACATCTTCAGAAGGCCACGAACCTATCCGATGTCATCTTGGGCTCCAAAACGCAATTCAAGCCCAAAACGTCACTATTTCAGCACTGCACATCGCTCCTTTATTCTATCGCCAGAAAATCACCGCTAGGTAGAAAAATCTGATATTTTGATACAATCAAGCCAAGTGACTCACGAATGTCCTCCAACTGGAATTACTCCAAAATTTGTCCATTTGCTTATGTTTTGCTCCAGAGGAAGTCGAAAGTCCTATATTGAAAATACAATTCAAAGTATCAAAATTCTTCAAAAATATTAACCAAAATACACTAAGAATAGGGTTAAATATATTATATAAAATCTACTCATCACTAACCCAGGACTTGGTGCAAAACCGAGCAGTGGTAATGGGTGAGGTTTTGTTGTGCTGTATGAGTGGAGTGAGACTAAATGAAAATTCTGAAATTCAATCATATTGCAATGTGAGATGGAAAATGTTACACGACTGATTGAATATATATTCCAAGTAGAAAAAAAAGGAAAAACAGAAAGAAAAAAACATTAATGTTGCACAACTGATGGAACATATATTCCAAGTAGGAAAAAAAACATTATACAGAAGGTACTTTGTTACAAATAGAGAATGTTCCAAGTGTACTTGTAAAAAGTTCAAGATGCTACCCAAATAAAGTACATACATTGGCAACATTTGCATTATAATAATATCATCTACAATCAAAAATCAGTCACTTCATTCTGAGAAAAGAAGAAGCCAGAAGGGCCATAATTGGGCAGCAATGCTAACTTCACAACCCTTGCTGCACCTTCTTCGACAGGCAAGACGCCGCAATTGAAGTTTATATCTGTTTTGACAAATCCGGGGCAAACACAATTGATACGAAAATCAGGGTACTTCTTGGCTAGAACACGTGTACATGCATTCATTGCTGCCTTCGAGAGTATATAGCTAGACACAAGAGAAGGCCAGCCTTTGCTCTCAAGTGAACCCTCCTCGAAGTCTTCTAGAAACAGAGTCAGCACCTCGTCTATTCGCTCTTCTGTTAGGTTCTCGACATCACTGAAAACTCATTTAACCCTGTCACTAGGTATTTTGTTTAACTTGCCTATGGAGGATGAAACGTTAACAATTCTTGGTGATTCGGATAACTGGAGGAGTGGAATAAGCGGTTCAGTTGTTCGTTTAGCACCGTAATAGTTTATTTGCACGCATTCTTTTGCTAACTCATAATTTTCAGTCATCACTTTATTCCAATCAATTCTTTCATCCTGCATCACACACGCCCCAAACAAGAAAAGTTGTTATTTACAGTTGCACATGCACATCAGTCATCTATCACAGTGAAAATATCGTCCAGAATAATATTACACATAATCATTTAATTTGCTAGTAAAATGGCTAGTATGTTATCCGGTCCATTTCTAGCCACAAAAGGTGGCCATGTGAGAAGAACTATGTCAAACACTTACCCAACCAGAAGCTGCTGCAGCTTTAAAAGCATCAGCATCCACAATGGATCCACCAACCCCCGCATTGTTCACCTGTGCAGAGCACAAATCTTTCAATATTTATTTTACTTCAGCAACTCAAACTATTGAAAAGTAAGAAATTCTAGAAAATGGAAATAAAAAGGTCAGTTTGGGTAGATCCTTAGATATTCTTATAACTAATTGAAAATCCAATGCCATTTATAGAGCCAGCTTTGAGGCCGAAGTATGCTACACTGCAAAACCCTAAAGTTCAGTGACTAATCTAATTAATGAGTTAGAGAAACTTTATTTGATTCAAGCGTGATGAATTTAAGTTTGTTTGAAATGTACATTTCTTAGATAGATGAATGAAAGTACACGGCAGGATATATAGGGAAGGAGAGAAAGGGAACCAGTTACAAGCAACCTTTCCCTAAACAACTCTAACAATTAGGTAAACCCTAAAGGTATCAACATCCTTAAATCAAGGGATTTCATCAAACAACTAAAAACCATATCAACAAGCCAACTAATCATTAATTTGAGGGAGCCATTACGGGGACCATATCTATGACAACTAGTTACATCAGTTACTCCATAGAGTCTCATGCATATCTTCCCATAAGCTGGATCGGGGGGATTGATCGAGCCAAGCTTGCCCAAAAGTTGATGAAACTGAGCAGATGGCAGAACTTTAGTGAATAGGTCAGCCAATTGATCATAACTGCGAGTGAACACAGTGTGAATGACCTGAGATTGATCATGAGATCGAACAAAATGACAATCCACCTTTATATGCTTCGTTCTTTCATAGAAGACAAGATTAACAGCAATGTGCATGGCTGTCTGATTGTCACACATGAGAGGCATAGAGTTGGAACAATGAAACCCTAGATCAGATAGAAGTCCTTTGAGCCAAATAAGCTCACATGCAGTGGCTACCATTGCACGATACTCAGCTTTTGCACTTGATCGAGCAATGACTTGTTGCTTCTTACTTTTCCAAGTTACAATATTGCCTCCTACAAACGTGCAATAACCTGTAGTGGACCTTCTATCAATGGCATTACCTGCCCAATCAGCATCAGTGTAACCACTTATGCTTGTAGATTGGTTATTTTGCATGAGAATTCCTCTCCCAATGGACCCTTTTAAGATAACGAAGAATCCATTTAACAACGTTGAGATGATCAACGGTGGGAGAATGCATAAACTGACTACCTATCCCCACTGCGTAGGTGATATCAGGACGAGTGATAGTGAGGTAAATTAGCTTACGAACCAGTCTTTGATAATAACTCACATTATGAAGAGCTTCCCCATCCATGGTAAGCTTGAGTTTTCTATCAATTGGAGAGGATGCAGGTTTGCAATCAAGTAGATTTGTCTCCTTGAGAAGATCAGCTACATATTTTCTTTGATTTAGGAACAATCATTTGGAAAAAGCAGCCATTTCTATGACAAGAAAGTACTTCAGCCTCCCAAGGTCTTTGATGGCAAAGGTCTTGTGTAGAGATTGCTTTAAGGTTGCGATCTCAATTGCATTATCACCTGTCATTAAAGATCATCTACATAGATAAGAATCATCAACCTTCCTCTCGTGCCAGTTCGAACAAATAGAGAAGAATCTGCATTACTTCTAAGAAAACCAGCCCTTTCCAAAACTGAGCTAAGCTTGGCATACCAAGCTCTTGGAGATTGCTTTAGACCGTAAATAGCCTTGTGAAGCTTGCATACCATACCATTTTGAGCTTGACCATAACCTGGTGGTGGTTACATGTACACTTCCTCTTGCAATTCTCCATGGAGAAATGCATTTTTTACATCCATTTGATAAAATGACCATCCATGATTAACTTCCATAGATAAAAGAACTCTAACAGTGTTCATCTTGGCTATTGGAGCAAAGGTTTCCTTGTAATCCACTCCAAATGTTTGAGTGAATCCACGGACAACCAGTCTGGCTTTGTGCCTTTCGATTGAGCCATCAGCCTTGAATTTCACTTTGAATATCCACCTGCTGCCAACAGCTTTCTTGCTAGGCGGTAAATGAACAAGACTCCAGGTTTTGTTGTCATTCAAGGCTTGTAAATCCTCTGACATTGCCTTCCTCCACTAAGAGGATTTATTAGCTTCCTGAAAAGTTCTAGGTTCAACATTATTGGCAACTTCAATGAGAAACACAGTGTGGGAATTTGAAAAACAGTCGTAATTCAAAGTCTTAGTGAGGGGATGCCTTGAGGCATAAGTAACATAATCCACCAATTTGATTGGTGGCTTTCTTGTTCGAACGGGATATCTCCTAGCCTCTTGAGGTGTGGTTGACTGTGAAGGGTTTGAGCGTGCTTGCACTTCACTTGCATTCTCACTAATGGATGAAGAGTGTAATTGGCCCGCACTTGGAATCAAGTCAGCTTGAACTTCTTCAACCTTTTGACAATCAGAAAGGTGATCATCTTCTAGTGTATCATGATCAGTCCCTCTTGGTAAGGGAAACAAATCACTAAAGGTCTCACTTTCATCATCATGAGTCCCTTTTCTTTTATAGTAGGGTACCATTTCATCAAAACGAATATCCCTAGACATAATACACTTCTTCGTGATAGGATCAACTCATTTGTAGCCCTTCTAAGTTGGTCAGTATCCAACAAAGATACATTTCACTACTCTTGCTTCCAACTTGTCACGATTAAGTGCTTGCACATGAACAAAGCAGCTGCAACCAAAGGTTTTAAAATGTGCCAAGTTGACTGCCTTATTGTGTAGTGTTTCATGTGGAGCTTTGAACCCAAAAACTCTACTTGGAAGTCTATTGATTATATAGGTAGCAGTGAGAACAGCATAAGACCAATATCTGTTGGGAACATTCATATGCAACATTAATGCTCGAGTTTTTTCAAGTAGGTCTCTACTTTTTTTTCTTTCTAATACGCCGTTCTGTTGAGGTGTTCCTACACAACTGGTTTGGTGGATGATCCCTTGCGAACTCAAGTATTGAACCATGTTATTGGATAGAAACTTGGTGCCATTGTTTGACCCAAGTACCTTAATGGTTGAGTTATGTTGAGTTTGTACAAGGTTATGGAAATCTTTGAATATGAAGAAAACCTCACTTTCTGATTTCACAAGGTATAGGAAGGTGGTACGAGTGAAATCATTAACAAATAAAACAAATTTGCAAACCAAGGCTGAACACAAACGCTGATTTATGTTAACCTCAATGTCTAAGAAATTTGAAGGAGACGTATGCAAGTTGTCACCCTCAATATTAACTGAATCTTCCTCAGCCATAGCTTACGGTTAAAGGAAGGATGCAGCGGAAAGAAAAATGGCCAGAGGCAGGTTTTAAAACCTGCTCTGATACCATGATGAATTTAAGTTTGTTTGAAATGTATATTTCATAGATAGATGAATGAAAGTACACGGCATGATATATAGGGAAAGAGAGAAAGGGAACCGGTTACAAGCACCCTTTCCCTAAACAACTCTAACAACTAGGTAAACCCTAAAGCTATCAACATCCTTAAATCAAGGGATTTCATCAAACAACTAAAATCCATATCAACAAGCCAACTAATCCTTAATTTGAGGGAGCCATTACGGGGACCATATCTATGACAACTATGTTCATCAGTCACTCCATAGAGTTTCATGCATATCTTCCCATCACTTCCATATTGTCCAATAATTATACTTCAACAGAGCGATATTCTAATTATTCTAATATAAAAACTTCAAAAGTAGCTAAGAGCTGGAAGATTTTTTCTACCTCAGTTCTTTTCAGCAACACAGCAACAATTGTGTATAGACGATAAACTCCAGTTCATTCCACATGTTCTTCATGCTACCTAAGAGTTGAACAAAAGGCTTACCTTCTTGTTGAAGACAGGCAAGATCCATTTTTAGTTGGAACACTCAAGCAATATTGTTTTTACTACCATACATTTCTTTGACTACCTGCCATAGAAGATAAGAGGACTCTGAGAAGGATTTTAGCAATTTTTTGATCCACAAAATTGAGAATCCATGACATAAGCAACTGGTTTTAGCACAGCCAAGCTTCATAGTTGGGATAAGAGACATCAAGAGCTTCGATACTTCCATTGATGTAGCCAAGTTTTGAATGCCCATCGAGAGCAAGAGTAATCGCTCTTGACCAAGGTAAATAGTTGAATTCATTTAAGTTTGGAGGTGAAAAAACTGAGGAGCTTTCTCCCTCTAGACCTAAAACATTTTCTTCTGCCATTTTAGCAAGAAGGTATTTGAAACCCTAGCAGGATAACGAAGCAACCCAGACAACAAAAATGTAGAAGCGGGCCGATTATGGTTCATGCTCTGATACCATAATGATTTTCGCTGTATAAAGAACAAGAGGCCATGTTACAATATAAAGGCAAAGTTGAAGACACAAAAGTCTACCCTTCTTTAAACTCCTTGAAAAAATGAGGAGATATGAAAAGGCATGGAGAATAAACTCCTTGACTAAAGCAACCAACCACTCTACACTGCACCTTTCCCTACTACTTAGCCTTAATTGCCTTAGTTGATTTTTATCTTCCAATAGATGCCAACTGCTTGACAATCCCAATCATATTCCTCTGTTTCCCCTGTCACAACTGCATACCTGAAATATTTGCACGCAAAACAAACACCAAATCCAAAACAAATTAAAAACAAAAATAAGAAACAAAAACAAGAGTAAGAAAAAAATTGGCCACCTCTTTGTTGCTTCTGCCATTAGTGATAATTCAATATCGATCGGTAGATATTTCTATAAGAATGTTTGAATAACAGTTTGAGGGTTTATTTCAGGTGTTTGACTTCTTTTTTTTAACAAACAGTATTATCTACACTGAGGGGGTTAGGGGAGTGGGCTAAGCCTCACAATAAGCAAGCAATAAGTGCGGAGAAATACCACTAGACCTTAGTACTAAGTGGCTAGTGTTTGACTTTTCACTACTGTATTTTTTAGATAAAAATTAAAAGAAAATTTTCTACAAGTAACCGCGAATAATTCGAGGTGCCGCCAAATTTTTGTGGGGTAATCAACCACTAGCTACCAAAGGCAAAGTTGGAATTTTAGTGTGACTATTTCCTATGGGGTAGTACTATTCAGGCACTAATTTTTTCTTTTCACACACTTATTTCAATTTTTGGTTGTCAGATCGAATGAATTGAAGAGCAGAATGGTCAAAAATTAATAGTGATGTGTGGGAGGTACAAATAAATGTGTGAATAGTACTTTCCTTTAATAATATATACCCTCATTGTCATACCATCTTTCGTTATTTGGGAGTCTCACGTCAAACGTTACCCTATGTTTTAATAAAAGTTTCATACAAATGAGGCTAAATTTAGTAGAAATGTATTACAAAAATTAGATCGACAGTCTTGATAATTGTGCTATGAAAATAGAAACCTAAATATTAAGCTACTAATTACACATTTTAAACTTGCAAGTACACATGATCAAACACATAGTATAGAAAGCAAGTACGAGATCATTCCCACAAGGATTGCACTAATATGCATCTAGATTATGATTCCTAACAATTCAAGTTAATTCTTTTACAAAAGCAATCAAATATGCACATAAAGGTTTAACAAAATAGTTTAAGATGTTTTAAATTTAAAAATATAAAAACACAACATAAAGAACATAGGCAAATAAAAGTAATTGGCAATAAGGGTTTTGAAAACGATGTTTGAACGATTAGGACTTTGGTTTTCATCTTTAATCTTTTTCGCCTACGCAATCGACACGATGATACAAGACATTTTAGATGCTTAACTTTTGTCAACCTAAAGGCATGATATCTGCTCTTTAAGTTGTTGATTTCCCTAAACCACGAACTAGGAATGGGTGTCTACTCTAACTCTTTTCATTCCCGAAGTATTTAGCATGGTATCTGCTAAGTTGCACTCCGAGAAAGCATAAAACAATGGAAATCGATTTGCACTCCGAGAAAGCATTAAACAATGGAAATCGACAAACACACAAATCCAAGAACATGGTATCTATTTCAGTTATTCATGATAAGTAATTCCAAGAACCGTAACAAGTTCTCTTGTTACTCGACATAGGTAAAAGACTCGATCATCCAAATTACCTATGTAACGAACTCAATTACAAAGCTATTCTACAGTGATCAATCATAAAATAACTCAATAAGATTGAAGTTAAAATAGGAATTAACCATTAAAGCATCAATACATTGTCTTGTAACAAAAGTATATTGAAAATACTCAAGGAAACATGATTAGGACTTCAACCAAGTCCTAACTATGGAATTTAGGTACTCATAATGTAAATGGGTAACTGACACACCCCGACCAAGGAAGGTCGAAGCATGCTAGCCATCACCGTGAGGTGACGTAGCCATAAGGGTAAGTGATGTTCAAAAATAAAGGTTTTCTTACGATCGTTGTTTTGTTGACCCACTCAAATTTGTTTTTTGCCCTCCAAGATCTAGATAGCTACACTCTTTGTGGCGTTCGAGGAACCTTTGGCAGTTCTGACATTATCCTCTTTTAGACGTATGAACTTATCCATTGTTGTGTAATAAGTGTACTTTAGTTACTTTGACTACTCTATTATAGTTGTACTGTCTATTATGGTCTGAATAATTGTAGTGGGTTCTTCCCACGACTACGCACTCTTTCACTGTTTAATTTTAATTTGGATTGTGAGATCCCACATTGACCAAAGGAGAATGGGTGAAGTGCCTTATATGTACATGCTCCCCTCCTTATAGCATGAGGACTTTTGTGAAGGAAAATTTGTGAAAAACATGTTCATTTGAGCAACATCTATGGCATGCAATTAACATTTAAAGGCGGAATCATGCTTGTATGCACTCAAAACAAAACATTACCCATGAAATTCAAAGCCTAGTAGAAATGGTGAACCAAGACTCAACTCAAGATCTAAGATAAAGAGTTGAGTAACTTTATACCTTTGAAGTACCTCTTTGCTTAGCAAAGGTTAATCACCCATGTGAGGGCCTTCTTCCTTTGTCACCTTGCTCCTTGGCTCCATGGATGAAGGTGGAAGAACTTTGCTTCTTGGATCCATGCCTTCTTGGATGTGGATGGAAGAATAGGTTTCTCCAAAAGTCACCAAAGTTGGAGACCTCTAAGTTTCGACACCAAGGATGGTTGAGGAAGAAGATGAGTGGCCATGGAGGAGTTAGATGCTAGTAAACTCCCCCATGGTGGCCGGCCTCCCTAGAGAGAAAGAGAGAGCCAAAAACTCTCATCTTTCCTCAAAGAAAACCCTAATGAAGAAAAAGCTATAAAGTCATATTTATACCTACCTTCATTGGAGTGGCAAACTTGTAATAAGTCTAAAACTCACTCCTTTATCAATATGGCCGGCCTCCTATGGTCTTTGGGCTGTTTGGGCCCTCTTGAATCTTTATTCATTAAGTTGTCATACAACTCAAGTTAATGGTCTTGACATTTGAAGCCCATTGCGCCTTGAGGCCCATAACTAACCCGAGGTCTAAAACAAACTTATTCGTTTGATTAATTAACTTTTAATTAATCCTTGCCATATACAATTAAACTATTTAATTGTCCGTACTCATCTTCATTATATCCTTCAATCATTACCTTACACGGTGTGCGATCCATTAGGTTCCTCTTAGCGAGGCAGTGGGCGATTGTTACTCTTAACGATCGATTATGAATTGAAACGTACTTTCAATTCTCCCTTAAATGATTATACATCTTTAGGGCTTCCACAAACCATGAGTGACACCTAGCAGTGTATCATGGTTACCCAAGCTAATCAGAAGAGGTGGAGAACCTATTCAGTTTAGGATTACAATGCAATACGGTCTTTCTCTAATACAATACTCTTGACCACATTGTTTGGTTTGATAGTTTATTCATGTCTACTATCCAACGTGATTCATTTACTTATATGATTACCTTGAATGTGATTTGGAACGACTTCCTCAATCTCATTCATACTCTGGCCAGAGATTCTTAATCATATCATAGAGTATTCTCCCTCAAACAGTTTGAAGGTTAGAGATCCCTTGTTGCGCATTCACTTGCCTCCATGGCTAAGTCGCTTAACCCCAACTATGCCGTGGACACCCTCTGACGGAGTGACTTTGACACAGTCAAAGATCAAGGACCTAACCACAAGACAACTGTGATGCCTCAGGTCAAATGACTACTTTGCATTATCCCAACCATGAGTTCTCATACGACATGAATATGAGAACTCCTCGTTGATCGCGTTCAATGGACTCATTCTCTATCGAGCACCTACATGCTTGTCTTGGTGTCATTCACACCAATAACTTGAGACCTGTCACTCTCCCTAAGAGAAGACATAGCACGTACTGATCTTAACGGACTGTCAATGCCCAATTGGCAATCCTATGATCAGGAACGTTTAGGATATGTATACAAAAGAGAATGGTCTCATGAATCTAACTTCTTTAGATTACATTCTCCTAATAGCATATTCCTTGGACTTATCGTTTAAGCATATAACATTTATATGAGACAGCTTGAAACAATAATCTTTGCCCTTTATATTAAACTAGATTAGTTTAACATGTGCAATGTCCGTAAAGTATCATCATATGATTGGTTTTAGGGCACATTTCCAACAATCTCCCACTTGCACTAGAGCCAATCAGCTTGGTTATCAGTGATGATACCTCTTCTGAATTCATTTCAAAAAATGGCTGAGTAGTAGGCCTAGACAATGGATATCTATATGTTATCCATAGAAGCAACCTTGAGAATAACGACGTCACCATTATACATGATTCTCAATCATGTGGTTTAGTCTCTCACTTGAGTTCGGATCTTGATGAGACCTTGATTCCCTGGCTTGAGCTATCGCCCCATTAGTGTCGTAGTGTCTGTACACTAGAGACACTTTCTGGTTGGAACCGAATAGAGAGTTCATAAATGAACTTTCCCATCCAAACAACATTGTTGTAAACTTCTATATGGCGATATATATTTTGCATTCATGGTAGAACACACTAAAGTCATTACTTGTAATGTTTCCACCCAAATATCTCTTTAGTCATAATAAAGAGATATCCTATTATCTCTTCATTCACAATGAAGAGACATCCAATGATGGATACTATATTAGATTCATAATCTAATACATTTACGCTTCCATTGCGTCACTTTAATTCTTCCTCATTCTTGAGGAATATATCCTTTAGTATTTCTTAAATACTTAAGGACCAACTTGACAGTTGCCATGGTTCTGATCCTGGGCTTGTACTGATATCATCTTGTACCGTTCTAGGTACAGCTCATATCAGTGTTTTTCATACAATATGAAATACGTAAATCGCCTTTATGCGTATGCATAAAGGATTCTAGTTACGCATTATGTTTCTTTGGGAGTCAAAGGGTACGTTCCCTTTGAGGAGAGCAACTTCCTAGTCTTACTAGAGTTGTCCTTCTGATTGAAGTTTATCATCATATAAAAACTTCCTAGCATCTTTTGTCTACCATTAGGTCTCGATATAATTCAATTATATCCTGAAATCGATCATTATAGATTTCCATCCTATGTATATAGACTATGTCTCCCATATACATTCTATCATTATAGAACGTTTTAAAGTCATAACTTTAACGAAGAAGAATTCCTTTCAAATATATGTTCAAATTTAGGAATATGATTAACTCCCACTAATCTTTTGTAAACCTAGTAAACAAAAGATTCATTTACATCTTTATGAGAAATCAAACGATTTGATCTTTCTCTCATAAGATGCTTATAGCTCCCACTAGCTTGCTAAGATTCATGATGGATGGATCTCTACAACTTACAAGTATTGTGATTCCTAGTTTTTAGACATATATTATCAAGACTATCTTGATAATGGTTTCGGAAACCTATATTACGTCTAAACATTGAATCACTATTTTGTTGTACCTAGCAATCTTCGAATTAATAGAAACCAAGACTACATCAAAGATGGTTTCTTCCAAGTCAACCAATCTCCTTGATTGTAGTCACCTTAAGCTACCAATTAGCTATGAAGGTTTCATTATTTCGGGTCAAATGGTATTATACCATTTCCTTGAGTATATGTCATATATACACTCAATGTAGTCATGAGGATTTTCATTCTTATTTCTTTCGAATTAAGAGGTGTAACTCCATGACATAGTCATAAAGTTCAAACCATTCAACTAAGACGGTTTATAAATCCTTCTCGACTACCTTGTAGCTAGTGGTGTAGGAACTAGGTTGTCATATTTGTTGATTATCATCTTGTTTTTCAAAGAACCCATTCTTTGAATTCTATCTTTCGTTCATTTGCTTTATCTTAGGCAAATCCTAGTGTAGGATTCCAATGAACTACCCAACAAACAACATTTGTTAGTTGGTTCATAGAAGTGATATCCAAAAGTTAATTTAAGGATATCCCACAAGATTGTTCTATAACAAATATTGCTTATTAGCACATAACCTCAAGTCTTAACACGATTAAGACTTGTCTTTCTTTCCAACTACATCATATGGAGTTATGAAACGTTTTGGAAGATCTTCTAATTGACAATCATATTGACTTAGAAGTATATATCCTATATATGGGTAATTGATAACATCCAACGAACTAAATCTTATTTGAGTTCGTTCTTCTCCCAATGGAGAAATACATTATCTTATGATGCTACATTCCTTGATATCTTTCAAGGAAACTCATCTAAAGTGTTAGTTTTCCTTGGATCAAACCTAAGGAGTAAATACTTTAGACGTCTTACTCATCAACTTACATTCTTGAATTCTTTGAAACCTTTTGCAAAGTATTCGAACTTGTATTTATTCAAAATAAACAATTGTCCAACCGAGAGCGATCTTCGGTGAATGTCAAACAACATGAGTAGTATTATGTCGTGGACATGTGCCACTAACATGTAAGTGAATTAACCTCAATAACTTTGTGATTCTTTCTTCTTTCCAAAAGAATAAAGATTCGAACATTTCGCCTCTATACAACTTTAACAAGAAGGCATTGGATTCGGATCTAACGATCCAAAGCATCCATATATGATCAACTCGTAGTTTATGTTTTAGAGGTGTCACAACTCAGTGGGATTAGTCACTACCTTGCAACCTTTTGGGTTTTAAGCATCGTTATGTTCTAAACAGTTAACACTACCACATTATCTCTACTATGGAGACAATCAATCAGATTACAATAATCCAATCATTTATTAAAGAACAATTGTTTTGTCAAACAAAACATTCAACCATCACTTAACATTATAGTGACGGAATTATGTTCCTTTTTCAAATTGGAATGTAAAGACAATCTTTGTTTTTCCAATTTCTTTGGTAGTTCATATGAGGAAGTAAGTACTATCTGCTTTCGCAGAGATCATTATTTGATTCGCGTTCCGAATGTGAAGTACTTTCTCTTCTCTCATTAATCTTCTACTTCTTGTTAGCAACACTTTTACAACGATTGTAAAACATAGTTACTAATACGGAATCAAACATTCAAGTAGAAGAACCAACTATTTTGAACTTATTCAAGAACATTTTACAACACCTTCGAAAAGTGTGTTCTTGACACTTGCAAGACATTTCTTGCAAATACCCCTTCCAATGTCCATCCTTTCATAAAGAAAGTTTGTTCCCTTGGAGTTTTTAGCTTTCTTCATTTGACTTCTCAATTGACTACAATAGTCACGGTCCCTAAACTCCCACTATCTCTCTTGAAACTTATTTCAATCGTGTTATACACATCAAACGATTTGGAGAGCGTGCGGTTATTGTTCACTATATAGTTTACAATAAACTTAGTGAACCATTTGGATAGGGACACAAAAGTGAAGTCCTTGCCTAATTTCCGTCTCTAGAAGTGGTTTAACACTTCAACACTCAATGATTCAAAATCATCATAAGTCCATGTTGATGGACTATTTTTGTCAACCAACCATTATGTTCTAAACATAAATACAAACTATTAAGAGTTGTTCAAGGCAACTCTCATTTCTTCATACAACAATTTGTAAGTGAAATTTCATGGCACATAAAGTGTCCATGCCCTTGTGCTTACTTCTCAAGTTCTTTGTTCATGTAACAAAGAAACAAGCACTAGTGTTTGCGTTAACTAAGGGTTGTTCAAAGCAACTCTTATTTCTTCATACAACAATTTGTAATTGAAGAATTATGACACTAATAGTGTTGTCCTCTTTATGATAGATTTTTCTAACATATTCTTCCAATGATACATTATCAATAGAAAGATTGCGAGGATGAGACTACTTAGGTACAAATACAATCCATTCAAGACATTCTATGGGATTGCGGTACCAAGTCCGGAAACTAAAGCCTTCGGCTTTTCTTTGTCAAGTATTGGATAGTGTTTGCAAATATATCGGTAAATAAATACATAATGAATATAAATTGATTGATTTTAAGCTATTTGATCCGGGTCTTTAAATCATATAGCACCACCCACTATTTTCGGCAAATTCCATATCCCTCATCGGAATTCGAGAGTTTTGGAGAAAACTCTTAGTAGGGTATGGGAGGCTCACTATTACCAAGCCCACCTCACAATGATATGATGTTGGCTAGCATCAATAATAATGAGAGAGTACGCTTACTCATTTGCATCTCTTGCAAGTACCCATCTTATTTGGCCTCTAGAGAATGAAACCTCACAATGATATGATGTTGGCTCCATTGCACTTAGTTAAGTCATTCCCACCATGCAAGTTCGGGTAGGGGTTCAAGAACAACCTCACAATGATATGATGTTGATCATTCTCGTTGCCTACCTTCACAACATCATGTATGCATATAGAACTCCTCTTGAGTGTAAGCACGCACTTTGTACTCCCCCATGATAGGGTGAAGTCGGTGTACGAGTCACAAACGATTGGAGCCTACCACGGTGGAAGGCCACGAAAGAGTGTTCAAAGCACTCTCACGCTTGTCAACTTAATAATGGTTTGTTGAGGGTTTTAGGTCTCATCACATATAAGCATGCATTTTAATCACATTAAAACAATTCGGTCCTATTACAACTATTGGTCCATGTGATTGATTTAGTAGTATATGATACTCCCACTATGTTTGTAAAACGGTTTTTAAAGCAAGAATATATGGTACTACTAACATAAGCTTTGCATTCATTGATGGACTATATAGTTGCCTTAGGGCCTTAGGATGACTATGAACCTTTGATTTGATCCAACACGAGCCTAGCGTTGGATCTCGGTCTAGGGATGGTGATTGATTTTAGTTACGCGTTTAATCACATTAAGGCTTGTTTTCTTATTGGGCGTTGGACCCTCTACTCCAATTTCATGCATATCAAATAAAACAAGAAATGAGTACTTCAAAGTAAAGAAGAGCTTATGCTCTTTTACAACATTTGATCAAAACAAATTACTTTAAAGTAAAGAAGAGCTTATGCTCTTTTACAACAATTGATCATATCAAATTACAACCAAAATCTAATCTACACATTCCCATGGTTCAAACAAATTTGAGACGGCCTTTCACATAGCTCAATTATCGTAGGCTTAGGTTCATAATCACCCTTTCTTTAATTAATTAACACTTTAACTAATTAAACTTGAATGCAACATTATCATTTGGTTTTTGTATCCATAGAATTGATTTAATAGGAGCTAAATGAAATGAAAATCCAATTCTCATTTAAAGAGACAAAACCATTTTGTTCTCAACCTAATTTGGGCCAAGAGCAATAACCTCAACCATTGGGCTATATTGCAAAAACACAAACTTTTGAGGTCACTTTGTAAAAACACAAAAGTCCACTACTTCATGTAATTACAACTAGAACCCAAAAATTTCAACAAATACAAAAACTTCATTAAAGGAGCAAAACAATTTGTCCTTTAGTGATTTTGGGCCTTTACGTAAAAACGTAAACTTTCGGGTCAAAGTACAAATACACAAAAGTATCAAAACTTTATGTAATTGCATAAAAGCCCCAAAAGTACCCTACTTTAATAGGGTGGCCGGCCAAGTCAAGTGAGAGAGTGATGTGTGTGTGAGTTGATTTTAGATTGAAAGGTGATGGAAAGGTGTAAGTGATTGGTATGGTGTGAATAGTGAAAAGGTATGGGTGTGTAAGAAAAGTACATACCTAGTCATGATTAAAATCATACCATCATTTCATAAACAAAACTTTATGTCAACAACCAAAAACTTTTAATCAAAATACCCAACCTTTTTGTTCTTGCCAAGAACATAACAAGAACAATGAAGAACATCCATGAAAACCCATAAGAGTTCCATGAACATTTTTCATCCAAAGACATCCCAAAAACTCTCAAACTTAATGGAAATAACATATTACCATACTAGGGTACTTAGGGGTTCCTAATGTCACTTTAAAACATTTTTAACAAGACAAACATGAACCCAAAAATACACCCTTTGGATTTGGCCGCATTTCCCAAAAAACATGGCACCAAATTTTAGCTCCAAAATTCATGCTCATATGAACTACATCTACAACATTTGAGATGGCAAATTTTCTTCCAAAATTTACATTCAAAGAAGCAAGAATAAAGCTTGTAACAATTACAACATTTAAATCAAAGACTATGAACTACAAAACCCAAAAGGATTCACCAACTACTAG
Source organism: Cotoneaster glaucophyllus (assembly GCA_036320875.1). Taxonomy (NCBI): domain Eukaryota; kingdom Viridiplantae; phylum Streptophyta; class Magnoliopsida; order Rosales; family Rosaceae; genus Cotoneaster; species Cotoneaster glaucophyllus. The sequence continues at coordinate 15,625,443 of CM070070.1, read as the reverse complement.
ACCTAGGCTCTTGATACCACTTGAAGGAAAATTTGTGAAAAACATGTTCATTTGAGCAACATCTATGGCATGCAATTAACATTTAAAGGCGGAATCATGCTTGTATGCACTCAAAACAAAACATTACCCATGAAATTCAAAGCCTAGTAGAAATGGTGAACCAAGACTCAACTCAAGATCTAAGATAAAGAGTTGAGTAACTTTATACCTTTGAAGTACCTCTTTGCTTAGCAAAGGTTAATCACCCATGTGAGGGCCTTCTTCCTTTGTCACCTTGCTCCTTGGCTCCATGGATGAAGGTGGAAGAACTTTGCTTCTTGGATCCATGCCTTCTTGGATGTGGATGGAAGAATAGGTTTCTCCAAAAGTCACCAAAGTTGGAGACCTCTAAGTTTCGACACCAAGGATGGTTGAGGAAGAAGATGAGTGGCCATGGAGGAGTTAGATGCTAGTAAACTCCCCCATGGTGGCCGGCCTCCCTAGAGAGAAAGAGAGAGCCAAAAACTCTCATCTTTCCTCAAAGAAAACCCTAATGAAGAAAAAGCTATAAAGTCATATTTATACCTACCTTCATTGGAGAGGCAAACTTGTAATAAGTCTAAAACTCACTCCTTTATCAATATGGCCGGCCTCCTATGGTCTTTGGGCTGTTTGGGCCCTCTTGAATCTTTATTCATTAAGTTGTCATACAACTCAAGTTAATGGTCTTGACATTTGAAGCCCATTGCGCCTTGAGGCCCATAACTAACCCGAGGTCTAAAACAAACTTATTCGTTTGATTAATTAACTTTTAATTAATCCTTGCCATATACAATTAAACTATTTAATTGTCCTTACTCATCTTCATTATATCCTTCAATCATTACCTTACACGGTGTGCGATCCATTAGGTTCCTCTTAGCGAGGCAGTGGGCGATTGTTACTCTTAACGATCGATTATGAATTGAAACGTACTTTCAATTCTCCCTTAAATGATTATACATCTTTAGGGTTTCCACAAACCATGAGTGACACCTAGCAGTGTATCATGGTTACCCAAGCTAATCAGAAGAGGTGGAGAACCTATTCAGTTTAGGATTACAATGCAATACGGTCTTTCTCTAATACAATACTCTTGACCACATTGTTTGGTTTGATAGTTTATTCATGTCTACTATCCAACGTGATTCATTTACTTATATGATTACCTTGAATGTGATTTGGAACGACTTCCTCAATCTCATTCATACTCTGGCCAGAGATTCTTAATCATATCATAGAGTATTCTCCCTCAAACAGTTTGAAGGTTAGAGATCCCTTGTTGCGCATTCACTTGCCTCCATGGCTAAGTCGCTTAACCCCAACTATGCCGTGGACACCCTCTGACGGAGTGACTTTGACACAGTCAAAGATCAAGGACCTAACCACAAGACAACTGTGATGCCTCAGGTCAAATGACTACTTTGCATTATCCCAACCATGAGTTCTCATACGACATGAATATGAGAACTCCTCGTTGATCGCGTTCAATGGACTCATTCTCTATCGAGCACCTACATGCTTGTCTTGGTGTCATTCACACCAATAACTTGAGACCTGTCACTCTCCCTAAGAGAAGACATAGCACGTACTGATCTTAACGGACTGTCAATGCCCAATTGGCAATCCTATGATCAGGAACGTTTAGGATATGTATACAAAAGAGAATGGTCTCATGAATCTAACTTCTTTAGATTACATTCTCCTAATAGCATATTCCTTGGACTTATCGTTTAAGCATATAACATTTATATGAGACAGCTTGAAACAATAATCTTTGCCCTTTATATTAAACTAGATTAGTTTAACATGTGAAATGTCCGTAAAGTATCATCATATGATTGGTTTTAGGGCACATTTCCAACATTTTGGGGACTCACTGGCTTCGGATTCCATCGGAACTCCGAAGTTAAGCGAGTTTGGGCGAGAGCATTCCTAACATGGGTGACCCACAGGGAAGTTCTTGTGCAAGTTCCTAGAAACAAAACCGTGAGGGAATGGTAAGCCCAAAGCGAACAATATCATGCTACGGTGGAGCCGGACTGGGATGTGACAATAACAAAGCCATACAAAACAGAAAATAAAAAGGAGAAGAAGAAACCCCTTAATGACGAATTGCAGAACGATGCTCAGGTCCTTCCTCTTTCTCCCTTTTGCCGTGGGTTATTCCTTCTCTGTTTTGGTGGCTGTTATTCCCAAACCGTAAAATTCTACAGAAAATAGACATTCATAGCTTTCCAGAAATATATGGTAAATCTCCTGGTTCTCCCTGAGTCAATACAGTTTAATCCACAAACTCGACTAATCTGCAGAGGATGTGCTGACGACATAGAATTGCAAACCGTTTTTAGTGTCAATACTTTCTTTTTAACTTTTTTCCACTCTTTACTTGTTACAACCTACAAAATATAAATAGAATGTAAAACCTATATAAAAGATTAAAATAAAGGTGTAAACAAGGAGAATTCATATGTATATAATAGCAAATTTACAAGCATAAAACACAGTTGGAAATAAAACTATGAAACAAGAGAGAGCAAGAGAGAATATAGAGAGACAAGAGAGAAAGTGGTGGAGAAATCAAGGTGTCATTTTCTTCTTATTAGAGAGCCTATTACAGCGTAGGATTTACGTAGAAAAGTGTTCAACTATTGGGATTACATATTGACCCAAATGGTGAATAGCTATATAATGAATAATATTTGCAACACTCCTCCTTGGATGTTCACCAATCAATAATAGTTGCCTCGATAAAACCTTGCTTGGAAAACCCAGTAGGACAAACCAAAGCAGAGGAGAAAAAGCAAGCACAACTTAGAAAACACTTATAAGGTTTTGGACGCGCATAATGTTGCCTCTCTAAAATTAATCTTAACAGAAAAAACCTAGTGGGATAAAAACCAAGTCGAAGGGAAAAGGGCACAAAGCGCTTATTTGTCCATTATAGCATATAGTTGAAGATTCCCTTTGATGAATAAATCTGCTAAGTAAGTGACTCCCCCTAATGATAATAATTTGATTCGATTAGTCATCATTGCCAAGTGTGAAGTAATGTGCTTCAGTATTAAACTTGGTTGGGGCTTGACCTGGGGAAGTGCGGAAGTTTATCGGCAGTTGACAACAGCCATTTGTGTTCCAACATAAACCAAATACAAAATAAAACTAGGAATTAAAATAAACAAAGAGTAGTATAAAACTCCATGGCAAATGTAAATTATATACACAAATATCCTTGAAGGCTCTTCAAGAGTCATACTAAAACTCTTAACTCTTTTAAGGGTATATGTTGCAACCATATAATTCAGTTCGAACTAACAAACATACTCGTTGAGGCAATTTATACCCAATTTATCTAGAATAGGTATTGAGTACATATTTTGAACTTTATACTCTTCATTTGAAATCTTCGATAAAGAATTTCATGTCTATTCTTTATGAAATTACTTCAAGAGAGAGCAAAACTTAAAATCTCAAGTATTATGTAGTCTCCACATGCTAGAAGTCTCACGTTTCAAATAACACTGCACTTATAAAAATGTGGTTGCTCCTACAATAGTAGACTAAGTCTCTACCAAGAAGCATTATGCCATATTGATTTATTTCACTTCATCACATGCACCTAAGAATACTATTTGGGTTTACTATAGGTTTCCCTATTCCACATTTTTCAACGGCTCTCAAAATGGATTTTGCATCTTTCCAATTGGACCAGCCCTTTACTTTGTCGACATTAATGGTAAAACGTGATTGAATAACCCTTGCTGATATGAGTAACTACTATAATCAAAATTATCGAGTATCATTATTTTGTGATCCAATAATTCTCATTTTCATGAGGATGCTTAATTTATAAATTTTCTCGATGCTGGAGTACAAATGCCTCTTCGGGGCTTACATTTTCATGACAAACAAATGAAGATGAATTACTTAGAGAATTGGATCATAACATATGGAGCGTCATTTAAATCAGGCTTGAAATCTTCAATCTTCACTTCTGGGGATTTCAAAGTTTGGAACCTATATATTTGTCATGTTTCAAGCATGCAACAAATGAATCCACGTCACTTATGAGACAAGAGCGGATGTATCAAAGCTGATTCATGACATTATTTGAATCCCAATTTGTTACACAGTGCGAAAAATTGTCTCATCAAAAGTGATAAGCCACAAAACTATGGTGAATATATATATATGAACACAACTTAAAAGTACATCGACTTGAATCCCAATTTTAATGGATGAAAACCATCTTTTTGTACACAATTACTCGTTGGTTGAAAAATATGACCAAGCAAATCATGATGATGCATGTGATCAAGATGCATCTCCCAAGCAGAAATTAGCAATGAATAAAATGCTTAGAGCTTTTAGTGAGTTGATGAGTCGATTTCATATTATATATTTTACCTCATTCTTAGTATATTTTGGTAATTATTTTGGTACAATTTTGATACTTTGCTTTATATTTTCAACATAGGACATTCGATTTCCTCAGGATAACAATATAATCAAACGGGTGAATTTTGGAGAGATTCAAATTGGAGGACGTTCATGTGTTGTTTAGCGTATTCGTATCAAAATTTCAGAAATTTCTACCAAGTGGTTATTTTATGGCGATTAAATAAGGAACAGTGCGTGTTGCTGGAAAGTGACTTTTTGGGCTTAAATGTTGTTTTTGGAGCCCAAGATGATCTCAGATGGGTTTGTGGCCTTCTGGACAAGTGTTCAGAATAGTCTAAGCTTTAAATTCAGCTATTTTAGGCTAGTTTTGGAGCTGATATGGGTCCAAAACGTGGCTGTGAAGAATTTAGGGCTAATTTACCAAGTCAATTTGGGATTATATTTCCTAATTTATTTCAATTTATTTGGTTTCCTAGTCTTATTCTAAGACCTTTTACTAGGAGGATTTAATTATAGTAGTATAAATAAACCTTTTTGGCCGGCCCTAGGGTTTTATTTTTATGAAATTTTTTGAGAGAATATTTGGGGCAAAGCTTAGAGATTTCAAGACTTATACTTTCAAGGTGTTTTTACTCTTTTTCTATTTCAATAAAGACTTTGTGATTTTTATTATGAATATGCGTAACTAATCTTCTTTGCTAGGGTGAGGCCATGATCCTTAGCAAGAATATGTAATCTCTTTTTAATTTGCTTGTGAATTTATGCATGCAAGTTTTGAATTGTTAGTCACTGGTTAAAACTATCTAATTGTCTTAGTGATTCGCGATCATTAGGATATTTAGAAAAGTAATTTGATGCAATTTTGACGGAGGGCTGTCCCTAAAATTGGCTAAGGCTTCTTGTGGTTAATATGTGTAACTTCTTAGGATGGACGACCATCTTAAGGCTTCAAAAGGTTTTCACAAAACTTAATGAGTCTTGCATGTTCACATTTGATCTGGACACCACGGACGGGTTGCATGTTAGATATACGTTCTATGTTGGAGGTTCCAAGTAGGATATATTTTTGGAAAACCTAACCTTCAAAATATGCATGTATAATTCATAAGTAATTAGAAAAACTACATAGGATTGTTAGGTTGACGGCAGAACCCTAATACTTTCTCACTTTGAATTCTAAAAAATTGTTTCCTTTTCCCTTCTTTAAAATTGCAAATTTTAGTTAAACTTTTTAATTAAATTCGTTTTTCTTAATTTAGGTCATTAAATCACCTTTTTCCAAAACTTTGTTCTAATTAATTAGTTGAGAATTGATTTCACATTAATCTATTTAAATTAATCCCTATAGAGAACGACCTTACTTGAGCCAACTACACTACAATAATCTTGTTTCTCTTGCAAGTATTTTAGGTGTTTTTAACCTTTTTGCGCATGTGGTAAAAATCCTATCAATAAAATGACGCCGTTGTCGGGGATTGGTTTTAAATAGATTTTTGTTTATCATATTCTCTATTAATTATTCCCGTATATAAAAAAATTAAAAAAACTTAAATAATGGCATTCATGGCATCCTTGAATGTAAAGTTATAGATCTGCAAAAAATAATTATGCCTTAGTAACTCATCAACCTGAGTGATTTGTTGCAGGACTGCTCTAGATACACAAAGGCAGCTCAATGAAAAATGGTCGTGCAACAAAACAAGAAGGTATAACATTCTATCCCTGCAATTCGAATCACATACTTGGTTGCAAAAATGTAGATCTGGTAAATATGATGGAGATCAATTCTGTGGTATATGGATCGGTGATTTTTCTGTATTCTGCTTCCACATATCAAAGAACTGCATCCCAGAAAACAAATGGTCAGATGTACACTTTTGTGACTAGATCTGTGATTCTGTAAGATCTTCGTAATTTCTCCATTATTTTTTAGCATAGTATAGGAATGTGGTTGATGTTAATGTAGACTTAATGTTGGGTGCATGATCCAGTCTTATATAATCTCTATGCATTAATTCTTGTTTGTCTTGTTTGTTGCCTGCAAAACCCCAGTCTTGAGAATTAGAGATAGATGATAGAGACACTGAAATGTAAACTAGAATTAGTTAGGAGATAAATCAATTAAAGCATTGTTTTGTTATTTTTTTCAGATTTTCTATTTTTTTTTTTCTTTGTTTTGTTTTTGTTTTTATGTTTTGTTTATTTATTTAATTTTTTTTTTTTGTTTTTGTTGTTTTTGTTTTGATGTTTTTTCCTTTTTTATTTTCTTTTTTTAACGAAATAACAACCTAAGAAATTAAATGCATTTAGAAACTGAAAATAATGAAACAAACTAAAAAGCTCTTTATTTAACGTCTGTAGCTAGACTGAACAGAAGCCCGATGATTAAATTGCTAGATCCTTTAGAGTCATAGACTCGGTTGCACTGTCGAAGGGTGACTCCAAGTATGGTTTTAGCCTGTGACCATTCACCTTGAATGTGTTGCCATTAATCTCGCTTGTAAAGTCAACTGCCCCATGAGGATAAACCTTAGTAACCAAGTAGGGCCCATTCCAACGAGATTTCAATTTCCCTGGAAATAACTTTAATCTGGAACTGAATAACAACACTTTCTACCCTGGTTGGAAATCTTTTTTTATAATTTTTTTGTCATGGAATGCTTTTGTTTTGTCTTTGTATATGCGTGCATTTTCATAAGCCTCATGACGAATTTCATCAAGCTCATTAAGTTGTAGCTTACACTTTTCCCCTGCTAAATCGTAAGCAAAATTTAACTCCTTAATAGCCCAAAACGCCTTATGCTCTAGCACCAGCCGAAACAGGGATATCCCAATTGGTGTTTTAAATGTTGTTCTGTATGCCCAAAGTGCGTCGTTTCATTTCAAACTCCAGTCTTTGCGAGTGGAGACAACTGTTTTTCCAAAATACGCTTAATTTCTCTATTTGAAACTTCAATCTACCTAGATGTTTGTGGTTGATAAGGAGTGGCAACATGATGATTTATCCCATATTTTGCAAGTAATGTAGCAAACGGTTTATTAATAAAATGTTTTCCCCCATCAGTAAGTATAACTCGCGGGATTCCAAACCGTGGAAAAATAACCCCTGGAGGAATTTCAGAACAACTGATCCCTGATTAGTTGGTGTTGCAATCGCCTCGACCCGCTTAGAATCATACTCAACCGCCACCAAAATATATTGATTGCCATGTGACGATGGGAATGGTCCCATAAATCAAATACCCCAAACATCAAATAATTCAACAACCAAAATATCATGTTGTGGCATCTCATTCCGTTTGGATTGATTTCCCACTCATTGACAACGATCACAAGATTTACACCAATTATGAGCATCCTTGAAAAGAAAAGGCCAAAACAGCCCACTTTGTAGAATTTTAGTTGCTGTCCCTATAGACCCAAAATGTCCACCACAAGCATAATGATGTGCAAACTTTAAAACGTTGTATTGTTCCTCTTCTGGAATACATCTGCGAATAATCCGATATGGGCAGTATTTGTACAAATACAGCTCATACCAAAAATAAAATTTTGCATTTGCCAAATTTATTTTTTTTCTGCAAATAACTAAAATCTGGATGAATAACTCCCCGAGCCAAATAATTAACCAAATTTGCAAACCATGGTGTATTATGCTGGACAGTCAACAACTATTCATCTGGAAAACTTTCATTGAGAGGTAATGTGTCATCTTCTGCTGTAGCATGATTAATTAATCTAGATAAATGATCAGCCACCACATTTTCACTGCCATTTTTTTCCCTAATTTCCAAATCAAACTCTTGAAGTAAAAGAATCCATCGAATAAGTCGAGGTTTAGCATCCTTTTTAGATAATAAATACTTCAAAGGAGCATGATCTGTGTACACAATTACCTTAGCCTTAATTAAATAAGAACGAAATTTCTCTAATGCAAAAACAACTGCCAACAATTCTTTCTCAGTGGTTGCTTAGTTCAACTGTGCATGATTGAGAGTTCTGCTGGCATAATAAATAACTTGAGGAAGCTTTTCTTTTCGTTGTCCAAGAACTGCCCTAATTGCATAATCTAATGCATCACACATTAATTCAAACGGTAAGTTCCAGTCTATAGCTGCAATAATCGGTGCGGAAGTGATGAGTGTTTTTAACTTGTTGAAAACCTCCAAGCATGCATCATCAAAAACAAATTGTGCATCCTTAGCCAATAAGTTACACAAAGGTCGGCAAATCTTGGAGAAATCCTTGATAAATTGTCTGTAAAACCCAGCATGCCTAAGAAACGAACGAATGCTTTTCACAGTAATTGAAGGTGGCAACTTAGCAATAACTTCAATCTTATCTTTATCAACCTCAATACCCTTGCTAGATACTAAGTACCCTAAAACAATGTCTTGTTTAACCATTAAATGACACTTCTCCCAATTCAATACCAAATTAGTTTCTTTGAAACACTCAAGAACCAAAGATAAATTCTACAAACAATGATCAAATGAATCCTAAAAACAGAAAAATCGTCCATAAAAACCTCAACAACTCAGTCAACCAAACCTGAGAATATGCTCATCATGCAGCGTTGGAATGTTGTTGGTTGCATTGCATAATCCGAAAGGCATTCTTTTGTAAGAAAATGTACCAAAATGGCAGGTTAAGATGGTCTTTTCCTGATCCTCTGGTGCGACTGGAATTTGATTGTAGCCCGAATACCCAACTAAAAAACAATAGAAAGCTCGACTCGCCAATCTCTCCAACATTTGATCAATGAATGGTAATGGAAAGTGATCCTTTCTAGTACATGTATTGATCTTCCTGTAGTCAACACACATTCGCCACCTAGTAGTTAAACGTGTAGGTACAAGCTCATTATTGTCATTTTTCACAACTGTAATTTCAATGCTAACAACTTCCTTCATAATCGGATTCAATCGGCGTTGAACATCAATGGTGGGTTTGACCCCCTTCTCCATCAAAATTATGTGCATACAAAGTGTTGGGCTAATCCCTTTAATATCTGCAATTGTCCACCCAATGGCATCTTGAAAATTTCTTAAGATGCGCAACAATTTGTATTCCTCAATTAGAGATAAATCTGCTGAAACAATAACTGGCAGCGATGAATAAGCACTCAAATAAGCATATTTTAAGTGTCCAAGTAATGGCTTCAATTCCAGCTTATTTGGCTATATTTGTGAAGGTTGTAATGGTGTTTTTGGCTCCCCCAAACTCTCAAAACATGCTTCCACTTTGGCTGGTGTAAAGGGACACTTTCCAAAGCTGTAACATGCTCAATAGCCTCTTCATCTTCAGTTTTTGTGTCTTCAAAACCATGTAAAACATGTAACAATGGATCTTCTTTCAAACGGGGCATAATATTTGCATGCGTGATACCTTCTAACACGTCTACTAGCATACAATCTTGCATATCACTAGGCCTCTTAGTTGCTTTAAATAAATTAAACACAACAAATTGTTCTTGTACTCTAAGTGTCAATGTGCCAGCTTCCACATCTATTAAAGTTCTAACAGTTGCCATGAATGGGTGACCCAAAATAATTGGCGCTTACATATCTTCATCCATATCCAAAAACCACAAAATTTGTTGGAAGGTAGAGATTATCCACTTTGATAATAAGATCTTCAATAATGCCCCTAGGATAAGCAACTGAACGATCAGCTAGCTGTAAAATAATTGATGTTGGTTTGATTTCTCCTTGTCCTAGCTGCTTAAAAAACTAAAAAAATAAAAAAAATAAAAGGCATTAAATTAATACTATCACCCAAATCAATTAAAGCACGTTTAAAATCTAAATTTCCAATTGTGCATGAAATTGTAAAACTCCCTGGATCTTTTTTCTTTGGTGGCAGTTTGTGTAATAAAACTACACTGCATTGTTCTATGAGAATCACTTTTCGAAGTCCACAAGCTTCTTTTTCTTTGTGCACACATCTTTCAAAAACTTGGCATATAAGGGAATGTTCTTAATTGCATCAATTAACGATAGATTAATCTGAACTTTAGCCAATGTCTTCATGAAATCTGTTAATTGTTGATCTTTTGTATGCGGCTTCAATCTTTCGAGATATGGTATAGGTGGCGCATAAACTTGTCTACAGTTTCTACAGCCATTTCTGCACTGTTTTTGTATCTGTCCAAGGGCTGTGCAGATTCTGCAGAAATATTAAAATTGGTCTTTGGCTGGGCAGTTACTGCCCGTTAATTTTCTGCATCATTTTTTTCACTGGCTGCATTTCTGTTATCATAACTTTTACCACAATGAGAATTTGTGTGCTCAAATTGATAGTATAACCGGTAGCATCTGTCATAGAGGTATATAGGTGAAGCGATATAAGATCTACAAGATTAATTTATTAACCAAAAAAACTGTAACATGAATATTAGTAGAAACATAATATGTAGACTCAGAGAGAGAAAGAGAGAGCATACTCTTTGTGGATTAATACCAGCTACAACAAACATACATATCAAGTTTTCCAATGGAATTCCAATTCCCTAAACTCCAAGGTCCCCTATGCCAAGGATACGACTGCCATCTGTGAGGACGATCATGTCTACCTGCAATATAGAGTGGAAAATGAAGACCAACTACAAATTGAAAAGACTCAGAAACATAGGAAATCTTCAAAATCAAGGAAAATCCCAACAGAGAAGCATCAAGATATGCTGCATTTTGACAGCACGATAGAGAGTTTGTGTCTTTGGATGGAGATCTCAACCATATAATACAAGTTGGATGGATGAAGTAAAAGAGTGCATCGGTGTGTTGTGCAACCGTCGTAAACCACAAAATCTCAAGAAAAAAGTTTATAGAACGAAAATAAGATCAGCAATGCTTTATAGCGTGGAATGTTAGGAGCTCAAGTATCAACACGTGCAAAAAATGAGTGGCGGATATGAGAATTCTTCGTTAGATGTGTGGGCACACAAAAAATGACAGGATTAAAAATGAGGATATCTAAGGTAAGTAGTAGGAGGGGCCGCAATTAAAGATAAAATTAGAAAAAATCGGTTAAGGTGGTTTGGAACGAAACCTACAGATTTTTCAATTAGAAAATGAGATTATTAGATAAGCTTGGGAAAAAGGAGCATAGGATAACTTAGGAAGACGTGGATAGAGACTTCAAGAAAAAACAAAGTTCTTGGAGCTATCCCAAGACTTGGTACAAAACTGAACAGTGGTATTATTTTAGAATTTATACAGCCTACCCCACTTAGCGGGATAATGTTTTGTTGTGTTTTATGAGTAGAGTGAGACTAAATGAAAATTCTGAAATTCAATCATATTGCAATGTGAGATAGAAAATGTTGCACGACTGATTGAATATATATTCCAAGTAGAAAAAAAGAACATTAATGTTGCACAACTGATTGAATATATATTCCAAGTAGGAAAAAAAAAACATCATACAGAAGGTACTTCGTTACAAATAGAGATTTAGATGTTCCAAGTACACTTGTTAGAAGTTCACGCTGCTACCCAAATAAAGCACATACATTGGCAACATTTGCCTTATAATATAAAATCTTCTTTAATCAAAAATCTGTCACTTCACTCTCAGAAAAGAAGAAGCCAGAAGGGCCATCATTGGGCAGGAATGCTAACTTCACAACCCTTTCTGCGCCTTCTTCGACAGGCAAGACGCCGGAATTGAAGTTTATATCTGTTTTGACAAATCCGGGGCAGACACAATTGATACGAAAATCGGGGTACTTCTTGGCTAGAACACGTGTATATGCATTCATTGCTGCCTTTGAGAGTATATAGCTAGGCATATGAGAAGGCCAGCCTTTGCTCTCAAGCGAACCCTCCTTGAAGTCTTCTAGAAACTGAGTCAGCACCTCGTCAATTCGCTCTTCTGTTAGGTTCTCGACATCACTGAAAACTCCCTTAACCCTGTCACTAGGTATTTTGTTTAACTTGCCCATGGAGGATGAAACATTAACAATTCTTGGTGATTCGGATAACTGGAGGAGTGGAATAAGCGCTTCGGTTGTTCGTTTAGCACCGTAATAGTTTATTTGCACGCATTCTGTTGCTAACTCATAATTTTCAGTCACCACCTTATTCCAATCAAATGTTTCTTTCTGCATCACACACGCCCCAAACAAGAAAAATTGTTATTTACAGTTGCACATGCACATCAGTCATCAATCTATCACAGTGAAAATATTGTCCAGAATAATATTACACATAATCATTTAATTTGCTAGTAAAATGGCTAGTATGTTATCCAGTCCAATTCTAGCCACAAAAGGTGGCCTTGTGAGAAGAATTATGTCAAACACTTACCCAACCAGAAGCTACTGCAGCTTTAAAAGCATCAGCATCCACAATGGATCCACCAACCCCTGCATTGTTGACCTGTGCAGAGCACAAATCTTTCAATATTTGTTTTACTTCAGCAACTCAAACTAATGAAAAGTAAGAAATTCTAGAAAATGGAAATGAAAAGGTCAGTTTGGGTAGATCCTTAGATGTTCTTATAACCAACTCAAAATCCAATGCCATTTATAGAGCCAGCTTTGAGGCCGAAGGAGTATGCTACACTGCAAAACCCTAAAGTCCAGCGACTAATCTAATTAATGAGTTAGAGAAACTTTATTTGATTCAAGCGGTATTCTAATTAATCTAACCTAAAAACTTGGCTACGCCCAAAAGCCCAAGTCTTCAAAGACAAAAACTTTTTAAGAAATGAGCTATGATCGTACCAAGATATCGAGTTTCCCGAACTGGGTTTTAATGAACTCCGCGAGAGGAGCAATGGTTGAAGGGTTAGCCACATCAAGTTGATGAAAAACCACTTCACCTGCCAAGCCGGACTGTTTGAGTTTCTCAACAGCTTCAAGACCCCTCTTCTCATCTCTAGCTGTTAAGACCACTGTTATTCCATCTGATGCCAACTGCTTGACAATCCCTAATCCTATTCCTTTGTTTGCCCCTGTCACAACTGCATACCTGAAAAATTCACACGCATAACAAACACCAAATTCAGAACATATTAACAAAAAAGAAAAAAAAGAAACATAAACAAAGAGTGAGAAATTGTTATGGAGTGGCCACCGCTTTGTTGCTTCTGCCATTGATAATGATTCGATATCGATCGGGTTGATCAGTCGGTAGTTAGATAATCGTTTGCGTGCTTATATAGAGTGTTTGAGTTTTGTTTTGTATGTTTAGATAAAAATTAGAAGAAAATTGTTCATTGGCATTTTCCAACTACTGAAGCAGGATCTAGTTGTATCTGGAAGAAAGTGGACTTTTCTTTGCACAACTCTGGGTCATGCAATTGCCCACGTTATCCAAAAATTTTGTGGTGTAAATCGAATGAGGTTGCTTTTTGATTTTTTTTGTGAGAATTCAGATAAATCATGAATCATATTTGTTTATTATATATTGTACGGTTAATTTTTATCAGATGCTATTTTTATTCAATTTTAAATAAAAAATTTAAAATAATTTCTGATCGTACAATATACAATGAACCGACATAATTTACATATCTCTAAAATTCTTACAAAGATTATCTGAAGAGGGTCCTCTTTCGTGTAAATCAACCATCAGCAAAGACAATTGGAATTTTAGTGTTGACTATTTGTAAATACATATTCCAAAATATCCAATTAATTTGATTTTCGGTGCATGAAGAAATTTTTTCACGTGCTTGAAACATGAGTTGGTACATCAAGGTCGACCCTAAGGTTGTGCGAGATGTGCAACAGCACAGGGTTAACCTATATAGTAAATACATATATACAAAAAACAACGTAAACGTAATTTGCAAAATTCCCATAGCGGAGCTGGCAAATGCTAGTTTTCTAGTTACATAACAAGGGTTCGACCCTACCTTCGCATATATTTTAATTATGAATTTTATTTGGGGGTAACCATTTTGGACCTTTCTAGCTAGAATCTTTTTCATGCTACACTTCACCAAAAAAAATCTTTTTCTTGCTACACTATTTTGTTCTTGTTTTAAATATATGTAGTTAATTTCTTTCATTATAAAAGATCACTTTTGCTAATAAATATATAATTAGGAATGAATTCTTAAAAGGTTGAAGATATAATCTTTAAAATCCCTCCATTTTTTATACGATATCATTTAATCGTTTATTTTGTCATTGTTTAAACGTCACACCCTGAAAGTACCATATTGATTACCGTTAGGTTAATTTGATTTAATTGATTTAAGGCACGAATCACAAAATTTTGACAAATCTAACAACAATCAACTGGGGCGGGGTGAGAAACATCATTACTTTAGGAGGTGAGTAAAAATGCACTAAAAAAACCGACAATTCATCACAAGCATGCTACTAATATCATAATCTGTGATTTGTTTAATACATAATTTTTTTCTTGAGATGAACTCTAGTGATAATAAGAGCAAGAATGGTCCTATTACAATATTTGTACAGTAATATGTTTGCTACATAGCCACCACACCATGCTTTTTGTATTAAAAACTAAGTAGTTTCGAACCCAAAAACATAGGGGAAGCATATAAGTACATAGCCACAACATCATGCTTCATTTTTATTTATTTTATTTTGCGCTTATATCAATTTATACACAATGCAATATAAAAGAAGATATAGCAACTAAAATTCTAGACCATGTAAGGGCCTCCGTTTAAGTCTTGCACAAGACCTCTAAAATCTCAGGATTAGCTCTGCGGTACATTACATATTCGTGTGTCCTAAT
Organism: Cotoneaster glaucophyllus; assembly: GCA_036320875.1. NCBI lineage: Eukaryota > Viridiplantae > Streptophyta > Magnoliopsida > Rosales > Rosaceae > Cotoneaster > Cotoneaster glaucophyllus. The sequence goes on along the minus strand of CM070070.1, from coordinate 15,610,300 downwards.
AGAAATAGAAAAAAGTCTTCTTTTTTATTTTTTTTTTTAGTTTTCCTCCGCTTACCAACTCATATTCCGGACAAATTAAAAAATTTCTCCAACGCGTGAGATCCTGTAGTTGGAATTTTTCTCTCAGTATTACGTATCGCGTTATCATTGCGTTAATAACATGTTTAGTTGTTTAGTACGGGGTTAAGATTGGTTTCGTTTCAAATGTTACTTGTAGAATTAATATAACTAGAGATTTTGAACTAAATTATTTTTTAAATTTAACTTTATTCGTAGGTCCATGGAATTGAATCATCCAGAATAAAATTCAATCGGTTATTGTTCTATGAAAATCTTCAACCACTCCAGAAAAAAAATATGTTTGAATTTTAAGTAGATGTAGCATGCCAAAAGATGTTTGGAAACAAAGACACTGAAATTATGAATTTAGTAAGTAGAAGGCCTTATTTTTGGACAGGTTTTTCAACGTAAGAAGAACACAATCGGTACCAAGTTGTGTTCCCAATACACTGAAAATTTCTCTTATTTATGTTCCTTTCAGTGTCTTTTAATTCTTTCAGCTTGTAAATTACAAAGGTAGACCAAAAATAAATAGGTTGATAGATTGCAAAACTATTAGGGCCTATTTGGTACTCTACTTGAATGATTGAATCTAATTTTTTAAACTCAAAAACAATTTTCACGTTTTGGGCCATAAAAACTTGTTTGGTATGACTATTTTCAAAAATTGAACTCAAGACTAACTCAAAAATATAGTATATTCTCTAAAAACAAGAAGTGAGTTTTTAGAGTTTTTAAACTTAAACGCACTCCTTTCTTTTCTCTCCCTCCTCCCCTCTCATTCCAAATCTATCTCTCTTTTCTTCTTTCTATCTCCCCCTTCTCTCTTTTTTTGTACCTTTTTCGTCTCTTCTTCAATCCGCTTTCATCATTCTCTCGGTTCTTTCTCTCACTCGTTTGCGTGCTTATATAGAGTGTTTGAGTTTATTTTTGTATGTTTAGATAAAAATTTAGAAGAAAATTGTTCATTGGCATCTTCCAACTACTGAAGTGGGATCTAGTTGTATATAGAAGAAAGTGGAAAGTGAATTTTTACCTCCTACACACCCTTAATAATTTTTTCTCATTGATCTTCTTCAATTAAGAGAGATGTGAGGAAAATAAGAATAAATGTGTGAATAGCACAACACTCACAAAAAATCTTCCTGAACTACAGCAGGCCACCTTAACCGTGTGGGTGACTCTGCCCGTGGATCGATGTTCAAACAAAATAATTGGTCTATGCTAGGTTCAAATGTCTCTATGCAGAGGATATTTAATTTGGTCATTCCTATCTACTTCCAGGAAAATTTGCAAACAATTTAAAAATGGGTAGTTCCCATGCATTGACCCAAAAAGCCTTATTTAAGTCATGGCCGGCGCTAGTGGCAGATATGAAAACAAAAAGAAAAGAGTACTTCTTGTTTTATATGTGATTAACTTATTAAGCCTTTTTCAGATGCGATCACATGCATCTGAGAGGTCTTTTTTGCGCCTTCACGGTGTGCTGTGTTAGATATTTTCTTTCTCATGTTGCATCCTAAAAATAAAATTGAACATATAGTTGCAAATAAAGGAAATAAAAACATAGTTAAGTTGCGTATAAAATGCGTGACAAAGAAAGGGTCCTTACATGCGCAAAAACACGCTTGAAGAGGATAGTAAAGAATAAATGAAGAGATACGTCAAGGAACCAAATAACAGTGTAAGATAACAAAATAAATAATTAATCTTTGAATTGAAGAGTAAGAATTCATATATATATATATATATATATATATATATATATATATATATATATATATATATAGCATTTGCTAAAGATAGATAGGGTTTGTGGCTTGATAGTATAATAAGAACGGGTGTGTTATCCACACACCTCATTTTACTTCTCACACACCTCTTGTTGATTTTTTTTCCTCTTGTTGATTTCTGTTCTTTGATTTTCTTCAATTCATCTAATCCGACGGTCGAAAATTAAAAGTGTGTGAGAAGTAAAGAGGTGTGTGAATATCACACTCCTAATAAGAAAACTAATAAAAATAGCTTCAATACTTTCATTTTTAACAAAAAATTATAAAACAACTTTATTTAATAGTTATGCCAAAACAGGGTCGGCCCTGAGTATTTAGGGGCCCTGTGCAAAACTTAGATGGAGGCCCTTCATTTTTTTTTAATGTTATATTTATTTATTATTATTATTTTCAATTTTTTCATCAATAAAACTAAAATATTACAAGTTACTGCAACAAAAATATGTTGTTTGATCAGCCAGGTTTTTTTCCTTAAAGGTCCTGAGTTCGTTGGATGCCTTTTTGTTATCTCCTTTTTAAGTTTACAAATTTGCAAAAGCTTAAAAATATAACAAAACAATATCACAAGGATTCAAACCCAGCACATGGGCTATAAGAAAGAAGAGCTAAACCGCTAACGATAGAAACACAAATAAGATTATCTTTTGCATCTAATCTATTTTATATGTATCTGTATACATGTAATGAAAATTTGGGGGCCCTGGGCGGTGGCACCTGTTGCACACCCTCAGGGCCGACTCTGTGCCAAAATTTGGGGGCCCTGGGCGGTGGCACCTGTGTTCCCAATACACTGAAAATTTTCTCTTATTTATGTTCCTTTCAGTGTCTTTTAATTCTTTCAGCTTGTAAATTACAAAGGTAGACCAAAAATAAATAGGTTGATAGATTGCAAAACTATTAGGGCCTATTTGGTACTCTACTTGAATGATTGAATCCAATTTTTTAAACTCAAAAACAATTTTCACGTTTTGGGCCGTAAAAACTTGTTTGGTATGACTATTTTCAAAAATTGAACTGAAGACTAACTCAAAAATATAGTCTATTCTCTAAAAACAAGAAGTTGTTGTAGGCATAATTTACTGAAGCAATTATGGAGGCCAAAAGAGAGAGAGGGTGCGGCAAGATTGAGAGAGAAGAGAGAGATGTGTAATTGTGGGTGTGTGTTATCTCACCCCATTGTGCCTTTATTTATAGTAGTAGAAAGGGTAAATACCTTTCCCTTAGGATTACAACATTTAATAGGTAATCTACTCCTAATAGGAATATAAGATACTTTCCCATATTCTCTAGGATTTACACAATCACATTCCTATTCCAATAGGACTGCAACACTCCCCCTTGAGTGTGTAAATACTCAAGTAAATGGCACATCAGGTCTTCAGTGATGAAGCAGGTAAAGTTGATGAAGTCATCGGCACAACGGGTGATCGCGAGTCTCAAATTTACTTTGAAGTATGCATGTGTAAAAAAACTCACAAAAACCTCGCTATGGTAAAACCCAAGGAATGGGGAAAACCCATAGACTAAGGGAAAAGTAAGAAAATATGCATAATGTCTTAAACAAACGTCAAACTGGACGAGTGTAGTGAACTCAACGGAGTATGATCATCCCAGGATGGGTGCCTCATTAAAACCTCGTTAGGTAGCAAAAACCCAGTGGGAAAAATGCTCCTAATCGTAGGAAAAAGAGTACATTAAGATCATGTGAGTATGCTTCTGGATACTCCCCCTGAGTTAGACATAACTTCTAAATAAGAGAACTACAAGCGATTCAATTCAGATAATTTGCGCATACCGATTCCTTGGACAAGCTTCTGGAAGGTTGACTTCGGCAGTGACGTCGTGTAGAGGTCGGCAAGGCTGGGATCGGCTTGCATGACTTCAAATCTCCTGATGCTTTGCTGATGTAGATGTAGACGCAATATGTCTTGGCGTTGGCTTCGTTGATGTATCATGGCTTGGTCGGGTTGATACATGCGGCATAGTCTTCATGGATCGTCGTTGGGACTCAACGATGGATGAAAACACAGCAAGTACTTTGAATATGCTCAACAAGAACTCATAACCATGTCTCACGTGTGGCGTAGTGAAGTGAGGTGAGTCTTGGAATGATTCAAAGATTTCGCAACTAAGGTCATATCGTGGACCTTCAAGATATTGCGATATCCCTAATGGTAAAGACATAACCATTTGGGGATTTTGCCTTGTGCGGGTTTGATAAGTAACCTGCGTCAGCATAACAACAAGGCAAGCATCATTTCGAGGATCAGGGGGGTTGGATCTGCTCAAGATGCGTTGGGATTTGATTTGCCCAAATTCGTAGTACCTTCAGGGAACGTCTTTAATACCAATTCAGTGGTTGCGTGTAGGCGCGGTGCTGCATCTTTACCAAGATCAACAGCGAAGGAGATGTCCTGTCTAAATACAATGAGCTAAGTACAACGAAGCGCAAAGTTGAACTTAGATATGGAATTTCGGATCTCATAGCCTCTTCAAGAGTCTCATTTGCATATAACGTATGGACGATCAAAGGTATACTCAAAGGTAACACATTCGGGGTGTAGTTCGACTGGTAGACCAAAATACCGTCAGAACGATGCTTCAACTTCAGGTCAAGGCATAAACGAGTTTTCCTAAGATCCTTCATCTCTAATTCCATCTTCAGGTGCGAGGCAGTTTTCTCATGCTCTTCCGGAGTCTTAGTGAGATTCGTGGTAACGACATAAACTGTAACTCTAGCAATTTGGAATAAGACTTCATAGTTTAACACACAAGGGCATTCATTCATATCCCTGACTGATCAAATAATCACGTAGACGGGTATACCACATCCGTCGGATTTTTCAATCCATAAGTGAACGCCTCAAAACGAGTTAAGAGGGTGTTCCGTGGTTTTGGAACTATTTGAGTCAGTCCATGTAATTCTTCGGGAACTTACATGTCAATCTCCGTATCTATATCCCCATGGAGAAATACTAACCACATTTCGTAATGCTGCTATCAATCACAGGACGTTTGAGAGGAGGCGTGCATCATATCGCACTATTTCATTCATCTCATAACGCTTCCTTTCCCACTTGTAACATAACAGGGTTACCTTGGGCAGTGTAGGAACGACAGGTCCAATACACACTTTGGTAAGGAATTTGACCTGGATTGTAATTCCACTTGTCCAATCAGTTCTACGTTGTCACTTAATCAATGGAACACGGTTCGATATCGTCGCTTTTCATTTATGTCGGTAGCTACCATATAAGTGAAAACATCATCGATGATAATCTCATTTCAATTCCATTTAGCTCACCCAAACTAGTATACTGGACCAAGAACTTCATGTCTTGGGAGTAATCCAGATTAATCTCATGAGATGGAAATGATTTGAGACAGCGATCGAGTTCAGATTCAATGTTGTGCCATGTCTTCCTCTTCCAGGGAAGTGAATCCTACGAACCGAATGATCTGTCGTGCTCCAGGCCAAGACAGATTGATTGGCTATCCGCCGGTGTACCGGACCGTCCAACATGGGCGTCCAAACCGTCCAACAGGGGCGGCACACCCTCCAGGGATGTTGACTCGACGTCCGTTAAGTACGTCTATCCTTGCAGGCATGTTTGCAGCTGGTATATGATCTCGTCACTTTAGCTAGATCAGAGGAATGCGTCTGGAGCAACATTCTGAAATCTAGAAATCATCGCACTTGCTTATCACACTTGTGCGGTATGGGGATCGAGATGAGACATAGTGGGCAACGTCCACGCAAATTCGCGCCGTTCTACAGGAACGTTGACGTTCTTATCTCCCCCTAATGGCGGGAAGACTGTCTCATTAAAGTGACAACCCGCAAATGAGCGGTAAAGAGATCGCGTGCAAGGGCTCGAAGAGAGCTAGTGTGAAGGAGAATCATGATCGACAAAAGATACACATCCTTCTTTGAGGACCCATGGTGGTACGTTGCGGCGGCGCAACTTGGCACATGGAATGCACACCCAAATGCGTAAATACGAAAATCGTCAGGTTCGTACCCAGTAACCAACTGTAACGTCATATAGGTTGGGTGGCAATGGGCCTCAAGGCGGACCAATCATCACTGCGTACAAGGATTGCATAGCCCTAGACAGAAACCGAAAACTTGGTACATTTACCAAAATTCGGGCGATCATTTAAATTGCGCTTTATGATCACTTAGGCGAGGCTATTTGGGGGTGAACATGGGAATTCAATGTTCAATTATAAACCCAAAACGACATGCAATACTTTATCGAAAACTGTCGATGTAAACTCTCCGACATTATCCAGTCTCCCGGACCTTAAGGGATAAGTAGGGTGGTGAGCCCTTAATCGGCCAGAGGGTTTAGCAGTAATGTGTGTGGACAAACATGTGACCAGTTTGTCTATTCATCAACCAAAACCATAAGTCTTTATATGGTCCGCATTTTGGTTGGATTAGTCCACGTATATTCCCTTGAATCCACTGTGAAAAGAGAGTCGTTTCGTATCTTTGCAAGGGATGATTTATAAAATCGAATTTCCCTAATGAGCATGCTTGGCAAAGTGTGCTTGGAGGCACAATATCCTTACTTCGGGTAAGGAGATGCATCGGAGCATCGTTGGTCGACCTAAGTGTCCCAAAAGGTCGTGCCAAAGCAAGTAAACTACTCAATCACCTAGCCCTAGGCCGGCCACATATGGCATGTGCCCCAGTTGGGGGACAACCCATTGGCCCCAAATCAAAGCTTCAGGCTTATTTTTGGAGGTGGTGCAAAGATATTTCACTCTATTTTCTTCAGTGGTTTCATTTATGATCATTGTCAACTCGAATATCCTTAAAAACTCAACGCCAGGGAGAATTTAAGGTCCCTTAAATGGTGATTCAGTACCATTCATACAACGAGGAGCGTGCCATTACTCTTAATCAGGTTGGATAGACCTGAAGTCGTTGTTAGAGATGTGATTTAGGTGTAAAGTTAGTGTGCGTAGTACGCATTCATCCAGACAACTAACTTTCCCACATTCCAACCTAATCACGTGTTTAATTGAATCGGTCACATGTACTAAGAAACATGATTCAATTAACTCATATTCGAGGACAATATCCATAAGTAAAACATACACCAAACTTGAATCCAAGAACATGGAAAAATGTTCACAAAGTAAGCAAAGCTACTAGGTGGATACGGCCAAAAGGCCATCCATGTCAAAATTTTGCACTTCCAACGATGTTTGGTGGAGCAAAATTAGTTTCACATATTGACTACTAGAATGGTACTCCTTAACAATATTGGTAGGGGCACGAACAGGTGCATAACCAATAATCTATTCCATCGGGACGGAAATAGATTCTGCAGGGTTAAGGTTGGGAATACTATCCCTTATTCTTGAAGTTTTTAGGTCTTAGGTACCAAGGATCATGCTTCGGGCATGATGCCACACCTTGGCAGGCCCTGATTCTACCATATGTTTGTAAAAACAAACTCAAAATTGTATTATGAGATGGACAGACCCAAACTTGGGTTCAGTAGGCTTTGACCGAACTGGGTTGAGCTATATGGTAGACTCCAGTCGAACTGGGTCCATACCTTTCTCTCGTTTGTGGTAGTAATCAGATCCGAGAATTTGGTAAACTTCCGCTTTCTACACTGCTGCTTCAAGAGCGAGTTAGAGACATGGAAGGACGAGAAAAGTATTCTCCAGTCAAAATTCAATCGAATTTATAAACTTCAGAATTGTACTCATTCATGGATGTAATCATGGTGTGCTTCAGGCAATGTCTTTCATGATTAGACAGTCCGTAGGTGCGAGCCAAAGAGCCATGGAATCCTCGATCGGGAGGTCTTTCCATTTGTAATGCTTCGGGCATAAGTCTTCGAATGAAGATCATGGCGGAGGCTTATTCAGCTCTTCCATGCCATTAGTGGCTTCAATGGTTTCTCAGCTTCTTAATAGTCAATGGGAGATTCACGTCTTGTGCCCCACATTAAGTGGTTTCTATGGGAAACATCCAAATCAGGAAAATCGAACTTGTGACGGTTCAACAATCCACTGAATTGGAGGGAACAAGATTGTGATTGGTGCTATGGGAATGAAACATCCATAGGCATCAACATTCGATGTCTAAGACATGGTTTTCATGAAAATCGTCGGGTTTTCATGGGTGTATTGTTTTATGAAAGCTTCGGGTTTCAAAGGCACTAAATTCGAAACTACAAGTTCGATTTAGTTTATGAACATTTAGTTCATAAAAGAGAGGTTCCTGCAAGAAACACATAATGCAATATACTAACTTAGTGTAGTGGATTTGAGTTGTCTTCGGGAACTCAAGTGTGAGAGCTTCGTTACTACGAAAGTGTGTGACGGTTCAAAGTATAAAGAGAAATTATTGAATCGTTAATGTCCAAAAGTGATCTTCAGGTCAGGAATTTTGGATTCATTATCAGATTAATGGACTGCAGGTCACTTTTAATTAATTCAATAAATCGGGCCATACAGGGTCGATTGTAGAAGCAAAATAATATTAGCATAATATTATTGGATCGAAATTGAAGCCCCAAAGATAATTTTGGGCTTGTGCCGTGGGGTGGGTAGGCACGGGGTGCCTTGAGGGGTCAAGGTATGGCCTAAAAAGGCCTGGAATCATGGCTGCAGGCCACTGGGGAAGATAGCTTCCAGCCGGAGCTGGGTTGGGTCCATATGGACCAAGGGTTTGCACGGGGAGAGCCCAAAAAACAGAGGGCTGGCGATTGTGGACTGCGGGCCTCGCGTGAGGAGCCCAGCCAAAGGCTGGCGTTTGTTTTGTGGCGCAAAAAGCCCAGCGAAAAGCTGGCTTATGCGTGCTTGTGTGCATGCTTGTGCCCAGCCGAAGGCTGGCAATAGGGATGCGGGGCTTTGAGGCCAAGGGCTGTTGGCCCAGGAAGAACACGGTCCAGGCCGAAGCCTGGTGTTCTGTGCGCAGGTGGATGGTGCAGTGCACCAAATTCGGTCCCTTTGTTTCCCCTTTTTTTTTTTTCAATTCCCTTAGGGTTTTAGGAAAACCCTAACTTGCTTCTAATTGATTTTTATACTTTGACTCACAAATTCCACATAACAATTTAATTGTGCGATGCATGAAACAAATATATATATGAATTTGTGAATATATATATCGGAAGGAAAATGTAAACATAGGGGGTTCATGCATCATGGGGAATGTTTTCATGCTTCATGGGTCGTTTCAAATATCTTACTTTATTTTAAGCGTACCTGAGTAGCAGAAAACAACAAAAGCCTTTGAATTTGTAGAAGTTCCTTCGCAGAAAGCCAGAATAGCATCTCCAATGCGTTGTATCACGTTCAACATAGAAAAATTAAATTGAATCAATAACATGTAGATCAATTTAATAAAACAATAAATTAATCATGAAAAGAATGATTAAAACGTAATACTCCCCTGATTGAAGAATAAACTCTCTTTAGCGCAGCTTCAAGAGCGTGCTGATAACGTGTTGTAGGCATAATTTACTGAAGCAATTATGGAGGCCAAAAGAGAGAGAGGGTGCGGCAAGATTGAGAGAGAAGAGAGAGATGTGTAATTGTGGGTGTGTGTTATCTCACCCCATTGTGCCTTTATTTATAGTAGTAGAAAGGGTAAATACCTTTCCCTTTAGGATTACAACATTTAATAGGTAATCTACTCCTAATAGGAATATAAGATACTTTCCCATATTCTCTAGGATTTACACAATCACATTCCTATTCCAATAGGACTGCAACGAAGTGAGTTTTTAGAGTTTTTAAACTTAAACTCCCTCCTTTCTTTTCTCTCCCTCCTCCCCTCTCATTCCAAATCTATCTCTCTTTTCTTCTTTCTATCTCCCCCTTCTCTTTTTTTGTACCTTTTTCGTCTCTTCTTCAATCTGCTTTCATCATTCTCTCGGTTCTTTCTCTCACTCGTTTTCCTCTCTATCTCCTCCGATCCTCTCTCTTCTTTTTCTTTCCTCCAATCATGTCTTACTTTCTTTTCTCTTCTCTCATCTTTCTCCCTGGACCTCTTCTTTTGGATCTCTTTGTCCAATTTAAATTGTAAAATTTAAAAATTTTAAATCGCATACCAAATAAATTTTTGAGTTTTAAAGAAAACTGTTTTTAAAAAAAAAGTTCTTAAGAAATGTTTTGAAAAATGATAAAAGCTTTCAAATAAGATATCAAACAAGGCTGTAATATTTGAGATGCAAAAAATATAGCCTCTGACAGCGATGTATCGCCGCTATCACGTGTGGTGGAGCACCAATGCCTCATTTTTTTTATGAACAAGAGGACCGTAAACTGGAACACATTGCGAGTTACATTCAAAATAGATTATGTTTAATAACTTTTGGGAACTCACTTGTAGTTTGCTGGTTTTAATTACTCTCTTTATGAGAGTTTGTTAGTTTAATTTGTGTCTGTAGGAGAGTTCTTTCATTTTAATTTCATTTCAGTTTGCTAAACCTTTTTCATATCTATGTTTGAAGGTTTAAGTTGTTTTCTTTGCTGAATCTACTTCACTTGGTGTTCTGGGATCGTGGTCAATGATTATGTGATGCGACTAGACCTATGTGCATTGTACTCTTTGTCCTAATATGATTTGAGAGTTTTTGTTCTCATATGATCTCCATGTAATGCAAAGACTTAAACGGTTTTATTGATTTCTGTAATCTTGTGGTTCCCCCAATGAGCTTGGCTTTCAGCAATTGCTTGAAGCCTGTCATACATCATTATAATTTTTTAGATCTAGTTTGCAAGTACCCTTTTGGGACTTAAATCTTTAAGAATATGTATTTTAATGCCCTTTCTTCAATAATGGAATTTCATACTTCGTTGAAAAAAAATGCTCATTTGATTTGTTCAATCTATGAGGCATAATAAACAAAAATGAATAGAGAAGAAAATTAGAATATGAAAATCAAATAGGGAGCATTTGATTTGTTCAATCTAGGGGACATAATAAACAAAATTGAACAGCAAAGAAAAATAGTGCATAGTTGTAATATTAATTTTAACGTGTGTGATTGTGTAAATCACTAGTATATTGTATTTAAGATACTAGAAGATTCTATTCCTTTATGATTGTATTACTTTCAAAGCAAGAAATCATATCTAATTTACTACAAATAAATGCACTAGCCAGAGAAAAAACACAAAAAGATTCCTCAAGCACTTCGTTATCCCTCTCTCTTCAATAAAATAGGCCACAACACGTTATTAGCACGATCTTGACAACGAGCAAAGGCACTGAAGGTTATTCTGCTTCAAACTCGCTCACAAGAGTCATCATTGTAATCCAGGTTCTTCTTAAACATAATGTCGATATTTTTCAGCCTGATTACATGAAACATTCATCATTAAGCGTGAACTCTAATTTCCATTAACAGAATTATATATTCTGTTTAAATTATTGTTCGTAATTATATTATAGGGTAAATCTCAGTTTACTACTCTCAAGTTTCGTGGGTTTCAACATTTGGTACATGAAGTTTTTTTCATCCCAAAGTCATACCTAAAGTGTTAATTTTGGGACAGTCTTGTACATCCGTTAGTCTAGTTGTTAAGTCTCCCATTAACTGATGATGTGGCGCCCATGTGGACAATGACTGGGCACCACGTGTCATTAAGGGGTCCACGTGGAAATTAAAAATTCAAAAAAAAAATTCTGGAAACAAAAAAAAAAAAAATTTATTTGGTCATCTTCTACCTCCTCTTCCTCCCTTATCCCTCCATTCTTTTCTCTACACCAACCCACCAAACCCTCATCTCCTCTCCTCTTCGACTCCACCCATCCACCCACCCACCTACCCAACCACCCAACCCTCATCTTCTCTTCAATGGCCTTCATGAGCTCGAACCTCTGATCCCCATCTACCTTATTTGACAACGGTGGAGAGCCACGGGGTCATCTACCATGTTGCCCACAACTTCACTTTCTTCCTCCTTCTTTTTTAGCCTTCCCCATTCCCCCCTCTCTCTCTCTTAAATTCACTCTCTTTCTCTCTCCTCGCTCTCTCACTACTCCTTATAATTGAGAAGAATTAGGGCTTTGGTAGTTTTAATAGCACTAGCAACAGTAGGAGGAGGATTTTGGGCTCTACAAAGTTTAGGGTTTCTTTCTTCTTCTGCTTCTTCCGGTTTTGTTAGGCGAGAGAGTGAAATTAGAGTTGGAAGCTAAATCAAACTCACAGGTTTGGATCTGCATTTCTCCACTTTCTCTCTGTGAATTTTTCTGTCGAGTTTCAGAACTGTCGGCAATGGCTATTTTCTGTTTGGTTGCTCAGAAAATGAGGGGAAAACGCACAATTCCCTCCAGTTTTTAGGAATTTCTCCTTTTTTTTCACTCAATTTCAATTCGGAAAATCGTACTTCTTTCGTTTTTCCTTGGCATTCACTTTAGAAATTCAACTCTTTTGAAAGCTCAAATGTGAACTGGTTTTTCAAATTTTCATATTTCAAACCGTAAATTGGGTCCGGGACAAAGAGGTCTAGTGCATCATTTGGCAGTAAGTCTCGTAACTGCACAGAGTTTATTTATAGATTTGTAGATGGTGGCATGCTTACTGCACAACTGGAAGACTGGTTTGAATCTATATCCAGTGAATCAGAACCAAAGAAACCAGCCTTTGATGTGCCTTTTGAGATGATAGAACTTCAAAAGTTTGACTATGCATTGGAAGGGATTTCATTTCAGCAGGTGATTAGGATGCCCAATTCCGTTTACGCTTAAACATCTGATGCTGTTAAAGCAACTGCTTATCTTGCCATTGAAGATTTTTTAAGTGGTGGTGCGAAGGGATTGTGGGAAGCATTTTGGAATCAGGATGGACCCATGTCTTTTTCTGTTGCTTGTCTCTACAATGAAAACTTAAAATTCTACCAGGCTGAGAAGGCAGTTGCGGATGGTAAGCTTGGAGGTCTTTGTGCTTGGTGGGTTGGTGCATAGGAGAAAATGGAGAGATAAGGGAGGAAGGGAAGGTCGGGGGAGGTAGAAGACGTTTTTTTTTTTTTTTTTTTTTTTAGAAATTTTTTTTTAAAATTTTGAATTTCCACACGTGGCGCCCAATCATTGTCCACATGGGTGCCACGTCATCAGTTAACGGGAGACTTAACAGCCAAACTAACGAATATATGAGACTGCCCCAAAATTAACACTTTAGGTATGACTCTGGGACGAAAAAAATTTCGTGTACCAAATGTTGAAAACCACGAAACTTAAGGGTAGTAAACTAAGATTTACCCTATATTATATTATGTTGTTATAATTGTGGTGAACTAAGTCAGTGTGAATAAGCAAAGAAAAAGCAAGGAAAAAAAACACCCTAGCTGCGTGTGAGCCGCGCCTGAAGCCTCTGAGACCCTCAACTACGCCAAGCCAATGTCCCAAAAACCCTAATTTTGTGTCTGAGTTCAAGCCATGGTTGTGCCAAGCCCCATGATCAACGTTGCACTATAGCTTGTGGCACCAGCACATAAGAAAACGATGTCGTTCATGTTGTCTTCCTTTCTTGGCTCTTTGTTTCTAGATCGTATCAAGAACAATCGTGCTAGCAGCCTTAGATCTTCACTGCTCTTCATTGATGACCGGCCACGGCTACACCAACAGTTGTCCCCTCAAGGCCATTATGATCGTCCACGGCGACCAAATTTGTGAATTCCTGGTGAATTTTCATCAGATTTTAAATCCACGACGCATAATATGTGATTTCCCTTGCTCACATGCTTGACATTGCGACTACTACCTCATCAACAACAATTTGAGGTAAACCCACAATGACAACAGCCATAAGCCGTGACTTGAGCTTTGCTCTGTCCATGGTGTCCTAGGGTTGTTATGAACTTATCCCTCGACAGATTTTGAAGCAACACCACGACAGACCTCGAGCACCACGCTCAGTCTCACCCATGAACGCCATAACGGCCGTTAGGTTTCAATGCGACATACCTAGACCGATGGGCTCAAGCTTCACACACTCAACGCCACCTCCAATGCCACCATCCATGATGACGTCAGGGTTCCTTGGAACCCAACCCCTTGGGCTCTTAGTCTCACAACCCAGATCAAGTTGGATTAATTTTTGGGCCTACATTTTGGGCTTGGATTTTTTATCCATGTTTTTTAGCCCATATTTGGGCTTAGGCTTACGGTCATCTTGACAATCATGTTGGCCTGTAACCCAGCAAATTAATAAAATTGTTTTTTTTTCCTTTTCGGTCTGAAGCTCCAAAAAAATTACAATCAGACAGCCCATCCAACTTTGAACTAGGTTGTGTCTGTTTTTTTTCTTTTTCTTTAGGGCACTATTTACTTTGGCTCGTGTGAAATATTGAACCCTATGTAGTGTTTCTTAGCCAATATTTGAGTCTGGTCTATGTCAACCCATCTACTTCCACTAGCTGGCTCATATCCCAGTCGATTAAAGTAATATTTTATTTCTGGGCATGAAGCTCTTCCTTTTTTAGGGTCGTTCCCTATACTTTCACACAAAGGCTCTCGAAGATACCCACTTCCACTCTATTTGTTTTTCAATTGCTTTATGTATGTGTGTGTGTGTGTGTGTATGTGTGTAGTCTTGTGTATATATGTTTGTTAGCAGGTATTCTAAACTCGAAGTTCATACTTTCAACTCAAACCTAAAGTTTCCTAACACTCACCGCCAATGTAGAGACCCGAAGTTCTCCATGATTAATCCACTAAACCAAACCATGTCTTAGAACTTGAATGTTCTAACTTTGATGCATATAGAGGTTTTATCTCTCATAGCACCAACCCCAATCTTGTTCTCTCCATTTAGTGGATTGCCGAACCTTAACAAGTTCAATTTCACTAATTTGAAAGTTTCTAAAGGGAACTAATTTATATGGTTACAAGACGTGAAGCTCCATTTGACGGCGAAAAAAGTGAGAATCCATTAAAACCAACATGGCTGAAGACTTATGATGAAGCATTCCAAATGACAGTGACTCACTAAAAATGATTCCATGGCTCTTTGACTCGCTCAACGGATGTTTCAATCATGAAAGATGATTTATGGCCTGAAGGAAGACATGATTGAAACATTTACATCCGTGAATGAGTACAATTTGGAAGTTTATAGAATCCAATCAAATTTTGACTAGAGAATACACTCCATTTGCCTGAAGCAAATGTTAAGTGCTTCACGAAGCCTAATTTATTAAATTTCAAATGGGGCCACAACATGGGTACGAAACCCAAGGTCGTGAATAGTGGTAGAATCAGGGCCTGCGAATTGGTTGCATCACGACTAGAAGCTTGATTCCTTAGCCCCTGAGATCCAAAACTTCAAATAAAGGACAATATTCCCAAACCTCAACCATAGAGAATCTACTTCCGTTTTGATGGAAAATACCATTAGTTATGCACTTATATGTGCCTCTACCAATGTTGTTAAGATGTACCATTATCGTAGTTAATTTATGAGACTAATTTTGCTCCACCTAACACATTTGGAAGAGCAAAATTTTTACATGGAAGTGTCATGTTCGCCGAACTCCCTAGTTAGTTGTTGCTTACTTTGTGAACAATTTCTTATGTTCCCGGATTCAAGTTTGGTGTTTGTTTTAGTTCTGGATAATGTTATGGATATTGTCCTCAAATATGAGTTAATTAAATCATGTTTCTTATATACATGTGACCGTATTCAATTAAACACGTGATTAGGTTTAAATGTGAGGAAGTTAGTTGTCCAGATGAATCTGCTACTACGCACATTAACTTCATACCTAAATCACCTTTTTAACCATTGAATTCAAGTCTATCTAACTTGATTAAGGACCTTTGCACCACTCCTCCTTTTACACATGATACGAAATTACCATTAAAAGTTCTCACATTCTCCCCGTTCCTGAAGAATGCCATTAAGTCTTAAGATATTGAGAGAACAATGACCATGGGTGAAACCAGTGGAGAAAATAGAGTGGAATATATTTGCATCACGTCTTATAAACATGGCTTAAAGGATATTTAGGAACCAATGCACATGTATAAGGCACACTATGTAGCATAGTCGGCCAGAAGCTGGGTGATTCAAGCAATTTACTTACTTTGGCACAACCGTATAGGACACTTAGGTCGAACAATGATGCCACGTATTATACAAAAGCATAACATTACCCATAGTAAGGATCTTGTGTCTATACATGACCTTCTTTTCACATTGGATTTAAGGGAATAGTTGTGGATTAATCCAACCAAAAAGTGGACCATGTAGATACTTATGGTTTTGGTTGATGAATCGACAAACTGGTCACATGTTTGTCCACCTACATTGCTACTAACCTTCTGGCCGATTTTACCTTAGGGCTCACCACTCTAATTATCCCATAAAGTCTAGAAGACTAAAGAATGCTAGAGAGTTTATATGGTACATTTTTCGATAAGTTTTCATGTCTTTTGGGTTTGAAATTGAACATCGATGACCCCAATTTCACCCTAAAATAGCCTCGCAAAAGTGATTATAAAATGCAATTAAATTTATCCTGGACCTTGCAGAACACACTAAGCTTTCGGTTTCGTTCTAGGGTTATGCAATCTTGTATGAAACTATTGGTCAGCTTGAGGCCCATTGCAACCTAATACTATTTTGGTGTTACAGTTGGTTAATGGTACAACCTGACCTTTCGTACTTACATTTGGGTGTTCATTCTGTGTGTCAAGTTGTGCCACCACAACATACCAAAATGGGCCTTAAAGAAAGACCTTTGTCGACTATGATCCTTCTTCGAACTAGCTCTTTCGAGCCCTTGCAAGCGATCTCTTTACCATTATTGATGCCCAAAAATGTCACATGCAAGTCTCAAGGCCCAATTGTTATGCAAGCCTCAAGTCGAGCCTAAATACATGCAAAGGTGCGGAATCGAGAATGCGTTATGTTAGTAATCATGCCATGCTACTTTCAGTAAGCCGCCTATTTATGTAAATCACACCACGCTCGTGCAAACTCATGCATATTCGTCACGCCACACTTTATCACTTTAATCACTATTCATAATAAAATAAGCCTAAGTCACAAGCCCGAGGCTTGTCGAGTGAATTACGGCATGGATAGTTATAGAAGTTCATTGGGCCTATGTGGAGTCAAGATTGTGGAAGACATTGGGTTGCTTGGGAGCCCAAAAGTCCAAGCCCATAACCTTTGTATTCAACGTATGTGGGTAAGTTTAGAAGGAACTAGCCTATTTTCCTTCTTTCCCTAGCAAGCTAACCAACTTAGTTAGGAATGAACGAAACCCTAAGCCTTAAAGTTACGTGAAAGCCCAATAGAGCATACATTTAATGAAGAAAAAGGTTGACTTTCCTTTCCTAGCTCACGCTAAAGATCAATGCCTGAAAGCTAGGAGACGCAGTACTAAAAGTAACGCATGTGGAAGACTGACCCAAAAAAGCAGTGTCTTGGGAAGAATGTCCAGTGCAAGCTTCACAAGACCAGTAGCGCCTAGCTACCTTGCACAAAAACGGAAGTGGCAGAAGAACTAAGGGGGAAAATTAGAGAAGACCACAATTAGAGCTTCATTAGGAACTCTATAAATGAATCATTCACCTACAATAAGAGGTATCAGAAGCCATTAAAGAGGGAGAAGGCCGGAACATCATAACATAGAGATTGAGAAGAGAGAACTTTAACAGGATTATACTGCCCCAAGCTAGGGAAATCTCTCCCTTGGTGCAAACATCCTCAAATCCCAAAAAGCATCACTCTGTAGCCTTAATAGTTCCAATAACCTCCTTCTGAGTATTCTAGCCATCAGAAACCTTGTTACTACCCTAGGAAACCCAGATTATCCAGCATAGAACACTATGCAACCATGCCAACTCTCTTTCATGCTAAACCATTGTTCTAAAAATTCACACCTAGCACCGCCTAGGCCCGCCTAGGAGCTAGGTTAGTCATCGTCCCGATTAATGCTTAAGCATTTGAAAATTAAGAAAAGACACCTAGACCTGCTGAGGCGCCTGCCTAGACTGCCTACGCACCCGCCTAGCCCTCCTAAACCCAACTAAGCATTCACCTAGGTTGCGACTCACTTAAACAGAAAATAGATAACTTTCATTTTGCATTTTATTTTTTACAATAAATTATTAGGGACTTGTTGTATACTTAAATGAACACACATTATATGTTTGTTCCTCATGTTTTCATTATGTTCCAATACTTCAAAATATATATCATTCTACTTTATAGTTTATGATGAAATTATATATATTTTTTAAGTATAAATAGACACTTAAATACAAGAAATATAATATATTTACTTAAATCCGCCTAGGCGCTAAGCTGTTCCAACATGTCGTCCAACTAGCGCCTAGCATCTTTTAGAACCTTGTGCTAAACTGATGAACTTCTATCTTCTGCACCATGCCTCACTTGAACAAGCCATTATTTGCTTAGTCATGCTAATATTTAAGTCATTGATCTAACCGGCATATTTTCTAAGATGAGCTAACTCTTTCGAGATATTCTGGGACTTGGTATGAAATGGAACAAAGGGAGACAAGAGGACTTTCTTAAAGCCCAAGTCCACTTTGACCTAAAAGTCCCCCAACAACCACTTATAGTTTGTGGATTGTCACTTCGATGGCAGAGTCTTCCCACGTTAGAAGGAGATAAGAATGCCAAAATCATGAAAAATAGCGCAAATTAGCGTGGACGTTGCCCACTATGTCTCATCTCGATCTCCATACCGCACAAGTATGATAAGCAAGTGCAATATATTCTAGCTTTCAGAATGTTGCTCCATACTCAGTTCTCTAATCTAGCTAAAGTGACGAGATCATATACTAACTGCAAACATGTCTGCAAATATAGAAATACCTAACGAACGTCAAGTTAACATCCTCGATAGGTGTGTTGCCCTTGAAGGACGGTTGGTTGCCCTTGTTGGATGGCTTGATACCTCAAAAACTAGCCAATCATCTATCCTCGGCTAAATATACAATAGATCACTTGGTTCGTAAGATTCACTTCCCTAGAAGTGGAAGAATATAACAGCAAACGAATCCATACTCGATCATTATCTCAACCATTCCATCTCATGAGATTAATCTAGATTATTCTGAGACCTAAAGTTCTTGGTCCAATATACTAGTTTGGGTGAGATATGGAATTGGAATGAGGTTATCATCAATGATGTTTCACTTATATGGTAGCTACCGACATGAATGAAAAGTGACAATATCGAATCGCATTTTGTTGATGTAGTCAACTTAGAACTGATTGGCAAACTAGAAATAAGCAATCCAGGTCGAGTTAGATTTCCTACAAAGTGTGTTTAAACCTATCATTCCTATATTGTCCAAGGTAGCCCTGTCACGTTACAAGTGGGAAATGAAGCGTAATGAGATGAATTAAATATTGCAATATGATGCATGCCTTATGATGCAAGGCTTTTCTCAAACGCCCTTGATTGGTATGTTGCTTATGAATATGGTCACGATGTCTCCATGGAGATATTGATATGGATATTTACATGTAAGTTCCCCAAGAATTACATGGACTTGTTCAAATAGTTCTAGACCATTAAACAACCTCTCAATTCAAATAAGGCATTCACTATACAGATTGAAGCAATCTGGGAGGATGTAGTACACCCGTCTAACTGGTTATCGGTCAGGGATATGAGAATATATTATGCCTTTGCGTGTTAACTAATAAGTATTCTGAATTGCAAGAGTTGCAATCTATGTTGATAACATAAATCGCACTAAGACTTCGGAAGAGTTTGAGAAAACTGCATTGCATTTAAAGACGAAATTTGAGATGAAGGATCTTGGGAAAATTGGTTTATGTCTTAACTTGAAGTTCAAGCGTTGTTCTGACGGTCGAACCACACCCGAAATATGTTGCTTTTGAGTACACTCATGATCGTCCATATGCTAAATGCAAATGAGACCTATGATGAGGTTGTAGAACCCGAAGTTTCATATCTAACTTCAACTTTGCGCTTTGTTGTACTTAGCTCATTGCATTAGACAAGACATCCACTTCATTGTTGATCTGTTGGTAAAAATACAGCAATGCCCTACACGCTGCCACCAAATTGGCATTAAAGACATTTTGTCGTCACTATGAATTTGGGCATATCCCTACGCATCCCAAGTGGATCCAACCCCTGATCCTTGGAATGATGCTTTCGTTGTTGTTATTTCTAATGCAGGTTACTTATCAAATCCGCACAAGGCACATTCCTAGACAGTTATATCTTTATCGGTTGGGATACCGCAATATCTTAGAGGTCACCTTAGTTGCGAAATCTTCGAATGGTTCTAAGCTCAATGCACCTGCGGTTTTTTCATCCATCATTTAGTTTCAACGACGATCCACAAAGACAACGCCACATGTATTGGCGAGACCAAGATAGGATATATCAACAAAGTCAACACTAGGCATATTGCACCTTTCTCGCATTAGTAAAGCATCAGAAGATTGAAGTCAAGCAAATCTAATCCTAAGCCAACATTGATAACCTCTTCACGAAGTTACAACAGAAGTTAACCTTCCAAAAGCTTGTTTAAGGAATTGGTATGCGTAACTATCTCATTTGCAACGCTTGTAATTCTCATGGGAGTTTTGTCGAACTCTGGGGGGGTATCCTAAAGTATACTCACTTGACCTTAATGTCTTTTTTTCCCTTAAATAAGGAGCATTGTTCTCACTGGATTTTTGTTAACGTGACGATGTTTTAATGAGGCACCCACATTGGGATGGTCGTACTCTTGTGTGCATTTTCTACAATTTACGCTCTGAAGATGTTAAGTATCGACATCTTGCATTAACTCACATTTTCTCCTTTGACTATGGCTTTATCCCATTGGGTTTTGCCATAGAAACCTACTCCTATATGCAATCCCTTTAGAGACTTGCTCTTGCTACTTGTGCTGACTAGACGAGACGACTTGATCAACTGCTTATGTATTGCTTAAAGATCTAAAACGGCATCTACTTAAGTATTTACACTCTCAAAGAGGAGTGTTGTGATATTAATTCTAGCAAATGTTTGTGTAAATCACTAGTAGATTGTATATAAAATAAACATAATTCCTTGAGTTCTTCTCCATCCCTCTTTGTTGCGCTCTCTCTCCCTTCAGTAAAATAGACCCTAACATGTATGAAAATCAATTGGGTTTTCTTTGACACAATTGTCATCACTACATTGTAGTAGACAAGGATTAAAATATTGGCGAAATTTTCAAAATGTTGGAAATTTCCGAGTACTGACAAAGGAAACAGTTGTAATGCAATGTTTGTCCGACTATCGATTAAATTTCGACAAAATATCGGCTATGTCAATGATGTCGCTCAAATATTCTGTGCGGATCGGTTTCAGTTTTGCCTAATGATTTGTTCTCGAGTTGACGAAGAGGTAGAAGTTCAGACCACTGTGATTCCATCTGATGCCAACTGCTTGACAACTGCTAATCATATTCCTTTGTTTGCCCCGATCACAACTGCAAACCTGGAAAATATTCACCGAAACTACAAATTCAGAAACAAACACCAAACAAAACACAAAAGCGAGAAACTGTTGTGGAATTACGGACCTATCACAACTGCATACCTGATAAATACCTGAAAAATACGTATAGTAACAATGTCTCATTGTTATTTGTATATTATCTCTTAATGTAATTTTTCTTACATTAGAGGGAATTATACCATAACCCTAACTCGTTATTGGACCCTCTTTTGTCATTTAGGTGGCTCAACTCAAACGTTACCTTATGTTTGGATAAAAGTTTCATACAAATAAGGCTAAATTTGTTAGAAATGTATTACAAAAATTAGATCGACGTCTTGGATAACAAATTCCTTTTGTTTGGTGGTGTCTTTATAGTGCATTTTCAATGTTTAGGTCGTAGTTTTTTAGCGCTTCATTAATTCATTGGTTGGTAGTATTCTTATAATATATTTTTTAATTATATATCTATATTTTTTTTAATTATAATTATATAATATAAAATTTTAAATAATTCTAGTTGTCGGAAGTTGAGATTAGATATCAACAGTTCATAAAACATAAAACTCACTCTCTCACTCAAAATCCTCCCAAACTCCCAATCCCTCTCCTTGACGACTCTGACCCTCTCTCTCTTTCTTCTTCGGTCACACCACACCAAACCACACCTCCAAAATTCATTTTCTTCGGCGACATCGCACCGTCAAATTCATTGCCTAGTCCCCACTAAATTTGAGTTCGTTTGAATGTGCTTTTAAAAAAAATTGAAAGCGCTTTTGGAGAAAATATTTTTGGAACCAAACCTTAGTAAAAATACAAGGAAATCCTGAAAAATCACTTAAAGTGTTTCCTGGAAGAAGCACATCACTAGTGTTTCTTGCAGATGACACTTCAAGTGCTTTTGGGATCAAAAAATATTTTTCCTAAAAACGCTCTTAGTCATTTTAAAAGCACGTATCATCTTCCACCTTAGGCTTGCACAAACTCTCTCTCCTTCTGGACACTCCACCAGCCATTCCTCTATAAGGTAGTGGTCGACCAACTCTCTCTTCATCAGCCGACAGCTCGCCAAAAACCACATTCATTTCAGCCGTCGCGGTAGAGCTCCATCAATTCTCAACTAATTCTCTTGATTCTACTGTCAATGTCCGTCTCCATCTCTTCTCTCTCTCTCTCTCTCTCTCTCTCTCTCTGCAACTCACTCCCGCTCTTTCAGAATTTATGGTTTTGATTTTCAAAATGGAGGATGATTTTCGAATTGGGCAAAGGAATTTCAGTTTACCAAACGGAAACCAACCCTACTTGATACCATTGTAGCCCGACCCATTTATTCATAGGGCAGTGAAATTAAAGGATCCAGGATACCACTCCAATCAACTAACTTTTGTATGAAAATCTTCAACCACTCGAGAACCAAAGATGTTTGGTCACATAAGTCACCGCATACGTTCTAACAAATTGGTTTCTAATTTCTATTTTCTTATCAGTTTAGTAAAAGGAGTGCTTTATTTCTGTTCCCTTCACCGTCTACTAATTCTCCGAGCTACTCAATTATGAATTTACAAAGACAGAACAAGAATAAGTTGCTTGACGACTGCACAACTACCGATGCCTGCCTGACCGCAACGTATCGATCGTGGTACAGCACAAAGCCTCATTTTTCGTGAACTAGAGGGCTGTAAACCGGGAACCACATACTGCGACTCGCATACTCCACAGTCTCCTCCTGCGCGGAAAAGATAAAAACAAAATAGATTCACGAGACTTTAGAACCTGCATTCGAAATCAGCCTCGGTATGAATATGTACTAGGCATTCAATTTTCCATCTAGATTGCCAGCTCCTCGGTTGTATGATTCCGACATTCCTTTTGACTTCAACAAAGAAAATTTATTTTTTTATGGTCGTGAGCAGTGGCTCCACAGAGATGGTCCGAATCAAGATATAATCAAGGCAATGAGGGCTTGGGACCCTATATGCTGAGGTACTCGGTTATGGTTGTTCTATTAGATTCTTATTAGACTAACATTATCCGGATGTGCGTGTTTCCACCTAAAAATTTGTCCCTCTTTTCTCTACGCTAAAATAGTGTAACATTTTCGAGTTTGCTTTCTAAATCTACTCACTTTCCTTGTGCAACTGTTTGTAAAAGATCGTTTGAATTTTGTATATGACAGAAGATCAGTTCTTACTTTGCACATGTTCATGAGCTCTTTGGGCCCGACTTCAGAGTGTCCCTCTGCCAGTTCTTCTGCAACAGCTGCCCGCAGGACAGCAGCTCCAACCTCCGCGGTTATATTCCGGATACTGCACCATATCGAAATAGTCAGACCAATTTCCCATCCTGTTTAACATGCTACATTAATAAAATGAAATGCGTAAATAAGGTGAGAAATATTACCAACCAATAGATGGGTACAACATGCCCTTCTGGATATCTACATCTGTTATGTATGAAGCGAGACTGGACAGAATCATTGTGTCAGAAATTAATTGCAAAATCGAGCTCAAATGAAGTTTTCGTTTAACATTTCTTATTGTAGTGACACTTAAATCAGTTTGTAAGCTGAGGTAGAGGTATAACATTGAGTTTCCTGAATGCATGCAAATTAACAAGATTGGGAATAAAACGTTACAAACCACCCCAAATTGACATACCTTGCCACATTACAATGAGAACGGAAGAATGGAACAAGTTTTATAACCAAAATCGTATGTATACGATATATACTGCCCGTGAAGTTCCATATCGCTTGGCTGGTAGAACTAATAATCCCAGCTATTCAGGTGTAGACAACTAAATGCATTTTAACTTCATTTAACCGGTAAAGAATTACTCTGTCTTAAAGAATGTAACGAGGCCATGTTCATAAATCTTCAAGACCACGGTTTTATGTGATCTTGGACCTAGTCAGATAGGACATTGTAAACATGGAAGAACAGAGAGTACAGAAGCTGCTTGTAACATGCCACGTTTAGGTTCGAGCTAGGAAGTAGCCAAGTTATTACCATTCAGAAGCTGCTTGTAACATGCCATCTGATATAATACGAGCTCCTGAGAGAAGTGCTCCTAAACCGATCCTGAATTGAAGGCAACCAAAATACCATATAGTATCTTGAAGTATAAGCATAGTTAGTTCAAATCATATGATATAGGAAACTAACCCTGGAAACAGATACATGTTATTTGCTTGATTTACATGGCCTACTTTTCCGTTGCCTGCCAACACAATTTGAACAGTTAATGGTCAAAATACTCAGGTAGAAGCAGAAGAAAAAAAAATTCAGAAGTTGCGGTACAATAAGGACATTTCTAACAAGGAAAATACCAAGGTCAACATTATCAAAGGGGCTTCCACTTCCAAAGACGATGCTTTCACCAGCATGCTTAAAAGCATCTTCAGCAGTGCATTCAGCTGTTCCAATTTTAAAGGGGAAAAAGAGTCAGCCACAAATCTAGGTGCCATAAGGTAATTGTGAGGTTTGATGAGGTGCAGATGAACAAACCATTCATGGTTGGATTTGACATAGCAAAAATGGAAGGTTTAGTTGAATCTGATTCTCGCATTGCTTTAAGTACCTAAATGAATGTCAAGCAATACCTATAAGAAACTAAATTACAAGAAATGAAACCACAACATTTTCCATAAACAAAGAGTAGAGCAATGAATTTTTCAAATGTTATGTAATATAAACCATCATGTATCTGTATCATGATTAGAATAAAAAGTACTGAGTCATCGAATGATAAATCTTAGTCTGAATCAGTAACACTGAAAATTAAAGTCTGATTTCGAGGGAAGAAACTTAGAAATCTACGGCATGTACATGCACAAGCTTCTCTCTCTTGGATTCTACTATTCCAAAGAATTGTTTAACAACATACCAATTAGTGAAAGGCCGGATGGTCTCAAAACAACAAACATTAACAGAATCAAATCATCTTTAGTAAACTGATCTAGTTTAAGAGACGATTATAAAATATAACCAAATGTTATTGAGAAAGTATCCACCTCATGATTGAAAACACCACCAACTCCAGACAAACCAAGAAGCACATGAGGCTTGACCTTCTTAACCTGCATGAAATTGAGCTCTAGACAATTAAAGTGTATAATTATGATATATAAGCTAAGCAAGGTGATCCGACTCTCTTATATCGAAATCTTTCCGCTTTCTGTAATAGAGGGTACAATGAAGTCCTTTGAAATTTACCACTTCAAGTAGACTAGCTCCCTCCCTAAGCCCATCAATTGCTCCCAGTTCTTTAGCAAAGGGTGCAGCCATGGGGTCAAGATTATTTCTCTCTTTTGTAACTAGACCCTGCAGCCAAACAACTTTTCTTAGTGATTCCTCGGATAAACTTAGACAAATACATTCAGAGGCCAAAATAGTTTCGAGAACACAGCTGATTCTATGTCGCTTTTCTTTATAACAGGAGGGTAGCAATATCGATAAAAATGTGTGTGTAACAATAGTAAATAGTTGACAAAACCATAAGGTTGTCATGGAATAAATTTGCTGCACACGTATGTAATCTGTTTAACATAATGGTGGTTAACCTTAAAGAAAAAACATTGAGCCATACATCTTTATCAACCAGGAAAAAATTATTTTTTGCAGCAGCTTCACCGTTCCCTGACATTCTTGCAACAGCCTGTACAGCCATGTTAAGAACTCCAAGTCCCGCACTGAAAAGCAAAAGAGCAGTGGATAAAAAGGATGAACAGAGAGCCAAGAACATGCACAGGCAACCAGTGAATAGCCTATATATGGATCATTCAGAGTGAGCGAGCCGTGTCAAGTACCTTCCGGCTCCCACAACAACTATCTTTTGTTTAGCAAAGTCACTCAATGGTCGACCTTGCACTCTTACAGTTCCTAATAGTCCTGCAAGTGCAACACCGGCAGTTCCCTACAAGACATGGAAGTGCAACTATCAGAGGTACTTTTCAGGTTAGCAGAAATCTGTATTCCACTGCATATACCTTTCAAATCCATAAAAGACAGAAAGCCACCACACTATGTAATTACCTGTATGTCATCATTGAACGTGCAAAACCTTTTACGATAGCGTTGCAGTGTTTCAAAAGCCCACTTCATTTGAAAATCCTCAAACTGATGAAAGTAAAAACAATCAAGTTACTAAAGAAATAGAAACCCAACTGAAATAAATAGTTCATACACCTCAAAAATAGACCTGCACAATGGCCTTGGGCCAACGTGTATGAACAGCTTCCATGAATTCATCAACAATTGATATGTACTCTTCTCCTTCCAACCTAGGTTGTCGAAGTCCTAAATCTATCAAATTAAAATCATGAGAAAAGGTATCCTCATTATGTAAACTAGAAAACTTTGAAGCATTAAGTCCAGTCATCCAGTGTAAAGATGGAAAAGAAGCCAGGAATAAATTCGAAAATATAACAATAATATTATTAACAGAAATGCATTAAAAATTTAAAATTTAAATAAATATTGATAAACTTTAACATGAACTAGTCAAACTACATAACTTTTATGATTCAATTTTCAGAGTATAGCTTTTAATAAGGTAAAGTCAGGCTTGAGAAAAAGTAAAAAGTCGCTATCATTACAATTTTCCCTCAAGGACTTAAATGTTTTGAAGCACTCTAGCAACAGTTGTGTTTGGTTGAATATATTAATCAGGAAATACAATATCAGCATATTTGAAAACAAAGGAAGAAAGAATCACGCTATTAACAGAAGATATTGAATTCATATATCAGTATATTACTTACAAAGACGGTCTTCAAGTAGCTTTTGGTTGTTAGTACCAACATCTAGCATAACCGGTAGTATCTGTCAAAGAGGAGGTATATAGGTGAACCGATATAAGATCTACCAGAATAATTTATTAACCAAGAAAACTGTAACGTGAATATTATTAGAAACATAAGATGTAGACTCTAAGAGAGAGAGAGAGAAAGGAGAGAGAGAGAGAGAGAGAGAGAGCATACTCTTTGTGGATTAATACCAGCTGCAGCAACATACATATCAAGTTTTCCAATCGGAATTCCAATTCCCTGAACTCCAAGGTCCCCTAGGCCAAGGATACGACTGCCATCTGTGAGGACAATCATGTCTACCTGCAATATAGAGTGGAAAATGAAGACCAACTACAAACTGAAGGGACTTAAAAACATCATAGGAAAACTTCAAAATCAAGGATAATCCCATCAGAGAAGCATCAAGATATGATGCATTTGGACAGCACGAGAGAGAGTTTGTGTGAGTGTGTTTTGGGTCCTCTAACAGACCAACAAGATTAAGGAGTTAAAATTATAGATCATGGGAGGTTATCAGAATTGATAAGGGAGAAAAATAAAAGATGGTAGCATTTACCTGATGTGCTGGCCAGTTGTAGATCATAGACATCATCTCCCCCTTATCCTTTGCACTGAAATACATTCCACGGGGACGTCTAAATAAACCGGAATAATTTTGACATACTAATCCTACTGTAGGAGTGTAAATTATGGGAGCAAAATCTTGGATGTTGTCAATAAGGACCTGAAAATGAGAGTAATCCAAAACCACATGAGACGATGATAGATTACACAAAGTTGTTCACATCAACAAGCTGGACATTCAAAACCAAACTTACTCGGTAGTACAAGGTCTCGTTCCTGTCATGCAGTCTGTTTAAGATCCTCCATTTAGCCAAGGCCACAACACCCTCTGGCTGGCCCTTAGTATTTTTCTCTAGGGAACGATAGGACTCCACTACAAATTATGCCACATGGTAATGTCATCACATAAATAACGCCTCAACGCCAATAATAAAGAACTCACAAAAACATCTCCTCAAGGGCTAGAACATGAGTTTCACAGTCAAACAAGGTACAAATATGTTCTACTTGGAGAGAATATGTAAAAAAACTCACTGAAACGAGCATATTGCTGCTCGAATGATATGACACGAGGTGGGAGCAGACCGCGAAGTCCTAATCGATCTCTTTCAGTCAACGGAAATCCAGTGTCCTGCTCTTGGCAAACAAAACAAAACATCAAGAACAGAGAATTAAACAATATAGAAAACAAAAAAGTTCATCAAATTCTACAGTTCAACAAAATTCAGCAAATTTTGAGCACCCTCCACTTCACCAATTGAAACAAAAAGCATCCTATCAATCCATTCAACTTCCATATCGTTTCCAGAACTCAAATTTCTTCGAACCGACACGAAAAACTCCACCATCACTAAATAATATCACCACAAAGACTGTTTCTTTTTTTCTTTTTTTTTAAATAAAAAATATTCAACTCAAATCACACTGCAGAAAGTTTACAAATAAAAAACGGTGAATCGAACCAACCTTGTTAAACCATGGATCATGGAGAATATCGGCGCCGCGCTTGTGAACGATACAGGGGGCGGGAATCGCCGTCGAGAACCGCCTCGTCGACCGGCTGCTCAACCGCGACGCGGCGAATCGCGCTGCCTTCCACATTATGCGAACCCAAGCGAACGAACAAAACCGACGCTTTCTTACTACTGAGTGTGACTTCAGATCAATTTATAGGATCACAAATTTATTTTTATTTTTTGAATTTTCGATTTATTGAATTATGTTTATTTCCATTTTTGTCTGTGGAAAAGAAGCTGTTGAAATTGAAAGAGGAGAATGAGAGCGCTGGACTGGAGCTGACCGGGATTTTCGGGCAGCGGGGAGCGTACGCGGCAGTGCGACTGTGAGTGGCCACGGAAGAGGGGGAAGGCTGCCCAGATGGACAGCGGACAGCGGGCAGCGAGGGGTATTTATACAAGGAATCTGGGGGTTTTTATTAAGTGTGGGGTAGGGAGGCAAGTGGACGAGTTTGATTAGTGGGAATTGGGGATCGGGTTAACAGGTTCCGGTGCTTTTGGACCACTGATCATTGGTGATCTCCTTGTTCGGATTTTGCCACGTGGATGTTCCGTTTCCTATTGAGCATGTGTGAAAGTATGACAGCGTCGGCCGCGAGTGATGTTCTCTTGTCCGCTGATTATTGTGAGTCTCATGATGATTTTTGCAGTCAAATTATCTTATGTGGATGGTAACGTGGTTTCTATAAGGATGTTTGGATGATTAGGAAATAAAAAAGTATTTTGAGATTGATCACTTACATGGTATTATACTTTATGTCCTAAACTATCTCCTAAGTAAGTCTTTATGAGGGAATAATATCTGGATCTTTTTTATCTAGTATATTTTCTTGTTCAATTATGATTGATTTGTTTTCTATTTTTAGTTAGTCTTGTATCTTATTTTCTCTTAAATACCTCCTTACAACGAAGAATGAAAAAGTATATGTAAAATTATGAAAAAAATATGAAATACTTGGATAACTCAACAAATACCAAAAGGTAACAACCAACATAGAGATGACCATGCGCTTCTCACGTTTGTAATTTTAACAAACAATATTATCTACACTTAGAGGGTGAGAGAGGGCTAAACCTCAACATGGGCTAGCAATAATATGGTTCAAATTCGTCATTGGCAAGAATCGAACATAAGACTTTTCACTTATAAGTAAAGAGAAATATCAATAAACCGTAATACTAAATGACATCTCATGTATGTAATTTAGACGAAAATTTTTCTTACATGCGTAATCTAGACCATGAAAATGGGTAGGACCAAAACTTGGTAATCAAAAGGTATAAAATGTGAAAGTTGTTATTTCTATTGACCAAAAAAGAAAAAAAAAGTTGTTATTTCTAAAATTACTTGCAGTAACTTGTGTAAAGTATAAAGTATGTTTGTGTTGGCAAATACAAGAGTTGAATGATGACAAAGACGGGAGAAATGTCAAATCAAACTTTGTTGCTATGTTCATAAGTCAAGAGTCAATAAGTCATGACTAGTTTAAAATAAATAATGATAGACAATGATGATCGGATCGAATTGACAAAAGACCAAACTAACTGTGGTGGCTTTTTTTTATTATTTTTTTATAACAAACAATATTATTTAAATTGAAGAAAAAAGGGTGACAATAGTGATTTTTAGGCCATTTAAATAAATTATTTCCCCATTTGGAATTTTAAGTTTTTCGTTTGAACCGAAACTAGAAAATAATTTTACTATGTAAAGCTAATTATTCTTTTCGCCATGAGAATGCTTCTCTAAAATCTACTTTTATTTATAAGTGTTAAGAGCATGTTCATCTGTTGGTGGAAGGCAAGGTATTAAATATCGGTAATATCGGAAATATCGGTAGTCCGAAAACACGGAAATATCGATGGAAATATCGGGATAATATCGATATCGATAAAATTTCCATGGAAACCACGGAAATTGTAAGAAAAACTTGGAAATTTTTATGAAAACTTTGCAGGATGTTTATTTAGTCAATTATCTATTAGTTTATCAAAAAAAATTGGAAGGAAATGCATTGCATGATGGATTTAACATTATCAAGTTGATTATAGAGCGAGCTGGCAAACATTGTGAGTGTAGAAAATATATAGTAATTAATGAAAGAAGTTTAAACACACCAAAATCATTTATATATAATGAATTAGTGCAATATGTTACACTTTATACATTACATGGTAAGTACATTACACTTTATACATTACACTTTTCACCTCTGCAACACACATGCAACACTGTGCAACACACACACACACACACAAACCAACGTGGTTTGCTGAATTGACAACTTGGTTTGCTGAATTTGTCTACGTGGCTTGATGACAAAGCATCATATGTCTTTGTGGCTGGATGACAAAGCACCACCTGTCTTGGTGGCACACCATTCAACACGCACACACGCAGCATGCACACGCACACACGCAGCAAGCACACGCACACACGGAGCAAACATAAGCACACACGTAGCAAGCGAACGCAGAGTATACAGAGTCTGTCTCCTTTTCTCTCCCTCACAAGAACATACTCGGTCTCCTTCTCTCCTTCTCTCCTTCTCTTCGTCTCCGTCCTCACGAGTCACTCACTCACACGACGATGACCCCAACAGTTTTGAAGCTCCAAATCCTCCAAATTGGGGCAACCCAATATCAAATCACTCATCATCTGGTCCTGCAAACAAACCTCATCGAGAAGCAAGGACCGAATCGTCCAGAATCGCATGGTGGACAATTTCGCCGGCAAAGTAAGATAACACCGCGTGAGGCTCAATTTCTCAACATACCCATTTCTCAGAACAGAGAAAGGGAAATCGTATCGGTGATTACGGGTTTCGTCGTTGTGAAAGTCTCTGTGGATGAAGAAGTCGAGGTGGAGCTCCCGGGCGCGGAGGTGGGTGACGGCGGATCGCACCCAGGAGTCGACGTGGGAGTGGTAGTGACCGTGGAAGATGAAGGAGAGGCGGAAAGTGTGGACGGGAGAATTGGGGCGGGAAATCAGAACGCGATCGACGAACTCGGCGTAGAACTGGCGGGTGTCCAACGGCAGCTCGCGCGTCGAGAAGAGTTCGAAGTTGAAATCGAGGGAGGGGATGCGGGACCAGAGAGGGCGCCATTTTTGGGAGATGAGGGAGGTTTGGACGGAGTCTCTCTGCCTGGGTCTCTCCGTCTCGGTCTCTCCCTCGGTCTCTCCGTCCGTCTCCTTCTCTCCCTTGGTCCGAGCTCTCTGCTCCTTCACCAACCTCGCACACTTTCTGGAAAACGAGCACCGTCGATTCGACCGCGATGAATTCTTCATCAGATGAATAGACGGCCGCCGCCACCACCTCATCGTCGTCTCCGTCCGCAGCGATTTTGAAGTTTTCTGCGGAATTTCGTAAATATCGCGATAATTTCAAAAATATCGCGCTATTATCGATATTATCGATAATATCGCGATATTTGGACGAAAACCATTTGGATACCTATTAAAATATCGGTTCCCTTAAAAACCGATAATATCGGCGAAATATCGCCGATATTATCGGCATTTCGGACCATGGTGGAAGGCAAGGTTAAGAGCCCAAAAGATGCTTTCTAACTCAAAAAGTCATCTCTACCACTCCAAATTAACGAGGACAATTGGTGGGTCAAGCACTGCCCATCCAAAAGCCTTAGCAAGCTAAGCTCGGCCTTGTGCCAGCGGGCAAGCTAACATCAACTGCAAGGATGGGTCTTGTTGCAGGCTGACTCAACTGTAGGGGTGAGCCCTGCTGCCGCATGCCAATAGCAGAGCCCCAACAACTCGCGGACATGGCTTTGTGAGCATCATCGGATTTTCAACGGTAAAAAAATTTGAAAATGAAAACATGCCACGTTCTGGTGTATCTGATTCTGATCAGTTTGAAAATTAATAATCAGGATCAATCCAACAATAAAAAAGAAAAAGAAAAAATAGAAACTTTTTTAGAGAATTATTATTAGCACTCCAAAAATCTCATTCTACACTCTTCACAAGTGTATTTTTCTTTGCAAAATGAGATTTCTAGAGTGCAAATAACAATTCTTTTTTTTTTT
Organism: Cotoneaster glaucophyllus; assembly: GCA_036320875.1. Classification (NCBI taxonomy): domain Eukaryota; kingdom Viridiplantae; phylum Streptophyta; class Magnoliopsida; order Rosales; family Rosaceae; genus Cotoneaster; species Cotoneaster glaucophyllus. The sequence goes on along the minus strand of CM070070.1, from coordinate 15,577,538 downwards.
GTATTGTTATTCTTTAAATACTCAACAATCTTCTGCATTTTCCTATCATAACTCAATATTCATTCGTACTACAATCTTCTATAAGTGTTTTCTACTTTCCAAATCTTTTTTTTAACCAAAAAATAAGTGAAAGGGCAAATTGGTCAATTGGGAAAGGCGTTGTTTTGCTTGAGTGTTAGGCGCATGTTACTCATGACCTTATTATGAAAAATGAGATTACAGTGCAAGTGCTACAAATGTGGAAGAAGATTTATACACAATTTGCCGAGCAGATTCAAGGCACATTTCAAATCGAGCAATCTCTGTTATGTAGGTACCAAGCACCTACATAAAGAGTTGAAATCTTGGCGAGAAGCCTTCACAATAGCGGAAGCAATTTATCTCAGCAACAAGAATCTAGAGAATGAGGTAATAATATTTTATTTTAATAAAATTTCAAATGTAATTAATATGTTATTTTTTGGACCTTTAGGTAATTAAATGTAATCATTTTATAATATTGTTTCACAATTCATTTTTCAGCAACTATAAACACAAATGTGGTTCAATTTTCATAATCATAACAACAACAAATCTTTCAAAAAGCACAGAAGTTGGAACATTGTGAAGTATACTCCGAAATACAAAATTATGCCATAAGTTGAATGCCCTAGCACCACGCATTGGATGCCCTAGGTTGTAATGCTATGGTTTTACCTTGTATTTGAATTAAATTATTAAAATTAGACAATCATTTTATTTTCATAGCATAAATTACAAAGCATAAATATATATATATATATATATATATATATATATATATTTGTGAATGGTAATTTCTCTTGCTCTTGCCCTTTCCAAACGAAGAGAGTTGCACATAAGCAAGTACTATTCAGAGTGAACAGTAAGGGCAACGTTACTATGGCATGTTTCAAATTGCTTATGGGAGTGTTAAAAGAACCCACTCCGACTGTCAGAAGTTTCTCCAGCTAGTAAAAGCGTTTTATGGAGAAGTACTTTCCAAATGCTTTTCTAAGAAGCACTTTGATATTTAACAAAACTTCCAACGTGTTTATTCCAAAACCTGCCCGGATAGACCGTAAGAGATGGATTTTTGGAGGAAATCTAGAATAAAAAGTGCAAGAACCTCCACAAAAAAGTAATATAAAAATCAAAGAAAGTAATTCTGGGAATAAATTCAGGAGGCTTCATATGGTCAAAATTTCACCTAACCTACTCATGCTGCCAAATCAAAGTCAAGAAAATTGGAATTTGATTCCATTTCCATTTGAGTGCTTCAAACAGAAGAAAGGACTTCTTCTATCTTACCTGGAACAAAATCTTTCGGCATAATTCCCCCCTGTGGCAGCCAGAAATCATGTAATCCCTTTCACTTAGATCGACACAAGGATGGAACAATATCAGCAAAACAAGTATGACCGAGATCAAAATATTCAACAAATTGCTAGAAAAAGAGTCAGACAATTTATTATGGTGATTGATAGAATAGCAAGCCAATACCTCGCAAAACAATTGAGTCATGGACTCGATACTATGAAAACATGAACACAAATGTCTTAAAAGGCTGCTCATATTCTCCACAAACATCTACAAGGAATAATTCGCATTCCAGAAGATTTAGATATCCAACCTCCATGGGTACTTCTTTCACCGGATGGTCCTAAAGAAACTCAGTAATCTTTCTTTCCAAAGTTCTTGCACCAGAGTTGTGAAGGAATTGGGCGAACAGGATTATGCGGCCGTTGCTGCAATAAATATATAAGTCCTCTTAGAACTAATCATGACCATAGTTATGCACATTTCAGTCATTCGGCCATACAAAGGGAGTGGCACAAATCAATTCAAGAAGAACAGCATCTAATCCCACCAGAACTGTTTGCCTTTTTGAACAAGTAATTAAAAAAATTTCAGCTCACGTTTGTCAAGGAATATTTTTAGAATAGTAGCAATATTAATGAATATTAAGCATAAGGAGCATCCAAAAGAAATAATATAACAAAGACAACTTTCTGCAAATACAAAGGAACTAAAAAAGCTAACAGACAAGTAACTTCCTTTAGTTGCACAAAGTTTCATGACATATAAAAAGTATGACATAGCTAACTAACAAACAATTCCTTCGATCCCGCTATATCTGAGGCACTAAAAATCTGTATGCAAACATGGATACATCTTGTCACACTTCAAAAAGGCCATGTATCTGCATAATCCTTAGCCTAAGGGCTTCAGCTAGAATGCACCATTTATTATCGACTGGCAGTCTAAAGCACCACATAAGGTTTACTCCCATGACAAGGAAACTTGCACTTTAGCCTAATTTTCAATAGCTTAAAGTATCAAACAAGCCTCGTAATTACTATTTGCAAGGTTTTGTATTTGAGTTTTCAACAGTTTAGCATACTAACCAAGCATGATGACCCCAAAATTGTCACATGTAAACTTCCAAATATGCAGAGAGTTTTTTCAGAAACAAAAAAGAAAAGAGGATAAACCGCAACACCAGTATATCAATTAGAGGCATTTAATAACCAAAAAAATTAACCGGGCACATAGTTATGAACATAAGCAAGAAGCAAGATAATTTATCTAAGTCACAACTCACACGTTACATCTTTGTGCACAATGTTTTTTATACTTAAAACAGTTAGTGACAGAAATTTTGCTGTTCCTGAACGTAGGTAATTAATGAAACTCAAGGCTTCTTATGAAAAATAGAAAGGAAGAAACTAAACTATTCTTCTGGCCAATTGTCTGGAAAAAATAAAATAAAATAAACTTAGGGTGCGTTTGTTGCATCAAACTATCTCGGACTGGATTAGCATTAGGGACTAAGCTGGATTGGCTTGGCATGGACTAAGTAGTTCTAGAATTGTGATACGTTTGGTGCAGTGCTGGACTAGGTAGGACTAAATTTTTATTTTTAATTATAAGAACTTCCACTTTCTTGTCTAAAAAACTAGAATACACTATTAAAAATAAATAAAAAAAATAAAAAAGCCAAAAATCAGATCTTATGCCGAATACCAAAGAATCAAAATCTTGAATTTTCTATCTTTCCAGTCAAAGAGTTGAGTTGCAACAATATACAAGGCCAAATTGACAAATAATTGCAGTGAAAAAAAATAAAAAAATGCAAAGACAGTGCTACATCCCATTAAAAAACAAAAGTGATGGGAGAGGTTGCAGAAGAAGAAGAAGACACTTGGAAAGGATGGAGCAGTTTTCTTGATGGATTTGATCACAAAAAAATTGTTCAGGCGTGTTAAAAATGGTGGGGGAGACCAAATTGGGAGTGGGTATTGGAGGCCTTGATGCGTTGTAGGCTGAAGCATTAGGAATTGAAGCTTGCAAGAGCTTGGAATCCATGGCGGTCATGGCGACAACCGAAGCAAATAGTCGCCACGACGCCCGTTTCCTCCCAACGATCTGCAGATCCAACGGGAATCCCATCTGAGATTCAAAAACAACAAAGCCCAGAAGTCGCAGGGGGTGAAGCAGGGAGGAGGAAGAAGCCAGTTTTGAAAATGATGTCGAAGTGGGGAAGAATAAGCAGATGCGAGGGGTGAAGCGGAAGCGAAGCAGAGAACTAGAGATGGTCTTAGCAAGTCCCGTGGTCTGGGGAGGGTCTCGCTAAGAACTTCTAGCGAGGCCTCTAGTCCAAGCGAGTCCCCTTTAGTCTCATTTAAGTTAGTCCCAGCACGGACCAAACATGGGACTACATTAGTATGTAGTCCAATCCAGTCCAGTCCCACTTAGTGAGCCCAAACAAACACACCCTTAGGGCTTAAACATCTTCTTCTCTTTTCCACGTACAAAGGCTTAAACATCTTACGGTTCATTAAAAAGGAAAATCATTTCTAGTATAAGGGTATCTCACACTAGGCTTGTTAATAGAGCATACTTAGGTAGAAAATCATTAAGGGAAACCCGAGAACAAATAGACCAGACAGCTTCAAGTTACAAAACCTCATATCTTCAAACAAAAAATGTTCAAAAAAACATTTCACTGCAAAGCCAACTTAAGTAAAGAGAAAACTAGGTAATCCTTTTAAGCGGATCTTAATCCAATTCTCTAAATTATCTCAAACGCTAGGTTTCATGGGTTTTCCTTCATGTTCGAGCATCGTCAATTTCTGAATCCTTCATCACAACCTCTACCAGCATCTTCTAAATCATTCAAAACTCTCTTCTCATAACAATCTGCATCTAAGACACAGTTGTAGTACTCACAGCTGCTACGAATATTTCAATTGACCTAATCCCTGGTTATTAGCCCTTACTTAACCTAAATTTACTGTTTTCTCAATATTCCCAAGTCAACCACTCAACATTTTAAACCAAGGGCCTCCCACCCACGAGTTAACAAACCTACAGTCCCAGATCACAATGGCGATCTTCGACCCTGAAAAGAATCAGTGATAACCAAAATCTGAAACACGTTGTATATAATCCACTATAACCAAACAACAACAACAACAACAAAACCTTATCCCACTAAGTGGGGTTGGCTATAGGAATCCTAGAACGCCACTGCGCTCGGTTTTGTGCCATGTCTTCACTATAATCGACTATAACCATGGAAAAAAACAGCTGAGAGTTTCACCAAATATATCTGAAAGGTATGCTTAATTTCACAAAGTGAAAATCTAAACCTCAACTAAATCCAAACAATTCATGAGAACCTCAGTTCAGTCAAGCTTATAGTGCATTCTGATCCTAACAATTTTACAATCCAAGCTCCAAAACTCTACCTTCTTAAATTTTCTCGGGAACCAAACGAAAGTCTAACAAAATGAATACCAACAAAATAACAGAAACATAAAGCGATGAATAAGGTGATTGAGAAAGACCTCGAGCTCGGCAGATTTCATGGCGATAGGAATGCAGACAAGGAAGATGCCGGCCATGGCAATGGCGGTGTTGCGCTTCCAGTGCTTGGGCCTACAGTATGGCCCACCACTCATGCTCCACACCTTAGCCCTGAAGTCGCCGCCGTGGGCCCCATCTCCGTGTGCGTGCTCACCTCCTCCCATGCTCGATCACAGATACTCTCGCCTCTCTCTTTCTCTGTTGCGCAATTACAGGAAAATGGATCAGATACGAAACAATTGAAACCCTAATCAGATCAAATACACACACACATATATATATATATATATATAGGTTGTGTGTGCGAATGGAAGGATTGGGGAGTTTTGGTTGAAAGTGAACGAACCAGAGTGAAAGGGTTGTGAAGTTTGATTCAGGCGAAGAAGATGACAGAGGGCTGCGTTTGGCTGCTCAGTCTCAGTGTTATTGGTCGTCGTTTCGAACTATGGATTGGAAGTTACAAAGTTTCGAGTAGGCCCAAATGTTTTGATGGGTTAGGAGCCCAACTGGGTGGCAAATGTTTGAAATATCTCACATCGATCATATCTATGAGAAAAGAAGAGTTTAAATATCCTAACCTCACTCTAACTAATACCCCTTTTGTGATAAAACCCCACATCTGACGACCAAGTTGGGGACAAACATCGGTATTGTTGCAAGTGGTCATTTGACTCGTCTCTCTGATAATTTGACCACAAATTGAGGTGTTTCGTGTTTATTTTCCTCGAATACTTATAACTCCAAGGTAAGAGAAACAACTTGTGCCACTTCCACATGACATCCTATGCCAATGAAATAAAATGTGTGTAAATTTTTGTTCACATATCCTTATTTCATTTGCACGGGAAAGCCTTTATGGCCATGTACCCAGTCCATGTAAGTTAAGGTGGAGGCTTTCAAACTTGAGACCTCTTTGACTATGCAGTCTAACTAAGATACATTATTGTCGAGTTTTTTTACCAAAACATTAGACATTTGATCCCCCGAGAGAAATGCTTTGTCGCTCAGTCAGTGATCGCCAACTCACCGGACATTCTGTCTTTAGTTGACCCCAAGAAGGATTAAATCGAAGCAATGAAGATTGAGAAGAAAAGTAACATTAGTTATATTGCGTTTCATCGACCACGTATCTTGTGAGCTAGAAATTCAGAAGTAGCAAATTTGTTACAATAAATTGGTAGTATAACATCTCAAGTTTCTTGGGTTGAATAATAGTTGCTCTCTCAACAATTTGAACAGCATTTCTTTTCCAATCAAGTATGCCAGAAAGGGATGATTATTCCTGGTGCTACAACTAGGAAGCAATTTACAGTACTTCAGGCCATCAAGACGACTTAGCCTCAGTTTCAAGCGTCAATCTGACACCGTCTCTAAATGAAGTTGGAGCAATACCAAGTGTCCGAACCAGCTTAGTAATATCCATGGATATGTCGGCAGGAGACATTACTCCACGATTGACCTGAAATTACAAATGCGATACACCACTATCCTGTAAGTTTGCAGAAAGAGGAGAAAGCAAATGGCTGGACAATATAATTGTGTGTTTTTAATGTTATCGGAGTTGTCAACACAAGGCAATGTGGAAATCAAGTCATCAGAATGCAACTTGAAACATATGGGCCATATATTTGCTATTCAGAAAGTGATCTAATAAATGTGCTGATCACTACGTAACTCACACATAGCGAAAACAACAAATGGTATAAGGTCTACGTACTGATGATGCAGACACTGATTTGATTAATGAGGGGTTGTATCCTCTAACATCGGCAACAATCTCAGCCATTTGAAGGCGGGATACCCTATCTGGTCCACCGACATTTAGTAGAACCTTTGTTTGCTTACTTTCTGCAGATTTACCACACATACCACAACCATGGAGACATAAGTAAAAGCGCCGGAGAGAATAGAAAGTAAAAACACCATAGAAACATTTTATAGGTCCACAAATTTTGTCGGTTCAACAAGTATGAAAGCATGAAAGTTAGGAACTTCATACCATATATCCATCTCTTGGACAAAGCTAATATGACAGCTACAACATCTTTTACATACACAGGACACCGGAACTCGTCATAGAAAAACTCGCTCGTCTTTCCTTTGGAGAGGACACCATCTATCCACTACATTCACATGCAAATCATTGATTAGACTCGAACATAACCTATCGATCGCATTTATTACGTTGTCTTTATCATCTTTATATTAATTTGTATTCTCTGGTTGGAATTTATTAGGTAGGTGGGCTCGTAAACTACACCAACAAACTAGCAAAAATTTAACCTAAGGAATGTCTTCTATGTACCTGCCTACCTGGATTGGAAGAGATTTTGGAACCGGTGAGATTGTCTGTGGCCCAAAGATGATGCTGCTTCTCAAAATTGCAAAGTTTGAGCATTTTTCAGATATGAACTGCTCTGCTGCCACTTTCGATTTCCCATATACATTTACAGGAGCAGTTTCATCATCTTCCTTGTAAAAGGACTTCACCCCTTCATAAACTGATAGAAAATCACATCAGTCATGAATCAAAATCTAGGAATAGATGACTCATATGAGCATAAAAATAATAATACAAGGATAAGTGGCTCGATTAGAAAAATTAATGTCTTAAATGTGGATGCATCCAAGCTGAAATAACAAAGAGAAATACCAGATCGTGAATAGAATGCTGAAAAAGGTCCTGCATGCTAAATGTTCTCCTACCGAAATAAGTCGTTCAGGTCAATAGAAAGTGGATGAAAACCGCCATAATTAAAGGTTCTTCCATTCAGGGATTAATTTATGAGATGAACAACTTCAGATACCAAAGATTCCTTTTGCAAAGCATAAGGAGGCTGAGAAAGTCAACCCTTAAAAATCATAATCATCTGACACAGATACTCATGATCCTCAAAATGCAGGACCTATTTCTTCACTTGGGGACATTTGAACATCGATTTTAAACAATCCAGTTTTTATAAATACAACAATTCATCAAAAGTAACCCCTCCCCACTTTTTGTTCTCCATCTAGTGTAGACGAAGTGCACACTTGAATACAAGTCCTAAAGTATACATATTGTGCATGCTTTAACACAACAATATCTATCCTAATTTTCTAGACATCGTCTGCCTCAACTGGCAAACCACAAGAATCTCAGAATACAACACTTTCACGACTGGGAAAAATCAAAGTGTTGTTTAGATTTTTATGAATGCTATTAAAAAAGAAGAAGTGTTGGCAGTAGTGGAGACTACTATCAGCTATTATTGTTCTTCCATTTCCATTTTCTTTTCTTATTTTTTCTCTTGTCTGGTTTTGTTGAGCCATTTTACTCACAACAGCTTAAATAGATATGTATACTAATACGAATCTAACACTGAAATGGCTAAGAGGGACTTAACCTTGATCAGTTGACAAATGGATCAGAAGAGATCTACTCTCTTCAAAGCTTGATAACCAGTTCACAAGAGAAGATGGAACATTCACAGACATAGCAGCAGCAGGATCCATTTCACAGGCACGAGGTACGGATAGTGCAGCGCAGTTTATGACCACATCAGGCTGCAAATTCAACCAATACACTCCTCAGCATTTAAAGGTTCAATATTCGAGTTAAGTACTTGAAATCTAACTCATCTGTTCATTCGACAACTATACAAAAGCATGTATACAAAGACGAGCTGTTTGATCTTTTTAGACATTGTAAGTTTCCCTTAACAACTAATGGCTTCCACATGGACAACGTCCTAAGCAATTATCTCAAAGATTCAAAGACCCCGTATGATAGCCAAGTAAATTTAGCAGCAAAAATGAAAAAACAGAGCAACCCACAACAGGAGAAACCCATTCAGCAAAGCACATTGCATTCTAGCTGAAAAAATTGAAACCCAGTTTACCAATATTCCATAAAACCCACTACTCCAAATTGCAGATTCCACAGATTGAAACTTGAAAACCACCGATCAAAATCAGCATAATTAAGTAAAATTAAATTAACTAATTAGTATTTACAGAAGTGGAGTAGTGGGACGAGAACTGACCCGGCCAAACGTCTGAGAAATGGCTTGAAATCCATGGCCGGTCTTCAAATCGACTTGGAAAGGCAACAAATGTGGAAATGCGTCGACCAACACCTGGGGAGGAGGATTGGAGTGGTGGGTAAAGGCCAGATCGAAAGGGGTGGTTGATGTGATCCCTTTCCCTTCAATCTGTGAGAACCCTTGCAGTACATGCTGGCCCAAGTAACCTGTTCCCCCAACTACCAGAACTCTCTTCTTACTCGTCATGAAATCCCACTCTCTCTCTCTCTCTCTCTCTCTCTCTCTCTCGGTGTGGAAATTGGAAATGCTGGCGATTTGGGTTTTGGAGGGAGTGGTGACAGGTACGTGTTCTTGGGTTGGAACTTGGAAGGTGGTACCTGTACGGTTTATGAGGAAATTTCTGCTGTCGATTGTCACTTGTTTGAAAGAAACATACTTTCCTCTGTTTTCTTTCGTGTGCTTGATTTTAAAGCCGAAGAAAATGAAGTTTGAGGGTTGGGAAGAGCCGCTTGCTTAAAATAAAAAAAACTATTGAAAAGAATTTGAAAATTCTGAGTTTTAACGATAAGGATAAAATAAAGAGTAAACTGAATAGTATTATGATTGATTTTTTAGTGTAAAAATGTGGATTTTCGTTAAAGTGTACCGAGAGCTTTTCGTTAAAGTTCCCTAAAATAAATCACCCTAATATATTGTTGCGATTCATTTTAAGTTCTTGATGGTGAGATTCAACATTCATTGTTTTCTCGTAAATAATTTTCGAACCCTTATTTTCTTATATGTACACTTTTTTTCTTTTTATTCTGAACAAAAATTTTGTTAGATTAGTCACTATCGAAATTCAAACACACGTCCTCGTGTAAGGACTCAATTCAAACTCAGAAATAAATAAGGATCTGCACCGTTAAAAAAATAGCAATGTGAGCTAAGTTTTATGCCATTTGTCTAAAGCAATGTCAATATGCTCACCTGTACATGTATCTTGACCAATTAACCAAATTTCTAAACGATGGCATATATACTAAAGAGATTCTTCCATTTGAACTTCTCTCCAATCCATGCTAGATGACTACAACTTCTCTTTTATGTCTTATCTTTTTAACAAACGATAGCATCTACACTAAAAGGGTGAGGGAGTGAGCTAAGTCTTACAATAAGCTTGCCATAATAATGTGGCTCAACTTCACATTTAGCAAGAATCGAATCTAAGACCTCTCACTTACAAGTGAAGAGGAATACCACTCGACCGCAATACTAAGTGGCTCTTTCATGTCTTCTTTAATCTTTCTAGTTTGTTTATTTATTATAATTTTTTTAGAAAGTACATCTTTCTTGTGAGAAGTGCAAAATGAGATTTTGGAGTGCTAATAACTGTTATCTTCTTTTAATGTTAATAATTTTTCTTAATAAACTAATTTGTAGCCGAAAGAAGGAAACAAAATAGTGTAAAAATATCAATGTACTTAAAAACTTATCTTCCTTTTTTAAATTTTTTAGATTTTTTTTTTCAGTTTTAACTTTACCTTTAATATTAGTTAAAATCCACATAAGCATCCATATCATTTAATGAATAAATAAGAACACTTGGATGTTATAAAATCTAAAAGCTACAAAGAAGTGTAAAAATGTTTGTCCCTTGGTGTGTGTACACACACACACTAATTACTACTTTCAAACTTCCTCCTTACACTAATTACTACTTTCAAACTTCCTTATTTACAACCCTATTTACACACACACACATATATCAACAATTCCGAACTTCCTTAATCGACACTAGAAAGTTTTGTTGTTCTTTCGGGTCATATGTGTGCTTCTGTGTTAGAAATCGAAAAATGAAAGTTGTTACACACACACACACATATATATATATATATATATATATATATATATAGGGTTTATATCACAAATGGTCCCTGAAATTGACCCCATCAATCATGATGGTCCCTGAAATTGAAAATCGATCAATGTAGTCCCTGAATTTTAACTCGCAAATCAATGTGGTCCTTCTGTTAGTGTTCCATCCAAATTAACTTTAAAAAAAGGTTAAAGAACCAATTTTTCATTGTAAAATGATAAAAAAATAACCCTGTTACTTATAATTTTACTTACTACCTCTCTTTTCTTTTTTCCATCTTCACTTTTCTCTCCCTTTTTTCATGGATTTGGTGCTAAAACTAAAATAAAAACAAAAAAAAGTGGTTCTCTAACCTTTTTTTGGTCATTTTACCATGAAAAATTGGTTCTCTAACCTTTTTCTAGTGTTAATTTGGACGGAACACTAACAGAAGGACCACATTGATTCGCGAGTTAAAATTCAGGGACTACATTGATTGATTTTCAATTTCAGGGACCATCATGATTGATGGGGTCAATTTCAGGGACCATTTGTGATATAAACCCTATATATATATATAACAATTCCGAACTTCCTTAATCGACACTTGAAAGTTTTGTTGTTCTTTCGGGTCATATGTGTGCTTCTGTGTTAGAAATCAAAAAATGAAAGTTGTTGACATAAATGAATGAAGTTTTAGTGAAGATGAGAGAACGAAACTGTAGTTATTGAGGATAGAGTGATTTTAAAGGCATGTGATAAGATATCTTAGAAACAAACATAAAGTAATTGTTGAAAATTATATGTAAGCTAAAATTTTAAGTGCATCATTATGAGAAAAATAGGATTTCAGTTGCGTAATCGATTAAACGATGACAATTTTGTTTGATGAACATAGGCAGACAAGTATGATTATATGAGATCCGAGTTTTGAAGTTTTGTTCTATTTGAGTTTGTTTATGATCAGCTGATATACAAACACATAGAAGCAACAAATAAATGCATGTAAAACTTCTATGGAAAGTGAAATGAACTGCAAAATTTGTTGAGCTGCAGTGACATTGTTATTACCAATTATAACAAATTCAACACATATTTTGTTGGGCTGCAGAGATGCATACAAATGAGAAAGAAAGTATATTTTTGAAATTTGAGTTATTTTATTATAGCTGGCATATCACATTCTTACCAAGTTGACCACAACAGATTACATTAACTCGTTAATTTTTTTTTTCTATGTTCTTATGTGAGATCCCACATCGTTCAGAGGAGTGGATCCTCTATACCTTATATGTACATACCCACCTCCAATTAGCACGAGGCCTTTTGGGAGCTCACTGGCTTCGGGTTCCGTAGGAACTCCGAAGTTAAGCGAGAAAGGGGCCAGAGCATTCTCAGGATGGGTGACCTACTGGGAAGTTCTGCTTGCGTGAGTTCCCAGAAACAAAACCGTGAGAGCGTGATCCGGACCCAAAACGGACAATATCATGCTATGGCGTAGCCGAGCCTGGGATGTGGTGGAGCCCGGGACGGGATGTAACATCTTAAAAGCACATTCCACCATTAAATAAATTATTCACATAAAATTTACACACAACTGCAAACTGAAAAAGAAAATCATAGAAAGAATGATTAATAGGATCACCTAGTTAACAGAAATATAGAAGAAACCCACATTCTGAATTCATAAATATGATATTTGCAGTTGGTTTCTCAGTATTTCCATTGTAAAAACGAAATGAAAGGGTTACAAAGATGGATCAAATATTTTTGTTTTGGCGCCTCTGTGTAATACAGGCTTGGACTCTTTAATTCAAAAGACATGACCAGTCTTAACTCAACATTTATGTTCTTTCGATCAATTTTAATAGGTGCAAATCTCTTCATATATACTCAACTACAGCAGTAGAGATATTTATATTCAGAAAATAACTTCAAAACAAATTTTCTTAATGACCATAAACTATTACCCATATTATGTAAAATAACTTACAAATAAATACAAAAGACTTCTGCATATAGACGTGGTCATAAACCTGTAAACACAACACAATAAACAACATTGCCCATATTCCATCAAATGTTAGCCAAACATGTCGTTCCCATTAGATTAAAATGTAATAATCGAGATAATGTCAACCATGCATGTTGTTCTAAAATAAAATAAAATAAAATAAAATAAAAGTTGCTCGAACACGAAACCAGATAAAAATCTAAAATAATCAGAATATTAAAAACCACATCATCAAAAAAATCAATCTAAAACCTTTCGATTAGTTTTCAGACTTACATTGTGGTATGTAGCTTTTCCCAACGGAGATAACCGGGCATGGAAGCTCCTTAACAATCAGTAAAAGATCATCGGCTACAAAACTTAAAAGAGAACAATTTGATCAAATAAAAAAACACATACAGATTTGCCTGTTATACAGACCCTGTCAAAATAGTGCAAGCTTATATAATGCAACTAATGGGACCTCAACAGCTCATCAAATACCAAAATCAAATACTAATATTCTAATACCACAATTGAAAAAATAGACGACAACCACTGTTAAAAATACAACCAAAGAGTTAGTGAATTCAGATACAAAACATGCAAGCATTCATAAAACAACATGAATACATAGAGGAAAAATTAACAACTCACCCTCACATAAATCAACCAAACCCTATAAACCTGCTATCAAGGTATAAAATATCGATATTATCGGCGAAATATCGCCGATAATATCGTTTTTTTGCAACGGCGATATTTTCACAGTCTTCCAATTGATTATCGTAAATATATCCCGATATTATCGATAATATCGCGATCTCCGTCGTCGTCGTAGCAACGGCAGCCGAGCTCCGTCGTCGCAACTGCCAAGATCTGCGCCTCTCTCTGCAATCCTCTCCGGATCCCAAAACCCGCTCGGGTTTGATGGATCCCAAAACCCGCTCGGGTCTGATGGTGCTCGCCGCCGACGGGAGGTCAGAAAGGGAGGAGGAACGGTCCACAGGTGGTGATGGTGCTCGCCGGAGTGTGGGCCACTATGGTGGAGGTCACGGTGGGGTGGGTGTGGTGTGTCTGTGCTCCGGGAAGGAGAGTTGCAGAGATGGGGGGAGAAGAAACAAGGAGAGGAATGAGGGAGAAGGTTCGAGGGATTGGGGAAGGGGGAAACACGGGGAAGTGGGGTGTGTGTGTGTCTGTCTGCTCTGGGAAGGTGAGTTGCAGAGAAGAGATGGGGGGGAGAACCGGAGAAGAAACAAGGAGAATGAGGGAGAAGGATCGAGAGAGGGTCTGTGCGTGTGTGTGGTCTGCGTGTGTGGTCTGTGCGTGTGTGGATGTTATAGTGGACCGTTGGATGAGGTTGAGATTGGTGATGGATGAGCCCGATTTGGTCCACGTGGTCGTGATCTCCAGCCCCTTTTCTTCTGTAATAATAGTATAATACTATAAATAATTAATAATATTCTTATTTTAGCACAAGCCTACGAAGGAAAATATCTTAATTTTATTTATTTACAGCTAATTCATTATATATAAATGATTATTTAATTCATTATATATAAATGATTATGGTGTGTTTAAACTTTTTTCATTAATTACTACATATTTTCTACACTCACAATGTTTGTCAGCTCGCTATATAATCAACTTAAATCAGTTAAATCCATCATGCAATGCATTTCCTTCCAATTTTTTGTGATAAACTAATAGATAATTGACTAAATAAACATCCTGCAAAGTTTCAATAAAAATTTCCAAGTTTTTCTTACAATTTCCGTGGTTTTTATTCAATTTTTATCGATATCGATAATATCCCGATATTTCCATCGAAATTTCTGTGTTTTTGGACTACCGATATCATCGATATTTTAGACCTTGCCTGCGATTAACAAAACAAATAGTGATTAAAAAAAAATCAAACATGCAAAACTTCAAAAAAAAAAAATTCAAACTTGCAAGAATAAAAATTAAATAAAATAATTACCGCTTTTCTACCACCATCTTCTTCTCTGGATCCTCAGATTGCAAAACATGTATTCCAATACCATATCCAAATAACCTACAACACAACATATGAGGCACATTCATCATAACCTCCTAAAAATGTTAATTTGTTGGGTAAAAAATTCCCACCAATGCATTCTTATACAAAAATTCCTTTAAATATTGATTTCATGCAATCCAACAACTAAATGCTTAACTCAGGAAGACACACAAACTTTTGCATTAGATTTCTAACATAACTTAAACCCTACAAGTTTTTTAAACCTAAAAATGATATCTTAAGCAAAACCCATGCATGAATCCAACTCAAAAATTATTATCTTCCAAATAACATCTCAAACAATAGCTCAGTGATTAGGCAACCTCAATCAAAATGTGGAAGCAATGCAACGGTTTATTAGGTTAGCTTATCACTAGTAATCTAACTATTCTAGACTGGTTGTCTAGGGCTCTGATAATAGCTTGCTTGATCCACCAGTAGACATACGTTGGTTACTTCCATCCTCGCTCATGATCAAACTTCTCTGCCCCTCGAAGAAGCCCAATGCTCCATTCCTGCATAAATAGATACTTAGTTTGTTGAAGAACTTACGGAAAGTGTTGGATAGAAGTAAAAAGATGTAGGAACCTGAATCAGGTCTTGAAAGCTTAATCATTTGCCTTGATAACTGTTGGCAACATAGACAATAAGTCCCCAGTAGCTCCTAGTGATCCTTTCTTACAACTCTCTTTTCTTACAAAGCACCTTTAAAGAAGCCTGCTTTGATGCTGTCGCTGGTGCCGGACGACGTACTAATCAAAGATTGAACAAGAAAACCCAGATTTTTAAAATTAAAATCACAAAAATTTGAAAAGAGAAGAAACAAATATTTTGGAGAACTCACTAGGAAACCCAAGCTTTTCAGGGTTTAAAGTTTCTTCAAATTAGAACGGTAGCCAAGCTTTTCTGGGTATAAAATTTCTTTGAATTAGAACAGAATTCAGATTTGATTTTACCAAGAATTCACCAAATCAAACAACAAAAAATTAATCGTAGCAAACAGAGTGCAGAATGTGCCAAACGCTATAGATCCAACATTCATACAAAAGAATTTCGATGATGAATTAAAAAAAAAATCGTGAGAGAGAGAGAGAGGGAGACGAACCTTCTTGGGAGGCCAGGGTTATGGGCTTAAGGGCTGGTTTGGTATTGTTGTGCTTTGAAAAAAAACTGCTTCTGCTGTATTGTGAGAATAAGCAGCTGTGAAATAAAGCAGCAGAGTGTTTGGTAAACTTTTTTGTAAAAGTGATTTTGAAAAGAAAAAAAAAACAGTATTATAGTGTTTGATAAACTTTTATGTAAAACAGATGTGAAAAAGCTGGTTTTTCAAAGTTAGGTTTTGCAGCTTTGTGTTTTTGGCTTTTTTTTAACCCAAAACTGTGAAAAAAAGCTGAAGCTGAATGTTTACCAAACATAAAAAAGCTGCCAGCTTTTTTTGATAGCTACTTTTTTCAGAATCACCTCACTACCAAACCAAGGCTAAGATAGAGCTCGAGAATCTGTTCTGGAAGCTAGTGGAAGAGCCTCGCTTTTCCATCATTCTTTCCTTCCGCAATCAGTAACACGTGTATAGAGGGGGCAAATTAGTAAACTTACTGTGCAACACACAAAAAAGCTTAAAATAGGTAGCAATTGAAGGGCAAAATCGTCAAATCACTATTAATGAACAATAGTTTTCAACTGACTTTTCGTATATGTATAATGTAGATATATTAGTATAATACATTTTATGGCATTGTGGCATAAGTAGTAAATATTTTATAGGGCAAAAGACTGTTTACTACCCTCATGTTTCGTGGTTTTCAACATTTAGTACATCAAGTTTTTTTCGTCCCAAAGTCATACCTAAAGTGTTAATTTTGGGACAATTTCATACATCCGTTAGTCAAACTGTTAAGTCTTGATGACGTGGCGCCTATGTGGACAATGACTGGGCGCCACGTGTCATAAAAATATTAAAATAATTAAAAATATTTAAAAAGTATTAAAATATTTTAAAAAAATATTTATATATAAAAAAAAAAAACCATCCCTTCTCCTCCCCACACCCAACCCAGAAGAAGAAGAAAAAAAAAACGGGTCAGGTCGGCGAGGAAGGAAGAAGAGGAAGAGGAAGGAGGAAGAAGAAGAGAGAAAAAAAAAAAAAAAACTAGTCCTGCCAACCCAGAAGAAGAAACCAGTCCCGAAGAGGAAGAAGAAGAAGAAGAAGAAAAAAAAAAAAAAAAAAAAAAAAATCTGGAGGGTGCGGGTTGCTGGAAGAAGAAGAAGAAGAGAGGAAGAAGAAAAAAAAAAAAAATCTGGAGAGTGCGGGTTGCAGGAAGAAGAAAAAAAAATCTGGAGGGTGCGGGTTGCAAGAAGAAGAAGAAGAAGAAGAAGAAGAAAATCTGGAGAGTGCGGGTTGCAGGCAAGGTTCTAAAAAACGCTAGGCGCTAGTCGGGCGGCGGACTAGCGCCTAGCGCCTAGGCGGCTAGGCGGGGTCTAGGCGGACGCCTAGACGGCCTAGGCGGATTTAGGTAAATTTTTTATATATTTTATAAATTAATTAAATTTACTATATCAAATGTAAATAATTATTGACGTTATTTCTTATAGAAGAACATACATATGTGAATTTTTATGTACATATATAATATGCTTGCTTATGAAAATAATTTATTATATATAATATATATATATATATATATATATATATATTCCAAACTTTCACATCACCCGTCCATTACTTGATGTATTCACATCATCTTTTTCATTATTAAATAATTTATATATATATATATATATAAATAATATACTTGGTAGTTGTGATAATTAAAACCGAGTCCACGGTTTTCAATTTCTTTAAAAGTTTAAAACCATCTTGGAAACACCACATAGACATGTTTTTTTTTCTTTGTCTCTCTCTCTCTCTCTCTCTTCCCTTATCTTCGCAGACTACTCTCTCTCCCTCATCTTCACAGACTACTCTCTCTCCCTCTCTCTCTCTCTCTCTCTCTTCCCTCATCTTCTCCCTCATCTTCATAGACTTCACAGACGACTCTCTCTCTCTCTCTCTCTCTCTCTCTTCCCTCATCTTCACAGACGAGCTGCAAAAATTCACTGGCAGCACTCTCTCTTCTCTGAGGTGTGAAGGTAAGAGAGAGAGTCATCGTGTTCGTCTTTTCCGCTTCGCCAAACCCAGAAAAGGCAAGAATGCAAATCAGATGTATACTTGAAAAAAATTGAAATTTCTGGACCGCCTAGGCCACTCTTCGCCCGCCTAGGCCGCCTAAGGGCCGCCTAGGCCGTCTCGGCGGCCGCCTAATCCCTGTCCCAATTTTTCTCCCGATTTTGCGTTAATCCCGGCGGCCGGCCACCGCCCAGCGCCTAGGCGCCGCCTAAGCGGCCGCCTAGGCCGATTTTTAGAACACTGGTTGCAGGAAGAAAAAAAAAATCTGGAGGGTGCGGGTTGCAGGAAGAAGAAGAAGGAAAAAAAAAAAAAAAAAAGCTAGTTTTTTTTTTTTTTTAAATAAATATTTTAATATTTTTAATGACACGTGGCGCCCAGTCATTGTCCACATGGGCACCACGTCATCACTTAACGGCTGACTTAACAGTTTGACTAACGGATGTATGAGACTGTCGCAAAATTAACACTTTAGGTATGATTCTGGGACGAAAAAAACTTGATGTACTAAATGTTGAAAACCACGAAACATGAGGGTAGTAAACAATCTTTTGCCCTATTTTATAATAATAGGTCATATATTTGCCTACATGGCAAATTATTTGAATTTCGCGTTTTATTTAAATATCTAATACTTGGTGGGGTTTTGAAAAAAAAAAGAAAAAGAAGAAGAAGAAGAAGATGGGGTTTTGTTTAGACAATACAAGCAACGATGTATATCTAAAGAACCGTATACAAAAAAAGAAAAAAAAGAATTATGTATGAGAGTGTGGGTCATGTCCAAGGAACAAAATGCCGATAATATCGCCGATATTATCGGTTTTTCGGGGGTTCGATATTTTTTTAAGTATCCAAAGGGTTTTCGTGATAATATCGCGATATTATCGATAATATCGATAATATCGCGATATTTTCGAAATTATCGCGATATTTTTTGAACTGGGCTACTCGGAGAAGAACGCCGGAGCTTCTACAGCTCCAGCCGACTGTAAAACAGGACCCTAGACTCCGATCTAGGTATGAAAATGAAATAGAAGACGAGATGAACGTTTTTATATATTCCGTTTGCCGTGAAACGGTTGGAGGTGTTCGGAAAGTTCGTCGATACCCACGGCCTCGCCGGAGATGGGTGTGCCGAGCCGATTTCGTCCCAAAAACCTTGCAAAAACACGATTTCGCCGAGTTGCAGAGACGAGAAGGAGAGGGAGAAAGACGAGGTTGCTGATGAATGATGATGGGTGTGCGTGTGTGTATGTGGGTCTCGAACCCTAGGTGCAGAGAGAAAGGAGAGACGGCGCCGACAAGGGAGCTCATCAGAGAAGAGTCTCAGAAGGAGGAAGAGAGAAGGTTCGAGAGAGAGAGAGGTCTCTGTGCTGTGCGTGTGTGTGGGAGATGGAGGAAGATAGAAGGTTCGAGAGAGAGAGAGAGACTGTATGCGTGTGAGTGAGGTGAGGTCTGTCTGTGTGCGTGTGTGGTGGTAGGCCGGTGGCATGTCTGTGTGTGTGTGTGGTTGGGCTTGGGTCATGTCATCTGACTCACCTGACTGATTTTACAATTATTTTTGTACAATTTCAGACCATGGACAACAAATAATAGTGCTTTCATAATGAAACCGTGTGCCACTGTGAGTCTGTGATATTCTTTCACATGCAAAACCGTGTGCCACTGTCTGTTATATTCTTTCACCTTATTAGAGGTGGAGTATCAGAGGCATTCAGAGCATTTTCGTTTCTTCTTCTTCCCTTACCATTTTCAAAACCATTCCAGATCCATTCCAAAGCTTGAACACAAAGGGTTCCATATTTAAGGTAAGTTTACAAACTTATATTTATATTATTGTAATTTATACAACAACAAATAAATTTGTGTGGACTCGTATGTTAATTTTTTTAAGTAATTAATACTTGCATGTTAATTTTTGTAAGTAATTAAGTAATGTTAACAATTACATGTTAATTTTTTTAAGTAATTAAGTAATGTTGTATAATTATTCCCTAGGATAATTTTAATATGTTTAATGTTATTTATTATTTTATTAATATTAGGTTTTATTATCAAATTGGATTATTATTCATTAAATTGGATTATTCATTAAATTGGATTATTATCAAATTGGATTATTCATTAAATTGGATTATTATCAAATTGGATTATTATTCATTAAATTGGATTATTATCAAATTGGATTATTATTCATTAAATTGGATTATTCATTAAATTGGATTATTATCAAATTGGATTATTCATTAAATTGGATTATTATTAAATTGGATTATTATCAAATTGGATTATTATTCATCACTATGTTTTATATTAGGATTATTTTTTTATCAAATTGGATTATTATTCATTAATATTAGGTTTTATTATTCCATATTATTTTTATAATTACTTAAATTTTTACAATCATTTTCTTTACTTCGTATTTAATTCTTCTGTAGAATAACTTTATTATTTAGGTTCTCTTATATAACCGTCATCACTACTATATTTTTTGGCCAAAAAATAATTGTCTAATTTTCATGAAAAATAAATATAGGTACGTTTAAGATGTCCAGTGGAGTTACTAAACGTGATCCAGCTTGGGAACATGGAAACCCAATAGACGGAAACAAACATGGCACAATTTGCAAATATTGTGGTCGGGTAATGAAGAGTGGCGGAGTGACACGACTTAAGTACCATCTTAGTGGATTAGATCCAGCAAAAAATGTCCAACGATGCGATAATGTCCCCCCAGAAGTGAAGGCATTCATCAGCACATTATTAAAAAATAAAAAACAGCAGAAGGAAAAGATAACACATGGAATGGAAAATATTCGAGCTGGGCTACGAGGAGAAGTCATTGGCCA
This sequence comes from Cotoneaster glaucophyllus, assembly GCA_036320875.1. Classification (NCBI taxonomy): domain Eukaryota; kingdom Viridiplantae; phylum Streptophyta; class Magnoliopsida; order Rosales; family Rosaceae; genus Cotoneaster; species Cotoneaster glaucophyllus. The sequence continues at coordinate 15,556,755 of CM070070.1, read as the reverse complement.
AGAGGTTGACAGTGATGATGATGACGATGAGGACGAATGTGATGATGACATGGGACCTGAAGAACGACGCAGTTTGAAACAAGCATTACATGCCTCCAAACAGTCAGCATGGGAAAGAGAACACCTTCATAAAATTCCTAATAGAGCACAAGGTTCCGGGACAAGTGGTGGTGCACAAATGAGACCGGGGGGGGGGGGGGGGGCAGTCTTAGAGAATCACAACCAACACCACCAATAGCCCCAAGTTTATATAAGTCATCCAAAGCACGTCAAAAGAGTGTTTGGAGTTATTTCACTGGAGATAATGTGAAGGAGGGAATGGGGCGTCTAATTAGCAAGTTCTTTATCTATGAAAATGTCCCTGCTGAGAAAGCATCATCACATCATTTCAAAAATATGGTAGTGGGATGTCAACAGGCCGGTGTTGGAGTACAACCTCCCACTCCCTATGAGATAAGAAACAAATTTTTGGATATGGAGTATAAAGACATTGGCGAGTATGTTAACAAGTTGAGGTCAAAGTGGGAAACTAATGGTTGCACAATCATGTGTGACGGATGGACTGGCCCGACCAGATTGTCTATCATAAACTTCATGGTATACTCCAAGGGAAAGACAATTTTTTTGAAGTCTGTTGATGCTTCAGACCATTTAAAGAACTACAAGTATATTTACAAATTATTGAGGGATGTAATCATGGAGGTGGGAGAGCATAATGTTGTCCAAGTCGTGACCGACAACGGTTCTGCATTTGTCAAAGCTGGAAAAAAGTTAATGAAGCATCATAATGTGTTTTGGACATCATGTGCAGCACATTGTATTGATCTCATGTTTGAGGCAATGGGGAAGAGAGAGAATGTTGCTACTGTGGTAAAAAGAGCTAGAACGATCACAAATTATATTTACAATCACGGTTGGTTGTTGGCAAAGATGCGTGAATTTTGCAAAGGAGAAATTATTCGTCCAGCTACCACTTGATTCGCCACCAACTATATTGCATTAGACAGCCTACTTAAGAAGAAAGCAGGGTTGAAGCAACTATTCACTAGTGACGATTGGGCCAACCACAATTTGAGCCGCTCAAATGCAGGTCGTATGGTGGAAAGTATAGTTCTTGATCATGCTTTTTGGACTCAATCAGAACATGTGTGCCAAGTGTTTGAACCTCTTTACAAAGTTTTACGGATCGTTGACACAGAAGTGTATCCTACTATGGGGGCAGTATATGAGTTGATGCGTGTAGTGAAGGATGAATTGGAAAGAAAACATGGTGCAAGGTGGGTCATAAAGATAATTGAAGACCGATGGTATAAAACATTAAACCACGATTTGCATGCAACAGGTATAAATTATGTCATAATTTGCAATTCATTTCTTTAGTTGCATAAGTATTATTTCTCTTATTAGAGTATGTGTTTCTTTGAACAGCATATTATTTGAATCCTCGATACCTATACAGACCCGGTGTTGGAGATGATGGTACCCTTATACGTGCTGTACATAATGTATTCTCTAAATTAGACCCTGCATCACCAGCAGTTGGCCAATTTGGAAATGAGGTACACAATTACTTAAATTATAATAATTACTTTGTTGGATTAAACTAACACGATTTATTGCATTCAGCTAACATGGTTTAAAGATGCAAGAAGAACTTTTGGAGAACCAACATCAGTTGCTGCTCGAACAACAATGTCTCCTAGTGAGTGTAAACATATTTCACTATAAGTTTATAATATAATTTGTTGGAGTTATTAGGCTTATCAACATTGTTTTTCATTGTAGCTGAATGGTGGATCATGTATGGGACCGATGCACCAACTGTGAGAAAGTTAGCAATCAAAGTATTATCACAAACGGCTTCCTCATCTGCTTGTGAAAGAAATTGGAGTACATTTGCACTCATACACACAAAGCAAAGAAATAGGTTGGCTCATAGTAGGTTGGAAAAATTAGTTTATTGCTACTACAACATGAAGCTTCAAATTCGAGATAAGGAAGCAGAAATAGATCATGTCGACCGTGGTGACCCATTAGATGTGTTTGATATTGTTGCTGAAGATGATGATACAGAGGGTAACCAACTTTATCAATGGATTAGACCTCTTCATTTAGATGATGATGAAGGCAACCCAGCTGTAAGAGTTGCTGAAGAAGCACGTAATGAAGGGATAAATGTAGAAAGAGTATTAGCGGAGGAGGTGGGATCTGGCAGCGCTGACTCTTTCGAAGAACTTTTGCGCCCAAGACCAAGAAACACTGGAATTCCACCTTCTTCCAATCCTACACAACCACAACATCCTGCTGATACTAATGATAGCTCTAGTACAAGATCAGGAGACTCACCTACCACCAGAGGTGGGAATGATGAAGGAGGTAGTGGAGCTGGAGGTAGTGGTGGATATGGAAACTATTATGGACCACCTCCCGGATTTATGAGCCCCTTCACTGGTGAGCCAAACTTCACGCATGCAACACAGGATGAGGACCATGGCAGTAGGCTGGCAGGACCAGGAATTAGTGCCATAGGGAAGGACTATACTCGTACAGAAAGAGGCAAGGGGACTTTGTCAAGTGAAGAAGGAAGTAGTAACTATGGTTATACTCCTAACCAACCATTTCCCTACCCTTCATATCCCATTCATGTTGGGATGGAATCGAGCGACTCATGGAAAGAATCCGACACTCAATCTTCAAATGATTTTGGTTATGGACAACGTCAACCAATCTCGGATCCATATGGGTGGCATGTTAACAATTACATGCAAAACTATTTTGGGGATTTATCATTTGATAACTACTCTTCACAATACACTCACTCTACACATAAAGATGATGAAGATAGTGAAAATTTTGAACCTCATAGGAACTCTATATGGTACTAAGTCACTCATGTATTTTACCATGTAATGTATAAAGTGTAAAATATTGCACTAATTCATTATATATAAATGATTTTGGTGTGTTTAAACTTCTTTCATTAATTACTATATATTTTCTACACTCACAATGTTTGTCAGCTCGCTATATAATCAACTTGATAATGTTAAATCCATCATGCAATGCATTTCCTTCCAATTTTTTGTGATAAACTAATAGATAATTGACTAAATAAACATCCTGCAAAGTTTCAATAAAAATTTCCAAGTTTTTCTTACAATTTCCGTGGTTTCCATGGAAATTTTATCGATATCGATATTATCCCGATATTTCCATCGATATTTCCGTGTTTTCGGACTACCGATATTTCCGATATTTAATACCTTGGTCATGTCTCAATCTCAAAGCTAATTACCCTCTTAGACTAGCTAATGATCATTGCTTTGTCATTGTCTCATTAACTAGCTAATTGAAGGAGTCCACATACATTTCTAATTAGTTAGTTGATGAGACAAGCTTATACCGACTTATTCTAATTAATTAGTTGGTGAAACAATAGCTTATTAGATGTGACTTGTGAGCCTATAATTTGATTATTGCCTTCATAAACCTATTGATCCGTCAACCATGCTTAGCCTTTTTCGTTTTTGTTGTAATTTATATGTGATATATAATTGATGAGTTAATGGATATCCATATTGATATTTGTAAACATACGATGAGAAATAGCAATGCTTGAAAATGGATTGCAGTTTCATTTGAGTTGGTTAATAGGTGGTTAAGTTCGTTAATTTGTCACATTCTGACCATTTGTTTGTGGGGAAATGATAAACACCTCTCGCACATCTCTCGAACATTTATACTTAATTTTGGCCGTTATTTTCATTTGATTTATTCAAATCAACGGTAAAAAATAAATCAATGTTAAAAAACTAAAAATAATGTGTGAAAATCACCTTCGTTGTTTGTTCTAGTTTGAGCTTCATTTTTAAAAAGAGTGTGATATCCACACACACATTTTATCTTCTCACACACCATTCTATATTTTAACCTTCAAATCGGATAAATTAAATAAAATCAAATCATATAAATTAATAAAATATATATAAAGTAAAAAAAGATATGTAGATTGTATATCCCTTTTTGAAAGTGGTTTCCTTTTATCTCAAAAAATAAAAAAATAAAAAAACCAAAATATCGAAGATATTCACTGCCGGCGCACAATGGCACCCATGAACTCGGCACCTCTTCTTCTTCGGCAATCTCTCCCGCCAATATCATCCCCAACAGAAACTCTGAAACCGAAAACTCCACTGCCAGCGCACAATAGCACGCTCGGCGCACGAACACCTGCATATTCACCTTGTTATATAAGAGTTTGCACTGGTAAAACAACCAGAAGAAGTGGAAGAGGAAGCAGAAGAAACCCAGATGACTACCATGCCACTCTCACAGCTCTCAACTCCAAAGGCCGATTTCCCAGAAAATCCCTCGGCCAGGTTTCTCATTTCCTTTTCTCTCTCTTTTTTTTTCTTTCTTTCTTTTCAAATTTTATGTTTGGCTGCTGAGAAAATGTTTGGAATTGATAGGATTTTAAGTGTGGGTTTTGTTCCAATTATGTTTTCGTATATGTTTGCCAAAATTTATTGTGTGTAGTAAGCTAGAAAGGGTAAGCAGCATCTGAGTTGTTATAATATAGTTGGTTCTGAATTTATTTAGTTTGTTAAATTTTGGTGTATTTGCAGCATTATATGTTGGACTCCGAGATCAACGATGAGCTCACTGCTGCGGCCGATGTTGGGGAAGGTGATGTGGTGTTAGAAATTGGGCCGGGAACAGGTTCTTTGACTAATGCTCTTATAAATGCTGGTGCAGTTGTGCTCGCAATCGAAAAGGTTGTTTTTGTATGTGTGTTTCTTCTTTCGTATGCAATGGATTTCGAATTGTTTTGGTGTTGATTTGGAATAATGTTTTATGTGCTTTATTAGGATTCACACATGGCTACTCTTGTGAGTGAAAGATTCGCGCAGACTGACCGGTTGAAGGTAAACCACATTTTGTTCACATTTCGCTGTCTGGTGCTACTAAAAATGTCCTCAGAATGTTATATTTCGTCGAGCATTCTAGAGGACCTTGGTAGTAGTACATTTCTAATAGTACTCCTGATCTGGAGCAAGATCGTACGAATTCTGGACATAATGGAATTTAAATGTTTATGCTACTCCTTATGTCTACCGCTGATGCCATTGTGAATAGCAACTCAAGTTCTTCAACTGAAACCTGCAGGTTTTGAATGAGGACTTTCTCAAATGCCATGTTCACTCACATATGTCGTCCTTATTGGGAAGTATAGAGCCATCTGGTCCAAATTCAAGACTTGCAAAAGTGAGAACCCTGCTTGATTGCTTAGAATGAATTTGACTTCCTAACGACCTGCCAATTTCTCAACGATGCATGCTCAAATGAAAACAGTTAGTCTTTTTACATGTTTACAAGTTTACAAGAATCTAAAATAGCTCATTCTCTTCATTGCAGGTAGTCGCTAATATACCCTTTAATATAAGTACAGATGTTGTCAAACAACTTCTCCCAATGGGGGACATCTTTTCTGAAGTTGTTCTCTTACTCCAGGTTGGAATTCTTTATTAATCTATGATTGTAAAGGTTTTGGTTTTCACTTAAATGTTATCTGGATTGTATATCTCATCCGAGCATAGCATGAAGCTAAAAGCTTAATAGGATAGGGAAATGAGGGATAGTAATAAATCTGGATCTTTTAGGGCGACTCCGGGTTTGAGTTGTGGAAACAGCCTCTTTGCAAAGCAAAGGTAAGGCTGCGTATGGTAGATGTTTCTTCCCCCCGACCCTCGCAAAGTGGGGAGGCTTGTTGGCTTGGGGCCGCCCTTTTAGGAGTGGAACAAATCAAACTGTAGGTCATAATGTGGTTCCTTCCATCACTATAATGGTAATGTTTCAGGAGGAGGCAGCTTTGCGCTTGGTGGAACCATCTTTGCGGACATCCGAGTACCGGCCCATCAGTATCTTCGTCAATTTCTATTCAGGTATCTCTATCTTTGTATTTAAGTTGTAAATAGTAGGCTATTGATCAGTCAATTTATTCAAATTTTACTGAAAGACTGAGATGAGTTAGACTTACAGTCTGATATATGTCATGTTATACCTCCCTTAACCACTGTTGGTAATCGAGTATGAGTATTCGTAGGAGATATACAACATAACAAGGAGAAGACATCAATGTTTGTTACTGAGGAGTTCTTGCGCCGTACCAAGTTACGTTCAAATTATTCACATTCTTTTTTCTGACCTGGGTTCTGTTTGTCATTTCCCTTTTCAGAGCCTGAATTCATAATGAAGGTCCCAAGAACAAAATTTTTTCCTCAGCCTAATGTAAGAATTTATAATCCCATAGAGGAAAAAATTATGCCTTCTAACGATGTCAATTGTAATTTGCTTGATGAATTGAGAACATAAGAGACGAATTTTTTAAAAAAGACTTGAACCGAATAGTAACTAAGCACAAATGCAGATTGACTGATTTTGCTTATGTTGCAGGTTGATGCAGCCGTTGTTAAATTTAAACTGAAGCAACCTGTAGACTACGCCCCAGTTTCCTCTACTAAAAGCTTCTTCTCAATGGTTTGTTCAATTTCTGTTTCTGTAGTCAGTATCATTCTTTTAGAATATCATTACAGATTTTCATTGCATTCATCCTCTAAAGGTCAATTCCGCTTTTAATGGGAAACGAAAGATGTTGCGGAGATCACTCCAGCACATATGCACTCCCATGGAGATTGAAAATGCTTTGGGAACAGTTGGTCGTCCAGCCACGGTATTGATTTGCCATTTTCGTTTTCCTCAGAATCTATTCTACTAACTTCATTCTTATTCTTATTGTTTTCATTTCCAGTCAAGACCAGAAGAGCTATCCACGGATGATTTTGTCAAGTTGCACAATTTGATCACCAAAGTATAACATTTCTGCTCTCCCTCCCTGGAGTATAGTTTTCCCATTTATAATAGTTTTATGGGGACGTATCTTGCAACTACAACGGAAGCATCAACCGTCGATTCATAGTTGATCGTATTGTGCGCCCCTGCTGCTCTTTGTGCCTTCTTTATTTGCAGAACAGGACCAAGAAAGGTCCGGGCCTATCCTGAATTTTTTTTTTACTTTGTAGCTTCTGTTTGTATGCTTTTGGTTGGATACTCTGTATTATTCAACTTATGTGCTTTTGCTCCCAGCTAGCTTTATTTTGTTTCTCTAATTGACCAAAAAATGTGTTTTACAGTAGTATTGTTATGAAACCGAAATCTTACGTCAACTAGCCTTCCTTAATTCACAATTTTCCGATTGAGTGTTGCTTTATGGTAAAATCACACATACATGGAATAGAGGGAGTATTTACCTCGAAAGAAAATTTTCATAGCTGCAGTTTTGAGCCATAATTATTAATTTTTGTTCGAGTTCAATGTAGGAACTTATTAAGAAGTTCGGTGTATAATTATCTCAATATAATTTTTATTTATTTATTTTTTTGTGACTCCATTACTCTCTTTTGATTAAAACTTTTCATTCCACTACAAAAAAATGAACCTTCAATTTTTCTCCTGTTAGTTATAAACTTATAATTCTCCAACTTCTTTCGTATGGCTTGGAGGCCCCTCCTAGCTTCGATTTCTGGCTCTGCCACTGGTAAGGAAAAGTTACTTTGAACGGTGACAGCATGGTAATAAATTAAGAAGAGCTTTTTACAAGTTAAATAGAAAGGTTAAATGACTTTTCGTTTTGAATTTTGGCTGCGGTAATTGTACCTTTTCACTGAAGTGAACATATGGAAACGCTTGGATGGGCCAAGGGGATCATATGTTTTCCTCCCTGTCATTTCTCCAATATCTTCCCTCTTTTTGAGCTAAAAAAATGAAATGGTTAGCATACGTGCTCAAAATTGTATATGTTTTTGTGTTTTGTTGTAAGACTCAATTGGAGAGTCAGAGGATTGTTCCAATTGAAGTTCAGACACAGAATTCAAGATTATGTTATTGTGTTTTTGAAGTTTCTGTTACGATGAATTACTAGTTATGCAACAATGAACACCTAGTTTTCATAATTTAAAATGACAACTTACTTTAATGATCATGCAAGACTAAACAATAGTAAGGTAGTAACACATGAAAATTCATAGTCATAGAGAATCTGATTAGTTTTGCCGATGCAAACAAGAAGAACGATATAACACTAAGAAACCAAGTTTTACTCACCCTCCTCAATCAGTAGAGTCAGAAAACCCTTGAACCTGTAGTCCATGAACTGGGGCGGAGCTGTTCCACGTGTTAACTTCTAATTCGAAAGGCTTGAATATGAATACCTTGACTGCAAGGTGAAACTATATCAAAAAAAGGAGAAATATAATTAGTCTTTCAACCAAACAATTGTTCTACCTGATGAAATTTTTTGAAAGGCGAAAGAATACATAAATCCATTATAGTTCAAGTTAGCTGGTGCTAGGCACTGAGAGACCTTGACCCTTTACGTCCAGTCTGGTTACATATGCTCTGGGCACTAAACTTCCTTTTTTCAGTGAAAAATGCAAAATTAAAAGGCACGAGTTTACAAATTGTTACCTGGCTTAGCATGCGAAAACTTTATAATGACCTTATTACAGGACTACTACTTCCCTACCTAAATCCTACTTGACACTGCAGCATCAAATAAGAAAATAGTTTCAAGTGCTTTAGCAGCGAAGACTTGAAGAAAAACCTACATGCATGACTATTCTTTATATAAATAATCAGACTAATAACGTAACTGTAATAAGAGCACTGTGTATATACATATTAGTTAAAGGAAGAAGGTTACAGATACAGTAAGACTGGGATGATTACCTTGTTCCAGAATGATATATCAATTGCTAGGAAAGAGGATATACGCTTATCGGTTGTACTGATGCCCCTTAAGGGTAGGAAAGGAGGCTGCAACCTTTATAAAGAGACGGGGAAAGAATAAGAAATACCATTGCCGCATTGTGTCTGGTTTTTCTTTCTTTAACTTTTAAGTAACAGAAAAAGAGAGGAATGCAATTCTTCAGTTACAAGGGAAGAAAGTCTATCATTAGTTTGTTTGAAATTGAGAACATAACAGAACAATTCCATCAAAACTGTAATCTATTACTGATTTACCACGAGTACTGGAGATTGATGTATTTTTTCTTGTGCTGCAGATCGATGATTGTTTCGATTCCACACTCAAGATCATGCTTTTCAGAACATATAAAAAATTTCATGGCAAAAAGTCTAGATAAACTTGTTCCTGCCATGAAGCAAGGGGCATAATTACTGCAGTCTCAACCTTATTGGTATCCAGCGCACTGTAACGAGGATTAGAGTGGTCATTCTCCAACAACACATGAGTTATGATTTGGATTCTTTTCCATGTGTAGACGATATCATTCTGCATTTAATGGGAAATGTACGATGTTGTGGTTCAGTACAATGCACTCCCATGATGATTGAAAATGTGTTGGGAAATGTTGGTCAATTATATTCTGCCAACTCAACGTTACGATTTTTCAGCAGTCAAGACCAGAAGATCAATCCAGGGATCTTGTGGAGTTTCACAATTTGCATTTACAATATCACAGTATAGAGAGCATAGTCTGTTCTAGCACAAGAGCTGCAGGATTGCATCATTTTTCACTCAAACGCAAATGCAAAATATATACAACAAGCTGGAAAAAATCCATCAAAGTGCTCCTAGGAAAAGAACTAAACATCTGCAGACTTGTTAGAAGCAGCATATATGACCGATAAACTATGTTCAAAGGTTAGACAGTGATTAAGATTTGTGCACTGCATAATGCTGTAATACTATGAAATTAAGAAAATATATTATCACTCGTGTCGTCGTGTTTGTTATAAGTCCCAGTAAGAAGGTTGCCCCCAATTAAGTTTTTTGCAGAGATATTGACAAGTAGAACAATTTTCTCATTCAACATATTACTACTGATACTTTCCTATCAATCGACGAAAATACATAACCATCGAATCCACAATCATACATTTCTATTCCATCACATAAACAAAACCATAAATTAGAACAAATAGTAACCACAAAAAACTCACTGTATTCATGTCCTTGTGAATCGTCGGATTCATTGCAGTGCAAAACGCAACAGAACTCCGCTGTTGTTTCCCCTGTTTTTGCTCTGTTCCCACCCAACTCAGCCACGAAACTGGTACACAAGCTCCAAAGCCCTCTCCTTTGAGCCATGAGGGTCAAAACCCTTCACACTCCCCACAAACCCATCACCGTTCATCCGCCTCTCCTCCGCAAGGGCCGCCGCAGAAGGCGAAAGCCGCCTCTTGGGCCGCTTATTCTTGATGAAGCAATCCCTCATCTGCTCCTCAACCATGTCAATTGTGGGCCTGGATTCCCCTTCTCCAAAGCCATCACAATCATCGTCGCCATCGCCATCGCCGACTTGCATGGGCTCGTTGCCGGTGGCGGAGGAGAGGGAGTTCTGCCGCTGGGGCTGGGGCAATTTGTGCGTGGAGAGAAATTTGGAGAGGTGCAGGTGGGCTTGGTGGAGGGAGGAGTGGATATGGAGGAGGTGAGTGCGCTCGGCGGTGCAAGGGAGCTGTTTGGCCATAAGGGTTGCTTGTTCTAGGGAGAGGATAAGGTCGGACAGTGTTGGCGGTGGTGGTGGTGGTGGGAATGGTGGCGGCGGTAGTTCTGGGTCTGCTTCTGCCATGTATTCCATTGGAGAAGTCTCGATCTTTGCAGTGATCAGTATCTGTAGAAATCAATCAATCAATCTGTTGTTTAACTGGAAAGTGATGAAAGCTGCTTCTGCTTCTCCGAGAAGTTGTTTGCTTACAGGGATGACGACACTCGGAGATTCCAAGGATCAGAGACTGCGTTAGAGCACTTCCACCCCACAAAAATCTGCCCAGCACCTAGTGAAAAAATTGCCCAGCACCCTATTTTTGAGCTCCAGCCCGCCCACTTGCCTGGCACCCAGCCCAAATTTGACAGACCATTTGACTGGGCAATACCACGGCGCGTGCAGCACAATCGCTCGGGTGGGAGAGTAGCCGACAGGCTACTGCGCTTCGGGCCCACCTGTCGGGCCAGCTTTTCAGACGCCCGTGAGGGGCTTTCGTGGCTCACCTCCTGCCGTTGGAATTCCAACGGCTAGTTATTCTAGACCGTTGGATTTCCAATGGTAAAAAAAATTTGAATTTTGTTTTTAACGTGGACCGTTGATCTGTGATCCAACGGTCCACAGTTTGTCAGGCAAAAAAAAAAAAAAAAAAAAAAAAGAAAAGTCCCAACGGTCAGAAATATGACCGTTGGATAGGTGGCTCAATATGGGCTGTTGGATTTCAAATCCAACGGTCCAGATTAATTATAACATTAAAATTAATTAAAAATTCTTTAAAAATACAAAAAAAATTTAAAAAAATACAGAAATTTTTTTTATAAATACCTAACAGTTTGTACACTTTCTACACCACATTTCATTATTTTCTACACTTTCTACACCACATTTTGTCATTTTCTACACTTTCTACACTTTCTACATTTCAATATTTTGTACACTTTGAGAGAAAAAAATGAGTTCGTGGAAGAACATTAAAGATATTACTTTATGTCATTTTCTACACTTTCTACACCACATTTTGCCAACAATCTTTTCTGTTGCTCCTCGTATTGTTTTTGCACTCTCCTTGAAGAAGACATTGTAAAAACACTCAAGATTTGAAAACGATGAAGAAGGATTTTCAGCTAAAAAGAAGTATTGAGTTTGGTGTGAGGATGGATGTAGAGATGTAGGGTTTATATTGACAAAAAAAAGAAAGGATGAGGTTCTGGACAATGCCACGTGGCACTACATGATTGGCTGAAAATCTTATCGAAATCTTGACTAAATTATTGCAAACAGGAAGTGACACGTGGCGCGTCGAGATTGGTTGAAAATCTTATCAGAAATCTATCCAAAAAATAGTACGTTCGGATAATGACATGTGGCGCGTCGAGATTGGTTGAAAATCTTATCATAAATCTATCCAAAAAATAGTACGTTCGGATAATGACACGTGGCGTGACAAGATTGGTTGAAAATCTTAGCGGAAATCTATTCACAAAATAGTACGTTCGGATAATGACACGTGGCGTGACGAGATTGGTTAAAAATCATATCCGAAATTAAAACTATTTTTTATTATTATTTTATAAAAAAAATTAATAATATTTGAAATGCGCTGGGTGCCAGCACATTTTGTAGGGGTGGAGATCGTTTGGGCCAGCGCATTTTTAGACTAGGTGCCAGCGCATTTTTTTTAGGGGTGGAGATGCCTTGGCCTATTACTGTTCATTTAAGTCTGTTACTGTTCATTTGAGTGGATAAATGCGCTGAGCGCTGGCACCCAGTCTTAGGGGTGGAAGTACTCTTATGAGTCCGGGTTTTTGTTTTGTTTCTCCAACATAACTGGTTACTTCTTCTGTTTGCTTAGACTGCGTGTCGTCACTTCTCAGTCCTTCCAGTTTAGAAGCCGGACGTTTATGTAGAAACTTTCGAGATCATTGTTTAAAAAAAATTTGGTACGTTCCATCCTTAAAATTAGAGACGGATACTCTTAAAATTAACATATATAGTTGATCAGGTTGCTTAAGGGGAGGGATCCTCATTTTTTTTTTAAAATGGGAACACGCTCCTCACCGTTAGATTGACTTTAATGAAATTGTGTGGTTAAGATTAAAACACAAGCCACACAATCTCAACCACACAATTTCATTAAAGTTAAATCCAACGGTGGGGAGCGTGTCCCCATTTTTTTGAAAAAATGGGGATCCCTCCCCTTAAGCAATTCCTATAGTTGATATTCTTAACACATTTGTTAAATATCTAAAAACTCTTATACTTCGTCTAAACAAAGGTTTGACATATCTTAACACTTTTGTTTGGATCAAGAAATTTAAGATTACTAAAAAAATTTAAAATGACATAAATTAAAATTACGAGATTTTATTTTCTAGAATTTATAAATTTTCTTGTTTGGTTAACCTAAAAAGAACAATGGATTTAAATACGAAATTTGTTATTTTTAAACTCTCAATCATAGTACTTGAGAAATAACACCTATTTACATGGAATTTAAACTTGAGAATTGAAGGTCCCAAATTCCAATTTTTTTTTTCCACGCAGAAATTCTAAATTTTTATGTTTATGAATCCAAACAAGGGAATTTGTGCATGTCAATTTATAAATTCCGACTTTTATCCAAATTCCAAGTTTATTTCTCTCATTCAAATATAGTGTAAAGTTTCTTTTTAAATTTTCATCATTTCCATCAAAAGCAACTGATGTCGATATTCAATATATCCGTCGATATTTCTACAAATTTGAATATCGATATTTTTGCAAATACCAAAATTTTAACATTGCTTGAGATTTACTTTTTATTTTTTACTTAATTTTTTGAAGCTTTAAAACATTTTAATTTTTTTAAGAGAAAATTGTAGCAATGGTTCATCAACTAAATATCCATTACCATTGGTCAATTAACTCATCCAAACGTACAACTATGATCACTTTCGTTAACTCCGTTAAAATTCCGTCAAAATGAGTTATGTTGGAATGACCATTGTTACAATTGAATTAAAGTTGAAGGAGCATTACTCCAATTGGGTTAAAGTTAAGGGACCATTTCTCCAGTTGGGTTAAAGTTGAGTGACCCTTTCTACAATTTTCTTATTTGGTTTTCCATATTTGTCTCTTGATTCAGCTTCGTGTGTGGCGCGACCCATTTTGATAGAAATTCTAACGGAATTAAAGAAAATGACCATAATTGCAGGTCTTGAGGAGTTTAGAGACCAATGATTGTAAATTTTTAGTTGAAGGATCATTACTTCAACTGAATTAAAATTAAGGAACCATTAATACAATTTCCTCTTTTTAATTGCAACGATATAGGGAACTGTGGCGTATGCAAAGCCAACCAAATAGGGAAATGTTGATTACAGCCCAACCAAACCAATATGTACCCCCAAATCATAGCCCAGAATCCCATCAATGTAAAATTGGAATTCACTGTTTTCTTTACTTTTTCCTCAAGTCGTGAGATAAATACTCTTAACCGCGTAAGCTACAAACTCCTTGCACTATAATGACAAAGGAAACGACCAAGACCAAGCAGTGACATATACAGATGAACTCGACTTGTTTCCACAGAGATCACTAAAAGTAAAAAGTTATACACAATGTCTAAGCTTTCAACATCCGAAGATAATCGTCTATTATAGACATTGAAGACGAACGATAACCCGAACCAAAGAGGTTATAATGATTCAAGTAATGATACAACAGATATAGCTCCTTCCTCTTATCAAATCCTGGTTGTTTTGGCATCACCTGGACACACATAGGAACTCATTAATTAAGAAATGAAAATAAAAATTAAGCTGGCGAGTAAATTGTAGTAATGATCCCTTAACTTTAACTCAATTGGAGCAATGGTCCCTCAACTAAAAATTCATTACCATTGGTCCCTCAACTCATCAAAACGTGCAGCTATGGTCCCTCAACTAAAAATCCATTACAATTGGTCCCTCAACTTTAATCCAACTGGAGAAATGGTCCCTCAACTTTAACCCAATTGTAGCAATGGTCATTCCAACATAACACATTTTGACAAAATTCTGACGAAGTTGACGAAAAAGATCATAGCTACAAGTTTTGATGAGTTGAGGGATCCCAATTGTAGCAATGGTTGTTCCAACATAACTCATTAATTAAGAAATGAAAAAAAAATTAAATTGGCAAATGAAAGCTTAGACCAAGGCACTGGGAAACAACTTCGGTTTGCTTGGTCGGACTTACGTATTCAATTGAAAGCTTAGACCAAGTGCATTCATCAATGCCAAATCCTACTTAAAGTGCTAGTTATGATCTTCTCCTTTGAAAGTTATGTCCTACCGATGACACTCAAACATGTTTGTATGAATATAGGCGCAGGAGTAGGTAAACCAGAAACGGAACAGAGATTAACTATATGCATGATACTTCAGAAGAGAAGGGTGAAAAAAGGATCTACCTCGAAATAGGAACTGTAGAAAGATCCTCCAAAGCCAGCACACCACGACATTCCAAATTCTGCTTCGTTATGTCCATCTATACAAAAAGCAGCTGACAGTACTTAGAATTTAAAAAAAAATAAATACTACATCATTTTCCGTGATTCGAGCAATGCAAAATATATTGCAACCATCAGTTTTTCAATCTCCCAAAACAAGCATCTGCGTGTTTCTGTCTGTTGATAATCATCAGAGCCAACTTCTATCATAAGATATACAAACCATGCTGTATAATTTTGTATATCAAAGCAAGTGGCGGGATTTGGATTGATTTCAGACTTTCAACTCACCCTCTCTCCCAGAAGATATATGAAAATATCTTATGCTTATATGAAAATATCTTGTGCTCCATGATAGTATTTCATTTCAAACAACAAGTATAGGCTAGCCTTCAACAGTAACAGTTAGAAGCAACACAGTTCAATTTTAAGATGCTCTATCCTGACAGAATCTGATAACCGAACTAATTTAACTTACAGTAACATGCTGGATCAAGTATAACAGGCTCGCCATTCTTATCAGCGCTGATATTTCCGCTCCATAAGTCCCCATGTAACAAACATGGCTCTATTGCTATGTTATCAAAGAGCGATCCCATACTCTTAATCAATCTTTGTCCTGTTATATACGATCAACCAGTAGCTAACACATTCAATAATAATACAATAAATGGTGCAAACTCATGATTTATTCTCGGCCAATCGATCCAAACAAATCATCCTCATAGGTAAGTAGAAGCAGCCATGATACAGAATCAACCATAGGAAGACTATATATACCTTTTTCATATATAGTACTATCACCGTACCGGTCTAATGCCAGCTGCAACTGATAACCCAGTCTATGCTCCCCATAGAACTGAATCCAATCTGATGACCAAGTGTTTATCTGCGGAGTGCTGCAAGGAAAAATTGGTTTCATATACCTCATTTATTAAAAGTGTTTATCCTCGAACTCAAGAATTGTGTGTGCGGATATCAGCACGTGTGACTGCACATGATTAGAATGCCCGCCGACCTGCCTACAGTGTTGTCAACTTCAAAACCAAAACCTTTTTCAGATTTTCCAGCCTTATGCATTTCAGCAAGCTTCCTGCCTAGAACAGACTGAATACAAATATACCATTAGAATTCAATTCCAAGTCATTGCCACCTATATCAAATACATGAAAAATTCACCTATCCTCACCTGATTACCTCTAAATGAACCAAATTCGATAAATTCCATAATGATGTAAGACCCACCAGTAGGTAGGGGCCCGAACTGCAATGCATAAGAGCAGGTTATCTAAGTTTTCAAACATTGCCATGGAGGTCATGTTCACTTTTACTATTACACGATAAATTAACAACTTTAAAACTTCCGCACCTTGAATGGCTTAGGGACACGAATTGACCCAGTTTCATACATGGCACCTAAACCAAGAGCCTCTCCCTCAAACATCGATGGCCCAATGCTCCTGATTCAATGATTTAACTAAACATATTTATGACTTTGAAATGGAGATAAGGATTTAAAAAGAGTATATGCAGTTGAAAATTCCAAAATTAGAAACATCAAAAGTAGAATGTAGCCAAACCTGTTTGTTTTAACAAAGAAAGAACCAGCATCAGTGTCGTAACAATTAGCACGATTGATGCAGCCGCCCCCTACAGGACTAATTCTTGTTATCTGTGTTGCATTTCCTTCTGAGAGAATCCATTCACGAACCGGATCATCACTCAGTGCCGCCACTGACAAATAAATATGACTGGTGAATTCAACGGTTTAATCAACACAACTCAATAGAGGATCAGCTAATACATACTGGCATATGCCCATTTCAGTGAGAATCAGCTTCATCAAAGTTTCAATCAACTATAGCCTCAAACTCAACCAACTACTTATAAAATCGATAACACGCCCGCCATTGACTCGAAACAACCTAGTTTCCTTCGGTTTCTTGTTCAAATTATGTATTCAACAGCAAGACCTCATCACAACACAAATGAAAAACCAAGAAAATAAAAACCAAAACTCTTTCAAAGTGGCTTTCCAGAAGAAAGAAACCGGAAAAAAACTACATTTCAACACAGAAAATAAAGTGCAAAAACCAAATCTTTTAGCCAAAATATCCGATAAACCTTTAAAAAAAAGATGGGTAATTACCATAATTTTCTTTAACCAAAGAAATAACACTCGTTTCGCTCGCAAATGCATCAAATAAGTTCAATAAGTAATGGGTAATTCTACAATTCTCAAATAATCACCCCATTAGAGCTCGAATCAGCCATGCAAATATAAAATTAAGCTAAAATAAAACCTGGGATTTTGTTGACAGCTTATGCCATACTTACTGGTAGTAAAAGGTCTGTGCTTGGAGGAGGGGAGACGAGGAAGACGAGTCGGAGAAGGAAAGCAAGGAGAAAAGGGCGACATGAGTCCCACATGTGCCACCATTATCGACCTTCTGTGTAAAATTTTGATGTGATTTAATGGTTGGTTCGGTGGGAATTTTTGTCCATGTGGTCTCTAGCTTCCATCGGTTTCCTGAGTTTTGTGGTCGATTTGGTGACCGCGGGTTTCATGGAATTTTGTAAGGCTTTCAGGCGTATGTGCTCCACGTGTATTCTTTGATGCCATGCCAATTTGAAGGGATTCTTGGTACAACCGGGGATCTAAGCCTGGTTTGGTACCGAGTTGATTCTGAAAAAAGTGGGTATCAAAAAAAAGCCGCGGTCTTTTTTGTGTTTGGTAAACATTCAGCTTCAGTTTTTTTTCACAGTTTTGGGTGAAAACAAGCCAAAAACACAAAGCTGCAAAACCCAGCTTTGAAAAACCGGCTTTTTTCACATCTGTTTTACATAAAAGTTTACCAAACACTATAATACTGTTTTTTTTTTTCAAAAGCACTTTTATAAAAAAGTTTACCAAACACTCTGCTACTTTATTTCACAGCTGCTTATTCTCACAGCACAACAGAAACAACTTTTTTTCAAAGCACAGCAATACCAAACCAGCCTCTAGTCTCCACATTTGTATTTCTTTCGTCACATGATATCTCTATCGAGTAAATTGTAACAATGGTTCTTCAATTTTAACTTAGTTGGAGTAATGATCCATCAACTAAAAATTCATTATCATTGATCACTTAACTAATCAAAATGTGCAACTATGGTCCTTGTAGCCCTAGTTTGGTACTAAGGTGATTCTGAAAAAAGTGGCTATAAAAAAAAGCTGGCAGCTTTTTTATGTTTGGTAAACATTCAGTTTCAGTTTTTTTTCACAGTTTTGGGTTAAAAAAAAGCCAAAAACACAAAGCTGCAAAACCCAGCTTTGAAAAACCAGTTTTTTTTCACATCTGTTTTATATAAAAGTTTATCAAACACTATAATACTGCTTTTTTTTCTTTCAAAAGCACTTTTACAAAAAAGTTTACCAAACACTCTGCTGCTTTATTTCACAACTGCTTATTCTCACAGCACAGCATAAGCAGTTTTTTTTCAAAGCACAACAATACCAAACCAGTCAACTCCGTTAGAACTTCTGTCAAAATGAGTCAGGTGTAATATACGTGAAGATAAATCAAGGGGCAAATATAGAAAATCAAAGAAGAAAAATTGTATCAATAGTCCCTCAACTTTAATTCAACTGGAGAAATCTTCGATCAACTTTAACTCAATTAGAGCAATGGTCCCTCAACTTTAACCCAAAACCCAGTTGTAGCAATGGTCCTTCCAACATAACTCATTTTGACATAATTTTGACGAAGTTGACGAACATGATCATATCTACACGTTTTAATGAGTTGAGGGACCAATTTTAACGAATTTTTAGTTGATGGACCATTGCTCCAATTTGATTAAAATTGAGGGACCATTACTACAATTTACTCATCTCTCTCAATTTGACTTTGTAATGCTCTAAGGTGATCCTGAGGGTGCATTGTGTTGCTCTTTAATATTTTTAGTATTCAGTTTATGTCGTGCATGAAAATTGAATTCAGATACATTATCTTTATTAAATTTAGTTTAATTAGTTTATGTTGAAGACTAGATTTAGGTTTTGCTTTGGCGAGAACTAATTATTTAAACCAACACTTGATACTTTATATGTAAAAGAGTTGTTCCTCCTTATATGATGAAGTAGTATTAATCTATCATACAAATGTTTTAACCCCACCATTTATTATCTCTCATCCATAGATTATCCCTAGAAATTCATTTACTTTGAAGATCCCTTTATTGTCTATATGCGTTAAGCAAATTGATGATTATGGTGACAAATAATATCGTTGTCCAACTTTTTAGATTCATATGTATACAGTTTTCATGTTGACTGAATTTTCTAAAAAAGATCTTTAAATAATAAAGAGAATGCATCGTTTGAATTATGACGCATGTATGGTTAAACGATGTCACTCAATCATGTAAGAAGGATCCCAAACTGGAACCGGAAACACCCACCCCTCTCCCCACCTCCTCTCCCCACCTCCTCTCTACTTTTTTTTTTTTTTTTCCGCTCCACAGAAGATCCTGCAACAAAACCCGAGAAACAATTCTCCCTTTAGCAGAAACAAACCTCTAACTGATGGACTTAGCTATGATATATTCATTTACTTAATACACGGTCAAATAGCCAGAATCTGGCTGCCAGATGAGTTATATCAGAAGAATTGCCAAATTCAGGAACTTGGTATGCTGAAGCAAATACAACTCATCAAAGTTGAAAAGATGCAGTGATAGTGAATATAACTTACATACAACAATCAAATTATATGTGTAAGCTTCATTTTCAAACTTTCTACTAAAAAATTCAGAGTTCTGTCGCACAATTTCCGTTTGTACCATCGACAACGGATGGTAGCATTCTATGCAAGGTATGAGAAACAACTCCCCGCTGAAGGGGAAGGAAAAAGAAAGGGAAGTCACCTATTGCCGGCTTGCTGGAAGCAAATGCATGTCTGGTTCCTTGGACCAATCTCTTTGATTTTATCATTGCCTTGTTTCTGGTTCTCTAGATGGGGTCGGTTCGGAGGGGTTTCCTGGAGCAGAATCTAAATGCCCTTGGTTGCTAACGTTGCCTGCCGAACGCTCAGTGGCGCCAGGTAATAGCCACTGCTGAGAATGTTCGGTTGAAATCTCAGACTCGTCAAAAGATCGAGCCACGCTAAAAGTTGCTGACCTCACATGTTTTGTTCCAAGGGATTCTTTTAATGGTAAACGGCAAACTGGGCAAGTAGACTGTTTCCTCAGCCATGTATCAATGCAAGAGAGATGAAAACTGTGGCCACATTTGGGCATGATTCGCAGTACTTCTTTCTCCTGGTACTCCCCCAAACAGATTGAGCACCTGCAAAAGAATATGGAATAGACTTACTCACAAGTGTCCAACCAAAGCTCAAGAAAATCTCACAAAAAAGCGCGGAAAACTAACATCCTCTAACTTTATGATATATTTCAATTAATAGTAAATATTTAAGATGGAAAGCAAATGAGAGTTGTTAGGCACTAGGAGAAAGGAAACTGTGAAGCTTACTGCGCATCTTCTAAGGAACTGAAAGCCTCTTGATCGTACTTCATCGTAGGGATTGCAGAAACCACAACTTGTTCAAGGCCACTACCTTGATGCTCTGGCTGCCAGAAAACAATGCAAACTTAGAAGTTAGAACCCGTTGATCAGAACTTAAGTTACTATTGACAATATTAAAATCTCTCAAGTTATAATTGAGTGACATCAATCTCAATATCAGTTGACACAAATGCAAAGGGGCATGAAGGAAAAGTAAAGTAGGTTTCTTTTTCTAGTTTATGTTCTGTATGATCTCTTTCATTCCTCCCTCCTCCTCCCACCACCCTGCTGTAGAATTATCAGAGAGAGGCTGAAGGCTCCACATCTAACAATATTGATATTGTCCCCAACTTGGTAATTGCCACCTGCACAATTCGTGGGGTTTTATCACATAAAGCCTTGGTATTAGATGGAATGGGGTTAGGATATTTAAACTCTTCTTTCTTTCTTTCTACGGCCGATGAGGGACATATCAACACCTCCCTCCACCATTCTTTATCCCTTACTTCTCTCCCATTGCTCAAAACTTAAGTTACTATTGAGAAGGTGAAAAACTCTCAAGTTTTAGTGGAATGACATCAATCTCCATAGCAGGGAACACCAAGTACAAAGGGGCGTGAACAAAAAATCTAGTCTTTGAGTTATCAGAAACAAAAAGCATGAAATTTCAGAACAACTTAATATGGTGCAACAAAGAACAATCAAATGTCAAAATTATTGAGCAAGCAGCCTCCCCAGTTATGAATGCTGATAAGAAAACAAATAAAGAATGATTCCCAAACTTCCCCGTCATCTTTTATGTATCCTTCCTTATCCAGTAACTGCATTTTCTGCATACAACAGAAAACTAGTACATTGCAACATCTATTGTTTTTATTATCATTTCTTCCATATCTCAGAGTTGACTCTCAACTGCAGCAAAGTTGACATGAAAAACTAGAACACATCAAGCATGATCATATCTTTAAACACATAAAAGCTCGAATCCCCCTCCTCGTAAATTAGAGTAGTTTAGAATAGAATACCGCTTTGTCAAAATAAATACACGCATAAAAGCTCACCCAAGTAAGCTACTGAGATGCTAAACTGGGAAGTAGTGATCCCAGTTACCAAACAATCAATCAATCATACATAACCAACTGAAAACAGAAACTCATACAGAAAAAAAAATGCTCAAAACTGGGAAAATTATCCAAATCAGATAATTCTAATCTGAGAAAACAAATATAGCAGAGGGAATCCATTACATACCAGCTCAAGATCAACCCTTGATTCACTCTCGAACATAGGCCTCGATTCTCTACCTCGCAGCCTCCCACAGATGATTCTTGTGCAAACAAACACAATAAATGTTGCACTCATACCAAAACCTATCACAGTAGTAATCAAGTTCATACCCGAACCCATCATCTGCAAATTCCCAACTTCTCACAGAATCCCCAATCACTTAAAAAAACTGAAAGCCCCCCACTAAAATGATAAATAAATGAAAAACCACAACTTAAAAAATCAAAAGAATGGTGAAAACTAATGGAATATGAAGAATCACAGAGAACCCAGATCAGGATTTATCCAGAAATGGCTGGTTTTCGAAAGACGGATTCAGGAAGAGCAGTCAGAAGCAAAAAACAAAAGGTCACCCATTTGGAATCTGAACCGCTTTGGGTGGACTCAAAGCGAAAACAAAGTGGGGAGGGAGGGTATGAATAGAAAGTGCAGCAGATGAAAAAAGAGAGTTGTAGAAGGAAGCAGCAGGCAGCTCCTTGTCTTGCTTTTTGGCATCGTATTCATGGGGTCCTTTCAATGGGACCCAACAAGTATTAAGAGGGGGTTGTACATGATCCTACGGTTGAGAAAGATTGGAAATTTTGATTGGTAAGATTCTCGTAAGATTCTCGTATGTTTGTTTAAGGTAGAGAGGACTATCGGAGGAGAGAAGAGAATCTGTATAATGCCTTTTGCCTTTGCATCTCCTTGTGCTTTCTCAACCATACTACTTCTGGATAAGGCTTGGACTTGGGTCCAAAATAGTAGTTTCTTTTTATTTATTTAATTAAAATATCAAAAATAAACATATATGTACGGAGACACTCGATATTAGTAGTATTCATCTTCACTTGGAAGTAAAAACTCTTAGATTCGAATATCGTGAATAATGAATTTGATACCGAATTAGATTACCCATTGTGTGGCTTAGCCAAATACTCCTTCCCCTTAATGTAAAAATATATCGATATACTCAAAAACATATATGCGCGGGAATAAGTGATTTTCACAAATACTTTTTAGCTTATCACATAATTCTCTTGATTTTTTGTCATTAAATTAAATAATCAAGCAGAGACACAAACAAAATTAAATAAACGTGTGCAAGACTAAAAAAAAAAAAATTGTGTGTTTATCAAATTTTCTTTCAAATAAGTATGCAAAAATCATTTCTGTTTATAATTTATATAAGGTTAATAATTTAAATTTTCAATTAGGTGGCAAGATTTCTTTGAGTTTGAATTTGATATTTTCATTCAATCGTTGTCATAGTTGTAGTTCAACCATGACAAAGAGAAAAAAAAGGGCACAGTTGTAGTTCAACGGCTGGGAAGAAAGCATTGCCTGCTACTTGTTTGAGTCTAAAAAGCAGAAAGAAGTAGATACAGGAATACTTGGAGAATATTGAGGGCCTGTTTGATATTAAATATTGTAATCCTAAAGGGAAAGGTATTTACCTATCCTACTACTATAAATAAAAGCACAATAGGGTGAATCAAACACACCTCACAATTATCTCAATCTCTCTTCTCTCTAAATTGTGGCCGGCCTCTCTCTCTCTAGATCGTTCAATCAAATATGCCTACAACACGTTATCAGCACGCTCTTGCCAGAAGCTGAGAAATTGATGCATCGTAGGAGGATGCTATCATCCACCAAATTCAAAGGCTTATTCGTTTTCTGCTAATCAGGTACAATTAAATTGTTATGTGAAATTTGTGAGTCAAAGTACAAAAATAAATTAGAAGCAAATTAGGGTTTTCCTAAACCCTAAGGGATTTGAAAAAAAAGAAGGGAAAAACTGGGCATGGTGCAGCACACCTACCGCACCATCACCATGCATATTGATACCAGGCCTCGGCCTGGGGTCCAAATGGATGGGCCTGCAGCCCTTCATCCTTGCACCATGGCCCGTAGCCATGCAAACAGCCCGCACGATTGGGCTTGGTCCCTCCGGCCTGCACGCCAGCTCACAAGGCAGGGCCTTATTCTTGTAGCCCGCACGCAACAGCCAGCCCTTATTAGTGGCTGGGCTCCCAATGACCAACCTGCAAGCCTTTGGGCTTGCACCCGTGCCCCTCTTGGCCCAAGACCGAAACCCAGCTGCGGCTGGGGCTTCGTTCCCTCCCCCGTGGCCTACAACCACAACCCGAGGCCCTTTTTGGACCGTGCCCTTTACTCAAGGCACCCCTGTGCCTTCCTTATCCCATGACACCAAGCCCATATTATTTTGGGGCTATAATTTTGATCCAATAATATTATGTTAATATCATTTTGCTTCTACAATCGACCCCGTATGGCTCGATTTATTGAATTAATTAAAAGTGACATGCAGTCCATTAATTTGATAATGAATCCAAAATTATTGACTTGAAGATCACTTTTGGACATTAACGATTCAATAATTCATCTTTCTACTTTGAACCGTCACATACTTTCGTAGTAACGAAGCTCTCACACTTGAGTTCCCGAAGAACCTCAAATCCACTATATTCAAGTTGGTATATTGCATTCTGTGTTTCTTGCAGGAACCTCTCATTATGAACTAATTGTTCATAAAAACCTAAATTGAATCTGTAGTTTCAAAGACTTTAAGTCCGTGAATGAATACAACTCTGAAGTTTGTAGAATCCGTTCTTTGTTGAAATTATGCAAAGTCGAACTAATCGAATCAGATCTCCTGGAGAAGACCTATTCGACCTTCCATGCCACCAATATTGTCCTGCAGCAACAATATAGGGCACAAAAGTTCACCAAGTTTTCAGATTTGATCTATGTTTTACTTCTCGCTGAAAAGTAAAACCAGATGTTGATGAAAAATCATCAAGCTCGACCCACTGGCTCGAACGCCGCGCCTGAAGCGCATGCGATTAATTCTCGCAAACGACGATACAATCGTCGTGGCCGTGGCAATGGGGGACAAGCCCAACCACAGGCCCAAGGTCAACAGAGTGCCGCACTTAAGGGACGAATTGCGACCCAGCAACGTCCATCACTCACTCCTAAGGTCCCAAACTTCAAGAACAAGGGCAAAGCTCCCATTCAGGCTGCTTCTACTGAATTGGACATGTGATATCGTTGTGGATCAAAGGATCATTGGTCACGCGTATGCCGAGCTTCCCCTGAGGCAATCGCTAAGTCTCATTCCCGTCGTGAGTCTAACTTTGCACATGTGGATCATCTAGAAGATGCAACTACATCAATGGAGATATCGGATTTTTAGAAGGCGTCAACGCCTATGGACGAATAAATTAGACATGTTTTTAGGGTGTTTACCCCTAGTGGCCGAACCCACTAGGAGTGGCCAGCCCTACCCCCCTATTTTCTAGGTTTATGGTTTAATTTTGAACAATTTTCCTAAGTGTTTGGAATAATTTGTTTGGTTTTGGTTTGTTTTGAATTATGGATTGTTATTTGAATGGATATTATTTTCTCGAATTGCTTAATTGGCTGAATGGACTTATATTTATGCATGTGACCAATTCAATCAATTTATTTCTAGGTATGTCTAGTGGGGAAGTTAGTTGTCTGGCAGATAGTGCAACCACGCACACCATCTTGCGTGAACGACACTATTTTACTAACTTGATACACAAGAAAGCTCATTTGACAACTCTCTCAGGTCCATCCAACCTGATTGAAGGATACGGCAAGGCACGTATCATGTTGTCCAATGGTACAATCTTGACCATTAAGGAGGCACTCTATTCTCCACGTTCCGGAAGAACGTTGCTGAGTTTTAGAGATATTCGAGATAATAAATATCATCTTGAAACCACTGAAGATAATGGTTCTGAATTTCTTTGTATCACTTCGTACGAATATGGCCAGAAGCATATTCATGAGAAGTTGGAACGTCTACCGAGTGGGTTGTACATCATAACCATTCGCGGCATAGAAGCCCACACTGTGGCCGGCCCTATGCTTGAGTTCCAGGACACTTTGTTGCTTTGGCATGATCGTTTGGGACATCCTGGACATGACATGATGCGCCGTATCCTCAAATTTTCTCACGGGCACAAGTTACATCCCTATGTTGGACTCCAGCCATGCAAAACGTGTTCTATAAGGAAGTTGAATACTCAACCCTCCCGCATAAAGATTATTCATGACCCCCCTAAATTTCTTTAGAGGATTCAAGGGGACATTTGTGGACCTATCCAACCAACCTGCAGACCATTTAAATATTTTATGGTGTTGGTTGATGCATCTACAAGATGGTCACATGTTTGCTTGTTGTCCACACGCAACGCTGCGTTTGCTAAACTCTTAGCTCAAATCATTAAGCTAAGGGCTCACCACCCTGATTATCCGATTAAGTCGATTCGACTGGATAACGCTGGAAAGTTTACGTCATAGACTTTTGACGATTATTGCATGTCAGTATAGATTGATGTGGAACATCTTGTGCCCCATGTTCACACCCAAAATGGCCTGGCAGAAGCTTTCATAAAGTGCCTTCAAATGATAGCTCGGACTTTGGTTATGAGAACCAAACTGCCGGTATCTGCCTGGGGCTATGCAATATTGCACGCATCTATGTTGGTCCGCCTGAGGCCCACCGCTACCCAACCACATTCACCGTTACAGTTGGTCACTGGCAAGGTCTAAAATATCGATGATATTGGAAATATCGGTAGTCCAAAAACACGGAAATTTCGATGGAAATATCGGGATATTATCGATATCGATAAAAATTGAATAAAAACCACGGAAATTGTAAGAAAAAGTTGGGAAATTTTTATTGAAACTTTGCAGGATGTTTATTTAGTCAATTATCTATTAGTTTATCACAAAAAATTGGAAGGAAATGCATTGCATGATGAATTTAACTGATTTAAGTTGATTATATAGCGAGCTGGCAAACATTGTGAATGTAGAAAATATGTAGTAATTAATGAAAGAAGTTTAAACACACCATAATCATTTATATATAATGAATTAGTACAATATTTTACACTTTATACATTGCATGGTAAGATACATGAGTGACTTAGTAAATATTAGCTTGCAAGCCTTGCAGACATCTTAACGACCATATAAATACTACAGGCTGAATATGTAATCACAAACACATCTGTAGCGAGTTGGATAAGGCCCAGGTGCGTGGTTGACAAAGGGAGGGGTTCGAATCCCTCTATGCGCAAGATTGAGACTTTTCAGCATTTTTCAAGTATTTTTGGGTTTCAAACTAATAAAAAGTAAAAAATAAGAGGAAAATAAAGAAACAAACAAAAAGAAAACAAGCAAATAACAAAATGGAAAACAGAAAAATAAAGAAGGAAAAGAAAACAGAGGCACCTGGATTCGAAGTGGTGACCTGAAGGTTTGTGATGGTGTGCTGACCAACACGTACAAGCCTGCAGATGTGTCAAACGCTAGCAACAGCTACGATATAACCTGGTGGAGCAGCTGCATTCGTCATTTTGAAAAACCCTAGCTATTCTTGGACACGCATTGGATTCCCTTCCACTAGCCTCGAGCCCAGAGCCAAACAGTTCTTTTCTGACCATTTCCATCACTTGTGCAGATAGAGAAGAGTAATAATGGTACTTGGAAACCCCGAAGCATCTGTCTCTTCTCTCTAGAAAAATGAGAGATATCTCTCATTGCTTTCATTTCAAACCTATTCTTCTCAACCCTCTCTCTTTCTCTAGAAATTCTGAAAAACCGCATTTCTCCAACCTCAAGCCCAGCACCCCTTCGGACTTCTCCTTCATTTCACAGTAGCTGCTCTGGCCCGCTAAGATCTTCTTCATTTCCATGCATGTGTGCATCTGTATGAGGATCCCAACATCTTTGCAAATTTGAGTCGATCCAGCTTCGTTCATGGAAAGGTGGGCACAGTGAAGCTCCATTCGTCCCACGGAAGTAAACGTGGCCCCTATCATTCTTCGGTACAAGTCCAATTCGGATTATTTAGACAGAAAAAGGAAGAACCTAACACACAATTTTTTTTTTTCATTATCGATAATATAGCGATATATTGCCCAAATAATGCATTAAAATGCTGAAAATATCGTCTTCGATATTATCGCGATAATATCGACAAAAATATCGATATATTGACGATAATTAAGTGGATAAGTGTAAAAATATCGCGAGATGAAAAAAACGATATTATCGGCGAAATATCAACGATATTATCGATATTTTAGACTATGGTCACTGGATATGAGCCTGACGTCTCGCATTTACGGGTGTTTGGGTGCGCCATTTATGTGCTAATAGCGCCACCACTACGTACCAAAATGGGTCCTCAGAGAAAAATAGGAATCTATGTCGGTTATGTTTCGCCATCAATTGTTCGCTACTTAGAACCCTTGACAGGAGATTTCTTTAGCGTACGTTTTGTGGATTGTCACTTTGATGAGACAGTCTTCCCGTCGTTAGGGGGAGATAAGCATGCTAACGTTCCCGTAGAACGCTGCGAATTGTCGTGGTATGCTCCCACTATGTCTCATTTAGATCCCCGCATTGCCCAGTCAGAAACTGAGGTGCGACGAATTATAGATCTTCAGAGCATTGCTCAAAGCATGCCAGATGCTTTTAATGATCTAGCAAAGGTGACAAGATCACATATACCCGCTGCAAAACACACCTGCAAAGATAGATGTACCCCGCGTACATCAACAAACCGTCTGGGAAGGCCGGATAGTCTCCGAAGGTGGGGAGGCCATACCCTCCACACGGCAAGGTACATTGGCGGCTAGCCAATCTTTGCTCCGACCCTGAAGCGTGGTAGACCTCTTGGTTCAAAGGATTCATAACCGCGGAAGAGGAAAACGGCACCAACTAGTGACCCTAGTTTGAATCCGACCATCGCTCACTCATCCGTTCCAACGCATGAGGTTATTCTAGATTATGGTGATGCTTCAGATGAAACATGCCGACCTCCCGAGAATCGCGAGATTTCGGTCCACTATACAGTATTGGATGAGGTTTGGAATAGGAATGAGATGATCGTCGACGATGCATTCGCGTACTCAGTAGCTACTGACATCATGCTTAGGGATGACATTGAACCACGTTCTGTCGATGAATGCCGATGTAGAACCGATTGGTCAAACTGGAAACAAGCAATCCAGGTCGAACTCGATTCGCTCACGAAACATAAGGTATTTGGACTTATTATTTCTACACAACCACGTGTGAAGCCCGTTGGCTACAAGTGGATTTACGTGAGGAAGCGTAATGAGAAGAATGAAATAGTGCGATACAAAGAACGCCTCGTAGTGCAAGGCTTCTCTCAGCACACTGGAATTGATTACAATGAGACGTATTCCCCCGTAATGGACGTTATAACGTTCCAATACCTAATCAGTTTGGTAGTTTCAGAAAAACTGAAGATGCAGCTTATACATGAAAGTTCCAGAAGGACTTCCATTGACTGGTTCAAATAGTTCTAGACCTCGAAACACTCTCTCAATTAGGTTGAGGAGATCACTCTACGGATTGAAACAATCCAGGCGGATGTGGTATAACCGTCTGAGTGAATATTTGAAGAGTCAGGGTTATGTGAACAACGAACTATGCCCATGCGTGTTCATAAAGAAGTCACATTCTGGATGTACAATCGTTGCAGTTTATGTCGATGACATGAACCTTATTGGGACTCCCGTAGAGCTTGAGGAAATTGCTGCACACTTGAAATCGGAATTTGAGATGAAGGATCTTGGGAAAACTCGATACTGCCTCGGCCTGGAGATCGAGCATTGTTCGGATGAAATCCTAGTACATCAATCGAACTACACCCAAAAGGTGTTGCGACGTTTTAATGAGTATAAAACGAAGCCTTCGAGCACACCCATGGTCGTTCGGACTCTAGATGCTAAATGAGATCCCTTCCGTCCAAAGGAGGATAAGGAAGAGATTTTGGAACCCGAAGTTCCTTACCTAAGTGCAATTGGGGCTTTATTGTACTTGGCTCAGTGCACTAGACCTGACATCTCCTTCGCTGTGAATCTATTGGCTAGATACAGCAATGCGCCCACACGCAGGCACTGGAATGGTGTTAAAGAAATTTTTCGCTACCTCAAGGGTACTACGGATTTGGGCTTGTTCTATACCCGTGAATCTTCGAGTGTTGCCGCCCCTTATGGTCCTCTGGTTGATTCTTGCCTTGTTGGTTAAGCAGATGCTGGATATCTGTCTAACCCACATAGAGCACGTTCTCAAACAGGTTATGTCTTTACCGTTGGAGACACCGCTATATCTTGGAGGTCTACCAAGCAAACGCTAGTCGCGACTTCGTCTAACCATGCTGAGATTCTCGCCTTGCATGAAGGATCACGTGAGTGCTTTTGGCTGAGAGAAGTTATGGAACATATTCAAAGCACTAGTGGTCTTACATTAGTCATTGACCTTCCTACGATGTTCTTTGAAGACAATGCAGCATGTATCGAGCGGTTAAAGAAGGGATACATCAAGGGAGACAACACCAAACACATAGCGCCGAGGTTCTTTTACTCACACCAGCAGCAACAGCATCAGAACATTGAAGTCAAGCAAATCCGTTCCCAGGACAATATGACCTATCTCTTCACCAAGTCGTTGCCCAAGTCTTCTTTTTAGAAGCTCGTCCAGGGAATCGATATGCGTAAATTATCTGAGCTGAATCTCTTTTAGTTCTCTTATTTAGAAGTTATGTCTAACTCAGGGGGAGTATCTAGAAGCATACTCACATGATCTTAATGTACTCTTTTTCCTACGATTAGGAGCATTTTTCCCACTGGGTTTTTGCTACCTAATGAGGTTTTAATGAGGCACCCATCCTTGGATGATCATACTCCGTTGAGTTCACTACACTCACGTTTGACGTTTGTTTTAGACATTATGCATACTTTCTTACTTTTCTCCTTAGTCTATGGGTTTCCCCATGCCTTGGGTTTTACCATAGCGAGGTTTTTTGTGAGTTTTTACAAATGCATACTTCAAAATTAAATTTGAGACTCGCGATCACCCGTTGTGCCGATGACTTCATCAACTATTCTACCTTATCTGCTAAAGATATGATGCGATGGTTTGTTGAGTATTTACACACTCAAGGGGGAGTGTTGCAGTCATATTTAGAATAGGAATGTGATTGTGTAAATCCTAGAGAATATGGGAAAGTATCTTATATTCCTATTAGGAGTAGATTACCTATTAAATTTGTAATCCTAAGGGGAAAGGTATTTACCTATCCTACTACTATAAATAAAGGCACAATGGGGTGAATCAAACACACCTCACAATTAACTCAATCTCTCTTCTCTCTAAATTGTGGCCGGCCTCTCTCTCCCTCTCTCTAGATCGTTCAATCAAATAGGCCTACAACACTTTTTATGTTTTTAGATAATAGACTATATTTTTGAGTTAGTTTTGAATTCAGTTTTTTAAAATAATCATACCAAACAAGTTTTTAAGGCCTAAAACTTGAAAATTATTTTTGAATTTAATAAGTTGGATTTAAGTAAAGTATCAAACAGGCCCAAAGCTACTTGTTCTTTGCACTAGAATCTCATGTGAGCACCCTATTTTATGTTTCTTTGTTTTTGTTACGAGATGTTGAGTACAATCATCACGTGCGTCAAACAGTTGACGATGCAGATATCTAACAGCTTTGCTAACGTATCTTTTTTTCTTTATGGCTAAACATATATACACACTACAGTTTTATTGATTTGTTGATTTGTTGATTTGTTGGTTCTGGAAGACCATCAATTGTCTTTATCTTAGGTTTAGTTGGAAGGGGCAAAGGTAGGAATGAATCTTTGGACATAAAGCATTTCTTCAAAGTCTAATCGTCCTTTGAATGGAATCGTGGAACACATGATTGGCATCCAATTAGTACTAGTCATCATCTACATATACACACACACACACACACACACACACATATATATATATATATATATGTATGTGTCTATATGTATGTACTCTGTGGCGCATAAAGGGAAAAACAAATAGGGATGAGAACAAAATTATTATTTGCATTCTAATTAAAATGTTATTTGCACTCTAACACAAGAGTGGGGTCCCAAAAAAATAAAATAAATAAAAACAAAGACTAGATATTTAATATTCGAGTCCCACACTAAAAACCAGTTTGCATAAGTTTAATGGTTTTGGTTGTGGCAGGCCATAAGATCTTAATCAGTTGTTATATAAAAATGCCACCAGTCATATCTATCAAATTCGAACCATCATGGGATGGTCCAATGGTTGGCGGTGGACTTCAAGTCTGTATTTCACACGGCAAGTTTTAAGTTTGATTCCTGATGTTGATGAATTGCATAATGATGTTCTGTAAGTCTTTCCGTCTCCAGAATGATGGACCATCGTGACGAAACCACCAACTCGTACCTTGCAATAAATAAATAAATACCTACCAAATTCACCTCACTTTGAAAAGTTTCTATTTCCTCAGAATTTTTTTTAGGATAATGTGGATGCAAATTTCTTCCTCCTTGCTCTTGGACAAAATTGCACCTACAAAACAAATAACACATTAGGTCAAGGCCAAGAGCCTCACACGCCCATGATGAATGGGAGAGAATGAAGGGGTTTATATAGGGGAGTGGTCGGCCACCTTGGAAGGAGATGGACCGGCCACTTGGATGGATTTGTGTGCTAGGTTCATGATTTGTGTTTAATTAGCTAATTGATGGGATAATTATTTGATTAATTGGCTAATTAATATAATAAAAGAGGAAGGATTTGGGGGTTACCTTGTGGAGAAGATATGATGAGGATGGATGAAATAGATTGTAAATAAATACCTATTTGTGCACTTTTGACTTGATTGAGGAATAATTGTCCACTGATTGCGTGTAGGAATTCCGGTGTGTCTCGAGGGTAGTTTTGTCTTTTTAACCCAAAAATCCACGTGTCGCCTCTTGATTATTTTTGGCTCCACAAATGATCCCACACCTGTTGTGCTGCTCGCAGGAAATGGCAGCAGATGTAGAGATCTTCTTGCTTTAGGAAACATAGGCTTGTTTCCTATTTTGATGTAGATTCTCTCTTTAATAGGAAATTAGGTCATTCTAGGAAAGGGAAATTTATTTCCTCAAAGCCTATTTAAGTCCACCTTAAGTGGGTTATTAAATCAACTTTGGAGAGCAATTTATTCTACCCTACAATAGAGAGAAAACTTAGAGGATATTTGTTCCCCCTCCTCTAACAATCTTCTACATCTTGCCCGTGCAAAAGACCGTCTTTCGTTGATTTCTTCGTCTTCTCCGTGCCGCACCGATGTAAGAAAAATTTAATTTTCTTGTCTTCTTATTGGATAGTGTTGTCGCGGGGCAGCCGTTTGGGTGGTGAGGCACGTCGGCTGGTAGGGGCTAGGAGTAGGCTCGGCATGGGCCGATGAGGTGTTGTCGCATGGACCATTACTTTAGGCTGCTTAACTTGGCTAGAGCCATGGGCAACATGTGCGGCTGGAGCTGCAGATTGAAGCGCTGAGATGTAGTGCTAGGTGAGCCGCATGGCTCATGTCCTTTGGACTCTTGGACTTGACGCGAGCCAGGCCGGCGATTGAGAGAAATGAGGAGGTCGCTGGCCTCATGGATTGCTGGAATGCTAGGTATGCAGGCCTCCTGCCTGCTAAAATACTGGTTTGAGCTCCCCTGCTGAGTACCGTGAATGGCGTTGGCTGCTTAGTTCTCTTTGCCGGGAGACAGGTGGGCTGCTCCCGAAAGAGGAGGTACAGAGGATCAAGGCGGATGCATCGGCTCGTCTGATCGCTATTGTGGAGCTTACTATGAATGAAGGTGGAAATAAGAGATTTTCCCCGCTTGCTCAAGAGATGCCGGTTGAGAAAAAATTGAAGGCTTCATTCGCTGCTCGTGATGATCTGTCTGCTGCCAATAGGCCTGTGATTGGCATGACTTCTTCCAATGGGAAGAAAAATGAAGCTGCTAGATCTGAGCCTGTGGCGCCTTCCATGTTGAGAATGGCTAGTACGATTGTTGATAAGATTTCTCCATCTTCGCTTCTTTTGTTCATGCCCTAACCTTTAGACTTTGTAGGCCAGTGGCAGGCGTGCTACTTTTCAATAAGCAGACAAGCTTGCGTAGCCTACGTAGTTGTAGGTGCTGGTGTAGAACTTTGCAAGGTTGTTAGCCATAGGGTTGGCAACCAGATGCCTTACTTACAGAAGCAGACAAGTACGCGTAACCACTAGGCTGTTAACCTTGGATTTCTCCAATTCCGTAGGTTGTGTAGCAAGTATCACAACACTTTAGGACTTGGTGCAGGTCGTTCCGCGCTTGGCAGAGGTGAAGCTTATCGACTACGTAGCATGTTGGCAGTGGATAAAACTTCGTATATGCATGCTAGCTTGTGTAACCTTTCACAAGAATATGCGGTTGTATAAGTCTAGCGTGGCTTTGCTCGAAGGGCAAACCGTAGGCAGTCTTCCAGAAATCGTAGGCTACCTTAGTGCACTCGGTAGTAGCTTTAGGGTTTCAAGGCAGCCGTCCATCAGATGTACTGCGTAATGTGCCCCCTCCATCTCTATGGCCCGGTTCTCCGCGGATTAGGCCAAGAGACCCAAAATCCTTCAGTTAGCTAAGCCTTGAAAAAGACCATTGTGGCTACTTCTAAGAATCCCGGCGCAAGCCATCGTGCATCTAGTTATACTAGGGTAGCCAGGCTCATCCACGTCTGGATATTCAGAGTGTAGAGTTTATCCTCCTGCTTTGGAGAGCAGACCCATGTGGGTGTCGGGGAATAGTTTACCCTCTCGCATTGAAGAACATAGTTGGTCCCTCGGGGGGTGCAATTCCTGGGGTGAGTCCCTAAGAAGGGCGCAGTCTTCTTTTGAAGTGCATGAGTGATCAATTGTTGTAAAAATGCAGCCAAGCCAAGTTGTGATTACTTCTGAATTCCTCATTGAAAAACGAGTGAAACGAACGAGAACTTAGCTGTAAGGTAAGAACTGTATAACAACTGGATAGTCCTCGGCTTGTGAGGTGGTGCCCGTCGAACTGCTTGAGTCTTCGGGCTTTGATGTAGCGGGAGGTCACACATGGTACTTCCTCAGATTGTAGGCGTTCAAATGCTTTTCGATCATTTTGTCGTTTCATGGTGCGAGGGTGTAATTATTCTTGCCGCCTATTCTGCTGATCTTGTATGGACCTTCCCAGATGGGATCCATCTTTTGGAGCCTTCACTGCGGGCAGTGATGAAGGTTTTCTTTGGACTAGATCTCCAGGCTGGATGCCGGATCTTAGCCCCTTTGTTGTAGCCGGAGAGGAGCTGTTGTTGGTAGGCTGCGATGAGGGTAATGGTCTGCTCGCGCTTCTCCTTTGCCAGATCTAAGCTTGTGGCCATCTCATTTCTATTATACTCAATGCTTGTCAGTAGAGTGCTGATACTTGGCACGATGACATTGGAAGGAATGATTACTTCTGAACCAAATTCCAAAGAGAAATGAGCTTCACAGGTTGCTCGTCCTTTGGTGGTGTGATATGCCCATAGATATCCAGGGAATTTGTCTGGCCATTTTCCCTTCTTGTCGGTGAGGGATTTCTTGAGGCAGTCGAGGATTGTCTTGTTGGATGCTTCGGCCTGCCCATTGCCTTGAGGATATCTCAGAGTGGATATGTGCTGCTTGATGCCATACTTTTGGAAGAATTTTTCCAAATCTTTGCTCATAAATTGCGGGGCGTTGTCAGTGACGATGGACTGAGGGATGCCAAATTGGCAAATGATGTTCCTCCATATGAAGCGCTCTATGTCCGTCTGATTTGTGGTCGTCATGGGCTCTGCTTCTACCTATTTGGTGAAGTAGTCGGTTGCCATGATCATCATGCCTCTACCCCTAATAGTAGGCAGCATAGGTCCTACCAGGTCGATTGCCCACTGCATGAACGGTCAAGGACTCGTCTGTGGGTGTAGCTCGCTAGCAAGCAGTGCTGGTACCGGCTTGTAGCGTTGGCCGCGGTCGTAGCGGTCACACTTTTGTACCAACTCCTTAGCATCTTGGTGCATGGTAGGCCAGTAGTAGCCTGTGTTAAGAGCCTTCTGTGCTAAGGATGGGCCTCCAGAGTGGTTTCCACAAACGCCTTCGTGGATTGAGCTTAGAACCTTCAAGTCGTCAGGAGGCTCCAGGCAGCGGAGATATGGTCCGGTGTAGGATCTTCGGATGAGAATGCCATTCCACATGTAGTGGTGTGCTGCCCTTATTTTGAGCTTTCTAGACTCCAATCTTTCCATGGGGAATGTGTCATTGACCAGTAGTCTATAGTCGAATCTTGCCAATTTGGAGTTGTACTAACCTGTGACACTTCGACTGCTAGGTCCGCTTCTATGATTGGCTTGTCTAGATACTCCACCGAAATAGAGCGTTTGAGTTAGTGATAGAGGGCGGAGCCTAAGACGGCTAGCGCATCTATGTGGGCATTATCTGCCCGTGGAACTTGAGTGAGAGCGTAAGTCTGAAATGCTTCAAGTTGCTTGCGTACCTTCTCTAGGTATTGTGCCATCCTTGGATGTTTTGCCATGTACTCCTCAATAGTCTGGCTAGTGATTAGTTGGGAATCGGAATGAATTGCAAGCTTCTTCACCGCCAAGTCTTTTGCCATTCGAAGGCCTGCTAGTAGAGCCTCGTACTCTGCCTCGTTGTTCGATGCTTTGAAGCCTATAGTGATCGCCTGCTTGAGCACTGAGTCGTCTGGGGTGACAAGGACCACGCCTGCTCCCGAGCCTTTGTAGTTGGATGCACCGCCGACATGCAAATGCCAGAAATCTCCATTGAGGGAGCAGGTGCGGCTAAGGTGTGCTCGGCTGCCTCCAAGGTATCATTGGGCCGCTCTGTTGCGTTACCTAGGCTAGGCATGAAGGTGCGGTAGGGAACCGTGGACCTGGGGCCATATTACACATAGCAGAAGATGCTCAACTGCTGGTATTGGGCCACTTTAGAGCTGAATTATGGAGCAAGGGTCGGCTAGGGCATTGTGACGCGGAGCAGGAGGTGGTGCTCAACTGCCGATACATGTTGCTCCTAAGTAGAATCTTTTGGGCCGACAATGACAAAACTTACTTCTGAATATGTCATTCCAGTGTTCGTCTGCCCTTGGCGCGCCTTTTGGGCTGAGTTGTTGTGTTCGTCATAAAACTTTGCATCCTCTAGTGTCTGCGCCTTTATCGTCGAGCGTCTGGATTGAGTGGAATAGTGCGTCATGAGGATGACTGCGTGCGTATGAAGGTAAAACTTGAGCTTCCGAGTGAATTTCTGGCAGAATCGAGGAGAGCTTTTAAACTGTGGAATACAGGTAGTCGGGCCCCCCAGCTCTTCTCGTATGATGGTAGAGCTTATTGCTGCTTCAAATACTGTCAAACATGCGAATAGGTCATCCGCTACTTTCGGTTTGGATAGTAGAAAGGTGATGTCGGTTACTTCTTTAAGTCCTTGAATGTGCATCGGCAAGCTTCGTCCCAAAGTGCATGTTTTTCTGCTAGAGCGAAAGAGTCTGCCAGAGTCTGATCTTTTTTCATGATCAATTTTTCGAACAACGGGTGGTCTGCTGGAAGTCATTTTTGGAAGGCTGCTCTAGCTATCGAGTCATTGCATCTGACTATCCTTGCCTTCTCTACTTTGAACCTCTTCACATAGTCGCGAAACGATTTTTTTGGGTTCTTCTTGACGTTGAACAAATGGTCGGACTTCTTCTTGATTGAGCCATATGATGAATATTCTTTGGTGAAAATCAAAGAAAGTTCATAAAAACTCTGAATAGATTGTGGCAGCAAGGTGTACAACCAATCTTGCGCCTCGCCTTGTAGAATGGTGGTGAATATCTTGCACATGAGATTGTCGTTGTTTCGATAGAGGATCATTGCGCTTCGGTAGTGCTTTAGGTGTCTCTCCAGGTCTCCATCCCCTTTGAAAGATGTGAAATGTGGCATGCTGAACTTGCGTGGAGGCTCTGTTTGTTCAATCTTGTCCGTGAAGGGTGACCTACTTATGTTGGTCATGTCCCGTCGTAGTGCCTCGTCGGCCACTTCGTTGCGTTGGAAATCACACGATCGCTTGTTTAAGAACCTCTCTACTTCTTCATGAATTTGCATTTGCTGGGGTAGCAGAGAGTATGCTCGTCTGTGTATGCTCATGTTGATTATCGAAGTATGGCCCCAACCGTGAGTGTATGCTCGTCTGTGGGCATAGTCGAGAGTGCACGCTCCTCTGCGCGCTAAGACGTGAGTATACGCTATCTCAGGGGCCCAATCTGAAGTGTACTTTGCCCAAACGCTCGATTCGTGGCTGGTCGAGTGGTTGCTTGCCGGGACGCTACTGGAGAGGTTATTCGTCTGCCATTGTCCTTCTTCGGGGTACCTCGTTTGGGACACGTTGCATCTTGGTGCGCTGCAAGAGCGGGTTTACCAAGGTCGTCTGTTGTACTAGGGCGCTCGTCAACTCTATGACTTGTCGAGATAAGTGTTGTTCGCCATTTGGATTGGAAGAGCTTGGAAGGAATGTGCCTCATTGAGTAGTGGAAGGGTGGTAGACTCTGGGCGTGAGATTTGAGTTGGGAAATGTCAAATCTGTGGAGAAATGTGGTGAGAATGCCCCCAGCTCGATGGTAGGTACTGATGGTTGAGATAGTCTTGGACCGAATTGGGCTACTTGGAAGGCCACGAGAGCAGGATGGGCCGCATGAGTGGGCTACTCGGCGGGAGCAGGCTGCTCGACGTGTGGCGCATGTGAGTGCGAGGCTTGGGCTTAGCTTGGTAACGCATTGGGCTTGCGTTGGATTTGGGCGGCACAGGCCGGTTTGCCTTGGGCTTGGAATGACATGGCTTTGGCCGTACCTTTGGTGCCGTGGACCTTGCCGCGGGTGGTTGCATTGGTGGCCACCACGGTGGTTGCCATGGTAGAGCCTCGTAGTGGTGGTGCCGCTTCACTTATTGTCACATTTAGCCTCGTGGATCGCCGCGGTCCCATCTCTTGAATATTGGAATTTTCACTTGTTGAATTTTCTAAATTTCTAGCCATTGTACTTCTCTTTTACGTTTTATCAAAGAATTTTTGCAAATAAAAAATTCTAATAATAAGAATGTACGAAAAATCTACAAATGGACAAGAAAATAGAAAACCTTGGATGCGAGAGTCTTCTACGAGTGTGTGACTCTTCTCTTAATGAAAGCACCAATTTGTGGATGCAAATTTCTTCCTCCTTGCTCTTGGACAAAATTGCACCTACAAAACAAATAACACCTTAGGTCAAGACCAAGAGCCTCACGCGCACATGTTGAATGGGTGGGCTTGAAGAACCTCCGATGCCAAAGTTAGAATTTTGAGGGAAAAGTGTTTGAGAATTTTAGAAAATTTTAGCAAGAGAATTGGAAGTGGGTTTTGGAGAGAATGAAGGGGTTAATATAGGGGAGTGGCCAGCCACCTTGGGAGGAGATGGACTGGCCACTTGGATGGATTTGTGTGCTAGGTTCTTGATTTGTGTTTAATTAGCTAATTGATGGGATAATTATTTGATTAAGTGGCTAATTAATATAATAAAAGAGGAAGGATTTGGGGTTTACCTTGTGGAGAAGATATGATGAGGATGGATGAAACAGATTGTAAATAAATACCTATTTGGGCACTTTTGACTTGATTGAAGGATGATTGTCCACTGCTTGCGTGTAGGAATTCCGGTGTGCCTCTAGGGTAGTTTTGTCTTTTTAACCAAAAATCCACGTGTCGCCTCTTGATTATTTTTGGCTCCACAGATACAATGTAATTTATTGTAAATTTGGATTAAGTAGAGGGTTTTACAAGTTTGAATACCAATCTAAAAATAATTCTGTAGCTTGAAGGTTATCCGTACTTAACTTTTTCTGTTTCATTTTTTTTTTGGTCATAATTTTTTCTGTTCCTAAAAGGTAGAAAAGTGCGTGTTTTCTACTTTTCTTAGACGAGTCCATGGGAAATGTCCATCCACTTAGAGGTCAAGTTTTCATCCTAAATATTAAGCGACAGAAAAAGACATGTACAAGTTTTTTCTAGGGTAATGCTTAGGACAAAGAAAGAACACATATTCTCTATGTCAATGATAATTTGCTTGGCTATTTTCCTCACGCCTGCCGAAGGATGACTTAGACGTCACAAAATAGAAAAATGATATGAAAACTTCTATGAAGTTTCCTTGAACATTCAGCCAAAATCTTTTAAACAGACGAGAAATTTTTATGTGTGCTTGAAATATAAAGTAGTATATTACGTGTTATACTACAAGTAAATAATACAGTTGGTGTGACGACCCGTCCCCAAAAATTATAATTTTTATAAGTGAATTTACGAAAATGCCCTTCGAGGCAAATGCATTGACCTTTGTTGACTGCCGTTTTCTTGACGTACCCTCGTAGTATTCGTCGCTACGAACGCGTGGGCGAAAACGGAAAGTGATTTGGAGTTGTAACGAAGGAGATATTAACGTTTGAAGTTGGGAGCATTTTAGTAAATTAATTAATTTCTGGAATGAGAAATGGTCGGCTGTGATGGAAAGATAAGAAGAGAAAAGGAGAGAAGTGGAGGAATCAGGAGAGGCGAGAGAAAGGGGATTGCCCAATGAGAAAATGAGGGGAAAATGGAAGAGAGAATCGGATCCCCTATGACCCGTGACCCGACGCGGTGTCCTTCTCCTCCTTCGCCGGTTTTTTGTCAGTTTTTCCAGTGAATCATGGCAAACCACTACCTGGAAACAACCTAGCATCATCCCCTCTACCAATTCCACCCCAAATTTGAGAGAATTTGGCCTTGAAAATGTGAAAACCGCACCGGTGGGGTGCGGTGGCCCTTGCCTTCGATCCATCATTTTTTAAACATTTTCATTCGATCAACACCACTTATAGCATCCTATTGAGCCCAGGAACAAAGCATATGCATTGGTTGGGGCATCAGAGTTGTTTTGGAGTCGAATCAAGAACACCCAAATTCAAGGGTTTCCGACGGGTTCGAGTGAAATTGGGGATTTTCCCGGAAAAATTGGCCTTGGCCACAGGTACAAAAGTTGTTTCTCTCATTGAGATCTTCATTCCTGTAATTTTTGGAAATAGTTGAATTTTCCAACGAGTCGAGGCGGCCGACCACCATCTGCGGCAGCGCGTGGCCAGCAGACTGACGATGTCGTTCTAAATCCTATTAGATGCCCTGAGTTCATATTTGATGTCCATATGATGTGAATTGATTATTGTGAACCTAATTTGATTAAGGTATATCACTTGATTATTATATGATTCGATGATCTGACCGTTGGATCGTCACCAAATTTTGATACGTTATGGTACATAATATTTGAGGATATTAGGAACTTACAGATCGGGAATCCGATGTACGGATCTTCCTGAATTGGATTTGTAAGTTCATAAAATAAAACGTTGACCGCCACTTGAATTTGCAATTGGCGGAGATTCAATCGTTGGATCGTAATGAAATTTTAGTGTGTTATTCTAGAAGTATAATGTGGATCTTTGAAAGTTATGGATAGGAAATCTAAGATGCGGATCTTTCAGATCGAGTTACATAGGGTTGTGGACCTTACTGTCGATACTTTTGGTCAATGGGTCTTAAATCATTCTAGAATGCCCTTAGGGATGTGTTTTACGTAAGTTACATGTTCTATCGATAAGAATTCTGAGATGTGATTTGATAATTGTTCTAGGCGCCGATTGTTTGTGATGCCTCGATATTCATGCTAGGGAGTTGTAGCGCGAACTCCAGGTGAGTGGACTTTTGGTTTTCTATATATATACACGTATATATGCTTTACATTTTCCCAGAAATTGTTTTAAATGGATTTACGTTTTTAAATGCCATGTCAATTGCATTACAATTTAATATGCATTAGTATAGATATGAATATTATTGCATGACGCTGCGGACTCCCATGTAAGCTTCAGGTGAGTACATATTGATGATAGTGATTGCAGTGTGTATGGTTATGTTTAGATGCATTTAGTGCTCATTATCCTGCACCCCGGTGTTAGTGCTCCGCTCGAGGCCAGGGCCTAGCCTTCACGTGATCGTTCACCTCCTATACCACATGCTCACCTTGGATCCAAGGCAGGTGCCAGCCTGTCGTACAGACCACACTAGGTGGTTCCGACGCGTAGGTGACTTGCGATACTTCGCACAACCTTCACGTGATCGTAGCACTTGAGCGTATCTATTTACACCCAGCCTGTCGTATAGACCACATTAGGTGGTTCCAACTCGTGTGCAGGAATTGGTAGATGAGCTATAGGTTCAGCCGTACAGGTCACGTTAGGTGACTCCGGCTGGTATATCATTTTACTTTGATTTATTTCACCTGGCTTACTTATTTTATTTTATTGTTGAGATACTTGACATGGCATATACCTGGTTTTCACTACTCTTGAGCATGATTTCTATATATACGTATGTATTATTATTTTTTAGGAAATTATACGAGTTTTACGGTGAGGGGGGGGTTATTACATTTTAAAAAGAAAGATGTTTTCAAAAACTTTGTTTTTGCCCACTCACGGTTTCTGTTTTTTTTTTTCGCCCCTCCAGGTTTTAGCTGTTGAAAGTTTGTATCGACGAGGATTCTTGGCGAATCTCAGTATAGGTGGCTACCTCTGAGGGTATGATCCTTATCCACACTACTGTACTTTACTTATGCTATGACGTCTCGTGTGAAATGAGCTCATTCCCGCTCACAGCGCACTTTTGTTTTTAGGCACTTTTAGGTTTAAATTTATTAACAATTTCTACATCACTATACTTTATGGCTTCGTCACCGTC
The DNA here is from genome assembly GCA_036320875.1 of Cotoneaster glaucophyllus. NCBI lineage: Eukaryota > Viridiplantae > Streptophyta > Magnoliopsida > Rosales > Rosaceae > Cotoneaster > Cotoneaster glaucophyllus. The sequence goes on along the minus strand of CM070070.1, from coordinate 15,514,150 downwards.
CAGGTGTCAGCTAGCACAGCTCGATTCGGAGTCTTAGTGGACATTCCATGTCGGGGTGTGTCAATTGATATGTCATACTTTAGGATATATTTTCTAATGTTTCTTTACTTATATTATAATACATGGTGTACCATCTTATATTCTGAGTGCACTAAAATATCTCTCAAGACGGACCAATTAAATTAAAAAGTTTTATGCCTTCAGCTCCCGTGGTTAATTACAAAAATAATTACAGCAAGAAATTATTGTAAAGACCTTTTTATTATTTTCGCCCTTATATTTTCCTTTCCTGCACTCTTTTTTTCATTCTCCTAGTAGCATTCGGAGTTTGGATTGAAAAAGCAAAATAAAAAAAAGAAACAAGGAAATAAGTGCAAAAAGAGAACCGAGAATGTGATAATTGTAAATTACCGTTCAAAATACACGCAAATTTTTACACGAGGCCTTTCAACTTATAAAGTACCAAATCAAGGACTGCAAAATGTACGGATTTTCCTATTACCAGCTTATTGTACTTCCAAGTTCCAACCAAAAATTCCGACAAAGATAGAAACCCGGCCACAAATTACAATCAAGAACATCATCCATAAGTCTTTCAATCTACTTACAGATTCCACCATCTAATTAGTCTCAGTTTTAACGCGGATAATTAAGTAAAGTTCCCAAAACGAAAAGAAAACCAATGAAAACAGACCGAAATCAGAAGGCAGAAAGCAAGATAAGCAAATCAAAAGAATTATTTAGCAGAGAAACCAAACAACAAAAACTCAACCCACACATGAAAATCCAGATCAATCAAATTACTTACATTTATAGAGGTGACATTCGAAGTAGCAGCGTAAAACAGTGCGATTGGCAGCATGATGGAACGAGGATACATTTCATGTCAAGCAAAACAAATGTGAAGGTCCCGTTAATAGACAACGTGGATATAATACATCATGGACAAGTAAAAGATTGATCGGAAACAAGCTACTTTTCTAAATCAACGAAGCATATATCTCACTTTATGTCACCATTTTGTGCAGCCATACAGCATAAAAGCCAGAAGAACATCCCTACTTTATAGTAAACACAAGTACTTGGTGCCATCAGTCTGCGTGCTCTGGTGATGAAGACGCAAGACACTGCGCAACTAGTTCACTCCCATCTATTTTTGTCATCGAACTAATTAGAAATTCATCCAACTTTGCCAATTTGAGGAAAACATCTACTAACCCAACTGATATATCACCATTCATTTGATCTACTTGTGAATAAATGGACTATAGTTTCCTTCTCCGCCAAGCAAAATCACGTAAAACAGATTCAAAAATAAACAAGTGCGTAAAATGAACACCACTTCCTCAGTCCATGAGTTCAAGCAGAACATTCATGGACGGAGCCAATAAAGGCTCACTGGAGGCAGATGCCCCTACTCAATTTGCAAATTACAATTATATAATATACACGTATTATTTTTGAAAAAAAATATATGTATCCAATATCCAACATACATTTATATTACTTATACTCCATATCAAATATTATATGAGCAAAAGTGCTATTGTTATGTCATTTAAACTGAAAATCCCTCCCCGCCTATCATGTGTTAGTATTTTTCTCTTCACTTTGCACTTTCCACTACTACACTGAAATTTTTGTTAATATTGAAATTGTAATACATCATCATTTGAAATCATTCCTATTATTATATTAAGTGTATGCTATAATAGTTTCTTAGTTGTTTTTCGGGTTGCTCCCACTAAATGAAATTTTTAGTTCCGTCATTGAGAACATTCATCAAAATTGCATGAAGCAACCGACGCACATTCCCAATCTGGCAAACCAACACAACAACAACACAAATTCCTTCCTTCCTTCCATGAACATCCAGAAACCGAATACCCGCCATTTTATTCACATTTCCAAACCACCCAACTTTGCCAAACCCCAAAAAAACCTCAATCCTCCACGACATTGCGAACATGCACATGAATATCCTTGTACACACAAATATAAGGAGCATCACACCCAATGTACTTCCCAGTCCACCGCCCCTCTTCGATATAATTACTAGTATCCCAAATTGGAGAAATTTTTTTATTGTGACTGGAACACGAAGTAAGTGGTGGGAAATTTTATTTTTTAAGTTATTAATTTTTTAACACACATATCTTACAATTTGTATAGTGACACGTGATGTATCACCTCGTGTGCCGGTCACACTGAAAAATTTCCGACGCATACAAATACGTAGAAAATCCTCCCCCTCCTTCCTCTCCACTCTCATCACCAATCTCCCATCAACCAACCACTCAATCAAATCCCGATTTTTATCGCATACTCATGAAACCCATCAGAACAATCAAAACGCAGGTCGTGAAGTTCTTTCCTGTTACATGTGCCGCCATTTTAATAGTTTGTCTGCTCGATCGTCATATCCTTGCCGACGAACTCGAAGTCGATCTCGTCCTGCGCATTGTCGCCTTCAAGAGAAGAGTGGTAGATGTTGAAGTTGAGCCCGCTGGTGTTGCCGTGTCGGCATTGGATGAGGGAGCTGAAGGTGCCATGGAAGAACCTTGTGGTGGTGCACCACCATGCACCGCCGCGGTGGTCGTAGGTGAGGATGATGGTGTTGGTGTCCGGGTTGTGCGTGCAGGCCTCGGGCGTGTAGTCTATGGCGATTTGTGCTTGAGTGGTTGTGTTTTGTATGCTAGGTCTACCATTGGGGTTGCAAGTTGCAACAGAGGAATGAGAGAGTTGATAGCTATGATGACGGCGGGAGTTTTTGTGCACGTCGTTTTCTTCAAGTAAAATGATCAAATTTTAGATTATTTTTTATTGGAGTTAATCTCAGTTTACTATCCTAAAGTTTTTTTGCTTTCAACATTTGGTATATGAATTTTTTTTCATCACAGACTGATACTTGAAGTCATAATTCTAAAACACTTTCATACATCCGTTAAGTTTGTTGTTAAATCAGTCGTTAATTGGTGACGCGGCGTCTACATAGACAATGATCGGGCGCCACGTGTCAATATGGAGTCTACATGGATATTTGTTAGGTCCTTTTGGTTTCGATCCCTCATCAACCTAATTGTTAGATTGAAACTTTGTTTGTTTAAATATTTTGATCGAGATCCTTAGCATCATTAAAATATTTAACTCATGCATTTATGCATTTAATGTCCCTCAAATTATGAAATTTAACCAAATTCAAATAATATTTTTAAAATTTAATAAATACTTAAAAATCAATAATGGAGTAATATTTTTCTTCACAAAATTATAGCAAAAAAAATAATGCACCCACCTAATTATTAACATATTTTTTAAAAAACAACTACTGATATATTTTAAAACATAAAAGAAATACATATAATTAACATGGGTACATTTTTTTGGATGAATCCAGGGTATCCCCCGCACATAGGTGAGGGCTAATCCCTCGAGCCGGGTCGGACCCCATTTGGGGGGTAAGCTCTCCCAATGCTGGCTTCTCCATTCACAAGGCTTGAACTCGAGACATTACTTAAGGGGAACTAGCTCCTTACCACTTGAACCACCAAGCATTGGTAACATGGGTACATTTAGCAAAATTAAAAATGGGTACAAATACAAATAAAAGTTTAAAATATATGGGCACAAAAAGAAATTAATATATGTGACACACCCCGACCCGGAATGTCCACTAGGACTCCGAATCGAGCCGTGCTGACCGACACCTGGAAGGTGACGACGCCATAAAGTGTGCTGATGTGTAAAAAGTGAACAAATTTAAACCTAAAGTGTCTAAGAGCAGAAGTGCGCGGTGAGCAGGATTAAGCCCATTTCACACGCGATGTCAGAGCATAAGTAAAGTACAGTAGCATGGGTAAGAAACATACCTGTAGAGGCAGCCACCTAAATTGAGATTCACCAAGAATCCTCATCGATACAAACCTTTAGCAATTAAAACATGGAGGGGCGCAAAACAAGAAAATGTGAGTGGGCGAAAACAAAGCTTTTCAAAACCTTTCTAAATTATCAAGAGTATAACCCCTCGCCGCAAAACCTGTATAATTTCCCAGAAAATAGAATATACATATATATATATATATATATATATATATATATATATGTCTCAAGATCATTTCCATAATCCAGAAATCCCAACATGTATATCCTGCAAGATACCATATAAATAATCAAGCCAGACAGTTGAACTAAAACGATGAATAATAATGTTTCAGCTTGATCCACTTATAATGGCATGTACGGCTGAACCTATAGCTCATCACATAATGCCTGCACATGAGTCGGAACCACCTATAGTGGTCTGTACGACTAGATTGTGTCGGAACTACCTATAATGGTCTGTACGACAAGATTATGTCAGAATCATCAATAATGGTCTGTATGACAAGGCTGTGTCGGAACCACCTATAGTGGTCTGTACGACAAGATTATGTCGGAACCATCCATGATGGTCTGTACGACAAGGCTGTGTCGGAACCACCTATAGTGGTCTGTACGACAAGATTATGTCGGAACCATCCATAATGGTCTGTATGACAAGGCTGTGTCGAAACCATAGTGGTCTATACGACTCATAAATCAATCTATAATAACACATGATTCGGAATGCAACCTATACGACTCATAGGCAACCTGTACGATAATGTCAGAGTTACCTATTATTGCAAAATGTACGACGATGTCGGAGTTGCTTAATACAACCTGTAGTCATGCCATAACCTAATCATTACAAATAACACCATAAACTCACCTGAACTCACCTGTGCGTCCCGCGTAGCATTCACGACATTTATAGGTAGATAATATGCATGTGGGTATGCCATAATACAATCTAAAACATTCATATCATAGTATTTAAGAGTGTATTAATATGTATATGACATGGCATAAAATGTATAATTCAACTTAAAAGCATTTGTAGAATTATCAATTTTATATATATATATATATATATATATATATATACACACACACAATAAAGAGGAAAAGACCCACTCACCTGGAATCCGCGCTACAATTCCCTAGCATGAGCATCGAGGCGTCCCGAACGATCGGCGCCTAAAATAATTATCGAATCACATCTCATAACTCCTATCAATAGAATACTTAACTCACATATAACACATCCTCCAGGATAGTTTAGAATGATTTAAGACCCATTGACCAAAAGTCATCCGTCGATCAAAGTTCGACGGTAGGGTCACCACTCTACATAATTCGATCCGAAAGATTTGCATCTCAGATTTCTGATCCGAAACTTCCAGAGATCCATATTATATTCCTATAGTAACATACTGAAATTTTGTTACGATCCAACGGTCGGATCTCCGCCAATTGCCAAAACCAAGTGGCGGTTAACATTTTATTTTGTGAACTTCCAAATCTAATTCGGGAAAATCCATACGTCGGATTCCCGATCCGTAAGTTCCTATGATCCTCAAATATTACGTATTACAACATATCAAAGTTTGGTGACGATCCAACTGTCGGATCATCGATTCATATTTTCACCTAGCCACGTACCGTAATGAAATTAAATTCAAACGATCAATCTACGTCAATCGATTGACAAAACTGAATTTAAGACGTCAAACATAGCCTAAAAATAGCATTGACGGCCCACTGGCCACGCGTCGCCGTGGGTGGCGGTCGGCCGCCCCGGCTCGTCGGAAAATTCAACTATTTTTAAAAATTACCAAAATTTACAGGAATGAAGATCTCAACTAGTAGAGCAACTTTTATACCTGTAACTATGGCCAATTTCGCCTAGAAAGGCTCAAATTTCACTCAAACCGTGAGGAACCCTTGAAATTGGGTAGGGCTGGGTTCGGTTCTAAACGGTTCGGTTTTTTGCCAAAACCGAAACCGAAATGAATTTCGGTTCGGTTCGGTTCAATTTTTTCGGTTTTTTCTAGGTTCGGTTTTTTTTTCGGTTCGGTTTCGGTTTGGTTTCGGTTTTTTTTTTTTTTTTTTTTCCTTTTCTTTTTCCTCCAAAAAATGAAAAAAAATTGAAATATGAAATTTTAACATCAACATAACATAAAAATTCCAACTATAATTAAAGACAATGAAAATAAACATTTAAAGTTTAAGTCTTCCAAAGTCCAAAGTCCAAACTTAAGATAAATATCAAAGTTTAACTCTTCTAAAGTCCAAACTTAAAATAAACATCAACGTTTAAGTCTTCAAATAGTCCAAATTTAAAATAAACATCACACAAGTCAAATAAACCTTCAAGGTTTCATCACTTCATGTCTTGCACAAATAAAATCTTGGTGGTTTTATTACATTTCCATGGAGCTCTCCATCTCTCAAGCCTGAACATATGATGCTCTCCATCTCCCAAGATATCCAATAGAGTTTCATGACAGTGAAGACGAAACCAAATCAAAATCGAAACCTTAACTCCATATATAAATTAAGAACCACGAAAACAATAGGTGGTCACACCAATTAAAACAGAAAATCAAACGGGAAAAGATCTGATTCCGAGCAGAAACAGATATAGATATAGACGTACATATTTGGAATAAAAATGGAGTGTTTGAGTATTTAAATCTCACCCTTAACACTTTTAAAATGCAGTGGTCCAGATGCAAAGAAAAGCTTCAAAACAGAAATTGTTCAAAACCCACAAACCCCGACGGCTTCCATGCTTTTCTCTGACTGTACCAAACATCTTAATACCAAACACTGTCTCTCTTTTTTAGTCCTGTTTTCATTCTTATTTTCGCTAAACAATCACAAGCAGTATTTATTGATATACTTAAAACTCCGTTGTAAAACCTCCGAATTCATTCGAAATAAATAAAAATATACATAAAATCTAACATTTCCCAAAATGCAAATTATTGAAAGCATCAAGAAGAATAAGAATAAAAAATTTAAAGCAAGCACCTTTCGAAGAAAAATTGCAAAACTTGGTAGAGGTACCCAATAATCCTTTCTGGTCCATCTGCGAACGAACAAAAAATTAGATGCCGGAAGCTCAGAAGTTATAATTTTGATTAATTCAAGCACTAATTTTTCCTAAACATTCCCAGAAACCAAACAGACAGCCATTGAGTAAACAAAGGAAAAAACTTTCTTGTTTCACAAATGAAGAAACGGCAAACCTGTGGCGGGAATAGGAAACGTTTCGTGGAAAGAGCGTTTCGGAGAAGCCTGGCCATTGGTGACGAACTCCGAGCTTCCAAACCTCCACAACCCACAGCTTCTCCGGAATCAGATTAGTGAAGAAATAAGAGGTAGAAGGTGACCGGAAAATCAATTTAGGAAACTATAAGAGGCCGTGCATATCAGGCAATGGCAGAGGAAGAGAGAAAGAGAGGGAGTAGAGAGAGTCTGGGTGGGTTATGGGGGTTTATTTCCCTCTCACACTCATGAAATCGAAGATCCCCACTTGAGATGTGAGATGAAGGAAGAAGATGACGAAGGGGAAGAGCGGCGGAGTTGCGAGGGGAATGAAAAATAGAAAAAGTGTGGTGGCTGCACTAGGGAAAGTGTTGTTGTGCTGCTAGGGTTTTGTGATTTGATCATAAAAGTTAAAAAAAAAATCTCCAAAATCCGGGAGACATGAGGTGGATTCGAACCCATGCACTCCACCCGCTTAGAATGTTTCACTGAAACCAACTTCACAATAGGTTCTACTTTGTTATAATTGTATGACTAAAGTATTTATAAACATTGAAAAAATAATTAAATATATATATCGGTTCGGTTTGGTTTTCGAACCTTAAAAACCGAAACAGAACTGGCCAGATTCGGTTCGGTTCGGTTTGAGAGTTTCGATTCGGTTTTTTTTCGGTTCGGTTTTTTTCGGCCTCGGTCCGGTTTGGTTTTCGGTTTTTTCGGTTTTCGGTTTTTTGAACCCACCCCTAAAATTGGGTGTGTTCAATCCGACTCCAAACTTGCTCCAACACCTCCATCACTGCTTGGGCTTTGTTCCTGAGTTCTAGGGAAGTGTTCTAGTGGTGGTGGTTGAACAAAAACGTTTCAGGTTTCGTGGAATTCCACCCAAGGCCTTCGCACCCAACCGGTGTTGTTCTTCATGATTTAAAGCCCAATTTCTTCGGATTTGAGGTGGAAATGACAAGGAGAGGATCGTAGAGTCCATCCCACGTGGTAATTTGGCTTCAATCGTCGGAATTTAGCCCGTGAAACCCACGGATTTCATGGTTTCCGTCCGGGTCCGAATAGAAAAGGGGTCAAGATGGTGATCCGATTTCTTCCCCCTCTTTCTCTCTTCCCTCATTTCCCTCCTTTCTTCCCTTCCTCATTGGCCACCTTCTCCTCCCTCTTTCTTGATTCATCATGTTTCCCCCAATCAATGGGGCTCTCCCCCTCTCCCTCCTGGTTCTCTATCCGCCACCCCCTCTTATTTCTTCTTTCCCCATTTAAAAATAAAATAAGATACTAATGTAATTATGAAATATATATATATATATATATATATATATATATATATAATAGTAAAGATAACCTTTACAAAAATACTTTTTGGATTTGTAATTTCGTACCATTTTAGTCGTAGCTCAAAATTCGCTTCTGCTTGCGCCTACACGTCCTTAGCGACGAGTACTACGAGGATATGCCAAGAAAACGAGTCTTACGTGGCACAACACTGCAGTTAACCCCAGTCAACGTACGTGCCTCGAAGGGTATTTTCGTAAAATCACTTATTAAAATTATAAAAATCATGTCGATCTTTCTCTTGAAAAGCCGAAATGATAGCTAAAGTGGTCAAGAAGACTAATACAATCGGATACCATAAGTAACGGTCTCCCAGGAATTTCCTTCGTCGAGTGCTACTACTTAAGCACCAGATTGTCTCTCAAGGAATCTTGAAATCTTGACGAAGTAAGCTTCGTAGGAATTCTAAATACTGGTATGCTAACGGGTGCTACCAAGGAATCAAAACTATTCCGGATTTCCAATCTTGAAAAATTTAATATTGAAGGTTAGAGAATAATAACGGAATTGGTTTACAATTCTCCGGGTGATCCACCAATATCTGTACACTAGCCCTGCTGTAGGGCCATCCACCCGTCCCAAATCTTTCCTTTGGTAAAGTAATTCTTTACTTTAATTCTATAAAGGTTCGCCAACATGAATTTCTAAAAAGATCAACAAATCAACAAAACTACGCGAAACTCAGGAAAACTAACACATTCTTCGTATTCGACGAGGTGGCAAGATTTGAGCATTAAGCTCAAGAACCAAAAATGCTCACATCACGCGTGTGATGAATGCAATACTGCCCAAACTTATGCTCTGATACCAAACTGACACACCCAACCCAGAATGTCCACTAGGGCTCCGAATCGAGCCGTGTTGGCTGACACTTGGAAGGTGACGGAGCCATAAAGTGTGCTGATGTGTAAAAAGTGAACAAATTTAAACCTAAAGTGTCTAAGAGCAGAAGTGCGCGATGAGCAGGATTAAGCCCATTTCACACGCGATGTCAGAGCATAAGTAAAGTACAGTAGCATGGGTAAGAAACATACTTGTAGAGGCAGCCACCTAAATTGAGATTCGCCAAGAATCCTCGTCGATACGAACCTTTAGCAATTAAAACCTAGAGGGGCGCAAAACAAGAAAATGTGAGTGGGCGAAAACAAAGCTTTTCAAAACCTTTCTAAATTATCAAGAGTATAACCCCTCGTCGCAAAACCTGTATAATTTCCCAGAAAATAGAATATACATAAATAAATATATATATGTCTCAAGATCATTTCCATAATCCAGAAATCCCAACATGTATATCCTGCAAGATACCATATAAATAATCAAGCCAGACAGCTGAACTAAAATGATGAATAATAATGTGTCAGCCAAATCCACTTATAGTGGCCTGTACGGTTGAACCTATAGCTCATCACATAATGCATGCATATGAGTCGGAACCACCTATAGTGGTCTGTACGACAAGATTATGTCGGAATCATCAATAATGGTCTATACGACAAGGCTGTGTCGGAACCACCTATAGTGGTCTGTACGACAAGGCTATGTTGGAACCGCCTATAGTGGTCTAGACGACAAGAATATGTCGGAACCATCCATAATGGTCTGTACGACAAGGCCGTGTCGGAACCACCTATAGTGGCCTGTACGACAAGATTATGTCGGAACCACCTATAGTGGTCTGTACGACTCATAAATCAATCTATAATTACATATGAGTCGGAGTTGCCTAATGCAACCTATACGACTCATAGGCAACCTGTAAGACAATGTCGGAGTTACCTATTATTGCAAAATGTACGACGATGTCGGAGTTGCTTAATACAACCTGTAGTCATGCCATAACCTAATCATTACAAATAACACCATAAACTCACCTGAACTCACATGTGCGTCCTGCGTAGCATTCACGACATTTATAGGTAGATAATATGCATGTGGGTATGCCATAATACAATCTAAAGCTCATTCATATCATAGTATTTAAGAGTGTATTAATATATATATATGACATGGCATAAAATGTATAATTCAATAAAAAGGAAAAGACCCACTCACCTGGAATCCATGCTACAATTCCCTAGCATGAGCATCGAGGCGTCCCGAACGATCAGCGCCTAAAATAATTATCGAATCACATCTGAGAACTCTTATCAATAGAATACTTAACTCACATATAACACATCCTCCAGAACAGTTTAGAATGATTTAAGACCCATTGACCAAAAGTTATCCGTCGATCAAAGTTCGACGGTAGGATCACCACTCTACATAATTCGATAGGGAATATCTGCATTTCAGATTTCCGATCCATAACTTCCAGAGATCCACATTATACTCCTAGAGTAACATACTGAAATTTCGTTACGATCCAACGGTCGGATCTTCGCCAATTGCCAAAACCAAGTGGCAGTTAACATTTTATTTTATGAACTTCCAAATCTAATTCGGGAAGATCCGTACGTCGGATTCCCGATTCGTAAGTTCCTATGACCTTCAAATATTACGTATTACAACGTATCAAAGTTTAGTGACTATCCAACTGTCGGATCATCGATTCATATTTTCACCTAACCACGTACTGTAATGAAATTAAATTCAAATGATCAATCTACGTCAATCGATTAACAAAATTGAATTTAAGACGTCACATAGCCTAAAAATAGCATTGACGGCCCACTGGCCACGCGCTGCCATGGGTGGCGGTCAGCCGCCCCGGCTCGTCGGAAAATTCAACTATGTTTAAAAATTACCAAAATTTACAGGAATGAAGATCTCAACTAGCAGAGCAACTTTTATACCCGTAACTATGGCCAATTTGGCCTAGAAAAGCTCAAATTTCACTCAAACCGTGCGGAACCCTTGAAATTGGGTGTGTTCAATCCGACTCCAAACTTGCTCCAACGCCTCCATCACTGCTTGGGCTTTGTTCTTGAGTTCTAAGGAAGTGTTCTAGTGGTGGTGGTTGAACAAAAATGTTTCAGGTTTCGTGGAATTCCACCCAAGGCCGTCGCACCCAACCGGTGTTGTTCTTCATGATTTCAAGCCCAATTTCTTCGGATTTGAGGTGGAAATGACAAGGAGAGGATCGTAGAGTCCATCCCACTTGGTAATTTGGCTTCAATCGTCGGAATTTAGCCCGTGAAACCCATAGATTTCATGGTTTCCGTCCGGGTCCGATAAAAAAATGGTCAAGATGGTGACCGATTTCTTCCCCCTCCTTCTCTCTTCCCTCCTTTCCCTCATTTCTTCCCTTCCTCATTGGCCACCTTCTCCTCCCTCTTTCTTGATTCGTCATGTTTCCCCCAATCAATAGGGCTCTCCCCCTCTCCCTCCTGGTTCTCCATCCGCCACCCCTTCTTATTTCTTTTTTCCCCATTTAAAAATAAAATAAGATACTAATGTAATTATGAAATATATATATATATAATAGTAAAGATAACCTTTACAAAATACTTTTCGGATTTGTAATTCAATAACATTTTAGTCGTAACTCCAAATTCGCTTCTGCTTGCGCCTACACGTCCGTAGCGACGAGTACTACGAGGATATGCCAAGAAAATGAGTCTTACATGACATGACACTGCAGTTAACCCAGTCAACGTACGTGCCTCGAAGGGTATTTTCGTAAAATCACTTATTAAAATTATAAAAATCATAATTTTCAGGGACGGGTCGTCACAATATGGGTACAAAATAAAATTGGTACAAATTAAAAAAAGTTGCAAATGAAAAATGGGGACAAACTAAAAATAAAAATATACGATAAAAAATTTAGCCATAAATATAAATATATTAAATGTAACGTTTCTAACACTAAATGAATGTATTTAGAAATAAAAAATATAAATTTTATTATTGAAATAATTAATAGCGTTTATTAAAACCTAGGGACCTTAATCAAAAATTGAAAAAGAATAAGGTTTTAATCAATGGAGTAGCAAAAAGAGGGATGTGAACCTAATTTCTCCTTAAAAAAATTAAAATAAAATAAAAAACTTACAAAAAAAATTTTTTGGTTGTCTTCTACCTCCCCTGACCCTCTCTCCCTCATTTCTGTCCTCTGCACCAACCCACCAAACCTCATCTCCTCTCCTTTTCGACTCCCCGTACATCCATCCATCCCCCTCCATCTTTGACTCCACCCATCCACCTACCCACCCAACCTTCATCTTTTCTTCACCTTCAGCCCCCATTTACCAGATTTGATGGCGGTGGAGAGCCACGGAGCGCCAACCAAAACTACAATCCCTCGCCGCCGATCTTCTCAATCCCCGGAGATCTTCCGATTGCGATTGGTTCCGATGTCACATCTGTTCAGGCCATGACGTTAGTGCCTTGTGTTGGAAGTATGCCCACAAAGCCACTCACCCACAAAGCCACTCATTTGATGTAGTAGCTTTTGGAATACTTATTGTGTTAAACTATTATATGTTTAATGAAGGGCAAAGCTTATTGTTAATCACTATTGTATTATGTGTTTAAGTAATAAGGGAATCCAAAGAATGTATTTAACTAAGAGAGAAGTCATCTAAGTAAGTTAGATTAACGAGACATTTCTTTTATGTTCATTCCTAAAACGTTCCTAGCCATAGGATTGCTAATTGGGGATTGACAATCCGCTAAGGTTAGTATGTGTTATGTTAACTCAAGCGTGAGTATGACTAGTCTCAAGTCATTTAGTGTTGGACACTGAGACAAACACATAGGTGCTCAAAAGGTAATTGAGTACACTGAACTACGATCAAAAGAGAGTTCGAACATAAATGTCATGTAAGAACTCGTAAGTTGCAATATGCAAAGTAGTCCTTTGACCTGAGGCGTCATAGATGTCTAATGGTTAGGTCATTGATCTTTGATCATGTCAAAGGCATTCCATCGAGAGTGTCCACAATATTGTTGGGGTCAAGCGATCTAGTCATGTAGGCATATGAATGCACAACAAGGGATCTCTAACCTTCCATGGTGGAGGGAGAATACTCTGAGATATGAATCAGGAGTCTTTGGCCAAAGCATACGAGTATGACTTAGGAAGTTTGTTCCAAATCATATTAAATTGAATCATATAGAGAAGTATCACATTAGATAGTAGACATGAAACAAACTATCACTCAAACAAGTGATTAAGAGTATTGTATTAGAGAATGACCATATTGCATTGTAATTGTAACTGGATAGGTTCTCCAACCACTTCTACTTAGCTTGGGTAGCCATGATATACTGTTATGTGTCACTCATGTTTTGTGGAAGCCCTGAAGATTAGCAAACACTAATCTTCATCAAAGGGAGAAATGAAATGTAGTTTTAATTCGCAATCGATTGTTAAGAGTAACAATCGCCCACTGCCTCGCTAATTGGAACCTAATGGATCGTACACCGAGTAAAGATGAAAGTGAAGAAATATAAATGAGATGGATAAGCAATTAAATGGTTTAATTGAGAATGGTCAAGATTAATTAATTATACGAAAAGTTCGTATTGGGCTTTCAAGTTAGTTTCGGGTCTTGCGGCCCAAAAGGGTTTTGGTCCACAAAGCCCATTATGTTTAAGTTGTATGAGAACTAAAACAAAATGGGCAATTAGCCCAATAACTAAAGGATGACTGGTCATAAGGTGAGTGGTAGTGAACTTGGCATAATTGCAAGTTTGCCACTCAAATGTGAGGCGGAGGTGCTGTAAAAGGAACTTTATAGCTTTACCACAAATAGGTTTTCTTTTTGAGGCAAAAGAGCAATCTCTTTGTCTTCCAAAGAAGCCAGCCACACTTAGAGAAAAATAGCTAGCAATCTTCCTTCCTCTAAGTCATCCATTTTATCTTCACACGTTATCCTTGGTGTGGAGACTTAGAGACACCAAACTTTTGGTGTTCTTGGAGTTCCTCTCCTCAAATCCTCAAGGAGCAAAGGAGAAGCAAAGAAGCAACCATCCAAGGAGAAAAGGAGGTGACATGAAAGCCCTCCACTTGGGTGAATCCCTTGTGTAAACAAGGATGAGCTTCAAGGGTAATGCAACTCAAACTCTCTATTCTCTTTAATTTGTTAAAGAGTATTTTGGTTCACCATTCACTAGGCTTTGAAAGTCATGGGTTTTAGAATTGTTTTTTAATGCATGCCTACTTTAAAGTGTTATTAGTTTGCTTATGTGTTCAAATGTTTTCACATGTTCTTAGTTAGGACAAATTTTTCCTTCACTTTGTCAACGATCTTTTCCACTGTCGCAGCTCGGAACAGCAACCCAAGACAGATTGCGTCATCAACTAGATTTGGTAGAAGGGCTTGGTGGGTTCATGCAGAGAAGAGAAAGGAGGGACGGATGGGGGAGATAGAAGACGATAAAAAAAAATTTAAATTATAATATCCACGAGTGCCTCATATTGACTGTGGCGCCTCGTGATTGTCTACATAGGTGCCAAGTCACCAGTTAACGACTTATTTAACAACAACCTTAACCGATGTATGAAAATGTCATAAAATTAAGACTTCAGGTACCACTCTGAGATAAAAAAACTTCATGGTAGTAAATTGAGATTAATTTTTTTTTTAATTTTTTTTATTTATAAACTACATGGTGGTTGATGATTAAACTTATTTTTAAAAAATTTAAAGAAAAGTAAGAAGTCCAACCCATATCCCAAAATCTCAACATGCACTCCTCTTACATTTTTTACATATCTATTCTCATTTTCTCTATGTAATTTCCAATTTTAATCTTCCATTGCATTTAATGTCGCTATAATCTTTCAAACCTCATCAAGTATAATTTTGTTGACATAAATATAAATTGAAGGGATTGTTTGATTTCATATCGGGGTTGATTTTGCTGAACCAAAAAAAGAGTGGGGATTTTAGTTTTTTTTTTTCTTTTCAAATTTGCTATGAAACAGTAACAAAGCAAAGGCCATCAGTGAGCAATTGTAAATAAGACATAATAACAAAGAATTTCAATCATACAAGGAATAATATGGCATTTCTTCCATATTAGCTTTGTAAATTTTATCAAAGTTCTTCAGCCACATCTGTACGTGGAATCATGATTTTCCAGGGTTGGAGTAAGATGGATCGGAGTACGCCTACCTCAGAAGTCCGGTAATGGACTCAACAGTCTCCATAGCAGAGTTGACTAAACGGATCAGTAATGCCATCATCCTTCTACTCTGGAATCAGCGGGCGAAGTCCGTCGACTTCATTGATGTAAAGAAATTTGAAAAATCATGAAAAGATCAAATGCGTCCGCGAAGAATTTCGTTTAATAAATAGGTGCAATTTCGTCATTTTACTTATCGAAAAAAACTATACGCTGTAAATATAAAAGCGTCGAAACTACAAATACGAATACGAAATACGAGAAACGTAATTTTAAATAGTGAAATCTGGGGATGTGATTTCACAAGGTTGCAGGGAACCCAGCCCATACTGGTTCCCCATTCTCTCTCATCTCAGCGACCCGTTTTCCTTTTCAGCACTGCAGGCCAACGCGCCATGCGCCCTGGCCTTAGGAGCCCAACTCATATTGGCCCCTCTCTTTTTCTTTTTTTTTTCTTCAGCAATACGGGCTTGAGCCCATGCCTCACCTTCAAGACTGCTCCCACGAGCCCAAGGCACTAAAAAACTCGACTCGCGCAGATCTGTCTTTTCCTCTCTTCACGAGTTTATGTCAGCAACCCATATTAGGTGAAGGCCCAACTCGCGCTGGCCTTCCTAACCTTGTTTAAGTGCCTTAACACTAGCCCACGTCATGGCTCCTTGCCACACGGCTCATGGTCCCCAACCAATTATCCCGCGCACCACCAGCAGTAGCCTTACTACCCTCCATGTCGGTTGGCCCGCAATCCACTAAAGAAAAAAAAAATTCAAATTCTCTTACCTTGGTGTGGCGCGGAGCAGAAGACACAATGACAATCGACTCTTCGCAAGGTCAAGCAAGCAAAGAAGAAAACGAAATGAGTACAATTTCCTTTAGCCTTTTTCTCTCTTTCTTGTTAGGATAAAAATTGCTCTCTAAATTTATTTAACCCCTACTTAAGGTAGGCTTACATAAGTTTCCCTTTTCTAGAAGACTTAAACTCCAAGTCAATTTGGAGAATCTACATCAAATCAGGAAACAACTCTCTGCTTGCCTACTCAGCTTGGGATTTCTACACCTGCTACCCTTTTTTGCGTGTAATTCTGCAAGTGTGGGGGTATTTGTGGAACAAAAGTTAATCTCAAAAATCCAAAAGACGACACGTGGACATTTTTTCGAAGAAGACAAGATTGCCCTTATTAAATGGGCAGAGCACACAAATATTGCTACACACAGCTCAACATCCCTGGATACTTGAGTAGTTACTACGACTACATCAAGCTCCCCTACTCGTGGCATGGAAAAGTCAAAGACATTAAAGATAGGATTAATCACCAAATCCTATCTTTAATATCATGATTGAAGATCAACTCAAACAAGTAAAGAATCCTCATCACAATCAATCAAGGATACTTACTTGATAATTCTATGATATTATCTCATAATTTGTATCTTGGAATTATTCTTCCCTTATTCATCCTACAGAGGACTCACCTTGGCCAATTGGAAGTCGCCACAGTAGGGCAGAACCGTACAATGTCTGGTCACCTCTACGCCATTTACTTGTAAACTTTTGCTACGGACTTAAGCTCTAAACACTTACTCTTCTCAAAATTATTGACTTAAGCATCGGATATTCATTGGTCAAACCCCCACTTACTCTTCTCGAGTTTCACTTTTAAAGCAATTCCACCCCTAAGGACTTTGTGCCAGCACCCAGCCCATTTATCCACTCAAGTGAACAGTAATCAACCCCAATGAACAGTAATAGGCCAAAACATCTCCACCCCTAAAAAAAATGCGCTGGCACAAACGATCTCCACCCCTACAAAATGCGCTGGCACCCAGCCCATTTAAAATATTATTAATTTTTTTTTATAAAATAATAAAAAAAATAGTTTTAATTTCGGATAAGATTTTCAACCAATCCCGACACGCCACGTGTCACTTCCTGTTTACAATAATTTAGCCAAGATTTCGATAAGATTTTCAGCCAATCTTGTCACGCCACGTGTCATTATCTGAACATACTATTTTGTGGATAGATTTCTGATAAGATTTTCAACCAATCTCGACGCGCCACATGTCACTTCTTGTTTACAATAATTTAGCCAAGATTTCTGATAAGATTTTCAACCAATCATGTAGTGCCACGTGGCATTGTCCAAAACCTCAACCTTTCCTTTTTTGTCCATATAAACCCTACATCCCTACATCCATCCTCACTCCAAACTCAATCCTTTTTTTTAGCTCATAATCCTTCTTCATCCTTTTCAAATCTTGAGTTCTTACAATGTCTTCTTCAAAGAGAATGTATAAACAATTGCAGGAGCAATAGAAAAGGTTGTTGGCACAACAGGAAGAATTGGTCAATCTCGAGGAAGGTGGAGGTGGAGATGAGGCTTTCGCAATGGAGGAGGATGAGGATGATCACCATAGAAGGCAGAGGGCCTCACATTCCCGCCGTGTCATGGAAGATGTGGGTCAGATAGCCAAACCCAAACGTGCCGTAAACTTCGATAGAAAAAGGGAAAGACGAGGTAAAGCTCTCTTGGAAGATTATTTTATTCCCAACAGCGTTTTCCATGATCATGGTTTTAGACGTCGTTTTAGAATGCAACAATGTTTGTTTGACAAAATCATGAGTGTTGTTTGCAACCATGATCCATACTTTGTGCAAAAAGAAGATGTTTTTCATGTTTTAGGCCTTCTTCCCGAGCAAAAAATTACGGTTGCCTTGCGAATGCTTGCATATAGAGCATCTGCAGATCAAGTGGATGAGATTGCGAGGATGGGAAAAACAACTGTTCTGGAGTCCTTGATGCAGTTTTGCTCTGCAATTGAATCCCTCTACACCAATGAGTACCTCCGGACACCCACGCCAAGGGACATGCGAAGGCTTCTGAGGAAGGGTGAGATGCGAGGCTTCCCTGGCATGATTGGAAGCATCGACTGCATGAACTGGACTTGGAAAAACTATCCAAGTGCGTGGCAAGGAGCTTATGCGACAGAAAATGAGCAAAAAGCATCATTTTGGAAGCGGTGGCTTCTTTTGATACATGGATTTGACAAGCTTTTTTTGGTGTTCTATGAGCTCAGAATGACATAAATGTCCTTGCCCAATCTACCTTGCAGATGGCATTTACCCAAATGGTCAACGTTTGTCAAAACAGTGCCACATCCACAGAGTGAAAAAGAAAAACACTTTGCAAAATGTCAAGAGAGGTGTAGGAAGGATGTCGAGCGTTGTTTTGGTATCCTGCAAGCTCGTTGGGCGATTTTCAGGGCTGCAGCTAGAATGTTTGATGTCGAGGCTCTTCGATCCATCATGATGACGTGTATTATTCTCCACAACATGATTGTTGAAGATGAGTATGACCGAAGATCCCGTGCAACACGAGTCATTGGAACGGGATGAACGTTACAATGAATTGATCGTTCAGCGGTACACTTCATTGCACAAGAGCCATACTGGCACGTAACCCGCCAGAATGACTTGATTAAGCACCAATGGAGATTGCACGAAGGCGAAGATAATTAAAATGAGGCTTGTGGTTGAAGAATAAAGTGTATTTTTTTAAGTAATCTTATTTAGTGTGCTTTTTTTTTAAGTTTATATGGTGGAGGTTATGTAATTTTATTTGGTGTTTTTTTTTTAAGTTTATTTGGTGAGTTTATGTAATCTTATTTGATGTGTTTAAAAAAAGTACAAAAAATAAATTTGAATTTGCATAAAGTTCTAAAAATAAATAAGAAATTACATAAAAATGACATAAAAAATTAAATAAAGTTCTAAAAATAAATAAGAAATTACATAAAAATTACATAAGAAATTAAATATAGTTCTAAAAATAAATAACAAATTACATAAAAATTACATAACAAATTAAATATAGTTCTAAAAATAAATAAGAAATTACATAACAAATTAAATAAAGTACTACAAATAAATACGAAATTATACAAAGTCTGTGGAGCTAGGATATGTGGTGGTAAGATCTTCATTGCTAGGATTTCTATAGCTAGAACCCCCTCGACTTGTTTCAGCATCTCTTGCACTCCTCCTTCGCACGACCTCTTTTTTTTTCGATGTCAAAAAATATTTTGAATTCGGAGACAGTCCTACTAGAGACTTGTTCATAGTGTCACGATCTGCTTGAGCCATCATTTCTTCTCTAAGCATCTCATTTTCTCGATGAAGTGCTTCTCTAATCATCTCGTTCTCTCGATTAACTATTTCTCTTTATCTCTCAGCCGCCGCATCACGGGCCTCAGTAGCTGCTAGTATTGCTGCCATAGCAGCAGCTTTTTCCTCATCTCTAGCGTTTTCCCGCGCCATGTTCAGTTCACCTTACCGAGCAAGTTCCTCCATATATTTAGTGTAGTCATTTTTGGAAGAACTACCTTTTTTCTTTGATGCTTTTTTACCTTGAGGCCTAAGGGACTGATGAGTCGGTTGGGTCTCCGGCACTTGTTCAGGCGTCTCTTCCGTGTCTTCAAATGTGTCGGCTTCTTGTTCGGCCGTGTCTGGTTCTGGCAAACTGTGTAGACCCATGTTGTGCATGACAACTTCTGGATCGGTTGGAACAATTTTGGATTTGGGGCAATCTTTGACAATTTACCAACATTCCCATATGTTGAATGATTTGTTCTGGTTCTTTGCATTGTAGAATGCTTGTGCTTGTAGTGTCTATAAAAATGTGGGATAAGATAGTATTAAAAAATACGGGTGTAACACAAATAAATAATTTAAAATATTGATGAGGGTGGAATGCATATAAATTACATAAAAATTACACAAATTACATAAAAATTACATAAGAAATTAAATAAATTAAAAGATTGGTGCGGGTGGAATCCATATAAATAAATAAAAATATTGTCACCTGATCCGCTAAACTTGTCCCACTACGCAGATTACCGGAAGCATGATAGATGGCATTTTTCCAACAAGTAAAGGAAGCGTTGAGTTTTTTCCAACGACCTTGAAGACTTTGACTAGTTCTAGCGTCTTTTCCATGTACATCGCAAAACGCTTTCGTAATTTGACTCCACATTTCTCGCTTATCCATCTCATTACCCGTAATCGGGTCATGAGTAGCATGAACCCAACTTTCACACAACGTAACATCTTCAATGAGCTTCCACGAAGTCATTTTTTTCTCTCAAAGTGTACAAAATATTGAAATGTAGAAAGTGTAGAAAATATTGAAATGTGTTGTAAGGTGGAAGATGAGGGTTAGGTATTTATAAAAAAAAAATTATGTATTTTTAAAAAAAAATTCCTAATTTTTAATAAATTTTAATGTTATTAATTAATTTGGACCATTGGATTTGAAAAATATTCAAATCCAACAGCCAAAGAGGTGCCACGTGGCCAACGGTCATAATTCTGACCGTTGGGCCTTTTTTTTTAATTTTTAATTTTTTAATTTTTGGGGGAAAAAACGTGGACCGTTGATCTGTGATTCGACGGTCCAAGTTAAAAGTGATATTCAAATTTTTTTTACCGTTGGAAATCCAACGGCACACAGTGCGCCACGTTGCCTTCCCGATGAGATTTGAGTGCACTGCGCTGCGGGCCCTGCCTGTCGGCCACTCGCGCCCACGCGCGTGTCTATTGCACGCGCCCGGCGCAAAAAAAATTTAAAATGCTGTCTGACGTCACGCTGGCTTCAGCATTGCGTCATATAGACCAACCCACGCCTCTGTCAATTTTGGGCTGGCCTATAGACCAACTTGGGCTAGGTGCCAGGCAATTGGGTGGGGTGGAGTGGATAGACTGGGTCCCGAGCTGATTTTTTGGTTGGGTGATGGCCTATTCCACCTCCGGTGGAACTGCTCTCAGGGTTGCATGTAATAAAACCTTGTTGCTTTCCATTTTATTACTTTTTTATTTTATTTTTAAATCTCCTTTTCCGCTTATAAGAAATTGGTCCAGTAATTGTATCGCACTCATCATACGTCGCCGTTCCACTGACTTTTCCTCTGTTTTAGGCAAAACTGTCCGAAAATACAAATCGATTCCGCAGAGCCCTTTCCCAATTATTTCTAGGGCTAGGGTTTCTCAGACCTCTCTCCATCGCCAACAACTCAAAGGTACGAAAACGAAGCTCTGATACTTTCCCTTGAATGTCTGCAGCAGATCTAGGGTTTTACCATTTCAGAATCTTACCTTTGCTTAGTTCCCCTCCTTTGCTCTAGGGTTTAACAATAATTATCCTTGCCCTCAGTAATGGTACTCAATTTTCTGCTAATGAAGCCTCGCAATCATATAATTAGCTGCTGAAGTCACAATTTCACACTTCTTATTTGTGGAATTCTAGTTCTGTTTTTGTATGCGTTACAATTTGGTGCTGTTTGGAGTTGGAGAGCTCACGAAGTGTTTGTATAAATGCCGGTGAATCAACTTACTTACCTAATTGTCTAATTATTGCATCTGGAAGGGGTTAGAAAGTTTGAAGCTTGAAGAAATGAGGCCAATATTTTGCGGCAACTTGGATTTTGATGCGCGCCAGTCAGATGTTGAGCGGCTTTTCAAGCGATATGGGAAAGTTGAGAGGGTGGATATTAAGTCTGGTAAATATTGTTTCTGATTAAATAATTAAACTTTTGCTGCTTTTTCATAATTGTCTTTGTTAGTTTTTTTTATCAAGAGTACTAGTTCCATTGGCTGTTGGCAGCATACTTATCGTACTGTGTTTGTTTCGTTTACTTTGGTTTTTCCTTTGTGTTTGTTGGATGTGAATTTGGTGGCCAAGCTAATGACTTGTAGATTTTCAAGCTGTTGTGGATGTTAGAGCTATATTATATGATTCGTTATGTTCAAGCTGTTGTACTTTTGGCTCCAAGGTTATGTTCAAAAGTTTTGTTATGTTTATTGTGCTGAAATCTGAAGTGGTTCACTCGTTACCGAATCATCCTGCTGGGATATGGTCTTTATAGTTAGACGTTAGTGCTGGTTGGAGTTTGAGCGCCTTCTATTTATCCGTATGAGACGATAGGGATTTCGGGTAGAGAAATAAAAATATGTATTTTGGGGCTTAGCAGCAAGTCCTACTCCTACAGCAGCAGAGTTATTAACGCGGGATTTATACTTGTGTGCAAATGTGACACCTACTACTTTCATGATTTTCTTCTGTGAACAAGAGTTTCCTCTTATGTTGAGTTATATTGGGGTTCCTGGATATGCCTAGAAAGGAAATGTGGTGTACAACCTGAAAAATGAAAAATGATTATTTTAAAATTTGGCTCATTGACCTTTTCGTATAGCAGCAAATACATGCAAAAAATATGAAGTCTGGTTTTCTCCCTTGGCCCTTTTTCTCCATTTCCTTTCAAAATCTTGATATATAGAAATGCTCATTCTCTATAAATTGAAAATGTGTGAGACGTCTTTATGGAAATACTGTAGGATGGGGTTGTTGTGCATTCATGCACATGACATCTCCTTCATGCTGAGAACTGAGAAGCTTGATCTCTTTATCTGGGATGTTTGCTTGGAGTAAGTTCTAAAGAGGAGATGTTTGGGAAGAAAAGATTTCAGCTGTTATTCAAAAGGGTCACCATGTTATTCCTTAAAAATGTTATTTGGATGGGTATGCTATTTTCCCATTCAGAGAAGCAGGTTACTTTTTTATTGCAGCGCAAACCCCTGTACTCAAGAATTTCTTTGGCGCAGGATTACTTGGAATGTCCATGCTCTTCTTGGATGGATCTGCTTATCTGCATTTCTTTTGTAGCATGTGCCCAAGCATCACTTATTGTATTTTTCCAGAAGAATTAATTTGATCTGCCTTAGTCCTGCAATCCTACTTTCCCTCAGACACCATTGCTTTTTCATTCATCATGACTTTTGCTCCGTGTTCAATTTCCGACATGTTCCAACATAGATTCCATGATGATATCGCACCCACTGGCAGGTTTTGTGTTACTTCCTAACAGATGATTTTGTATGCATATAATATTTTAGTGTTTGAGACGTCAACATTTCCTCACATTTTAGACTGAATGCCTAACAAACTTGTTAGAAAAGAATGTTGTGGTAACTTTGGTGTACGGTCCTTGGTTACTTCACTTGGTGGTATTAATAGGATTGGTTCCATTTATATTGGTTTAAATAGGATTTGCTTTTGTCTATATGGACGACGAACGAGATGCTGAGTATGCAATTCGAAGACTCGACAGGACAGAATTTGGTAGGAAGGGACGCCGGC
Organism: Cotoneaster glaucophyllus; assembly: GCA_036320875.1. Classification (NCBI taxonomy): domain Eukaryota; kingdom Viridiplantae; phylum Streptophyta; class Magnoliopsida; order Rosales; family Rosaceae; genus Cotoneaster; species Cotoneaster glaucophyllus. The sequence goes on along the minus strand of CM070070.1, from coordinate 15,490,406 downwards.
TTCGTATTGAGTGGACCAAGGTAAAGTTGACAATGTGGTTGGGTTTTGAAAAATTGATTTATGACTCTATGGTCAGTTGCATTGCATACTTGCTGAACATGTTGGCATTGTGCATAGTATGATTCCTAACACATACAAGTATAATACTAGAATTTGACATTGCTTTCTAGCATGTGAATTCTTACTTAAGCTGTTGCTTTTCATATTATTAATATTGTGATTGTGTCGATCAAAATCATATCCTCTGAATTTGTGCATGCAACTGGTACATATGTTGATAACTGCTTCATGCTTCTTTTCTCTTCTCTCAATTATATAATTTTCTTTTACATGTGATCAAATGGATAAACTATGAGTGACAATCTTTGCCCTGATTATTTTATTGGAAGTTTTCACTCATTTAGTTTCATAATATTCTGTGTTGAAGCATGAAAGAGGGATTAGGAGACCTGATTCAAGAAGGCCTTCAGCTAACACAAAGCCCTCAAAAACCTTGTTTGTTATCAACTTTGATCCAGTCCATACCAGGACAAAGGATCTGGAGAGGCACTTTGATCCCTACGGGAAAATTACAAACGTAAGGATTAGAAGGAATTTTGCTTTCATTCAATATGAATCACAGGAGGATGCTACCAAAGCTTTGGAGGCAACAAATACAAGGTTCTGTTTTCATTGACAACTCCTATAGTGCTGTTGCTTGATTTACAAGTTCAAAGACTTTTGCCTTTGGTGATTGTTTGGACGTGAATTCAAAGGGAGAATGGCTCCAACTTCTAGGAAATTCAGTTTTGTTTCCCTGACAAATCATGCCATCTGTTCTTTAAAAACTAGTTACTCCAAAAAGCCGATAGTACTTGCTTGTAAGGAAAATTAAACATGCTGATTTGGATTGTCATAAAAAGGTGTTAAAAGAAGAGAGAAATATTCAATGCTTTAGTTTCAAAAGACTACTTGGTCTGAATCCGTAAAAAATTTGCTACTTGCTTTATACTAACTTTAATCAACTTCTTTTTGAGGTACAGCAAATTCATGGATAGGGTTATTTCTGTGGAATACGCTGCTCGTGATGATGATGATAAAAGAAATGGGCAGAGTCCTGACAGGAGGGGCCGTGATATGTCTCCTGAGAGAAGAGGCAATGATCATGGGCGATCTCCAAGTCCGTACCGCAGAGATAGGGGAAGCCCTGATTATGGCCATGGTGCCCGCGTAAGTTCTAGAACTGAATCAAGAAGAAGTCCTGATTATGAGAGAGCTGCAAGCCCAGTCAATGATAGATCTCGGCCAAGTTCTAGACCTGATCCTAGAAGAAGTCCAGATTACGAGAGATCTGCAAGCCCAGTCAATGATAGATCTCGTCCAAGTACTAGACCTGAACCAAGAAGAAGTCCCAGTGATGAGGGAGCTATAAGCCCCGTCAACGATGGATACCACAGGTTTGTGAAGTCAACTTTTCTCGATTTTATGATCTTTGATCTTTTTCAGAGGTGTAGGGGTGTTCTAATGTGTTAATGAAATTATGTTCAAGTGGGAGTTTAAATGCTAGAGGCCACCGACGTAGTTCATCTCTTTTAGCATGGTTTATTTTGGTTTGCATGATTTGTCAAAGTTGTATTTATATGTGAGCGTATTACACATACTAGCACCATTCTGAGTATATTTGTATTGTTGATATTTCAGCCGTTCACCCCCACCCCGGGAAAGATCTCGTTCCTGAGAACCAGCAGGAATATGCAGCCTCTATGTGTTGGTTAGCTGATCTTATCACTTTGATTTGTAGTTGAGATTCTAAAGTTTGGTTATTCCCTTGTTGTTAGTATTCGGATACATGAGTTTAAACTTGAATGTGCTTTCAAAGTGACGAATTCGGAGTTTATTTAGTAGCTAATCAATGGTTTATCGGGCATCTGTGTTCGATACCTAAATTATTATTTTTCTGTGGGTTTGATGCACAAGCAGGGGTAACGGTGTAATCAAATTGTATTGGTGTAATTTCGTGAGCCTGGTTTTGGCGTGAATGTTGAATGCTGCACCTCATTTTAAAAAAACGATATATGATCTGTGTTTTTCCTTTTTGGGAAGGCTCTCTTTTGACACTTTGCACTGGGATGGATTTCTTGGGTTTTGTATGATTACATTATAGTTTATCTTCGAAGTTTTGAATCTGTTATTAGGTATGAGGGCTAGATTTTGATCCCACTTTGCCCCTATAACCACTTTACTGTCTGAAAATCAAAATTCATTTTACTTAATCATTTTGCTGTTTTTTCTATCAAATTTGTTCCATTTTGATTCTAGTTTGCCCCTGAACTTATCATACTTTACTACTTGAAATTTAGAAGTCGTCATTTTACTCGAACAAATTCAAAATTCATTCGACATTGCATTGGTTCTGTTAATTTTGTTCAAATGCCGTGGATTAAAAAAATGTATATGAAAAAGAAAAAGAGGAATATTAGTAAAATGCTGAACCAAAACCCAAAATGAGAACGACTTCTTGGCGTCATTTATCTTTACTACCGCTGTGACCCCATCTCGCCAGTGAGAGTTCCCTCCTCACTTGCTCACTATCAATCCAATCTAGTCTCTCCCTCTCATTCGCTCGATGGTTGATTTACTACCCGTGGAATTGGAGCAATTCATTATGTGGGTCTGATTTAGGTGCACTAGGTTAATCATTTTTTTTCCAGATTTTTGCAACTCAAGCACAACAACTCGAAAAATTTTTGATCTTTAATTTCTTCCTTTAAAGTTAATATTTTCTTAGTGGAGATTTGTAAAATGATGACTTTTAAGTTTTAGGGGACAAAGTGAGATTAAAATCGAATTTTAGTGGGTGTAGCTAAAAATGTCTATAATATTTACAATTTTACCCATTCACGTCAGCAATTTTAATGACTATATGACAGAAGAAACGGAAACATGGTAAAGTGGAACGAATTTTAATTTTCAGGGAATGGGGTCTCATAGAGTCCTCTAGTTCTGTTCCGCCCCTCTACTTAGTTCCTGCTGACGTTAGAAGCGTTGACGATCTTTTTTTCCTCATATGACTACTATTTTGCTTGATTAGTCCTCGCATGACTCTTTTTCACGCTGACTTCACTCCGGTTCAACCACTTATTGGCCGGATATCAATACTGTCTACTGATCATGGAAGGTAGTGCGGCCAAGGCGTCAACAAACTGATTCTTTGTTCTAGACAGATAATTAAATTCTAGGCAGCGTAGCTAAAACTAAGCCTTATATTAATTAAAGTTGCTAGTTGTTTATATTTTGGGTTTTGGGGTATCAAATGTCAGCCAAGTTTTAGACACTTTTGATGCTACCTAGGTCCATGCCTCAAACCATCATTCTTGGGTTTTGTATGCTTGGTTTTCTATTTGTGTCCAAATTCGACTTCTATTTTATACATTGACAAAATTTGTAAGTAAATTCCAGTACTATTTCATCTTAATGTTGCTTGACTTGTACAGAGTTTATGAGCATGACTCCTACATATTGAATTCCGCATTCTTGTAATGGTTTTTTTCGCCTCTCTTTTTGATCAATGGGGAAGAAAGGATTCAAATTCGAACCTCTTCCGTCATTGGTAAGAAGTACGACTAGAACAATAGCTAGTTGAAACCTCTTCTTGTGAGTTGTGAAAGAGGAGGGTTGAAATCACTACTGTTCTCCGAAGGTGAGATGTTCTATTAACAAATAAAGAAAGAATCTAGACCGTAGAGAGTTGTATTAGAAATTTTAATCCAGTAGAGCATCTCCAACAATTTTTCTTAATGTGACTCTTCGAATACAAATTCGTTGACTTGCATAGCAATTTGAAAACTAAAATTTGTTGATTTCCAATTATTCTCCAACACACTACATATTTTAGTACTTTGTGTTAGTATTTTATTTTGGATAATACTTGGTACTCACACGTGAGTACCCAACATGTTGACTTGCTTATGTGGCCCACTAATTTGAGGACACCTGTATTCCAAGAAGGATAATACTTAGATACAGACTGTTCAGTACCCAACATTTACTAACATCATAATAGACCAATAAAATAAAGACACGTGTCCATTTTCAAATCTCTAACCATACAACCAAACATCCCTTATTCCTTATTCTGCAAACCAAACATTCTTCTTCTCCCTCATCGAACCTGAATGGCGACACACCCACAACTCCTCTCTTCTCCGGTGACCCAATCCATATTTCTTGCGACCCACCAATCCCTTTCTTCTACAGCGACTGCGATCGTCGTCCCCCGTAATGGATGACGGCGATGATTGCGACCTATCATCATTAATTCGGACAGTCCCTCTCCCCATTTGAACGGTGATGTTTGTGCCTTGTGGTGACGATTAAGATCTTGAAGCCACAATTTTTGCCATTAATTAGTTTGGATCTCCATAATGATTACAATCAGTGCGTGAAGAAGAACCTCAAGGAAGAGCATGAATCTCTTTTTCATAAAAATAAATCGTATGAGTTCAGTTAGATGGGTGAGAGCTTTTTGTGACAGAATTTGCAATGTTTTTGCTGGTCTGGAGTGAACTGTGGGCGGAGAGAAGGAGAAGAGGGACGTTTGTTTTGCAGGATTAGGAGTGTTTGGTTGTGTGATTTCAGACTTGAAAATGGACAGGTGTCTTTGTTTTATTGGAGGTCAGTAAAATTTGGGTACTGAACAGTCAGTACCCAAGTATTATCATTCTAAGAATCCTCTTAAACACACAACGAAACACCTTTAAACACACAACCACACACAACCAAACACCTCATTTCTTCTTCCCTGCAACTTTTTCACCCTTTTTCCTTCATCTTCCTTCTCCTATTCCAATCACCACCATGGCTTCCATTTATCATAATTGCAAATAAAAAAAATGATTTTTTTTTTCAAGATGAACAAAATAAGACTCATGTGGAGATGGGGGTCGCCATATGCACCTTCGACAACTGTCCTCACCCACCACCACCACCACCACCAGCAGCCACCGTCGTTCATCAGCTTTAGAATCGATGATTAATTGTATCTTATGAAATCGTTGAGTAATCGAATTCAAGGAACCTGTAAAAATGGGTTTTTTTTCGGTACACTGGTTTGGTCGAATTTGCAGAGGAAGGGCGATAGTTTGGTTGGGTTGGGAGAGGAATGACGATGACGGAGGAGAGAGGTTGGAGGGATGAGGTTGGGATTGAAGGAACAGCTGGCACATGGAAGGGAGGAAGAAGATAGGTGTTTGGTTATCAGGGAAAATGATCATCTCCTAAGCAAATGGTGGGGATCCTCATGACCACACAATACGGGCCGTTGGATTTTGATCCAACGGCCACAAACAGGAGGGTTCCTCTAAAAGTTATAATAATTTTGGCCGTTGGATCAAAATTCAACAGCCCGTATTGTGTGGTCATGAGGATCCCCACCATTTGCTTATGAGGGGATCCTTTTCCGGTTATCAAGATAGCAAAAATGATCATCTAGAATGTCAAAAAGTCGTCTAAATTGTCCAAAACTTAGAAAAGCTAACACGTTTTTCGTATTCGATGAGGTGGCATATTCAACAATTAGGTTCAAGAACCGAGAATGCTTACATAACACATGTGATGAGTGCAATATTGACCAAACTTTTGCTCTGATACCAAACATCACAGCTCTATTCGGAGTCCAGATGAACATTCCGGGTCGGGGTGTGTCATGATGATTTACCTATGTGTATACATGGACTGACCTGTTATCTTAATAGGTGCGTATCAAGTTACCTGATAACGACACGATTTGTTAACGCGTCAACTCGAAATCTGTTAATTTTGTGTCGGGTTAACGGATAGTATAAGAAATTACTAGGCCTCATGACAAGACGATGGTAATGAAGCTAATAGTAGGGATGAAGGTGGTGAAGACATTGGTAATGTTGTAGATCAAGTAGAGGTGGCAGGCTCGCAGCAGTTGCATGCAACAGTTAAATTTCATTTCTTAAAATCCACTATTTTGGAATTTTAAAAATGAACTCAAGCAAGAAAATTGATGCATGTTAGGTTTTGTTCAAATTAGAGGGTGGAGCCCTTTTAGCTATGTAGTCTAGTTTTTTTAGTTGCCTACCACATCAATCATCCATATATTTAAAATTGGAAATGTCTTTCACAAATAACACAAATTTCTTTCATGCACATTTTTATTTATTTATGTTCATGAAATTGAATAAAACATAAGAGAATCAAATGGTGCAAGAGAAGTGCTACTTAGGGCCAGTTTGGGATTGCTATGTTTTTTTTAATAAATTGCTTCTCCTGTGTTTTAAGAATAATCAGCTATAAAATAAAGCAGTTGAGTGTTTGATAAACTGTATTTTAAAAAGTGTTGTGAGTATGAAAAGCAGTATAAAAACAATGTCTAGGAGGATAAATAATGTCATTGTTTAAAATTAATGAGCTTATTACAAGATTTAAAAATATTCTAATGGCTAAACTCCACTTTTTATTAAAGCAGCTTTTGAAAGGAACTTATAGGCTGCTTTTAAAAGCTGCTATTTGAAGGTCATTGCTTTTAAAATAAGCAGTACATTTTATTTTTACCAAACACTTTTTTAGTGCTTAACTTTAAAGTGAAGCAGTTTTTAGTGAAAAAAAAAAACAATATCAAAATGGGCCTTAGTACTCCGATATAGTGGTATTCCTCCTTACTTGTAAGTGAGAGGTCTTACGTTCGGTTCTCGCCAAATGCGAAGTTGAACCACATTATTGCTAGTCCATTGTGAGGCTTAACAACTTCCCTACCCCTTAGTGTATATAATATCTTTTGTTAAAAAATGGTGTAAGAGAGAAGTAATCTTCACACACCATTTTTTTTAAAACAATATACTTTTACACTAAGAGGAGGGAGAGTTCAGCTAAGCTACACAATGGACAACCTAAATTGGTATCGAATTCGCCATCCACGAGATTCGAACCTAAGACCTCTCACTTACTAGTGAAGAGGAATACCACCAGACCATAGTATTAAGTGGCTTCACATACCATTTTTAGCTTCTCACACACTTTTGTTTAATTCTTGCCGTTGATTTCATTTGACTTATCCAATATGATGATTATAGTTAAAGAGGGATGCCTGAGAAACAAATATGGGTGTGTGAAAATTACTTTTCATATTATAAATAGTATGCTAAAAATGAAAACAAATGCACAAAAATCATAACATCCTCACCATTCAAGGGTTTATATTTGTAATTGCACACCATGTTACCCCTTATCGTCAGATTAAAGAAATTAGCTCCAGTTTTTTAACGGCGAGGGATCTATAGGCCAACTTCAAAAATTTAGAGAGTTAATTAATAAAAAAAAAAAATAATTGAGGGGTTATAATTCAAGGGTCAAAACCCTCACCTAAAAAAAATTAATTGAGGGGTTATAATTCAAGAGTCAAAACCAAGGTTCTAAAAAACGCTAGGCGCTAGTCGGGCGGTGGGCTGGCGCCTAGTGCCTAGGCGGGGTCTAGGCGGGCGCCTAGGCGGATTTAGGTAAATTTCTTGTATATCTTGTAAATAAGTGCATATTGACACTTACAAAAAATTATACTTGTATGAAATCCATGGATAAGATAATAAAAGAATGATAAAATGCAAAAAAGAGTATCCAACAAATCCAAAATTTAAAAACACATTAAGCATATATGTCATATAATCATAGTGAGGAGTATTATAGAATGACACATGTACAAGAAGTTTACAATTTAAAATCACATAAAATGCAAAATAGGAGGAAAATAAGGAAACATAGTAATGTAGATAGGATTTTTTTTTTTAATTTCAAAAAAAAAAAAAAAAAAAAAAACGCCTAGCACCGCCTAGCCCTCCTAGGCGCCGCCTAGGACCGCCTAGGGCCGCCCAGCCAGCCTAGCCCGCCTAGCCCGCCTAGGCGCCGCCTAGAGCCCAGCCGATTTTTCCACCGTTTTGCACAAAAACGCCTCGGCCACACTCCTCCCAGCGCCTAGGCGGCTGCCTAGGGCGTTTTTTCGAACACTGGTCAAAACCCTCACCTCACACGTGGAAGCAAATCCACATCATCACATCGGAAACGTAAAACAATTCGAATAATAACATTCAAAATTTACCCAATGGCCAACGGTCGGATTTTCTGCCTCACTCGCAATCATAGCCGTCGATCACTCAATCTTGCTCGACATTTAAGGCCTGCTTCCCCAAGCACAAGCACGCATTTTCTCTCTCCACAGAGAATGCACAGTAAAAGATAACTTTCTTTTTGTCATTTATTCGCTTCCATTTGAGAGAGAGAGAGAGAGAGAGAGACAGAGAAGATATTTGAATGTGGCATTTGATTTCGTATGTATAAATATTCAGCTGCTGTCTGGGTGTGTCAGAAAAGCAAAAAAAAAAAGTTTAAAATTTTGAAGTGGGTCGACTTTGAAATCGAGCTAGTTGCTTCGAGGTTGAAGATTCGCCTTCTGTTCTCCACTGTCTGCTTCTGTTTTTTTAAATTGGGTTTCGACTGTTTCTCTAATTGCAAGCAGAAATTTTTTCTGGGATTCTGGGTAGTTTCTGAAACTGCCACTAGAAAGTGAGTGAGAGAGAGAGAGAGAGAGAGATCCAGCGGCTGTTTGATTGCTCATTTCGGCACAATTGCTGAGTTGGGTTTTGTTATTTAGAGAGAGAGAGAGGGGGGGGGGGGGGGGGGTTGACGGTCAATTTGATCTGGGTTCTGCTGAAGTTGATCACAGAGAAACAGATTGTGCAAGCTATAGTGGGTTGCTTTCTGAGGTTGGTCCTTGGCCTTGTTGTCTTTTCATTTTTCTGGGGTCATTGCATTCCCTATGTGGTTGCAGGAACAGAAGGGACTGATAGCTAGAGAGAGAGAGGGAGAGAGAGAGGAGGGCATTTCTCTCATCATTGTGGCTGTGAACGGTGGAAGCCTCTGGATGTTGAGCAAAGTCAAATCAGCTTGAGGTATTTGTTTCATGAATGTTTCTTTGAAATTTCCTTGAAACTATTTTGAGGGGTTTGGTCCATTCATCCATCCATCTAGCTGAAGTTTTAGACACACTCTATTTGTACAACTTGGGATAGAGACTTGTACCTACCCTTCAAAGTAAAGCCTCTCTCTCTCTCTCTAACCACCTAGCTTCATTTTGAGTAAAAATGGCAACCAAGTTAAGAATCCCTACATTCCCAATCTCTTTCCATGAAATCTTGACCCTTGGATATCGATCAAGACTAATTATAGGTCGGTGCTATCTACACACTCATTTTTGCCTCTCACACTTCTCTCAATTTTTGGATTCGGATCGAATGAATTGAAGAAGACAAAAATTAACATGGCTGTGTGAGAGGTAAAAAAGCATTGTGTGAAAATATAATTTATTTATGAGCGTTGTTTTAGTTTAATCTAATCTAAACGCCAGAAAGATAGATTCGAAATTAGGCTCGAGATCAAGTTATTTATTCATCATGATCATGGTTGAGTAAAGCTTTAAGTTTCACGCACCAATGTACTCCTCACTAGTCACATATATTTCTCTCATAACATTTAGTAGAAGTGAAGACTGATTTGATTTCACTTCAGCAGAAACATGTACCAACTTTAATTGGACGGCACTGCTTTCTGCTTAGCCTTTTAAAAGCAAACTTTTATTTCATATTATAAAGTTTTTAACCATTTTTTTTTCTCTCAATTAACTTTAGAGTTCTGATGGAATCCGGTGCATGTGAGTTGGTATGATTGCGTCCAAGTTTATAATCGTCATTAAAAATATACATTTTTTAGGATTTATTTTTTTGTTTGAGGCATTTAATGATGACTTGCCAACAGTATCTTTCCTTGGGCATCTTTTAGGTAATTTCCCATATGGTTGGTCAGATATTGTTTTCAGCAAAGCAAGCTTGCTGTGACCATACAAGATTCTCGAAGCTATAGATGTTGCCCTATTTGTTTTATTTACATCTAATGACATTGTTTAATTTCTTCCTTAATTGCATAATTTATACGTTTATGATTGCAACTGCTCCACTGCCTTTTAGTTTTATATGCACATATATCCTTACTTTGCATTTTCTTATTTGTTAGCATTCTTAGAAGCCTTTGTTTTCTTCCAAACTTCAGTTGTTTGAGCTCTGGTATCCAGTTTGATCATTACCCTTATTGAATCATGGTAGAAGAAGGCGGCAATGAGGTTCCGATTGACACACGATCAGCGGAAGAATGGTTGTCACATGCTAGGGAGCTTGTTCCATTGGCACTGAACAAGGCAAGAGAGGTTAAGGGGTTTCCGGGTCGATGGAAGACGATCATTTCAAAGTTGGAGCAAATCCCTTCGCGTTTATCGGACTTGTCTAGTCATCCGTGCTTCTCCAAGAATGCTCTTTGTAAGGAGCAATTGCAGTCGGTATCCAAGACGGTTAAGGAAGTTATTGAATTGGCGGAGTTTTGTGTGGGGGAGAAACACGAAGGAAAACTTCGGATGCAGAGCAATCTGGATGCACTGTCTGGGAAACTGGATTTAAATTTGCGGGATTGTGGGCTTTTGATCAAGACCGGGGTGCTTGGTGAGGCTACTTTGCCGTTAGCTATGACCGGTTCAAATGAGCCTGAGGCTGCTTCTAATGGTAACATAAGGGAGCTGCTTGCACGGCTTCAGATTGGTCACTTGGACGCGAAACATAGAGCTCTTGACAGTCTTGTTGAGGTCATGAAAGAGGATGAGAAGAATGTGCCGTCAGTTATGAGTCGCAGCAACATTGCTGCTTTAGTCCAGCTGCTCACTGCAACATCTCCTCGTATCCGAGAAAAGACTGTAACTGTAATTTGCTCGCTTGCAGAATCTGGAAGTTGTGAAAATTGGCTTGTTTCTGAAGGGGTTTTGCCACCTCTAATCAGGCTTGTTGAGTCTGGTAGTGCAGTTGGTAAGGAGAAGGCTACAGTTTCGCTTCAGAGGTTGTCAATGTCCGCTGAAGCAGCATGCGCAATTGTTGGGCATGGCGGGGTTCGTCCACTGGTTGAGATCTGCCAAACTGGTGATTCTGTTTCTCAGGCTGCTTCAGCTAGCACTTTGAAGAACTTATCTGCTGTCGCAGAGGTTCGACAAGCTCTAGCTGAGGAAGGCATTGTAAAAGTTATGATCAGTCTGCTTGATTGTGGAATTTTATTGGGTGCAAAAGAATATGCAGCAGAGTGCTTGCAGAATCTCACTGCAAGCAACGACAATCTCAGAACGTCTGTAATATCGGAAGGTGGAATTCGGAGCCTATTGGCTTATCTCGCTGGACCATTGCCACAAGAGTCTGCAGTTGGGGCATTGAGGAATTTGGTTGGCTCGGTTTCTATGGAAGTTTTGGTTTCTCTTGGTGTCCTTCCATGCATTGTTCATGTGCTTAAATCCGGTTCACTAGGCGCACAGCAAGCTGCTGCATCTGCAATTTGCAAGGTTTGCAGCTCTACAGAGATGAAAAAACTGATCGGTGAAGCGGGGTGCCTTCCTCTCCTTGTCAAGATGCTCGAGGCTAAATCAAACAGCGCGAGAGAGGTTGCAGCACAGGCAGTTTCGAGCCTGATGACCCTTTCCCACAATTGCAGAGAAGTGAAAAGGGATGACGAAAGTGTTCCAAATCTAGTCCAACTACTTGACCCTAGTCCTCAAAACACGGTGAAAAAATACGCAGTTTGTTGCCTCAGATTACTGTGTTCAAGTAAGAAATGCAAGAAGCTGATGGTCTCGTATGGAGCAATCGGGTACCTCAAGAAGCTTACAGAGATGGACATCCCCGGAGCGAAGAAGCTACTCGAACGGCTGGAAAGAGGGAAGTTGAGAAGTTTCTTCACCAGAAAATAGAGGAAGAAATGCAAGTGTACTTTTTGTAAGTTCTGTGAAGCTTCTGATGTAGTAACTGTTTCATGGTCTATATGAAACGTAGTTTGTCATTTGAATTTGGCAAGCCTGGTGTAATCTATGTTATGTATGTCCTATTATTTATAAGTTTATTAAAATATAGAATCTCTGTAATTCAGTATGTTTTTCCTTCTCTGCTATCTGGTGCAGTTTCTGGGATCCCATAAAAAAATTTAGCCCTTGCATCAAAGCTTCCCTCCTCGTCGCTCCACGAGCAATTTTCGGATGTCATTGGTTGTAAATCTCTTTTTCTCTGATCAAGAGACATGGTTGTATATGACCGGTGATAGGGCAGATTGGGTTGCCGGGCAAATTTGGTCTCTCGCAACCTATCGATTGATCGAATTAAATGGTGCAAGTTGTACAAGTTCTTATTATGTCGTACATTTACCTCAGCATTTATGTCAGTCTATCCTCACAGTTGGGCAAATGCTGCTATATTTCTGATAGTTTTCGTTCATTTTTTTCCATTTCCATCAATCCAAATTGATTCCAAAGAAGCAGACCAACCCACTTCTGATAATTAGGTAATATGCCCAATAATTTAGTCTCATTAGGATTGCATTTGCATTTGGGGTGCCTCACTGACTTGTTCAGTTATAATATTGCTCTTCCAAATTCCAAGAAGCACTTTTACTGAGAAGCATGTTTTAGATATATGGTTCGAAGACGAGTGTTAGGTGTTGAGAGTATGAAATATTCACCGAACAAATAATTTTTTGTACAAAGGTTCACAAGCAACTTCCTTATATTGTCAATTATTTTTAGAATGGAAGTTCACACTCTTAACATTACAGAAAATACTTATGAAACGTTTCGTACTCTTTTTGTCAAATGCTATTGAAAACGCTTTTAAACGCTCGACTAATTATATATTGTTGTTACTTACATTTGTACAAACATATTTTATTCTCTTCTCTTGATACTTGATACTTGAACTTTATACTCAATTTCTTCCAAATATTTCCGGGATCTTTTGGGCAAAAAGAACCCAATTCTAGTAGTTCAGAATGCTTCCAGAGATTAGCATCCATTGAAGCTTGTTTGGTGGATAGGATGAGATGAGTTATTTCCAATTAAATTGGATTTGTAATCCGGCCAATGTTTGGTGAGAGAAACTGTATCACATACTATATTGGCTACAAATCTGAAATAAAGGAAAATATGATGGGTTACCCAACTCATATATGGGTTATGTAACCTATCTCTGCCAATCTAATTCTATCCCTAAAAGCCAATCTCATTCAGCACACCAAACAGACTTATTGAAAGAAAAATATAAACTCTAAAATTTGTGTCTAGTTTTAGTTGCGGTTGCACAGCATAAAGATGAGAAAAACAAGCATGACATCATGGAAGACATTGTTACATCAGTTTGATTACTAAAAGTGGCCCCCACCCATCATTATTTGAATCATGCTAGCATAACTTAGCACGTGATTGTATTTTGAAAAATAATTCGAGCCACATGATTTTGTTTATTTATTTATATTAGAGTTTATAAACTATCAAGAGGGATGTCCACTCGTTTTATACACCATTTTCGAATTGAGTTGAGAGAAGAAACTGTTTATGAAATGCATCTCAAAGAGAAGGTTCTTAGTCCATACTATATTCATGTTCAAACTTAAGTAATCTTGGGGTTAAAATATGAGCATTTGGTGTTGTTGACCCTAAAAACTACCAAGCTTACATGGCGTGTATGCCGAGTAACTAATAATCTAACTACGTCATTCGATTATGTGCGGGGCGTGCCAACTCGTCAACCGAGCTTGGCCGGGGAGTAAAATGTATTGTTGTGGCGTTGGGTGTGCTGCTGACTTCTCGATCTTGCGACTGCGGCTGAGGAAGGAATACATCTCGGCCTTCGAGTTCTAGAGCCTGAAGACAAGGATGCTAGCTCTGCGAAGTTCACAAATCGTCGGCGCTAGGTTCAGCCTCGGTAATTATATTCGTAAGAGTATAAGTACACCGAACTGGTACCAGACTATATGGACACAAATACTCGAAAGAGATCAATGTCTTGATCATAAATGTGGTTCGGTCGTCGGAGTGCTGAACTTTAAAATGTACTTGTGAATATCCAATCATAATATAAAACTCAGCTTTCAATGTGTCGAGCCTGGTAACCTGTTAACACCTCACTTCGCCGAGAAGGCTGATGAGATGACCTATACCAATAAGGACTTAAAAATCCTTGTCGATCGAGACTTGGGTAATAACCAATCGGCCTTGAAGCAGTGTTGTTTATCCAAATTGAAGGTGCTCCTTGATCGGCTGATTCTACAACTCCAGTGCTGTCTATCCAAACTGAAGATGTCGCCGGTTGCCTTCACAGTGCTATTTATCCAAATTGAAGATGTGTTGGTGAGAAAAAAGGGGAAGAGGATAAAATCTCAAGATTGTTGAGAAACCTTGCGTAGGGCAATTTGTGTGTTGATTTGGAAGGCCTTGAATGATGCACTCCCTTCTCTATCTATAGTAGCGAACCCCCTTCATGGCCGAACTAGAAATGTACTCGGATTAGAATTCCTCAACCCAATCTGATTAGGTTTCAGCCAATCCTAACTCCAATGGGACTTTGAACTGAGCTCCATAACAAACCAGATTCATCCCCTAATTCTAAGCATCTTCAGCTTTAAGACTCCTTGTTGCACTAGAGTTCGACTACCTCACCTTTATCTAAACCAATCATTCTCGCAACAGGATTCAGCCGACCTTGATTGGACGGCCCATAACAAGATTCTATACGAATGCTCCTGGGCTGAGGATGACTTTAAGCTCGGCCCAAAATATTTTTTTGGGCCCAAACATTGCCCCTTGCTTATGAGGTCTTTGGCCTACAATCCCTGGTCGAGCCTCGATCTTGAAAAAATGATCTATTGCCAAAGAACAAATCATTACCATATTCCTTTTGGTAAACTAGAGAACATTGCACGCCTCGAATACTCTAACCACCCAGATGCATTTATTAAGCATGATCTCTTATGTTAGGTTTCTTGCCACGTGGCAACTCTTCAATACGATTGTAAAATGTTCAATAATGACGTTCAAGGTGTGCATTCACTTATTCGCCATAAACCTCATCGTCACATGCCATCATGCACCCTCAATTCGTGTGCTTTTCGGTCTCTTCACCTGGATTTTCAAATATCCGTTATGATTACAAAACTCTTTGGTCGAATTTGCCCTCCATTTCTTTAAACAAAACCTTTCATCTTCTTCCCTAATCGCCTACTTTGCTCAACTTCATTTGAACTTTCACGCTTTCAAACTTCCAGAAATTCTTGTCATTTGCTCTCAGCCCAGAAAAGAAACCAAACTTCGAAACCCAGAAAAACCTTCAAACCTTCATCAATGGCCGCTAACACCTTTATCACCAAGCTTGTTGAGGAATGCAACAAGTTCTAAGACTTTATTGATCGGAACATCATCAAAACCCTCTGATTCGGGGAAGATTAGAGCGCCTCCCACCAATCTCTAGGACCACTTTTCAAAGACGACGTCCTAGAATCAATCACCAAGATGTTGAAGGCCCACTGCCTTGAACCCCTATTTCAAGGGCATGATTAGTCGAAGTAGGAATCGACCAAACCCCAAGGAGCTTGGCCATCAACCCTCGCGACCTGGGCTGCTTGGGTCACCTAAATGCAGCCACACTTCGGAGGTGAATGGAAGACTCTCGGCATCTTCGATGTCATTAAGCTCTCGACCATTGAGATCAACATGGATTGAGAACTCCTAATGGCTGCCCTGAGCTTCTGGTGTTCGGCCACCAACATTATGGTCCTTCCTCTCGGCCCCATTGGCCCGACCGTGCTTGATGTCAGGGCAATACTTGGCATTTCCCCTTCTGGTCTTCCAGTTGATATCATTTTTTCTCGGTATCAATTCGACCTGGATCTGAAGTCGGTATTCGACGAGTGTGCCGTTGAAGCTTTGATGAAGGACAGTCAAGAGCCATTGAATGAAGATGTGCACAAGCAGCATAAAAACTTCTTCAACTATAGCACCCTGATCACCCACTTCATTGACTCAAAGGGGGAAACTCTCAAGAATATGGAACAAAAAGCCTTCTTGTTCTATTGGTACAATAAATTCATTTTTTTGTACCAAGTCGAACAAGTGCCTGGCTGAGAATATGCCAGTGGCCGAAGCTTTGGCCAGTGGCCACGTCTTAGCCCTCAACCCTACCATATTTGCCAACCTTTCTCAGTGCTTGGCCAAGGCTTTCGTTGGGAAAATTGATCCACACCAAAACGGCTCGCTTTGGGTCTTTCAATTATGGCTGCAAGTCTACTTCTACGCATTGAGGCCATAAATCCCAAGCTTCAATTCTTCTGAAACGATGGGCCTTCAACTGGCCTCGCACCCTGTTCCTGTTTATTTGGCCGAAGACGTCTTCAAGTACTTCTTCGGTCGTGAAGACTTGTCGGACGACAAGTTTCTGGTTTGCCGTTGCCAAAAATATCTGTCTTCCATCAAACTTTCTACATCGGCGTGGGAAGAAGCAGAAGACGCTGATCTTCGATAGTCCTAGCTCGTGACCTCCCATTCAGTTGTGATGCTCGATGGGCCAGCTGGGAGGTCTACCATCCTTACTTCGTGGCCCATCAATTGGGCTATCTCCAGAGCTGTCATGTGCCACTTCTCACCTCTCGCTCGCTTTTGAGCTGAGAATGCCTCTTCGGCTCCTCGGATAGGGAATGTGATGAAGCCGAACGGGAATTCTAGGAGCGGTGCACCAAGTTCTATCTTCGACCAAATACCCCAGAAACCCAGTGTACCAGCACCTTTGTCGATTGGTGGGATGCCTACATCAAGGATTTCTTCGGTACTTCGGTCGAGGAAGTTTCAAAGAAACTTTTTGGGGCTTGGCCGAAGAAGACTTTTGGTTTGAACTCCAAATAAATGGCTCAAGGTATATATCTTTTACTTATCTTGTTTATCTATTCAATTCGAACTTCGTTATGACTATAGTTTAGCTTTCCTAGGTAACCGTGCAATAAAAAGGTCCGAAGTGGTTGCCATGGTGGCGGCCAAAAGGAAACTCGCTCATCCTCCAAAGAAGGATGTGACTATTGCGCCTCCCTCGGCCGAACCAACTCCAGTAGCAGCCACTGCTACACCCACCGCACCGAGCAAGCGACCTCGCTCGGAGGTCGAGACAATTGGTAACGTTGCCTGGCCTTAAAAGCGCAACAAGAAAAGGGAAAAAAAGGGAGAACAACAGATTCATGTTATTTCAAGTCAGACCATAGGAGAAACCACTCCTAGTGTCTCTCTTCCTTTTCATGTTATCCAGGTCTCGACAACAGTACCACGAGACCCTTCGATCCCAACCACGGGCCAAACGACCATGGTCTAACCCACCACGTAAACTGTTGTCGTGGTCGAACCGTCATCATTCAAATTGTTGAGGAACTTGCAACTCCAGAGTCGACCGTTACTTTTGTTGATGTCAGCCCAACAGCTACTACTCTAGAGAAGACAGCAACCACAACCGAGAGAAACCTTCCTCCTAATCCAAAGAAGACTCCAATGATCGTCTTGGAAGAAGAGGTATGACAATTTCCTTTAATGTTCTTTCATTTTAACTAGATCTCCCGACTAACGACCAATCCTCTTTTATGACTAGAAGAACGATAGCGAAGTACCCTCGCTGGTAAGGCGCCCTCAACAGGCTGACCTATCAACCACCAGTCCTCAATCGGCGGTTGAGGTAGCTGGCCAGGTCGATCTTTCTAAGGCCGAAGTTGGTTCGGGACATGAAGCAGCTCCACCTGTCGAGCCAGAAGTGAAGGCAGAAATGCCGGATCATCCCCATGACCAGAATCTTAGCATCGTTCCTCAAGAGGTCACTTCGACCTTTGTAAGTCTCATCATTGTTTTCTTTTATCAATTTCCAACCTTTAGAATTCTAAACCAAGAAAACATTAAATGTTAGGTGCCCAATCGCTCATTTCATCGAAAATTCTATGCACCGAAAGGCGTTATTTATATTTTTTTGGCCACCCCAGTGGCCAACCTTTATCGATCGCATGAATTAAAAAGCTGCCTTAAACACTGGGCTCGGCCATTAAGCTCTCTGGGTTCGAGCAACGAACCAGTAGACATGGCCAAAGTCTTTTCTTGGTAGGTCTAAAACAACTTCATTCTCTACCATCCCTTTGAATTCTCATTTTTCTATTAACTCTTCTCGGTGCAGCCTTTATGGGAGGTCGAGCTCGACGCCTTCCTCTCCAGCACTTCTGGGACCGCTGGGCCGTCTGCAATCGTGATCGAGCCTTCTACGACCACGACTGAGTCTAGTGCCTTCGCCAAGCTGCATAAGCTTCTGTTTCTCTCAGCCCCGTAAATCCTCTAACGCGAAGGCCTTGATTCTGTAGGAGATTGTTTGAACGACCTAGGAACCGATGACATGTTGAGCAATGAAAACGTCGTTCACCTATCTACTGCCTAGAACAAACCCAACAATATTTCGCTACCTTCGAGAGGGCTCTTCAGCCAGAGGATGACCTCAAGGCTGCAATGGCTGCTCATGAAGTTATCCGACCAGAGCTCGAAGCCATAAAGGTAAAGAATGAGCGACTGGCCGACCTTGACTATTAAATCGCTGAACTTCAACATCAAAGGTCGGCCGTTGCTTCTGAGCTTGAAAAGGATTTCGAGTCGAATAAACCTCGACTGGCAGAGTACGCGGTTGGCGTGAAGCGGATACAATAACTACAACTTAACAAAAGAACAAGACAGGCCAAGGTTACGATGGGCAAAGTAAGGTGGCTAGAACTGAAAGCCATTCTTGAACCTTTTCTTCCTTTGACCACTTAGGACTTTGTCTTTAGTTGTTGGCCGGTTGACTCTTTGTAATTTTGCTTGTATGTTCTTTGAAAATCAATGAAATAAATTCTTTATTCTTGCATTTCCCAAGTGATCGGAAAATACTTCTTTAAGAATTTCCCAATGATCGGTAATTTATGAACTAAGCCAGTTCGATCCTTAAAGTGATATGCCTCATTGCCGAGAACTTTATGGACGACGAATGGTCCTTCCCAATCCGGCAACCATTTCCCAAATCTAAGGTCTTTAATCCCAATTGGCAACACGGTTTGCCATACTAATTCACCTTTGCCGAACGTCTTTTGCCTAACTCGTCGATTATACGCTCGTTCGGCAATCTTTTTCTGCGCCACTGGTAAGTTAAAGGCATCAAGTCGAGCTTCCTCCAAGTCCTTCAACTCTCGCCTCATGGTCTGACTGTACTCAGCACTGAACAAACTGCTTTGTTCGATAACTCGTAACGAGTTTATGTTTAGCTCTACTGGTAGCATCGCGTCGTGTCCATAAGTCAACCCATATGGGGTATTCCCTGTTGCTGATCGGAGTAAAGTTTGATATGCCCATAATGCCTTGTTTAACTTCAAATGCCACATACTAGGCTTCTCTTTTATCATGTTCTCAAGGATACCAATTAAAACTTTATTACTTGTTTCTGCCTGTCCATTTGCTTGTGGGTAATATGACATGGACTGACGGAGCCGAATTTTCAAATTTGCCGCGTATTCTTTAAACCTGTCGGATGTAAAAATTATGCCGTTGTCCGTTATAATTATTTCAGGTACACCGAATCTTGTCACGATGTTTTCTTCTACAAAATTATAGACTTCTTTAGAAGATAACTCGGCGTTGACTTTGTTTTTACCCACTTGGTGAAGTAGTTTGTCTCTACGAGTATCCATACATGCTTTGTTGATCCGAAAGATGGCGTAATTTTGCCGATTACATCCATGGCCCATCCTTTGAATGACCATGGTTTGGTGATCGAGTGAAGTAATTCGACCGGGACCCTCTGTATGGGCCTATGAATTTGACATTGTACACAACCCTGTGCGTATTCAATGCAATCTTTCAACATACTCGGCCAGAAATAGCCGTCTCGGCAGGGCAACCACCATGTTTTGATCCGGATTGATGAGCCCCGCATATCCCTTCATGTACCTCTGTAATAGCTTGGGCGGCCTCTTCTAGGCCGAGGCATAATAGCAACAGACCGTCTTCACTTTTTTGGTATAGCTCATTTTGGTACATTACGGAATTTGTGGCATGTAACCTTGTCTTGCGGTCGTGGTTGCCACTAAGATTATCAAGATATTGCATAATTGACTTTCTCCAGTCGTCTGGTAATGTCTTGACCGCGCAAATATCTATAGGATCCTCTCATTCCAACAACGAAGGTAGAGACATAACTCGTGTACAGATCACGTGGTTGTGTTGGAAAACTTGTTGATTCACCAAGGCCGAGTGTGGGTGTCGCACCACTAGTATGACCTGGCCTAGTATGTTGGGCAACTCGAGTCTCGCCGAATCCTGATGGACAATCTTGACGCCAACCTCGATGGCTTTCTAAACTGAAATCTGAGTCGGTCGTCATTCTTTGTTAAAACCTTGTAGGGTGGTGTAGCCGATGTGATCATTATAATAGCGAGCCTGAATCATATTAGCTTCGAACGGCTGATTGTTGGCTAAATGAACTACAACCGATTTACCTTCCCAGAAGATGAGAACTTGATATAATGATGAAGGGATACAGCTAGTCTGGTGAATCCAATCACGACCGAGCAATGCATTATACTCAATCTTTGAATCGACTATAAAAAATGCGGTCATGTGATTTTGACCTCCGATATTCACCTTAAAATGAAGCTCTCCCTTAGTCTGAGATTTGTCACCGATAAAGCTACTCATGGTTACCCCTAATGGAATGAGTTCGTCGTTGGAGCGACGTAATGTTTTCATGATAGAAACAGGCATGATGTTGACCGTTGCTCCATAATCGACAAAAATCTTGGAAAATCGGGTATCCTTCGATATGGGCAGTGACATATAACGGCTTTAATGATGAAGATTAACGGATGAAGAATGGGGTAACAGTTCAGCGAGAGCTTCTTTAAGTTTATCCTCCTTGCTTACGTGCTCAATCTCTTCAGTGGCCATAAAATCAACTTGCGTGGCCTCCTCAGAATTACATTGTCGTCCAAGATATTTGGTTGGGAAGTGGTTGGCCAGAATTCTGTTGGTAAGACGTGGACGGACCATGCTAACTTCCATGTTGTCGGGGACCAAATGGCCCATCGGGTCGTGATCTTCATCCCCTGCATCTTCGGGCAAGATATCTTGTTCATGGACATTACCCGCTTGGTCATCTTCGACTACCGGTATGTTCGTCACAGCTGTTTCGTTTTGAACATCGATCTATGGTTCGCTCGGCGTTAGGACTTGGTCTTGTGCTTGTAAATCCTAGTGAGTCCGCTCCTGATATGCGATGCGGGCTTCTTTTGTGTCTAGATAAGCATCAAAACACACCACACGCTCTTTTTCATCGGTCGTAAGGCCGAAGAACGAAACGACCGAGAAAACTTCAAAATAATACCGTAAATATTGGAGATCCTCAAGAAAGAAAGGGAGATTGTCAGCATCAATATCAGTATATGGGTCTACCTCAAAGCCAAGAACTCGGGCCTCGCGTATATGATGGAACCTAACCTTCATTCCTGCATCTGTGGTATTTTGGATGATCTGCTCGACATCGGGGGAGGTTAATGCCAGATCAAGAGCCTATTGGAATGCTTTTGGCAAGTCGTATAAGTCATTCGTCGAATGCTTCTTGTGAAACTCCCGCATGTATTCCAAAGCTTCACCGAGAAACGGCGGGTGGAGATTCCGTTAGACTTTAATTAATGGCTCTTGTGAGGGCAGTGGAGGGAGTTCACTCTCGAGGTGAGCTTTCATCTCCCCAGGCCGAAGAAGAAGTTTGATTCACTTCTCGGATTCTTCAATTGTGGTTTCAAAATCACGGTCGATCACCTTCACTCCTTGAAGCAGCTCGACCATGATTGCCGGAGGTCGTCGGTCATCTTCGTTACCCATCATTTCTTTTGGCTGCCATTCGGTAACCAAAGTGGCCTGAGCCGCTCGTCAGTGAGCCATACAGTTTATTCTTTAGCGCCGGGGTTTCTATGATTTGGAGAATGCAGTATATACACCGGTAAGGGAGTTAGAGCTATACCAACGCTGGTCGTGTGGCTCAGGTAACTTGAATGTTTGCTGGTTCGCTGGTGATCCTTAGCTGCTAGAGTTGTGCTCATAATATTCTTCATTGTAAAATGGCGCGTCGAAATCAAGTCGTCGTCTGGCCGAACATGGCTTACTATTATGTGTTTGAGGGCTGAGCTTGTCGAAAACTTTCTAGTGCTGGCCTGCATCAAGAACTTTTTTAGATGTCATAGCTGCAATAGTTGGTTGAGGTGTTTGAGCCAGACGTGGCTTTTTTTTGACGTGGCTTTTTTTTTTTTGCTCAGTTAAGATGACGTTTGATTTGCACCGACTATATAAAACCATCGGCCCATCAGTTTCCTCTGTGCTAGAGTTCAACATTGACTCGACATAAACTGGGTTGGAAAAGTATTTAGGTGGCTCGTTGGTAGACAGATCAATTTTCAATCGTGGCCCTGAGTTCTGCTTAAGGACAAATTGCGTTGGGATGAACTCGGCTTTTCTTTTTCCCTTGTCCCTGGGTAGATGAGCATCTACCATGCTTATTGTCGCAGAAGGGAAAGGATCGGCATCAATGATCATTTATTTTTCGGGAAACTTAAGTTTACCATTGTCAATCCAACTCTGGATGGCGTCGTGAAATACGACACAATTGTTTGTCGTATGTTTGTTCGAGTTATGGTACTTACAATATGTATTTCCTTTCAAATCTTCAACCTTAGGAATATTATGCCATGGCCGAAGCTTGACGATTTTTGCAAGTAACAATCGGTCAAAGATAGCGTCGGCCTTTGTGATGTCGAAAGTATAGGCCATTGATGACTTGACGGCGGCTTCCGCAGAGGCCAAGCGAATTTTGACATCTTTAGAACTGGCGTGAGCCAATGCTTTGCACACATACGGTTTGTCAATGACTATCTCGGCCGCATCTATACTGGCATATTGAGACTCCTCACCTTCGGCCGATGCATAACTTACTGTTGGGTTCTTGTAGATTGTCCCTCCGGCTAGGGGCTTCGAGATCTTCTCTTCTCGGAGCAAGTAATCATATTGCTCAACATGTTGAGCCAATTCGTACATATCTTAGAAGTTTGCCCCCAATAATTTCTTTTTGTACTCTACATCTAGGCCATTTAGGGCAAGCCTAACAAACTCGGCTTCAGGGAGGGGTACTCGGCACTAGTTTCGTGTCGACTTAAATCTCGTAAGATAGTCCATTGGTGACTTGTCGGATGATTGAGCTATCCTGGCCAAAGAAGAGACTGACATTTCTATCCCTGGTCGATAAAATTGCTCATGAAATTTCTCTACTAATTCCTCCCAGCCTTGGATGGAGTTGGTTGATGTACCATGTGAATGCTAAGCTGGTAAATGAGAAATTGAACAATCATAGTTTATGAAAGTCACTGTTGACATCTCCACATTAAGCGGTGAATCGAGCCACGTGTTCTAATGAGGATACAGATGATTCTCCAACGAAAAGGCTGAAGTCTTGAATCTTGAACCCTTTAGGATACTCGAACCTTTCCACAAAAGCTGGGTATGGGTGAATGAACTTTGGAAACTTTAGCCCTTTTTTTAAGGCCGAATCAATAATCTTATGGACTTCAACCATGTCAACAGACACCGTTTCTGCTCCTTGGTCAAATTTGTCTGATCTGCTGCTTAATCCACCACTTTTCTCTAAGTCAATCATTTTGAGCCGAGCAAATCTTGTCTCGGCCTGTATTGCTGGCAAGGGGTTATTCTTTAGAAGAGGTTTCCTAGATCGATCAGTGGGTCCAATGTCATGGACTTGATTAATCAGAACTTCAAGCAATCTATTGTGCACAACACTATTATCACACATTTCTTCAAGTATGCTCTTTACTTCTAGGCTGAACATTTGCTCAAATTGCCGGGATTACCCTGCAAATCGTCGCCGGAGAAAAGATCTAGATGGTGGATCAGAGGCCTCATCATTGTCTTTGTCACAATGCTCCACTAATCATTCGACAAAAAAATGTTTTGTCATTTTGGTGGGGATATCTGCATCACGGGTCTGACCGCCAAGATTAACTTCTTTTTCTCAGCGTGTTGCACTTGTGGCTTCAGGTGTCACGGCAACAGAAGGATTTTGTGCCTATGGCAAGCCATTTATCTTGGGCTTTGGACTGTAGGTGGAAGATTAGTCGTTGACTTACCCATGATAGTCTTCTTTTTTACTGACCTTGTTTCAATGGTCATGAACTTCGTAGTTTTAACACTGGGTCCCACCTGGTGTGCCAAAATGTTAACCCTAAAAATTACCAAGCCTACGTGGTGCACAGGCCAAGTAACTAATAAGTTAACTACATTCTTCGGTTATGTGCGGGGCGTGCCAACTAGTCGAGCTTGGTAGGGGAGTAAAATGTATTGTTGTGGCGTTGGTGGCGATTTCTTGATCATGCGACCGCAGCCGAGGAAGGAACACGTCTCAGCCTTCAGGTTCTAGAGCCTGAAGACAAGGCTGCTAGTTCTACAAAGTTCATAAATCGTCAGCGTCGGGTTCGGTCTCGGTAATTATATTCGTAAAAGTATAAGTACACAGAACTGGTACCAAACTATATGGACACAAATACTCGAAAGAGATAAATATCTTGATCGTAAATGTGGTTCGGCTGCCGGAGTGTCGAACTATAAACTGTACTTGTGAATATCCAATCATAAAATAAAACTCGGCTTTCAATATGCTGAGCCTGGTAACCTGGTAACACCTTACTTCACCGAGAAGGCTGATAAGATGACCTCTACCAACAAGGACTCGAAAATCCTTGTCGACCAAGACTTGGTTAATAACCAATTGGCCTCGAAGCAGTGATGTCTATCCAAATTAAAGGTGCTCCTTGATCGATTGATTCTACAGCTCCAGTGCTGTCTATCCAAATTGGGACTTTGAACTGAGCTCCATAACGAACCAAATTCATCCCCTAATTCTAAGCATTTTCAGCTTTAAGACTCCTTGTTGCACTAAGGTTCGACTACCTCACCTTTATCTAAACCAATCTTTCTTGCAACAGGATTCGGCCGACCTTGACTGGACGGCCTATAACAAGATTCTAGACAAATGCTATTGGGCCGAGAATGACTCTAAGCTTGGCCCAAAATATTATTTTGGCCCCAAACAGGTGTCATTGTTTTCTTCACTCCTAAACATTTGATGCGTCCTAAATTTTAGACATTGTTCCACTTTACCTTTTGGAAACATCTTAGACCTTCTGCAATGGATATGTCAAATTACTAGAGTCAAATTACAATTGATGACTGATGTGAAAAGCTGAAGTCTTATGTCAAATTTTATGTTCCTAGTTGTCAAATATTACTTTTTTTTTATTATTAATGTACAGCTTTAAATTGTTGTATTTATTAAAAAAAATGTTGAAATAAAATTTTATTGGTTGAAATGTTAATAAAATAAGGGACCCATCATTAAACTAATAAAAAAGTAAATTTGGCATTGATGTTAAATTTGACTACTAAATACAAAGGCTTCAAATCCAATCAGCAAATAACACCTCAGTTGGAAGGATTTTTATGCCAAATATGCACAGACATATTTTTACCTAAAATTTGACATCTCATTTGAAGATACTCTTAGAAGTTAAAACCAAATTGAAAATACAAAAAATAAAGTGAAACAAGACCCATAAGTTGGGGAATTTGTTAATTTTTTTCTCTTTCATAAAAGATTTATGGTTAAGAAACAGGGGTGGAGAACTACTGCAAAAAATAGAGTTTAGTTTTAAATATGGTTGCATCCAAACATTCGATGTTCACATGTAATGCCACATGCGTCCAATGCTCCATCTCAATCCATCACCACGAGAACAAAAAACTGGACAAGTCATTTGCATAATTTAACCAAACAACAAATCAATTTTTGATAAAAACAATTGCCAAGATAAAAACAAAAACCAATCAAGCAATCAACCAATCAAGCAATCAGAAACCCTCATCTTATACTTCTTCGACTTTTTTTTGTTCATGAATAACTTTCATTTGTGCTTGTTCCAATTAGGCATTGAACTCATCCAAAGCTAGAGATAAAGTCATCTCACGTCACAATTAGACATCCTACTTCTCATAAATATATGCAAAGAGTTTGCAACTCCTCAAGAGCATTGAGTTTATGCATTCAAGATTTCGAGTTTGACTTTCTTCCCCAATTTGCTTTCTCTTTTTTGGTTGAATTCGTCAATATCAATTGTATCAAAAAATTTATCATAAACATATATCATCATTTCCAGCTACGTCAGTCGAACGAAAGACCTCTTATCCAATTAAGTAGTGACAAATAAAAATGGTATAGTAGACCAGAAATTAACTTCTTCTTTTTTCTTTATCAAAGACCAGAAATTAACTACAACATAGATGGTAAGTCAAAATTTCATTGTTAAATTAATCTGTCAATATATACTTTTTGTTTAAAAAAGAAACATGGTTCGTGTTGTAGGCATAATTTACTTAAATAATTATGGAGGCCAGAAAGAGAGAGAGGGTACGGCATAAAGAGAGAATAGAGAGATGTGTAATTGTGTTCTATTCCACCCCATTGTACCTTTATTTATAGTAGTAGGGAAGGTTAATTCCTTACCCTTTTAGGATTACAACTCTAATAGGATATTAACTACTAAAGGGAATATTCATAGATATCCTTAGATACACTAGGATTTACACAATCACATTCCTAATCTAATAGAACTGCAACACTCTCCCTTGAGTGTGTAAATACTCAAGTAAATGGTGTATCAAGTCTTCAACGATGAAGTAAGTACAGTTGATGAATTCGTCGGCACAATGAGCGAATGCGAGTCTCAAATCAACGGAAGTTTCATTAAGTCAAAACCCATGGTGGGATAAAAACTCATAGCCTAAGGAGAAAAGTGAGAAGTTTCATTAAGTCAAAACTATATGTCTTCTAGACGTAAGTAGAAGAGCTCACAAGGGTATGATCAGCCTAGGATGGATGCCTCGTTAAAACCTAGTTAGGTAGCAAAAAATCAGTGGGAAAAATGCTCCCCTAATCCTAGGAAAAAAAGTACATTAAGATCAAGTGAGTATACTTTTGGATACTCCCACTGAGTTTGATAGAACTTCCAAATGAGAACTACAAGCATTGCATATGAGTAGTTAGGCATACCAATTCCTCGAACAAGCTTCTGGAAGGTTGACTTCGGCAGTGACGTCGTGTAGAGGTCGGCAAGGTTGTTTAGGATCGGCTTGCATGACTTCAATCTCCTGATGCTTTACTGACGTGAAGTAGACGCAATATGTCTTGGCATTGACTTTGTTGATGTATCATGTCTTGGTCAGGTGGATACATGCGGCATAGTCTTTATGGATTGTCGTTGGGACTCAACGATGGAAGAAAACAGCAAGTACTTCGAATATGCTCAACAAGAACTCCTAACCATGTCTTACTTATGGCGTATTGAAGTGAGGTGAGTCTTGGAATGATTCAAAGATTTCATAACTACGGTCATATCATGGACCTCCAAGATATTGCGATATCCCTAACGGTAAAGACATAACCATACGGGGATTTTACCATGTGTGAGTTAACCTGTGTCAGCATAACAAACAAGGCAAGCATCATTCAAAGGATCAGAGGGGTTGGATCTGCTCGAGATACGTTGGGATATGCCCATATTCGTAGTACCTTCACGGTAAGTCTTTAATACCAATTCAGTGGTTGCGTGTAGGCGCGATGCTGCATCTTTACCAATAGATCAACAACGAAGGAGATGTCATGTCTAATACAATGAGCTAAGTACAACGAAGCGCAAAGTTGAACTTAGATATGGAATTTCGGATTCCATAACCTTTTCAAGGGTCTCATTTGCATATAATGTATGGACAATCATAGGTATACTCCAAGGTAACACATTCGGGGTGTAGTTCGACTAGTAGACCAAAATACCGTCAGAATAACACTTGAACTTCAGGTGAAGGTGTAAATGAGTTTTTCTAAGATCCTTCATCTCAAATTCCGTCTTCAGGTGTAAGGTAGTTTTCTCAAGCTCTTATAGAGTCTTAGTAAGATTCATGTTAACGACATAAACTGTAACTCTAGCAATTCAGAATAAGGCTTCATAGTTTAACACGCAAGGGCAGTCATTCATATCCCCGACTGATCAAATAATCACTTAGACGGGTATACCACATCTGTTAGATTGTTTCAATTCGTAAGTGAATGCCTCAAACAAGTTAAGAGGGTGTTTTGTGGTTTGAAACTATTTGAACCAATCCATGTATTTCTTCGGAAACTTACATGTAAATCTCTGTATGTATATCCCCATGGAGAAAACATTAACCACATTTCATAATGTTGCTATCAATCACATGACGTTTGAGAGAAACTTTGCATCGTAAGGCGTGCATCATATCGCATTATTTCATTCATCACATAACACTTCCTTTCCCACTTATAACACAACGGGGTTACCTTGGGCAATGTAAGAATGATAGGTCCAAAACACACTTTGGTAAGGAATTTGACCTAGATTGTAATTTCGGTTGTCCAATCAATTCTACGTTGTCACTTAATCAACGGAACACGGTTTGATATCCTCGCTTTTTATTTATGTCGGTAGCTACCATATAAGTGAAAATATCATCAATGATAATCTCATTTCAATTCCATTTTCTCATCCAAACTAGTATACTAGACCAAGAACTTCAAGTCTTAGAAGTACTCTGGATTAATCTCATGAGATGGAAATGATCTGAGACAGCAATCAAGTATGGATTCATTGTTATGCCGTGATCTTCCTCTTCTAGGGAAGTGAATCCTATGAACCAAGTGATTTGTTGTGCTCCAGGCCAAGACAGATTGCTTAGCTATCCACCAATGTACCAGACTATCCAATAGGGGCGCCCAAACCGTCCAACAAGGGCGGCAAACCCTTTGGGGATGTCGACTCGATGTCCATTAAGTACGTCTATCCTTGCATGTATGTTTGCAGCTGGTATATGATCTCGTCACTTTAGCTGGATCAGAGGAATGCATCTGAAGCAACATTCTGAAAGCTAGAATTCATCGCACTTGCTTATCACACTTGGGCGGTACGGGGATCGAGATTAGACATAGTGGGCAACGTCCACGCAAATTCGCGTTGTTCTATAGGAACGTTGACGTTCTTATCTCCCCCTAACGGCGGGAAGATTGTCTCATTAAAGTGACAACCTGCAAATGAGCGGTAAAGAGATAGCATGCAAGGGCTCTAAGAGAGCTAAGGTGAAGGAGAATCGTAATCGACAAAGATTCACATCCTTCTTTGAGGACCCAAGTTGGTACGTTGCAGTGGCGTAACTTGGCACGTGGAATGCACACCCAAATGCGTAAATACGAAAAATCGTCAAGTTCGTACCTAATAACCAACTGTAACGTCAAATTGGTTAAGTGGCAATGGGCCTCAAGGCAGACCAATATAGCTGAGTACACGATTGCATAGCCCTCGGTAAAAACTAAAAACTTGGTGCGTTCACTAAGGTTCAGGCAATCAATTAAATTGCGCTTTATGATCGCTATGCGAGGTTGTTTTGGGGTGAACATGGGAATTTGGTGTTCAATTATAAACCCAAGAGACATGCAATACTTTATCAAAAATCATCGATATAAACTCTCCAGCATTATCCAGTCTCCTGGACTTTAAAGGAGAAGTAGGGTGGTAAACCCTTAATCGGCCAGAGGGTTTAGCAGTAATGTGTGTAGACAACCATATGACCAGTTTGTCGATTCATCAACCAAAACCATAAGTATTTATATGGTCTGCATTTTGGTTGGATTAGCCCACATATATTCCCTTGAATCCACTGTGAAAAAGGATGATTTCATATCTTTGTGAGGAATAATATAGAAAATCAATTTCCCTAATGAGCAGGCTTGGCAAAGTGTGCTTGTAGGCACAAGATCCTTACTTCGGGTAAAGAGATGTGTTGTAGCACTATCGTTCAACTTAAGTGTCCCAAATGGTCATGCGAAAGCAAGTAAACTGCTCAATCAATAGGCTCCAGACCGGCCACATGTGGTGTGTTCCCAGTTAAGAGACAACCTATTGGCCTCAAATCAAAGCTTTAAGCTCATTTTTGGAGGTGGTGCAAAGATATTTCACTATATTTTCTTCAGTGGCTTCATTTATGATCATTGTCATCTCAAATATCCTTAAAACCCCCAAACAATGAGAATATAAGGTCTCTTAAATGGTAATATAATACCATTCATACAACAAGGAGCGTGTCAATGCTCTTAATCAGGTTGAATAGACCTGAACTCGTTGCTAGAGATGTGATTTAGGCGTTAAGTTAGTGTGTGTAGTATCGCATTCGTCCAGACAACTAACTATCCCACATTCGCACCTAATCACGTGTTTAATTGAATTCAGTCACATGTATATAAGAAACATGATTCAATTAACTCGTATTCGAGGACAATATCAATAAGATTATCCATAACAAAAACCAAACACCAAACTTGAATCCAAGAACATGGAAAAATGTTCACAAAGTAAATGGTTTACTGAGGGGATTCGGCCAACAAGGCCATTCATGTCAAAATTCTGCTTTTCCAATAATGTT
This sequence comes from Cotoneaster glaucophyllus, assembly GCA_036320875.1. Lineage (NCBI taxonomy): Eukaryota > Viridiplantae > Streptophyta > Magnoliopsida > Rosales > Rosaceae > Cotoneaster > Cotoneaster glaucophyllus. Next base: position 15,459,877 of record CM070070.1, on the reverse strand, counting down.
TGGTAAAGCAAAATTAGTCTCACAGATTGAATACGAGAATGGTACTCCTCAAAGACATTGGTAGGGGCACGAACAGGTGCATAACCAATGATCTATGCCATCGAGACGAAAAATGGATTTTGCAGGGTTAAGGTTTGGAAATATTATCCCTTATTCTTGAAGTTTTAGGTCTTAAATGCCAAGGATCATGCTTCGGGCATGATGCCACACCTTAGCAAGCCCTGATTCTACAATATGTTGTAAAAACAAACTCGAAATTAGATGGTGAGATAGACAAACCCTGAATTGGGTTAGGTATGCTCCAATCGAAGCTGGAAGGGTCTGTTCAGTAGGTCTCTATTGAAACAAAGTAGTACCATTCAGTGCATCTCTGTCGAAGAAAAACATGCCCTTGGTGCATCCTTACCGAATCAAGGCATCACCATTCGGTAGGCTTTGACCAAACTGGGTTGAGCCATTCGGTTGACTTCAACTGAACTAGGTCTATACCGTTCGGTAGACTCCAGCCAAAGATGGGTCTATACCTTTCTCTCACGTTTGTGGTAGTAATTAGATCTGAGAATTTGGTTAACTTTCGCTTTCTACACTGTTACCTCAAGAAGGAGTTAGAAACATAGAAGGACGAGAAAAAGTATTCTCTAGTCAAAATTCTCTCGGATCTATAAACTTCAAATTTGTACTCATTCAAGAGGTAAAGAGCCATGGAATATCTCGCATGATCAGACGGTCCGTAAAAGCGAGCCAAAGAGCCATGATATCTTTGTTCGGGAGGTACTTCCGTTTGTAATGCTTCAGGCATAAGTCTTCGAATGAAGATCATGTCGGAGGCTTATTTAGCTCTTCCATGCCATTGTTGGCTACAATGGTTTCTTAGCTTCTTGATAGTCAAGTGGAGATTCACGTCTTGTACCACACATAAAGTGGTTTCTATTAGAAATGTCCAAATCATGAAAATCGAACTTGTGACGGTTCGACAATCCACTGAATTGGAGAGAACAAGACTGTGATTGGTGCTATGGGAATGAAACATCCATATGCATCAAAGTTAGAACATTCGAGTTCTAATGCATGGTTTTCATGAAAAACGTCGGGTTTTCATGGGCGTATTGTTTTATGGAAACTTCGGGTTTCAAAGGCACTAAATTTGAAACTACAGGTTCAATTTAGTTTATTAATGTTTAGTTCATAAAAGAGAGGTTCCTGCAAGAACACAGGATGCAATATGCTGATTTAAGTGTAGTGGCTTTGAGTTGCTTCAGGAACTCAAGTGTGAGTGCTTTGGTACTACGAAAGGATGTCAACAGTTCAAAGAAAAGAAATAAAATATCAAATTGTTAATGTCCAAAAGTGATCTTCAAGTCAATAATTTTGGATTAATTATCAGAATAATGGACTGCAGATCACTTTTAATTAATTCAATAGATCGGGACCATTCGGGGTCGATCGTAGAAGCAAAATAATATAAAGATTCAGGCATATGCACAGAAGTCATGTTGGCTACAGGCCAATTAGGAGGCATCCCAAAAAAAACATTTGGGCTCCACCCCAGCCTAATCTGGGTTGCGGGCCGAATCAAGAGGGAAGCCCAATCGGGCTCAGTCTGTGATAAAAAAAAATTAAAAAAAAAAAAAAGGCTGCCCATGCTGCTGGTTAAAAGGCCGAAGAAAAAGAAAAAAGATAAGCCTAGTTAGGCTTTGGGCTGAGTGAACAACAAACCTGAAAAACGAACTGGGGTGTCATGAGGGAATGGCCTAACGATGCTGGATATGGGTTTCATCGGAGTAGCTCGACGACGCCGCCCCAATCTCGATTTTTCAGACTCGAAAACAAGCCGACATTTGTCAGAGACACATGGATTCTTTGACGGAGAATTTATAAATTTAATAAGTGAGTGTACGAAAATACCCTGTGAGGCAAATACATTGATTTTTATTAACCATCTTGTCGTGTGACGTAAGATCTATTTCTTGGCGTATTTGGGTAGTACTCGTCGCTACGGACTCGTGGGCGCAATCGGAGTGCGATTTGGAGTTGTAACAAAGAAGTTATAAACGAACAAAGTTAGGGGTGAAATTGTCATTTGATAATAATCTGGATTTCTCCAAATAATTTTGAGGTGCCACGTGGAGGGCTTGGAGAAAAAGGAATGGACACTGCCCAATCAGAAAATGAGGAAGGAGGGAAAGGAGAATGGGAGAGAAACGGGGGAAAAGAGGAAACGTGTTCCCTCAACCCGCGTGACCCGCGTAAACCGACCTATTTCTCCATATTATCTGGTGGTTTTCCATCGAATTTCCCATGAATTGGATCAAGACATCACTTTCAATCATCACCTAGTCCTTTGCTCTTCCATTTCCAACCAAATTTTATTGGGTTTGAGCTTGAATTCGAGTATAACGAAACCAGTGGGTTCCAAGGGTGCCATGGCGAAATCCGACGATCGTGAAGTTAACCCAGCAAATTACCACCACCAATAGGCTCCCCTCAACCCCAGGAGCAATGCCCAAGCAATGTTTGAGGCGTTGGAGTGAGTTTGGACATCGAATCAGAACACACCCAAACCTAGGGTTTTCGACGGGTTTTAATAAAATTACGGCTTTTCTCGGCCAAATTGGCCTTAGTCATAGGTATGAAAGTTGTTCCTCTCATTGAGATCTTCATTTCTGTAAATTTTGATATTTTTTAGAAATAGTTGAATTTTCCAGTTAGTCGAGGCGGCCGACCGCCACCCACGGCGTCGCGTGGCTAGTGGGTCGTCAATGCTATTTTTAGGCTATGTTAGATGTTCTGAATTCAGTTTTGATATTTGAATGACGTAGGTTGATCGTTTGAACCTAATTTCATTACGATACGTGGTTGGGTCAATATATGAATCAACGATTCGACCGTTGGATCGTCACCAAAATTTGATATATTATAATACATCATATTTGAGGATCATAGGAACTTATGGATTGGGAATCCGATGTACGGATCTTCCCGAATTGGATTTGTAAGTTCATAAAATAAAACGTTAACTGCCACTTGGTTTTGACAATAGGCGGGGATCCAACCGTTGGATCGTAATGAAACTTTAGTATGTTGTTTTAGAAGCATAATGTGTATCTTTGGAAGTTGGGGATCGGAAATTTGATATGCGGATCTTCCGGATCGAGTTATATAGGGTTGTGGACCCTACCGGCGATCTTTGATCAACGGCTGACTTTTGGTCAATGGGTCTCAAATTATTCTAGAATGTCCTTGAGGATGTGTTTTATGTAAGTTACGTATTCTATTGACAAGAGTCCTGAGATGTGATTCGATAATTGTTCTAGGCACCGATCGTTGGGGACGCCTCGATGTTTGTGCTAGGGAATCGCAGCGACAACTCCAGGTGAGTGGGCTTTTGTTTTCTATATATATACGTATGTATGCTTTACGTTTTCCCAGAAATTGTTTTAAATGGTTTTACAATTTAAATGCCATGTCGATTGCATTACATTTTAGAATATGTGTTAGCATAGTTATGCATATTGGTTGCTTGACGTTGCGGACGCTCAAGTAAGCTTCAGGTGAGTATATATATTGATGGTAGTGATTGTAGTGTGTATGATTATGTTGGGTTGCACTTAGTGTTTAATATCATGCACCTTGGTGTTAGTGCTCCACCCGAGGCCAAGGCCTAGCCTTCACGTGATCGTTCACATCTCGCACCACACATTCACCTTGGATCCAAGGCAGGTGCCAGCCTGTCGTACAGACCACATTAGGTGGTTCCGACTCGTAGGTGACTTACGATACTTCGCACAGCGTATTTATTTACACCAGCCTGTCCTACATACCACCTTAGGTGGTTCCGACTCGTGTGCAGGAATTGATTTGTGAGATATAGGCTCAGCTGTACAGGTCACGTTAGGTGACTCCGGCTAGCACACCATTTTATATTGATTTATTCTATTTGGTTTACTTATTGCATTTCTGTGACACTTGACATGGCATATACTTGGTTTTCCCTACACTCAGGTATGATTTCTGTATACGTATGTATTACTATTTTCTGGGAAATTATACGGGTTTTACGGTGAGGGGTTACTATTTTTGGAAAGAGAAATGATTTTTGAAAAGCTTTGTTTTTGTTCACTCACATTTTCTTGCTTTCCGCCCCTCCAGGTTTTAATTGCTAAAGGTTCGTATCGACGAGGATTCTTTGCGAATCTCAGTATAGATGGCTACCTCTGAGGGTATGATCTTTTCCCACACTAGTATACTTTACTTATGCTTTGACATCGCGTGTGAAATGGGCTCAATCCCGCTCACCACGCATTTTTGTCCCTAGGCACTTTTAGGTTTAAATCTACTCACATTTTACACTTCATCATACTTTATGGCTTCGTCACCTTTCCAGGTGTCGGCCAGCACATCTCGATTCAGAGTCCTAGTACACATTCCGGGTCGGGGTGTGTCAATAAATATAAATGTAGGGGTTCATGCATCATGGGGAATGTTTTCATGCTTCATGGTCGTTTCAAATATCTTCCTTTATTTTAAGCGTACCTGATTGGCAGAAAACAATAAAAGCCTTTGAATTTGTAGAAGACCCTTCTTGGAAAGCTGGAATTTCATCTCCAATGCGTTGTATCATGTTTAACATAGAAAAATCAAATTGAATCAATAGCATGGAGATCAATTTAATAAAAATAATAAATTAATCATAAAAAGAATGATTAAATGTAATACTCCCCCGATTGAAGATCAAACTCTCTTTAGCGCAGCGTCAAGAGCGTGCTGATAACATGTTGTAGGCATAATTTACTTAAACAGTTGTGGAGGCCAGAAAGAGAGAGAGGGTGCGGCATAGAGATAGAATAGAGAGATGTGTAATTGTGAGGTGTGTTCTATTCCACCCCATTGTGCCTTTATTTATAGTAGTAGGGAAGGTTAATTCATTACCCTTTTAGGATTACAACTCTAATAGGATATTAACTACTAAAGGGAATATTCAAAGATATCCCTAGATACACTAGGATTTACACAATCACATTCCTAATCTAATAGGACTGCAACTGTTCGTTTATTTATTGGATTATTATTAATTATGACTAAATGATTTAAAATTTAGTTAATTTTTTGCATAGAAGATCTTTAAAAGGTGATATAGACAATAGACGGTTACGATTATCATGCAACAAGATGAAAAGGATGGCTAAAAATATAGAATTAAAAGGTTCAAGTGTGAATGTTAGCAGCATCCTTTTTTTTTTTTAGTAACTAAATGGGTGGGTGGTGGGAAAGCAACTTGCATGAAATGGGTTCACCACCATGTGGCATCCCCATCCAATAATACGTTTTGTGACATCCAGACCCAAGTTTAATATTATTTTATTTCCTAACCTTGTAAAATTACAAAAAAATGCCCTTGACGGGTGGAAAACCTTCGTGGACATTCGAGTCCTTAACACGCCTTATTTCTTTGCACATATTTCTAGGTTGTACATGTTCGAGAACACGTTAGCACGAACGAGGTGTAAATCGGACAATTTATGCATGTTTCCCAATGAGGAGCAAAATGGTAATTTTGCATTCTTAAAAATCCATTACTTATTTATCAAGATAAAGTGAGTTGCCTGTATTGCATGCTACAAACTGTAATATCGATGGCTTATTTGTTGGGTTCGTTAAGCAAGTGGGCAAGTAGGCCCGTTTACGTTAGTATTTTATCAGTGTTCTAAAAATCGGCCTAGGTGGCCGCCTAGGCGCTGGGCGGCGGAGCTCCGACCCGATTTAGACCAAAACGTTCAGTTAGGCGGGGAAGACATAGGCGGCCGCCTAGGCGCTTGCTAGGCGCCTAAGGCGAGGCTAGGCGGCAGTCTAGGCACCTAAGGCGAGGCTAGGCGACAGTCTAGGTGGTTTGAATCTCGCTGCAAATCTAAAACTTGCTGAAATTTTTGCAAAGGATCTACAACTTCTGATCTTGTACGTAGCAACAGAGCCCTGGAAAATTTTTGTAGCTCGTCTCTGTGAAGATGAAGGAATAGAGAGTGCGAAGAGAGAGAGAAAGAGAGAGAGAGAGAGAGAGAGAGAGAGAGAGAGAGAGAGAGAGACTGCCGGTGAATTTTTGCAGCTCGTCTCTGTGAAGATGAGGGAATAGAGAGTGCGAAGAGAGAGAGAGAGAGAGAGAGAGAGAGAGAGAGAGAGAAAGAGAGACTGCCGGTGAATTTTTGCAGCTCGTCTCTGTGAAGATGAGGGAAGAAAAAGTGCATCTGCAGCTCGTCTGTGAAGATGAGAGAAGAGAGAGTGTGAAAAGAGAGAGAGAGAGAGAGAGAGAGAGAGAGAGAGAGAGACTTAAACATTTGAATATTAATTATGAAAACCATGGACTCTGACATGGTTTTAATTATGTAACCACCCAAGGTGGACAAGTGATGTGAAAGAGCAGAGGTGAGGTGGACGGTTTGATGGTTTTAGTAATGAAAACCACTCACGGGATTTTTATATTTTTAAAAGTTTGGTGTGTGTGTGTGTATATATACAGAACCCTTATGCAAAGGGATCCCCATTTTTTTATAAAAATGGGGATTAGGTGTGGGGTCCACACCACATCAAATTTCAACGATCCGAACTGTCTATTTTGTAAGTCTCGATTCATAGATCATCCTTACAAAAATTCAATTCAATCTAAAACCATTTGCCTATTTAATTATCAAGATCAAATTTCATTGTTTCTTATATAACAAAGTATTCGTTAATTTCTTTGAACCCAATTAGATGCCTTAAACATTTCCGATTTGCCTAATATTTTGCAAGGATAATCTATGAGGTGCAACTTGAAAAATAGACGTTCGGATCGTTAAAGTTCGATGTGGTGCGGACCCCACACCTAATCCCCATTTTTATAAAAAAAAAAATGGGGATCCCTTTGCATAAGGGTTCTGTGTATATATTGTGTGTATATATATATACACGCATGTATAAATTATAAATTATTTAGATACTATTTTTTTTTTCCTAAGCAAGTGTATCATATATGTACAAATGTTTTTCTATAAGAAATAACATATTAGTTAATAATTATTTACATTTGATATAATAAATTTAATTAATTCATAAAATATATAAGAAATTTACCTAAATTCGATAAGGCTGCCAAAACCCCACCTAGCCGCCTAGGCGCTAGGCTTTAGCCTGCTGCCTGACTAGCGCCTAACGTTTTTTAGAACCTTGTGTTTTATTAATTAGGTCTCGTGCCTAATTCATTATTATTTGGGCTTGACCCAAAGTCACACACACACATTTTCTCGTAGTACTCGACGATACGAATGTGTGGGCACAAGCAGAACTGAATTCGGAGTTACAACGAAGATTTTACGAATTTTGGAGCATGAAGGGTGTTTTGGTAATTACACATTTACGAGATATATTTTTCTGTTTCTTCTTTTGTGGATTAGGTTTTGTGCCAAGTGGAGCCCACGCACCATTCCTTCCTTGTTCTCTCGTGGTCCTTCTCTGTGCCTCCCTCTCAACTGTCTCTCTCTTTTTCCATTACTCTCTCTCACAAAAACTATCATTTCTCTACCCTTTACACTCTTTCTTTCTCTCAGCCTATTCTCATCCCTCTCTCTGCAAGTGCAAAGAAACCACACCACCATCACACTCGGCATTACGACGAGCACTACCACCACCACAGACCCAGACCAGTCACGAACCATTAACCCAGAAACAACACCATTGAACCAGGGCCTGGCACTACGTAGTGGCTTATGCCACTATTCATTGTCTTCTTCATGGAACTCTGGCGGGTTCTTGACCTTTCCGATTAAGGTAAGCCTCAGGACACTCTAAATCTTTCATTTTTATTCCTATGATTCGATCTTAACCTTAAGGATGTGTTTTGAATGTTAAGGTAGCACTTAATCGACGAGGGGGAGATTCCTCAGTTTTTCCAGCAAAGAAACAATGGTTGTCACCCCATTTTTCAGGCCAACACCATCCATGACTTGACCTTATTTTCGTATGGATTTGTTCCCACATTTCTAGCTTCAAATTGGTCTTTGAATCATCGATTTTGGTGGTGAGTCAAGCTAGAAGTTAGGCTAAACCTGTGCTTCGTGATGAAGGCGAGCACGCCTGTACTTGCGGGCGTGTGGATGCGTGAGGATGGTCGCCGAGTACGGTACGTGGTGGCCTATGCAACCACCTTGTGGTGGTGCGTGGAGGAAACTCGAGGTCCTTCCTCAGGTTTCTCGACGTGTTGAATCCGAATCCTCCCTCCGTTTTTCCAAATTCGATCGTTTTAAAATAGTTCCTTTATTAACCGTACTTTGTACGTATACGCGAATTTACAATAGAACATTAAATATTTACGTGAATGGTTTGATTTCTAGGTGAAATGCGTTTCAAGGATCTTCGATGCCGGCGAGGCCGGTTCAACCCAACAACATGATTTTGAGTGGGTCTTTACTTTTAAATATTGTAAATTTATTTAGTTTCTATAATATATTTTATAAAGAATTTTCTACGTTACGCCTAGATTAGACTAACGTTTATAAGAATTAGCGAAATGACGGAATTTATGAAATTATCCTAAATCCTACGGGATGCACATGTATGCATACTATTATGGGATGCCTTAATTATATTTGCAGCCATAAATAGTATTTTATTGACTAGAATTATCGAATTACCATGGCATGGTCATACTTATATTACTGCTCATCGTGCATCCTACACTGGTGTTAGTACTTGCCATGACCAGTCTTCACGTGTATGCTCACATCACACTGATACACACACTTTGGATCCATTGTAGGTACCAGTCTTGTCCTAGATTGCTATAGGCAATTAGGACTCGTATATGACGCGCATAGCGTCAGTCTTCACATGATTGTAGTATTAGAGCGTAAATCATTATTACATCCAGTTATGTTCATGTTAGAATATCTTTGCATGAATTCGTGTGTCAGCATATGTTGATGAGCACCTGATATTGTATGTTCATTTATGCAAGATATGACAATTACAGGATGTTATATGTTTTGACATGGGAAATATTGCAATTTACCGTATTTCTGAAATATTATTGTTACACTAAGTGTTTTCATACTATATGTAGTATATATATTTAGAAACTACTTTTCTTTTACGACTATACGTTTTCGAAAAGGTTTTTACAAAACCTTATTTTCAGGCCCACTCACCTTTGTTTTTCATCCCTCCATGATTTGGTGGCAGGGCTCTTGTGTCGACGAGTATTTCTGGCAAAAGTTGGTATAGGAGACTACTTCCGATGGTATAATTCTTATCCTAATTTTACTGTACTTTACTTATGCTTTGACATCACATGTGAAATGGGTTCAATGTGCTCATATGCGCACTCTTGCATTTAGTCACTTTTAGGTTTAAATTTACTCATATTTTCCATATCACCGCATTTTATAGCTTCACCACCTTCCTGGTGTCAACCAGCACATCTCGATTCAAAGTCCAGGTGGACATTCCAGGTCGGGATGTGTCACGTTTTCATGCGGAGCAAAACTCACACTTGATAATGTATTATTGAATACAAGATGCCCCATGACAGTAAATCAGTTCTATATAAATCCTTCTCAAGGTAGTGAGGGTTAATATAATCCTCATTAAACTACCATCCCAATTCTCATGTAGGGTTACCTATAAATGCAGAATAGATGTAGGTTACTCCAATATTTTAGATGTGTTCAAATGCTTTGAATTAATATCTTCCCAGTTTATAATCTGTTCTAATCTATGGACTCTTTATTTTCTTGAATGCACAAATTATCCTTGTGATGCGATCCACATGTCAATGTTATTTATATGGTGGAAAATTTTATAATATGTACAATTTCTCTCTTTTTTTTTCTTTTTTTTTTTCCTAAATCAAACCAATGTGCTCCTCACTTACATGTTATTCAACAAACTTCAATGCCTAAAATATGTACAATTATCTAAATCACATAGATAAACTGAACAAAATTTGGATAAAAGGTTTGATACTAAACTAATATTTATAAGAAACGTAACCGCAAAGGTAATCATACGAGTTCTTCACCACATGGATAAAAAAATACGTCGGATATATAAATAATTAAAGGGAGGTTGTTCCATTCCTTGGCTTCTGTGGAACATCGTTGAGTATATTAGTGGCTCGGAACGATTTTTGAGGCGATCACTCGGAATCATGTTTATAGAAAAGCTAATTTTATTACGGATGTTATTACTAGTACAGAGTTCGATTTTAATAACTTTCATATTTGGTATAGAACCTTGACCCCTGTAGCAAGAAAAGTTTTAATTTTTTACTATATTGAAATTTGTTGTGATCGTAGCCATTCTATTTAATCTATTGGTTTTTTTCTATAAAAAAAATATTGTAAAAAATCGAGTACCTGGAAAAAAAACCACAAGAAATAGAAATAAAATAGAGAGGGGATGGGTGCAAGGCAAATGTAATGCATGATGATTGATAACATGTGTATTGGGATATGAATATTCACGAACGCAATGAACATAGTATTTACAAGTATTCATATCCATGCACCGCGGCGGATCGAAAAATTTATCATGTAAATAAATAAATATACTAAAAATTTTAATACAATATATTTGTGCAAGAAAAAGAATAAGAAAAATAAATCATCTTTATTTTTTTCTCAAAATGAAATTAAAGCAATATTAAAAAAAAATACATTTGTTGTGAAAAACAATACAACTAAGTCTTCCATATTATGGCATTCAACCCACTATCTATCTGATGAAAATGAACTTGCCCCACTAATAAAAGAAGAATACTTGGCTACTCAAAGATGAATAGAAACTCCTACTCGAAATTCCTGAAAAATGTTCATTGTCAATTTTTAAAATTTCGTGTTTATAATCAAAGCTGTTTATATTATAAAGGGTGTTTTAGATTTTGGCCCTTACAATTCATGATTCCTAGATAAAAACTCATCTACATATAAACGTCCAAATTTAAAATCTGCAGCTACATCGGTACACTATTGACCTACTAATACAATTTATTTACACTCATGCCACTTTCCCAAATCCCTAAATTTATTCCAAATTAAAAGTTGTAGAAAAAGTAAAATAAAATATATAAACTGTTGTATTGCCTTAATTGTATCCATATCATACCAAAAATTTACCTTTGTGTGATATATATATTTTGCATTAATTGGGAAGTAAATTAATTTGTTCCAATTATTTAAAAAAATTATACTAAATCCGTATTTTATATTTTAAATCAAATAACACTTCTCTAACTTGTAGGTCAATTATTTTTCATGTACTGTTACATATATTAGGCACGTTTTATTGTTGTATAAATATAGGTATGACATAATATTTTTCAATATAATACATCAAATTATATGTCTTCTTGTTATGGGTAAATTATTCTCCATGTATTAGTGAAAAAAAGATATTATGTGACGGCGCGTCTCAAATTATTGTATATATTTATTCCAACGTATGTAAAATGACGATAATGCCCTCGTTGGCTTGGTAACGTGGATGCACGTATATAGTTTTAAACTATTTTCTCACTCACGAAATTAAATGGTGCTCAACGTCACGGCATGTCGACATGAATTAAGAACGAGAATAGACGAAATTCTATTTATAGATGAGTTTATTTCCTCTTTGGACCCATTATTTTTTTTTTTGGGTTAACTCTATGGCCCAATCAAGGGCCATATTATTTTCTTCTACCCGTGCCTTTTCCCCCCAACTCCAGAATCTTCTTCTCTCCCTCACACTCTCTCGCACCTCTCCCTCTCGGTGCTCTCGTCCCCGACACAAAACACACATGCATACATCCTTGCACCCACTACCACAATCAACACTTCTCCTCTTCTCCCTCACATCCCATATACACCCTTCCTCACCCCTTTAATATGGTGTAGTTCTCGTGTGATATATATATACGGCGAGATCTCGAACTTTTCGATTAAGGTAACCACCTTAGACCATTATGAAATTGTGTTAAGTTAGTTAAGGGTGTCTTGAGACATTTTGGAATGGTGAAGATGCAGAATCTTTGGGGGAAAATAAAGTTCTTAAATTTTCCCGCGAGTGACCGTAGGTTTTAGGGGGTTTTCTGGCTGATCTCGACGGCAACGCCATTCCATATTGGTAAGGCTTGAATCCTTGCTCCTTGATCTTAATTTTGGCTTTTGAAAGAAGGTTTTTGGTTGAGTATTGGCCCCATATCGGAACCCGAAAAGTTTTCCGGCTAGAACACCCAAAATCTGGTGTTCTTCTTCATGTATTTCCGGAAGGCCAATTTGTTTGGGCCAATTTGGTTCTAGCCCAAAGGGGAGCCCACTGTTTTAGTAAAAAAAAATAAACCCAGACTGTTAGGCCCAATTTCGTGGGCTGTGTGATAAGCCCAAAATCCAAGCCCATTTCGGAAAAAAAATATAAAAAAATAAAAGAGAAAAGAGAAAGGTGTTGGGCCAGCCCAGCCCAATCCTTAAGTTCCTTTAATTTGGACCTAAGCCATTTAATTGGTTTAGGCCTTATGTTTAAAATGAATCAAGTCCATTTAGTTGTAATTTAGGCTTCATACCTAAATTAGATTAAGTCCAAAAATTATTCTAAAAATTTGGGGATGTTCGTGTTGTTGAGTAGACCATGATGTTATATTCAAACACCCTAATTGAGCAACGTATGAGAAGTAGTTACACGGCTTTGGTTGCGCTTAAAATTAATGTTAAATTAATTGTTTCGCATATAGGTGAGACATTTCCGAAGGACGAGCGTAGCCAGATGAGACTCGGGGGTTTACGACTCAACTACATACCAGTGAATGGGCTTTTGGTTTTCTATATATATATACGTAAATATGCTTTACGTTTTCCCAGAAATTGTTTTAAATGGTTTTTACGTTTTAAATGTCATGTCGTATGCATTACATATTAGAATATGCATTAACATAGTTGTACATATTACTACTCGACATTGTGGACACTCAGGTAAGCTTCAGGTGAGTATATATATATTGATGGTAAGAATGGTAGTGTGTATGATTATGTTGAGTTGCATTTAATGCTCATTATCCTGCACCCTGGTGTTAGTGCTCTGCTCGAGGCCAGGGCCTAGCCTTCACGTGATCGTTCACCTCCCGCACCACACACTCACCTTGGATCCAAGGCAGGTGCCAGCCTGTCGTACAGACCACCTTAGGTGGTTCCGACTCGTCGGTGACTTGCGATACTTCGCACAACCTTCACGTGATCGTAGCACTTGAGTGTATTTGTTTACACCTAGCCTGTCGTACATACCACATTAGGTGGTTCCAACTCGTGGGCAGGATTTGACTGATGAGTTATAGACTCAATCGTACAGGTCACATTAGGTGACTCCTGCTGATATGTTATTTTATATTTATTTATTTCACCTGGCTTACTTATTCTTTGCTGAGATGATTGACATGGCTTACACCTGTTTTTCGCTAATCTCGAGCATGGTTTTTCTATATGTATGTAGTACTATTTTCTGGGAAATTATACAGGTTTTACACTGAGGGGTTATTACTTTTGAAAAGAGAAATAATTTTAAAAAGCTTTGTTTTTGCCCACTCACACTTTCTGTCTTGCGCCCCTCCAAGTTCTAGATAGAAGTTCGTGTTGGTGGCTCACGAGGACTCCTCGGCGGTTCTGAAAGACATCCATCAATGTAGGGTTTCTTTCATGTCCTGTATGATTAGTACTTAGTTGTCTGGACTGCATTTCGATACCTATGCTCTGGTTGTGTGTGTATTTATACTCTAAATACCTTTACTCGTACTCATATACCTATCTAGTGTAAAATAGCTAACCGGTTTTATTTTACCCTTATTAGTATATCACCTTCACTTCCGCACGGCGCACATGGTTACGTCACCTTCACGTGACGGCCAACATGCCTCGATTAAGGTCGGGGTGTGTCAATTTGGTATCAGAGCCAGGTTTGGCAGTCCTACATATTTCATGAGTAATCTAATCTTTTTTATGTCTTATGTCAGAACTATGCCTCCTCTTAGAGAGCCACGTACTTCAGCTGAGTCTAATTTTCCTGATATTACCCAACTTGGGGAGGCTATTGCTAGTGTCATTCAGTCCACACTTCGTCCTCCCCAGATGACTCCTCTGGAGACTGGTTATAATTTAAAGTTGAATAATTTTATTGGTAATGAAGGGCCTGAAGGAGCTGAGTGTTGGCTTAATCATGTTGAGAAAACTTATCGAGTGATGCAGAGGTAAGGGAATTTCCCTGAGGATTGGTAGGTAGAGACGACTACTTGGTTTTTAGGTGAGGAGCTTGCATCCTGGTGGAGGCAGGAATCTTTTCAGTTGTCAACAGAGGAGGCTGCAGACTGGGAGATTTTTAAGCAGTTATTTCAGAAGAGATTTGTACCCCCATAGTATATAGATAGTAAAAAGTAGGAATTCACACGTCTAAAGCAAAGGAAAATGTCAGCTAACGAGTATTATCAGAAGTTTACTAATTTATCTTGGTATTGTCCAGAGATTACTGAGAATCCTGCTGAGATGCTTCGATGTTTTAAGCTGGGTACTCGGAAGAAGTGGCGTTCTATGGCGACCACGACTCCCTGCTCGACATATCAGGAGTTTTATAAGATTCTACTTCGGATTGAGGATTCTGAAAACATGCCCAGTGAAAGTGTGGAAGAGGAAGAAAATAGCCAGAAGAAAAATAATAATAAAAATAAGGGGCAGTCATCATAGGGACCTCGCCAGATGCAGAGTTTTAAGAGAAGTGGTACTACTTCTAGTTCTTCTAGTGGGGGTTTGAGTTCCACTGTGCAGCGGAGGGGCGACCGTTCAAGCGGTTCTCGCTTCCAAGGACAGAGAGGTTCTAGTGGTTCTAGTGGTCCATTTTGCCGTAGATGTAACAGTCGACAATTTGGGGAGTGCAAGCAAGGTAACAGAAGATGTTTTACTTATGGCCAGATGGGACATCAGTCTATCCAGTGCCCACAGAACCAGCAGAAATCTGAGCCATCTCCCTTGCCGCCACCAGTTCCTATCCAACAGATCTCAGGGCCTAGTGGTCATACTCAGACGGGTTATTGATGTGATAAAAGTTAAGCACTCAAATTAAACCCTCTTGTTGTCAATTGTAGTAAGTATGCAAGTAGGGATCGTTCTGGACTGGGGATTAGGAGGGATTGCTAATCGACTTTAAAGACACAAAAACAAAGTTAAAAACGTTTGGAAAGGTTTACAAGACTCAAAACAAGTTAAAAACACTTAAAAACAGTTTAAAAACACTTTAAAGACAGATTTAGAACACTAAGAAAGGTTTTGGACGAAAATTGGTTTTAGGTTGACTCAAAACACTTGAAAACACAAGGAAAACAGGTTTTAGACACTTTAAAACAAGAAAGTAAAAGGGGGGTTTTGGTTTGGACGATTTTGAAAGTAAAACAAAGACTTTGTAAAGTAAAACAGATTTGAGAACGAATTTGAAAACTTTTATGGTTGATGGGCTAGCTAGAGGGTCCTTCTCCACACATGACACACTTGTATACGAATCGATTTCCAATTGCTTTTCAATGAACCATGAACCTCAACACCCCAGATTAACCGTGATGCACTAATTAACCCTCAGATTTTCCTTATGTCATTGAATTGGATGATGCATACGACAACCCACATTATTCTCCAACGGTTCCCTACATGATGCATAGAAGAGATACAATTGGAGATCATTAAGTTCCATGAAAATCATAAGTGTTGACAAGGCATTCGTAACTATGATGCATGATACGTTTGCCAGGAATCCAATTAACGCGATTGTGACAAGCAACCTTCACTACTTGTGAATGTAAGTTCATAACGATTAGGTGAAACTCCCTTACATTCTAGCATCAAATTCCTGCATGAAAACTAAGTATGCATCCTCAATCAACATACAAGAACAAGTTATGAATAAAACAGTTAATTGAATTGCATTCACGATTCATCAAGTCACAATTGGAAGAAATCAATTCATATCTCAAGCATGTTCATGGCTTTGAATTCCCCCCTAGCTAAGTAGGGGTTTAGCCACTCATAGTCACAACAAGATTAGAGAATAATAAAGTAAACATTGAATTAAGAACGAAGTACACCTAGAATGCTCCAATCTTCAAGCTTGAAACGTCCAAGGCTCCTTCCTCTCCACCTTGCTGCGGCACAAAGGGTCTAAGATGGGTATGGATGTGTTTGGATGAGGGATGGAAGTCTAGAGAGAGAATGAGGGCTGCGGCAAGAAGGGATTTTGGGCTGAAAGTGTGTGAATGAGTGAATTGTTGAGTGAATGATGGATAGGTAAGTGAATGGATGGTGGAATGGTGTGTTTAGGGTGCAGCAAAGGCCTTGTATTTATAGGGGAAGGTAGAGCACGGTTTGGAATGATTTTAGGCAAGGTTTTTATTCCAAAACCTAAGGGGAAAGGTAAATAAAAGTCAGAATCCAAAGAAAAAGGGTAAGTAATATGCGGCTGACCTAGGGAGTAAAGGAAATCAACCTCCTTGCACGGCAAGGAAGGATTCCTTGCAGATTTGGGTGCTAAATGTCCTAAATGAAGTGGGAAGGAGGATTCCATGTGAGGCAAGGAAGGGAAATTAAAGGAGAGAGTGCAGCAACCTTCTAGAACTGGGATTTAGGTGTCCTAAAGTGTGTAGGAACCCTTCTTGTGGCTGAAACCCTTGTAGATTAGGATTAGGAAACTTTGACTTGGTCAATCCTTCTTCTTCTTAGATTCCTTTTCCTTCCTTGACTTGAATTAATTTTTCCTTCTCTCTTTGGCTGATTCCTAGCATGCTTTGGTCTTCAATTTCGTCCATCTACATTGCTCCAAGCATAAGCTATCCAAAACATGCCCAAAACTGCTCCAAAAGGCTCCAAAATGCACTTTCTTGCTACTTTACCCCTTTGGACCTACAAACACACGAAAATAGCTTAAACTACTAAATTAACTAAGAACAATTAACATAAATGCACGAAAACAAGCTAACTAAGTCGCATAAATATGCTTCTATCAGTTATGGTGGAGCATACCACTATCAGGGTGATATAGCTCCATATTCAGGAGGATAGTATCAGTATCTGCATGACCCATATCAGTAGGGAGGTTATTCCCAGTATTCAGGAGGTTACCCGCCATATCCGTCATATCCAGCTGGTGGATCACAATGGTATCCTAGATGACAGCATCAGAATGTTGAAGCTACTTCCAGCAGTGTAGGATCATCGAGGCAGCCTAATTAGCCTGGTCAGGGACGAGGTGCGCAGGGACGTGGGAACCAAGCTAACAGAGGTCGTGGAGGATGGCTACAGCAACAAGGCCGTATTCACCATATCACTTTGTAGGATGCTCAGAATAACCCCGATCTGATAATGGGTACGTTAAATATTCTTGGCCATTTTGCTAGAGTATTAATTGATCCTGGTGCCACACATTCTGTTATCTCTCATACATTTGTTCAGACGACGCAACCCCATCCTACACCTCTTGGTTATGAGTTAAAGTTTTCGATGCCTAGAGGTGAGACGTGTTATGTTAACTGGGTATATCAAGGATGTCTTATTCTGGTGGAGGACATCGTTATGCCAGCTAATCTTGTTCCGCTAGATATAGTTGACTTTGATGTTATTTTGAGCATGGATTGGTTACATTATAATCGGGCTAATTTACATTGCTACGAAAAGATAGTCACTTTTCATCGGCAAGGTTTGCCTGTGGTTACCTTTGTGGGAATATGTAGTGGGTTGAAACAAGGCATTATTTCTACCATACGGACCAAGGGATTATTGAGAAAGGTTGTCAGGGGTATTTGGCTCACGTGGTGTTGAACGAGGATATGCCTATCCGTATAAAGGATGTGCGGGTGGTTCGACATTTCCCTGATGTTTTCCCTGGATTACCACCAGACAGAGAAGTCGAGTTCACCATATATTTACTTCCAGGTACATATCCTATTTCCTTAACTCCATACCGAATGGCTCCTGCTGAGTTGAGGGAATTGAAAACCCAGTTGCAGGAATTGGTTGACAAGGGTTTTATTCAGCCTAGTACTTCAGCCTGGGGAGCTCCATTTTTATTTGTACGAAAGAAATATTGGACTTTGAGGTTGTGTATAGATTATCAGCAACTGAATCGGGTAACGATTAAAAATCGTTATCCGTTGCCACGTATAGATGATTTGTTTGACCAGCTCAGAGGCACATGCGTGTTCTCTAAGATTGATTTGAGATCCGGGTACTACCAATTGAAGATCAGAAATGAAGATGTTCCTAAAACAGCTTTCAGGACTCGATATGGCCATTACGAGTTCCTTGTGATGCCATTCGGGTTAACAAATGCACCAGCAGCTTTTACGGATTTGATGAATCGAGTATTTAAGCCTTACCATGACAGGTTTGTTATCGTCTTCATTGATGATATTCTGGTGTATTCTAAATCTAAAGCAGAGCATACTCGACATCTCACCTTGGTTTTGAAGAAATTGAGGGAGCACCAATTATATGCTAAGTTTAGCAAATGTCAGTTTTGGTTAGATCAAGTAACATTTTTGGGGCATGTAATATCGGCACAGGGTATTCAGGTGGACCCACAGAAAATAGCTGCAGTTGAAAACTATGAGCAGCCACAAACCGTCACCGAGGTACGGAGTTTTCTTGGCTTAGCAGGTTATTACCGACGGTTTGTTAAAGAGTTTTCTACTACAGCTTTGCCCCTGACGAGGTTGACTAGAAAGAATGTGCGAGCATACTCGACATCTCACCTTGGTTTTGAAGAAATTGAGGGAGCACCAATTATATGCTAAGTTTAGCAAATGTCAGTTTTGGTTAGATCAAGTAGCATTTTTGGGGCATGTAATATCGGCGCAGGGTATTCAGGTGGACCCATAGAAAATAACTGCAGTTGAAAACTAGAAGTAGCCACAAACCGTCACCGAGGTACAGAGTTTTCTTGGCTTAGCAGGTTATTACCGACTGTTTGTTAAAGATTTTTCTACTACAGCTTTGCCTCTGACGAGGTTGACTAGAAAGAATGTGAGATTCGAGTGGGACGATGATTGTGTGCGGAGTTTTCAGCAACTGAAGTATTGTCTCACTCACGCACCTGTTTTGCCATTTCCGGACGATAGTGCTAACTTTGAGATTTACAAGGATGCTTCCTTAAATGGTTTAGGCTGCGTATCAATGCAGCATGGTAGGGTGATTGCTTATGCTTCGCGACAGTTAAAGCCACACGAGATGAATTATCCTACCCATGACCTCGAATTGGCAGCCATTATTTTCGCTCTGAAGATTTAGAGGCATTATTTATACGGAGAGAAGTGCAAGATTTTCACAGATCATAAGAGTCTTTAGTACCTTTTCACTCAGAAAGATCTTAACCTTCGGCAGCGGAGGTGGATAGAACTACTCAGTGATTATGATTGCACGATTGAGTATCACCCTGGTCGTGCAAACGTGGTGGCGGATGTAGTTAGCAGGAAATCTCAAGGTCGTTTTAATGCTTTATATGCTGCCGTATTCCTCTTCTCGCAGAATTGAGATCTACGGGAGTTGATTTGGGAGTGATGGATCGAGAAGAAACTTTACTTGCTAGTTTCCAGGTCAGGCCAATTCTGATAGATCGTGTATTAGAAGCTCAATAGGGGAATGATGAGTCTCAGGAGTTAGCAGAGGCAGTGTCATGAGGGAAGAAAAATGATCTCAGAATTCGGGAATCTAATGGCATGCTTATGTAAGGAAGTCGTATGTACGTGCCAAATATTGCAGAATTAAAGAAAGATATTCTTGATGAGGCGTACATATCGGCTTATGTGATGCACCCTAGGAGTACCAAGATGTATCACACTATTCGACCTTTTTACTACTGGCCTGGCATGAAAAAAAGAGATTGCTGAATATATGAGCCGATGTGCAATTTGTCAACAAGTCAAAGCTGAGAGGAATAAGCCTTTTAGGTTAATGCAGCTATTTCTCGTTCCCCAGTGGAAATGGGAAAATATTACTATGGATTTTGTGTAGAAACTTCCTCGTACGTGGAATGGTTACAATGGCATCTGGGTGATAGTGGATCGGCTTACTAAGTCAGCACACTTTATACCAGTTCAAGAGAATTATTCTTTAAGCCGATTAGCTGAGCTATTTATTTCAAAGATTGTTAAACATCACTGAGTTCCGATTAGTATTATTTCTGATCGGGATCCTAGGTTTACTTCTAAGTTTTGGGTGGCTTTCCAGGAAGCCCTTGGTTTGAGATTGCTTTATAGTACGGTGTACCATCTGCAGACAGACGGGCAATCCGAGAGAACTATCCAGACATTAGAAGATATGATGAGATCTTTAGTACAACAGTTTAGCGATGCTTGGCATAAGCGCTTGGATTTAATGAAGTTTGCCTACAATAATAGCTATCATTCTAGTATTGGTATGTCACCTTTCGAGGTACTCTATGGTAAGTCTTGTCGTACTCCTTTATGTTGGTCAGGAGTTGGTGGGAGGGCGTTAGTGGGCCCTGAGATTGTTGATGAGACCACTCAGAATATTCAGGTTATTAAATCTAACCTGAAAGCAACTCAAGATCGGCAGAAGAGTCTAGTTGACAAGCACGCTACTGATAGGGTGTATAATGTGGGAGATTGGGTATTTTTGAAGCTATCCCGGTGGAAAGGAGTCGTACGGCTCGGCAAGAAGGGTAAGCTAAGTCCTCGCTACATCGGACCGTACCAGATCACCGAGTGAGTCGGTGAAGTTGCTTACAGACTTGAGTTACCTCCAAAACTGGCTAAGGTGCACGATGTTTTTCATGTTTTTATGCTTCGCCATTATGTTTCTAATCCATCACACGTATTACCTCCTCAACTATTAGAAATTAATCCATACTTAACATATGACGAAGAGCCCGTGACGATTTTGGATTAGAAGGATAAGGTTCTAAGGAACAAAACGGTTCGTATGGTGAAAGTTTTGTGGAAGAATCACTCAGTGGAGGAAGCCACTTGGGAGACGGAAGACCGTATGCGAGATATGTATCCACGCCTATTTTATGGATATTGATGGGTTGTTTTTCTTGTGTATAGGAAATTTCGGGGACAAAATTTTCTTAAGGAGGGTAGGTTGTGACTGCTCATCCCAAATTATTGATATATTTATTCCCGAGTATGTAAAATGACGATAATGCCCTAGTTGGCTTGGTAACGTGGATGCACGTATATAGTTTTAAACTATTTTCTCACTCACGAAATTACAAGATGCTTGACGTCACGGGCATGTCGACATGAGTTAAGAACGAGAATGGACGAAATTATATTTTTACATGGGTTTATTTTCTCTTTGGACCCATTATTTTTTATGGGCTTAATTTTATGGCCCAATCAAGGGCCATATTATTTTCTTATACTCGTGCCTTTTCCCCCAACTCCAGAATCATCTTCTCTCCCTCACACTCTCCCGCACCTTTCCCTCTCGGTGCTCTCGTCCCCGACACAAAACACACATGCATACATCCTTGCACCCACTACCACAATCAACACTTCTCCTCTTCTCCCTCACATCCCATATACACCCTTCCTCACCCCTTTAAAGTGGTGTAGTTCTCGTGTGATATATATACGGCGAGATCTCAAACTTTGTGATTAAAGTAAGCACCTTAGACCATTATAAAATTGTGTTAAGTTAGTTAAGGGTGTCTTGAGACATTTTGGACTGGTGTGGATGCATAATCTTTGGGGGAAAATAAAGTTCTTAAATTTTCAGGCGAGTGACCATGGGTTTTAGGGGTTTTTCGGCCGATCTCGACAACAACGCCATTCCATATTGGTAAGGCTTGAATCCTTACTCCTTGATCTTCATTTTGGCTTTTGAAAGAAGGTTTTTGGTTGAGTATTGACCCCAAATCGGAACCCGAAAAGTTTTCCGACGAGAACACCCAAAATCCGGTGTTCTTCTTCATGTATTTCCTGCAGGCCAATTTGTTTGGGCCAATTTGGTTCTAGCCCAAAGGGGATCCCACTGTTTTAGTAAAAAAAAAAGTTATAAAAAAAAAAAAAGAGAAAAGGGAAAGGTGTTGGGCCAGCCCAGGACCTAAGCCATTTAATTGGTTTAGGCCTTATATTTAAAATGAATCGAGTCCATTTAGTTGTAATTTAGGCTTCATACCTAAATTAGATTAAGTCCAAAAATTATTCTAAAAATAAGCAGATGTTCATGGTGTTGAGTAGACCATGATGGTATATTCAAACACCCTAATTGAGCAACGTATGAGAAGTAGTTACACGGCTTTGGTTGTGCTTGAAATTAATGTTAAATTAGTTGTTTCGCATATAGATGAGATATTTTCGGAGGACAAACGTAGTCAGGCGAGACTCAGGGGTTACGACCCAGCTACATACCAGTGAGTGGGCTTTTGGTTTTCTATATAAATACGTACATATGCTTTACGTTTTCCCAGAAATTGTTTTAAATGGTTTTTACGTTTTAAATGCCATGTCATATGCATTACATATTAGAATATGCATTAGTATAGTTGTACATATTACTACTCGACACTGTGGACACTCAGGTAAGCTTCAGGTGAGTATATATATTGATTGTAAGAATGGTAGTGTGTATGATTATGTTGAGTTGCATTTAATGCTTATTATCTTGCACCCCGGTGTTAGTGCTCCGCCCGAGGCCAGGGCCTAGCCTTCACGTGATCGTTCACCTCCCGCACCACATGCTGACCTTAGATACAAGGTAGGTGCCAGCCTGTCGTACAGACCACCTTAGGTGGTTCTGACTCGTAGGTGACCTGCAATACTTCGTACAGCCTTCACGTGATCGTAGCACTTGAGCGTATTTGTTTACACCTAGTCTTTCGTACAGACCACATTAGGTGGTTCCGACTCGTGTGTAGGATTTGACTGATGAGTTATAGACTCAGCCGTACAGGTCACATTAGGTGACTCTGGCTAATATGTTATTTTATATTGATTTATTTCACCTGGCTTATTCTGTGCTAAGATGATTGACATGGCTTACACCTGTTTTTCACTAATCTCGAGCATGGTTTTTTTTTAGAGAAAACCTAGATTATATGTTTTGAATCAAATAACATTTTTGTATACATGGTAGGTAAATTAATTTTCATGTATTATTACATATATTAGCCTATTAGGGACCTTTTTGGTAAAAATATATAAAGTAATATGTATATGATTGTTTGTAGGTAAAAGATAAAATCAAAAGCATGATCTAATTCCTATGTTTATGCAATATTTTGCATCATTGGAAATGAACATTTCAAATGGTAGGTAGGTAAATTAATATGGTCTAATTAAATAAATACACACACACACACATACATACATACATATATATATATATACACACACACACACATTTTGAATCAAATAACATTTTGGGTAAATTACACTTTACCACCTCAGGTTTGAGGTCGATTTCAATTCCTTACAACATCTTTTAAACATTTTACTTTCATACCTCAAGTACTATTTTATTTCAATATCATACATCCGTTAACTTTTCAATCCATTGATCCGTTAAGAGCTGACGTGGCTGCCACATTTGTGCCCCGTGGCAAAAAAATAATGTTTTAATTTAATTTTAAAAAAAATAACTGAAAACCCACCCTGTGACAGCCCGTCCCCTGAAGGAAAATTTGTGAAAAACATGTTCATTTGAGCAACATCTATGGCATGTAATTAACATTTAAAGGCGGAATCATGCTTGTATGCACTCAAAACAAAACATTACCCATGAAATTCAAAGCCTAGTAGAAATGGTGAACCAAGACTCAACTCAAGATCTAAGAGAAAGAGTTGAGTAACTTTATACCTTTGAAGTACCTCTTTGCTTAGCAAAGGTTAATCACCCATGTGAGGGCCTTCTTCCTTTGTCACCTTGCTCCTTGGCTCCATGGATGAAGGTGGAAGAACTTTGCTTCTTGGATGTGGTTGGTCGAAAGGATTCTCCAAGTTCTCAAAGTAGAGAACCTCTAATTTTTCCACACCAAGGAGGGACTTGAAGAAGAGATGAATGATCTAGGAAGATTTAGATGCTAGTAAAAACTTCCTAGAGTGGCCGGCCTCTTAGAGAGAAAAGGAGAGCTTGTGTTCTCATCTTTTCTCCAAAGAAAACCCTAATGAAGAAAAGGCTATAAAGTCATATTTATACCTACCTTCATTGGAGTGGCAAACTTGTAATAAATCCAAAACCCACTCCATTATCAATATGGCCGGCCTCCTATGGTCTTTGGGCTGTTTGGGCCCTCTTGAATCTTTATTCATTAAGTTGTCATACAACTCAAGTTAATGGTCTTGACATTCGAAGCCCATTGGGCCTTGAGGCCCATAACTAACCCGAGGTCTAAAACGAACTTATTCGTTTGATCAATTAACATGTTAATTAATCCTAGCCATAAATAATTAAACCATTTAATTATCCTTACTCATCTCCGTTATTTCTTCAATCTCTACCTTACACGGTGTACGATCCATTAGGTTCTTCTTAGCGAGGCAGTGGGCGATTGTTACTCTTAACGATCGATTATGAATTGAAACATACTTTCAATTCTCCCTTAAAATGATTATGCATCTTTAGGGCTTCCACAAACCATGAGTGACACCTAGCAGTATGTCATGGCTACCCAAGCTAATCAGAAGAGGTGGAGAACCTATTCAGTTTAGGATTACAATGCAATACGGTCTCTCTCTAATACAATACTCTTGACTACATTGTTTGGTTTGATAGTTTATTCATGTCTACTATCCAATGTGATTCATTTACTTATATGATTACCTTGAATGTGATTTGGAACGACTTCCTCAATCTCATTCATACTCTGGCCAGAGATTCTTAATCATATCATAGAGTATTCTCCCTCAAACAGTTTGAAGGTTAGAGATCCCTTGTTGCGCATTCACTTGCCTCCATGGCCAAGTGGCTTAACCCCAACTATGCCGTGGACACCCCCTGACGGAGTGACTTTGACATAGTCAAAGATCAAGGACCTAACCACAAGACAACTGTGATGCCTCAGGTCAAATGACTACTTTGCATTATCCCAACCATGAGTTCTCATATGACATGAATATGAGAACTCCTCGTTGATCGCGTTCAGTGGACTCATTCTCTATCGAGCACCTACATGCTTGTCTTGGTGTCATTCACACCAATAACTTGAGACCTGTCACTCTCCCTAAGAGAAGACATAGCACGTACTGATCTTAACGGACTGTCAATGCCCAATTGGCAATCCTATGATCAGGAACGTTTAGGATATGTATACAAAAGACAATGGTCTCATGAATCTAACTTCTTTAGATTACATTCTCCTAATAGCATATTCCTTGGACTTATCGTTTAAGCATATAACATTTATATGAGACAGCTTGAAACAATAATCTTTGCCCTTTATATTAAACTAGATTAGTTTAACATGTGAAATGTCCGTAAAGTATCATCATATGATTGGTTTTAGGGCACATTTCCAACAATCTCTCACTTGCACTAGAGCCAATCAGCTTGGTTATCAGTGATGATACCTCTTCTGAATTCATTTCAAAAAATGGCTGAGTAGTAGGCCTAGACAATGGATATCTATATGTTATCCATAGAAGCAACCTTGAGAATAACGACGTCACCATTATACATGATTCTCAATCATGTGGTTTAGTCTCTCACTTGAGTTCGGATCTTGATGAGACCTTGATTCCCTGGCTTGAGCTATCGCCCCATTATAGTCGTAGTGTCTGTACACTAGAGACACTTTCTGGTTGGAACCGAATAGAGAGTTCATAAATGAACTTTCCCATCCAAACAACATTGTTGTAAACTTCTATATGGCGATATATATTTTGCATTCATGGTAGAACACACTAAAGTCATTACTTTTAATGTTTCCACCTAAATATCTCTTTAGTCATAATAAAGAGATATCCTATTATCTCTTCATTCACAATGAAGAGACATCCAATGATGGATACTATATTAGATTCATAATCTAATACATTTACGCTTCCATTGCGTCACTTTAATTCTTCCTCATTCTTGAGGAATATATCCTTTAGTATTTCTTAAATACTTAAGGACCAACTTGACAGTTGCCATGGTTCTGATCCTGGGCTTGTACTGATATCATCTTGTACCGTTCTAGGTACAGCTCATATCAGTGTTTTTCATACAATATGAAATACGTAAATCGCCTTTATGCGTATGCATAAAGGATTCTAGTTACGCATTATGTTTCTTTGGGAGTCAAAGGGTACGTTCCCTTTGAGGAGAGCAACTTCCTAGTCTTACTAGAGTTGTCCTTCTGATTGAAGTTTATCATCATATAAAAACTTCTTAGCATCTTTTGTCTACCATTAGGTCTCGATATAATCCAATTATATCTTGAAATCGATCATTATAGATTTCCATCCTATGTATGTAGACTATGTCTCCCATATACATTCTATCATTATAGAACGTTTAAAGTCATAACTTTAACGAAGAAGAATTCCTTTCATTTCCAAAATTAATATATCAAATATATGTTCTAATTTAGGAATATGATTAACTCCCACTAATCTTTTGTAAACCTAGTAAACAAAAGATTCATTTACATCTTTATGAGAAATCAAACGATTTGATCTTTCTCTCATAAGATGCTTATAGCTCCCACTAGCTTGCTAAGATTCATGATGGATGGATCTCTACAACTTACAAGTATTATGATTTCTTGTTTTAGACATATATTATCAAGACTATCTTGATAATGGTTTCGGAAACCCATATTACGTCTAAACATTGAATCACTATTTAGTTGTACCTAGCAATCTTCGAATTAATTGAAACCAAGACTACATCAAGGATGATTTCTTCCAAGTCAACCAATCTTGTTGATTGTAGTCACCTTAAGCTACCAATTAGCCATGAAGGTTTCATTATTTCGGGTCAAATGGTATTATACCATTTCCTTGAGTATATGTCACATATACACTCAATGTAGTCATAAGGATTTTCATTCTTATTTCTTTCGAATTAAGAGGTGTAACTCTATGACATAGTCATAAAGTTCGAACCATTCAACTGAGACGGTTTATAAATCCTTCTCGACTACCTTGGAGCTAGTGGTGTGGGAACTAGGTTGTTATATTTGTTGATTATCATCTTGTCTCTCAAAGAACCTATTCTTTGAATTCTATCTCTCGTTCATTTGCACTATGTTAGGCAAATCCTAGTGTAGGATTATAATGAACTACCCAACAAACAACATTTGTTAGTTGGTTCATAGAAGTGATATCCAAAAGTTAATTTAAGGATAACCCACAAGATTGTTCTATAACAAATATTGCTAATTAGCACATAACCTCAAGTCTTAACACGATTAAGACTTGTCTTTCTTTCCAACTATATCATATGGAGTTATGAAGCGTTTTGGAAGATTTTCTAATTGACAATCATATTGACTTAGAAATATATATCCTATATATGGGTAATTGATAACATCCAATGAACTAAATCTTATTCGAGTTCGTTCTTCTCCCAATGGAGAAATACATTATCTTATGATGCTACATTCCTTGATATCTTTCAAGGAAACTCATCTAAAGTGTTAGTTTTCCTTGGATCAAATCTAAGGAGTAAACACTTTAGACGTCTTACTCATCAACTTACATTCTTGAATTCTTTGAAACCTTTTGCAAAGTATTCGAACTTGTATTTATTCAAAATAAACAATAGTCCAACCGAGAGCGATCTTCGGTGAATGTCATCCAACATGAGTAGTATTATGTTGTGGACATGTGCCACTAACATGTAAGTGAATTAACCTCAATAACTTAGTGATTCTTTCTTCTTTCCAAAAGAATAAAGATTCGAACATTTCGCCTCTATACAATTTTAACAAGAAGGCATCGGATCCGGATCTAACAATCCAAAGCATCCATATATGACCAACTCGTAATTTATGTTTTAGAGGTGTCACAACTCAGTGGGATTAGTCACTACCTTGCAACCTTTTGGGTTTTAAGCATCGTTATATTCTAAACAGTTAACACTACCACATTATCTCTACTATAGAGACAACAATCAGATTACAATAATCCAATCATTCATAAAGAACAATTGTTTTGTCAAACAAAACATTCATCTATCACCTAACATTATAGTGACGGAATTAAGTTCCTTTTCAAATTGGAATGTAAAGACAATCTTTGTTTTTCCAATTTCTTTGGTAGTTCATATGAGGAAGTAAGTACTATCTGCTTTCGCAGAGATCATTATTTGATTCACGTTCCGAATGTGAAGTAGTTTCTCTTCTCTCATTAATCTTCTACTTCTTGTTAGCAACACTTTTACAACGATTGTAAAACATAGTTACTAATACGGAATCAATCATTCAAGTAGAAGAACCAACTATTTTGAACTTATTCAAGAACATTTTACAACACCTTCAAAAAGTGTGTTCTTGACACTTGCAAGACATTTCTTGCAAATACCCCTTCCAATGTCCATCCTTTCATAAAGAAAGTTTGTTCCCTTGGAGTTTTTAGCTTTCTTCATTTGACTTCTCCATTGACTACAATAGTCATGGTCCCTAAACTCCCACTATCTCTCTTGAAACTTATTTCAATCGTGTTATACACATCAAACGATTTGGAGAGCGTGTGGTTATTGTTCACTATATAGTTTACAATAAACTTAGTGAACCATTTGGATAGGGACTCAAAGGTGAAGTCCTTGCCTAGTTTCCGTCTCTAGAAGTGGTTTAACACTTCAACATTCAATGATTCAAAAATCATCATAAGTCCATGTTGATGGACTATTTTTGTCAACCAACCATTATGTTCTAAACATAAATACAAACTATTAAGAGTTGTTCAAGGCAACTCTCATTTCTTCATACAACAATTTGTAAGTGAAGAATCATGGCACATAAAGTGTCCATGCCCTTGTGCTTACTTCTCAAGTTCTTTGTTCATGTAACAAAGAAACAAGCACTAGTGTTTGCGTTAACTAAGGGTTGTTCAAAGCAACTCTTATTTCTTCATACAACAATTTGTAATTGAAGAATTATGACACTAAAAGTGTTGTCCTCTTTATGATAGACTTTTTTAACATATTTTTCCAATGATACATTATCAATAGGAAGATTGCGAGGATGAGACTACTTAGGTACAAATACAATCCATTCAAGACATTCTATGGGATTGAGGTACCAAGTCCGGAAACTAAAGCCTTCGGCTTTTCTTTGTCAAGTATTGGATAGCGTTTGCAAATATATCGGTAAATAAATACATAACGAATATAAATTGATTGATTTTAAGCTATTTGATCCGGGTCTTTAAATCAAATAGCACCACCCACTATTTTTGGCAAATTCCATATCCCTAATTGGAATTCGAGAGTTTTGGAGAAAACTCTTAGTAGGGTATGGGAGGCTCACTATTACCAAGCCCACCTCACAATGATATGATGTTGGCTAGCATCAATAATAATGAGAGAGTACGCTTACTCATTTGCATCTCTTGCAAGTACCCATCTTATTTGGCCTCTAGAGAATGAAGCCTCACAATGATATGATGTTGGCTCCATTGCACTTAGTTAAGTCATTCCCACCATGCAAGTTCGGGTAGGGGTTCAAGAACAACCTCACAATGATATGATGTTGATCATTCTCGTTGCCTACCTTCACAACATCATGTATGCATATAGAACTCCTCTTGAGTGTAAGCACGCACTTTGTACTCCCCCATGATAGGGTGAAGTCGGTGTACGAGTCACAAACGATTGGAGCCTACCACGGTGGAAGGCCACGAAAGAGTGTTCAAAGCACTCTCACGCTTGTCAACTTAATAATGGTTTGTTGAGGGTTTTAGGTCTCATCACATATAAGCATGTATTTTAATCACATTAAAACAATTCGGTCCTATTACAACTATTGGTCCATGTGATTGATTTAGTAGTATATGATACTCCCACCATGTTTGTAAAACGGTTTTTAAAGCAAGAATATATGGTACTACTAACATAAGCTTTGCATTCATTAATGGACTATATAGTTGCCTTAGGGCCTTAGGATGACTATGAACCTTTGATTGGATCCAACACGAGCCTAGTGCTGGATCTCGGTCTAGGGATGGTGATTGATTTTAGTTACGCATTTAATCACATTAAGGCGTGTTTTCTTATTGGGCGTTGGACCCTCTACTCCAATTTCATGCATATCAAATAAAACAAGAAATGAGTACTTCAAAGTAAAGAAGAGCTTATGCTCTTTTACAACATTTGATCATATCAAATTACAACCAAAATCTAATCTACACATTCCCATGGTTCAAACAAATTTGAGACGGCCTTTCACATAGCTCAATTATCGTAGGCTTAGGTTCATAATCATCCTTTCTTTAATTAATTAACGCTTTAACTAATTATACTTGAATGCAACATTATCATTTGGTTTTTGTATCCATAGAATTGATTTAATAGGAGCTAAATGAAATGAAAATCCAATTCTCATTTAAAGATACAAAACCATTTTGTTCTCAACTAATTTGGGCCAAAAAGCAATAACCTCAACCATTGGGCTATATTGCAAAACACAAACTTTTGAGGTCACTTTGTAAAAAACACAAAAGTCCACTACTTCATGTAATTACAACTAGAACCCAAAAATTTCAACAAATACAAAAACTTCATTAAAGGAGCAAAACAATTTGTCCTTTAGTGTTTTTGGGCCTTTACGTAAAAACGTAAACTTTCGGGTCAAAGTACAAATACACAAAAGTATCAAAACTTTATGTAATTGCATAAAAGACCCAAAAGTACCCTACTTTAATAGGGTGGCCGGCCAAGTGATGTGTGAGAGTGATGTGTGTGAGTTGATTTTAGTTTGAAAGGTGATGAAAAGGTGTAAGTGATTGGTATGATGTGAATAGTAGAAAAGGTATGGGTGTGTAAGAAAAGTACATAGCTAGTGATGATTAAAATCATATCATCCATCACAAACAAAAAACAAGTAAACAATCAAACACCTTTTTGAATCAAAATTCCCAACCTTTTTGTTCTTGCTAAGAACATAACAAGAACAATGAAGAACATCCATGAATACCCATAAAAGCTTCATGAACATTTTTCACTCAAAGACATCCCAAAAACTCTCAAACTTAATGGAAATAACATATTACCATACTAGGGTACTTAGGGGTTCCTAATGTCAATTTAAAACATTTTTAACAAGACAAACATGAACCCAAAAATCCACCCTTTGGATTTGGCCGAATTTCCCAAAAAACATGGCACCAAATTTTAGCTCCAATATTCATGCTCATATGAACTACATCTACAACATTTGAGATGGCAAATTTTCTAGCAAAATTTACATTCAAAGAAGCAAGAATAAAGCTTGTAACAATTACAACATTTAAATCAAAGACTATGAACTACAAAACCCAAAAGGATTCACCAACTACTAGACCTAGGCTCTGATACCACTTGAAGGAAAATTTGTGAAAAACATGTTCATTTGAGCAACATCTATGGCATGCAATTAACATTTAAAGGCGGAATCATGCTTGTATGCACTCAAAACAAAACATTACCCATGAAATTCAAAGCCTAGTAGAAATGGTGAACCAAGACTCAACTCAAGATCTAAGAGAAAGAGTTGAGTAACTTTATACCTTTGAAGTACCTCTTTGCTTAGCAAAGGTTAATCACCCATGTGAGGGCCTTCTTCCTTTGTCACCTTGCTCCTTGGCTCCATGGATGAAGGTGGAAGAACTTTGCTTCTTGGATGTGGTTGGTCGAAAGGATTCTCCAAGTTCTCAAAGTAGAGAACCTCTAATTTTTCCACACCAAGGAGGGACTTGAAGAAGAGATGAATGATCTAGGAAGATTTAGATGCTAGTAAAAACTTCCTAGAGTGGCCGGCCTCTTAGAGAGAAAAGGAGAGCTTGTGTTCTCATCTTTTCTCCAAAGAAAACCCTAATGAAGAAAAGGCTATAAAGTCATATTTATACCTACCTTCATTGGAGTGGCAAACTTGTAATAAATCCAAAACCCACTCCATTATCAATATGGCCGGCCTCCTATGGTCTTTGGGCTGTTTGGGCCCTCTTGAATCTTTATTCATTAAGTTGTCATACAACTCAAGTTAATGGTCTTGACATTCGAAGCCCATTGGGCCTTGAGGCCCATAACTAACCCGAGGTCTAAAACGAACTTATTCGTTTGATCAATTAACATGTTAATTAATCCTAGCCATAAATAATTAAACCATTTAATTATCCTTACTCATCTCCGTTATTTCTTCAATCTCTACCTTACACGGTGTACGATCCATTAGGTTCTTCTTAGCGAGGCAGTGGGCGATTGTTACTCTTAACGATCGATTATGAATTGAAACATACTTTCAATTCTCCCTTAAAATGATTATGCATCTTTAGGGCTTCCACAAACCATGAGTGACACCTAGCAGTATGTCATGGCTACCCAAGCTAATCAGAAGAGGTGGAGAACCTATTCAGTTTAGGATTACAATGCAATACGGTCTCTCTCTAATACAATACTCTTGACTACATTGTTTGGTTTGATAGTTTATTCATGTCTACTATCCAATGTGATTCATTTACTTATATGATTACCTTGAATGTGATTTGGAACGACTTCCTCAATCTCATTCATACTCTGGCCAGAGATTCTTAATCATATCATAGAGTATTCTCCCTCAAACAGTTTGAAGGTTAGAGATCCCTTGTTGCGCATTCACTTGCCTCCATGGCCAAGTGGCTTAACCCCAACTATGCCGTGGACACCCCCTGACGGAGTGACTTTGACATAGTCAAAGATCAAGGACCTAACCACAAGACAACTGTGATGCCTCAGGTCAAATGACTACTTTGCATTATCCCAACCATGAGTTCTCATATGACATGAATATGAGAACTCCTCGTTGATCGCGTTCAGTGGACTCATTCTCTATCGAGCACCTACATGCTTGTCTTGGTGTCATTCACACCAATAACTTGAGACCTGTCACTCTCCCTAAGAGAAGACATAGCACGTACTGATCTTAACGGACTGTCAATGCCCAATTGGCAATCCTATGATCAGGAACGTTTAGGATATGTATACAAAAGACAATGGTCTCATGAATCTAACTTCTTTAGATTACATTCTCCTAATAGCATATTCCTTGGACTTATCGTTTAAGCATATAACATTTATATGAGACAGCTTGAAACAATAATCTTTGCCCTTTATATTAAACTAGATTAGTTTAACATGTGAAATGTCCGTAAAGTATCATCATATGATTGGTTTTAGGGCACATTTCCAACAGTCCCGAATTATGTACTTTTATTATTCTTGAAAATGTGAAAGTACGATTTTACCCTTGAGCGTTGGGTTGTATTTTATTTTGGGCTAAGGTTAGAGGCCCAAAATTATTGGTTTTGGACCAATTAGAATGGTTCCAAGGTTGTGGGAACCAATGAAGTTAGATTAGAATTAGGGTTTAGTTGGGTGGTAGTAAGTTTGGTTCCAAACCAATTAGATTAGGTTTTTTTGTGGATTGTTGGTTGTGCTGGTGGCTGGTTGAGAACCACACACACACACTCACACAATTGAACTCTTCTTCTCTCTCCTCTCTCTTTCTCTCACTCTTAGACTCACTATCTCCCTTTTCTGCAAACCGTACAGACGTGAACGTTGATCTCCAAATCGCGACAGATTGAAGATTCTAAGGCTACCATTGGACTGCTTTTGAGCTCCTGAACCCATTCGTACCACTTGTTAGACGTGAGGTGGCCGGAAAAACGAGAACCAGAGATTTCCGACGAGGGGTACAGTGACCCCGTGGCAATCGTGTTTTGTTCACACGTTTTTAAGGCTCGAAAAGGTATCTACCCATCTTCCCTAAGGTTTCTAGGTTGTTTTTGTCGAGGTTTAACGTAAGAAAACCCAGGAAAACGAATTCCCGAGTTAAGCACTGTTCACCAACTTTTAAACGTGTGTTTATCTTCGAATTCTAGGACCACATGGAGTTTTAGGAGGTCCTCACGAAGCTCGAAGTGCTTAGTTGGTGTATTTTGGACATTGAAATCGAGAGATCGACGAGTTTCAAGTTTGGCCGGATTATCGAAGCTTTTTTCGGCGTGATCCCGTGGATTTTGAAGCTTCAAACAGGTATAACGTTGTTCTACTCGTCGAGGGCTTCATTTTGATACCAATTTCGTGAAAAATGGTTGGAAATTGAGAGAGTTATAAAGTTTAAAAAATTTCCCAGTTTCCGGCGACGGCGACGGTCGCTAGAGTTCGAAGGTAGGAGACGACGGAATATTCCGTCAATTCTGACGGAATATTCTAACGGCGTTAGTTAAATTAAACGGAATATTTCGTATTTTAACGGAATATTCCTGACGGCATTAGTTGACACCGTCAGTGTGCCAGGCACATGCCTGCGCGTAGGTGGCTCGTCTAGCAGTGCCTCGGGCGGCTCGTGAGGGGTCAAAAATAAATTCTAAAAATATGGGGATGGTCTTGAGGTTGTGTAGGTCATTTTGGTATATTCAAACACCCCAATTGAGCAATGTATGAGAAGTTATTTCCTAGTTTCGTTTATGTGCTTTAAAATAACGTTATTATAGTTGTTTCTCACATAGGCGAGACCTATCCGGAGGACGAGCGTAGCCAGGCTAGGCACGGAGGCTACGATCCGTCTACTTACCAGTGAGTGGGCTTTTGTTTTCCGTATACACCTATATGCTAAGTATTTTTCCCAGAAATGCATCTTAAATGATTTTTAGCAATGAATTGCCATGCCAATATAGTTATATTATTGAATATGCTTTATGAATTGTATATGCATGGTTGACGACGTTGCGGGCGCTCAGGTAAGTTCCAGGTAAGTTTATATGTTGTTAATAAGAACTTGTGTTATGAAGAGTACGATGAGATGCATCGAGAGCTCATTAACCTGCACCCCGGTGTTAGTGCTCCCTCCCAGGGTTAGGGGGCATAGTCTTTCACGGGATGTTCACCTCCCGCACCACACGCTCATCCTGGATCCAAGTTAGGTGCACAGTCCTGTCGTATAGACCACTTTCAGTGGGTTCGACTCGTAGGTGACCTGCGATCATTCGAACAGTCTTCACGTGATTGTAGCACTAGAGCATATTGTTTTACACCTAGTCCTGTCGTATAAACCACTATAAGTGGGTTTGACTCGTGTGCAGGCATGATTTATGAGCTAGAGTTCAGCTGATGAGATATTGCAGTTAGTATTGCATTTGAATTACTTACCTGATGTTTTGGTTTACATGGCATGGCATATTCATGATTTATTCACATATTTTGACGATGATGTTTTCAGTTGAGTTTAGTATTTGTATATACTATTTTCTGGGAAAGTATACAGGTTTTACGGCGAGGGGTTATAATTGTTGTTTATGAAATGATTTTCGAAAAGCTTTGTTTTTGCCCACTCACGCTTTTTGTTTTGCGCCCCTCCAGGTTTTAGGTAGCTTTGTTGGTGGCTCACGAGGATACAACGGAGGTTCTGACAGACCATCACCTATGTAGGACCACCTTTGGGTGTTATTTAATTAAGTACTTCTTATGCTTGACTGCACCTAGACTATTTATGCTCTGATTGTGTATTCACACTAATTCCGTTCTAGCACTCCTTGAAGTTTGGTTTTCATTCATACGTAATTCTTGCTATTTTATCGCTTCCGCACTGTGCACATGGCTACGTCACCTTCACGTGACGGCCAGCATGCCTCGATCTCGGTCGGGGTGTGTCACACCCCACCCCCCACCTTCCTCCCTCCCTGCAAACCCAACGCTGCGAGGTCTTGGTGAGGCGCCGGATTTCCTGGGCGCCCTGGAGCTTAGAGTCCTGGTCCTCGGATTGGATGAGTTGCAGAGCGCGATGGACGGCTGCGGAGGAGGAGAAGGTGGAAGAGGGTGAGTATGGAGTCGAATTGCGACCGTCGGATGATGAAAGGGAATCCATTAAGAAAAGAGTTGATCGAAGTGAAGAGGTGGTGGTGGGTAAGTTTAGTTGGGTGGGAGGTGGAGTTAGGAAAAAAAAAAGAGCGGAAGACATATCTGAGTGGGGAAATTTAGAGGCTGAGAAGCTCTGGTGAGAGAGAGAGAGAGGGAAAGGAGAGTTGGCGTTGGGATGGGTTTTTAGGGGTTGGGGGGTTTTGCAGGGAGGGAGGAAGGTGGGGGTGGGGTGGGGTAGGTTTTCAGTTTTTTTTTTTTTTTTTTAAATTAAATAAAAATATTATTTTTTTGCCACGTGGCACAAATGTGTCTGCTCTTAACGGATCAATGAATGGAAAAATTAACGGATGTATGATATTGAAATAAAATAGTACTTGATGTATGAAAGTGAAATGTTTTAAAGATGTTGTAAGGAATTGAAATCGACCCCAAACTTGAGATGGTAAAGTGTAATTTACCCTAACATTTTTGTACATGGTAGGAAAATTACTTTTATTTATGTATTATTACATATATAAGTTTTTTTTTTTTTGTAAAAATATATATATGAACTGATAATGCCAGGTACATAGAATAAGCCAACAATTCTCATATTTGATATTAATATGCAATGAATTTTTTAACATTAATGTCTTATTTTTCTTTTTGCAAAATCATTAACTCTCTCCTTACAATCTGCATAGAATTAATTGTGCACAACAAATATGGGTATTTTAGGCATCTAAAAAATATAAAATGTGTAAAGTAATATGTAATTAATGAATTCACTTAGGTGGATCCTAGTCACTGGGTTTTTTTTAAGTAAAAAAATTATGTCGGATTTTATATGGAAAAAATTGAATTTGAGGGGTTAAGTCGTATTTTCAGTATTATAAATCACCATATAAAGATCGTCTCAGCAAAAAATCAATTAAAACTAAGGTCGCCTCATCAAACTGTTTAAAAACAAATGAACAACATTGGTAAAAGTATTACAAACCGTCTATGTATTTGCTACAATAAATTGATTAAGCGACCTTAGTTTTAATTTATTTTTTTGCAAAGAATATCTTTACAATGTGATTCATAGTATGAACGGTTCTGATCATAAGCACAAAACTCTATGATTAAAACACTAAGAGATTTTAGTAGGAATTCATACTCATATTTGAGTAGCCAATTATTATTTCTAATAAAATCGATAACCTTAAAGAAAAACATATACATTTAAATGGATGACAACTAATTGTGCCAGACCTATTATGTTTTAAAGAAATGCATTACTTCAGCCGAAGAATACCACATGGTCAATCGGCGCAAACCCACACCACAGCCCATAGAAGACCCAAACCCACACCATAAACCATATATAAATCAAGAAAATGACAATTTCGTAATTAAAACCAAATTTCTTGTTCAATTGAACCACGCCTCCACAAATAGAGTAATTTTGTTTGTATGTATGGGAAAGGAGAGGACCAAACAAGCCATAATCACAGCCTATCAAACACCAACAGACTCTAAACCAGCAGACCAAAGGTTTCCCTTTACAGTTTTTGCTGTTTTCGAGGTCATTTCCTTGGCACTCTCTTCGGTACTCTCTCTCTCCTCTTACTTTCTGGATTTATAGATTGGGAAGTCACAAATTCTAGAACTTGATTGTCATCCTGCGCTCTAGGAACCAGAAAGGACACAGCTTTAGGTACACACACTCTCCGACGTAAATCTCAAGTTTAAGTCTATTGATTTTTGTGTAAGGTGGTTTTCTGGTTTTGATGATTTGGCTGGTGGGTTTTCATTTGTTTGATAAAATTTTGATTTGGATTTTGGGTATTTCTTGATTTGGGCCATTTCGTTGATTTGATGTTGTTATTGATTGCTCACGACCTGCGGTTGTATGTTTGGTTGCACGGAAAGTGAAGGAAAATGAAAATTTATTGTTAAATTGTGTGTGTGTGTGTGTGTGTGTGGTGGGGGAGCTAGATTTCAGCTGGGTAGACTACAGAATCGTTACTAATTTCAGACGGCCAAGAAAAAGGGTAAATATTGTATATGATCAGTGTGTCGTTCTGCTTTCTTTGTCATGGAAATTGTTTGCTTCTGAATGATTAACGAAGTTGGACAATGCAAAATTACAGTTGTTAGATGCTAATTGAAGTATTTGTATGCTGGTGCGCGCGCACGTGTGGGGTTCAGCTGAAGAGGGTATGGACTGTGTTGTATGTTCATGGTGGGTAGACTAGATAGCAAAGCATATAACTCCTACTTTTCGACTGCCAAGCAGATAAGCTGAATATTGTGTAGGATAAAATGGCTATTTGGTTCCTTTATTGTGGAATCTGTATAATTAAATTACACTCCTCGTATGTGAGTTGAAAAGTTTCTTCAAATTTTATCGAATTTTTTAGATGGTACGGTTGTTTTGACCAGATTGAATTCAATGAAAAACTCAGGGACTGGTTAATACAAGCTGAAATCATAAGTATATCGACCAAAAGTTGGTCTATTTCTTGAGTGATGGTTATAATACATATTTTGCGAAATTTCACGTGTTAATATATGCATATGCTTTATGTATCATTTTCAAGCTATCAGTGCTTCCCAAAATTGCTTCATATGACAATTTACTTGTACTTGTTTCCTTAGGTCTAGGTATAAGGGATGAGTACACTAGATGCAACCAGAGCCGAACTTGCTCTTGCAGTTCTGTATCTGAACAAGGCTGAGGCCAGGGACAAGATATGCAGGGCAATACAATATGGTTCTAAATTCTTGAGTAATGGAGAACCTGGAACGGCCCAAAATGTGGACAAATCGACTAGTTTGGCACGAAAAGTTTTTCGTCTATTCAAGGTTAGGATTTGTGTGACATATACCCTTTAATATTGGTAAAAACTTACTTTGTGCCTGTTGTGCTCCTTTTAAATTTTTGGAAGAACCAGAGGGAGGAAGGATAATGCTTCGGCAATGAGGCCTTCGCTAAGTTTTTTGTATCCACTCTCATGCTTATTAGGAGGACCTTTAGTTGTCCAAACGAAATATGACATAGAACTTGAATTTCAAGCCTTTCTATTCTTGAACGTTTTATGATTTTTGGTTCAGTTTATCAATGATCTGCATGGTCTTATTAGTCCAACCGCTCCAGGGACTCCTCTTCCACTTGTTCTGCTGGGAAAGGTATATAGATATAATCTACTTCCGACTAGAATCTATATTCTTATTTTTCTTCATGATGACAATCTACTTTGATGCTTTACAGTCCAAAAATGCACTGCTGTCAACATTTCTGTTT
Organism: Cotoneaster glaucophyllus; assembly: GCA_036320875.1. NCBI lineage: Eukaryota > Viridiplantae > Streptophyta > Magnoliopsida > Rosales > Rosaceae > Cotoneaster > Cotoneaster glaucophyllus. The sequence continues at coordinate 15,420,601 of CM070070.1, read as the reverse complement.
CTTGATCAAGTTGTCTGGCTCGGTAGAACAGGTATTTATAAGGTACGTATTATCACATTTCCCGTACAATTGTTATCTATTGGGTTCTGTGATATTCAGTGGTGTTAAAGTTTAGAAATTATGTTTGTGTGATATTCAGTGGGGTTAAAGTTTAGAAATTATGTTTGTTATAGAACAAAGAACGTGCTGATCTGATTGGCCGGATCTCGCTTTTCTGTTGGATGGGCTCCTCAATGTGTACCACTTTGGTTGAGGTTCGTTGCTTCCTACCCATGCCTCCTTTACCTTTTTCGAGATATACATGGCATGAACAATGTATTCTTATTGCTTCCTAAATCAGATTGGGGAGATAGGAAGGATTTGTGGACAACTTAAGAAGTTGGAGAAGGATCTGAAGAACAATGAGAAGTATCATGTATGTTGACCACAGACCTTGTAAATCCATTGACCATAAAAAACTTTGAGATGGTACCACGTTCTTTACATTTTCATGTGGATTTGTGACTGCAGAATGAACAATACCGGGCTAAACTCAAAAAATCAAATGAGAGGTCACTGGCCCTCGTTAAAGCAGCGTTGGATACAGTGGTAGCAGTTGGGTTGCTTCAGTTGGCTCCTAAGAAAGTTACTCCTCGTGTTACTGGAGCCTTGGGATTTACGACTTCCCTGATCTCATGTTATCAGGTTTTTATACTACCTTCATCCATGAACATTTGTCTGTATGAATTTGTAACGGATCCAAAGGCGTTTTTCCTATTGTTTTCGACTGAGTCTCCTTTGCGCCTGTGATGCAGTTGCTTCCAGCATCAGCAAAGTCCAAGGCAGCCTAAAGATCGAAGTCTGTTTGCTTGATGTGCTTCAGCGTCCGTTTAATAATTGTTTATACTTTTATATGAGTATTTGTTAGTTGAAACGTTTGAGCAATTTGAAAACTAGAACTTTAACCATTACTTTGTTACCATCAATGATGCTCTGTGCAATAGAAATTAGTCATTTGATAATTGTATCAGCTCAGCAGCATAACTTTCGTTAGGGCTTACGTTATCTGCAGCATTACGTTCGGTTTTTTTATTTTTATTTTTTTTATTTAATTTTAATTTTTTTTATTTAATTTTTAATTTTTTAAAAAAAAAACGATATTATCAACACTAAAGAGGTGGGGACTGGACTAAGCCTCACATTGAACTATTAAAAATGTGGTTCAAATTCGTCTTTGACGAAAATTAAACTTAAAACATCTCACTTACAAGTAAAGAGGAATATCACCAGACTGAAGTATTAAGTGGCGCATCATTACTTTCGTTAGGGTATCAGCATCATAACTTTTATTCCTGGTTATACGTCTCAGTCGGCGTTGTTACGGGTTTTAGTTTATCATGTATTCTGAACCTTTCTGTATGTTTTTAGTGTTTAGATATTGATCCAACTTCGTTAGTGTTTCATCTAGGGTGCAAGGAAACTCTATTTTCCAATACGAAAATTTTGTGCCAAATACAAAATTTTCGTATAAAATTGTTTTTGAGTTAAAAAAGTTGGACTCAAATCCAATACCAAACAGACCCTAAAATTCTGAACGTTTTCGAATAAAATTGAATGGAAATTGAATTTAAAAAGATCTGGAAGGAAAAAACATTGAATTGCATTTATGCAAAAGTTAGAAAATTTTCAAAAACTTGTATTCCAAGTATTCCAAAATTAGAGTAAAAGTTGGATTCCAATTTTCCTTTTTAGGAAGTGGATCTCGTCTCTGATCGACGTCCAACAAACACCTAGTTTCATTGCAAGTATTTGTTGGGTTTTAGGCTCAAAATTAGGATGATGCAAAGAATTAGGTCTGTGTTACCTATTTGGTTTTGGTGTCGTATTTGGGTTTGGATTTTGACTTCTTAGTTGGTTTCCTTGGTGGAGAGGTTTTTGGTTAATTACCTATTTGATTAGGATTTGGATTTACTTCCTATTAGGATTCTTATTGTAACCTAAGTCCTATGCACTATAAATAGGACTTTAGGGTTAGTGTATTTAATGTGGCTCTTTTGTGTGGCAATTTGGTGAGAGTCAATTTGTGAATTTGTGAGCAAGAGAGCAATTTGGGAGAATCTTCTCCATTAGTTTTGGGTTCTCTACTCGTTTGGTTTAGGGTTCGTAATTTGTGGGATTTGGGTTGTGAGAATTTAAACACTCTTTTGTAAACTCCGTTTGTTTAGTGAAATTCCTCGCAGTGCTTTGCCCGTGGACTTAGGCTTTACGCCGAACCACGTAAATCTCTTGTGTTAGTTTGAGATTGTTTGTTTTATAGCTCTCGCCTACGACATTGATATTTGGTACTTTGTTATAATTCGCTTCCGTTTGCGCATAAAAATACAACAATATTACTCTGTTCTGACAGATATTAAGAAACGTCAAAATATAGACCCAATTATAGAATTATGACCAAAATAGGTCCAAATTTCGATACTCTCCAACGTAACAAAAGCAAGAACAGTTTTTATTTACTTGCAACAAAAGAGTAAGAATAGAAGATTAACGAAAAAATAAAGGGCATGTAAAATTAAAATAATTTTGAATCTCGAGTTCCTGCATTTACTAAAATGTAAATATACAAATTAGTTCACTTTTAAACCTTCCCTCTGTTCGCTAACATGTAAAGAGTCGTGTTAACTACCCTTTTAAAATTCATAATCAAATACTTAAATATCAAGAATTAGATCAAGTAGGGAGGGCTAGTTGATATGAATCCATTCCTTAGGTCATCTCTAATGAAAAGGGCTAAAGGTCCAAAACTAAAAAAATAGCATGATTTGCCCAAAATTATCTCCAACTCATGACTGTTATATGGCTTCCACGGGACCATGATTTGCCCAAAATTATCTCCAACTCATGACTGTTATATGGCTTCCACGGGACCATTATTTGGTTAAATGTAACCCGTCTCTTAGCTCTTTTCTGGGGCCCAATACTTCCAGTTGCAATAATTGATTCAAATTCAACCGCTAGATTTGAAAACATCCAAAAGCAGTTTAATTAAAATAACTAGTAAAGTTAAAGTATAAACTTAAAATTTATAAATTATCGAGGGAGCTAAGTTTATGCCCTTTGGTTGGAGATGGTATGAGTATGACCTAACACTGTTCATTTAAAAATAATTTTTTCAGGACAATCATTTTGAACGGAGCTATAGTTAGTCTTTTTGGTTGGAGATAACCTTTTGGTTCTTATTTCTAAATACTCCCCTTCCTCATTCAGTAGAGATGCCCCAAGAGGAGAAATATATTTCCCACATATATTTTCAATTCACAAACAATGAAACAAACATAATGAAACATACCTCAAATGTTCCAACACCTCAAATATACACGCAGCTATACCTGGCATTTAGTAGGATTACTGTTTTTAACAACTCAATTATATCTCTACAGCAACTGTTTATCACATTATCACTCTCACTTTACGAGGGCTAATACACTCGAGAAAATTAGCCCCAGATGCGTGGATATCCAATTCAAAGAGGAAGGACAGAAGCTATGGTTTAGAAACGATCAAAGAAAAAATACACACCTTGATACATGTAATTAGAGGAAATATTCTTCATCAGATCCGTCCTCTTCCTCCCCTTGGTATTCCTCCTCAATACCTACTATATTCCAATTCACAATTGGCTGCATGCCTCTCATATCCTCCAAATTAACAGTGGAGATAACAATGGACTCGTTCTCGGGCAAGTTCTGTTGGTTGTGCAACTTGGCCTGCACGTTGTTCTTCAACACAAACTCCCCAGATGGTTCCTGAATTTCAATGCCAAATGCAGGAGATAATGGCTTCCCTTTGACTTCAACATGAGACACACTGCAACATGCAATAAAGTGCACAAAATTAGAAAACATGCAAAACAACACTCTGCCATAACAAAATGGGTGATCGAACCAGCAAGTCTAAACAAAAAATTAAAAATTCCTGATTGATCATCTATCTCATCAAGGAATTCCCTTTCCTGAGGTAATATTTCTACCTACACAAGTTTTCGATTGTCATGTTGCAATCCCAAAACCCATATGTCATGGCAGCAAAAACATCTTATTGGCCTAGTGATCCTAAAATCTTATAAATCCTGTTCTTTTCCTCTATATCGTTCTATGTTTGTCTATTTCCATTACATTCAACAGATAGGAACATAAGAATGACCACTAAAATTAAAAGAGGGTGTGAGGCTTCAAGCCCATCCATCACGATACTGGCACCTGGCGGGATTATTCTCTTTCTCATTAACAGAAATATCATACATAACATGATAACAAACAAATAGTACATTTCTTCAACACTAAAAAGAGAATACACAGAAAAATGAAAAATAATTGGAGAAATGAACAAGTTCAAGCAAACATGTTTCCTCAGATAATATGCCATCAGGTATCAACAAACTGAGGCACAAAGACATGCACATAGCAGAACCAACAAGCTTCACTGATCAACTGAAGCTAAAATAAAGAAAACGAAAGTAGTAGTTGTTCTCGAGACAAAAGATGCGGAAAAGAGTTCACATGTAGAATTATTTCAGTTTCCCATCCTTCATATCAAAATGACTAAATCCAATTCATTTTCACCATTCCAACAAAAGTTATTCAACTTATCCTGCCACTTCATATCACCTTTTTAAGAATCTATAAGCAATTTCTTAATGTAGTGGCGTCTGTTCTATTATAATAAAAAATCGAACCATGTGAACTTACCATTTTGCAGGCTTACTACAATAAAATTTTAAAGCCAAATATCCAACTGACAGAACAAGAGTGATGCTGTTACCACCACCCATGTTTCCCATCCCACAATCTCTTATTCTTTGTAACATATTACTCAATCAGTATTATCAGAGACTTAACGTGCCTCACAGTCAAAGAAAAGTATTGAACCAATTATAGGAAAGGAGTCACAACATAAGTTTGTATTAAAACAATTGCAACATGTTTTCAGTCAAAAAATTCTAGTAAAATTTCTATAGTACTACTCAGTTCTCTTTTTAAGTTTGTCCTTTAAAATAATTTCATCAACATAGTCATTAACAAATCAACAAAAGTCAGTGGGGTGAGCATTTCGGGGATAGTAATAACACTCAAGAAAATAAGCGCAGAACTAACCATATATAGAACAAGCCATCCATTTCTTGTCTCTGTACTCTACCCAGAAGCTCAATCTGCAAAATTCCGCCTATGCAAAGAACTGGTTCTGGAAGCTTAAATGTCTGCAGGCGGTTCTCCTGTTTGTAAGTTATCTATTAGCTTATTTAAGTCAAGTATCTAGTCATAATCTAAGACTTCAAATCCAGGATTTCCAGTTTCTATACTGTAAAAATGTCTAGAAGATCCAGAATTTTCAGTTTGTAGTATGAATTGAACGGCCCAAACGGCCCATTTTCTCTGCTTCAAAGTTTCTTTATTAAGTAATGGAAACATAAGGAGTGTGTCACTTCTTCCTCCCAAATGGAGGGAACATTTAGTATCAAAGGAACCATTTCACAACAAATAAGATGCAAATGCAGAAAGACAGTTAAGAAGTACAGATCAGGTGGTACACACCTGAGTCATTGGGAACACTTCTGAAGTGTAGGTCCATACGAACTTGTTCTCATGACATGATTCATCCTTTGAATCACACTCTACAACCACAAGGGATTTGGCACGACCCATACGAAATCGCACAGCCTTGGCTGAATATATGGGTAAACCTACCTGGAAAAAAGCTGTAAATGGGAAAAGATAAAGAGACACCAATCAGAGAAATTTAGAGTAAAAAATGGCAAAATCCACAATTTGGAAATTCAAACACTTGCCTCGGAAAGGATGTATGCTGATTTCATTAATTACAACTAAATCAGACACCAACTTGTATATCAGAATCTCAGGCACTGCAGGGTCACTTTGGCCTTTACTTGACCAATACGAAGCTCTCTGTCCCACCATGTGTCTTGGTTCTAGAGTATTGCGGATGCTTTCTTCCGGATAATTGTCGGTGCTGGAAGCACTGATTGCGTTAGAAATAGAACTCCTCACATCGAAAGATATAAAACCACGAGCTAAAAAAGCATAGACCCTATGCTCCCTTTCCATGGTTTCCAATTCCTTTGACTTGCTAGATCCAACTTCTGCAACCTCTTCTGCGTCAGGGCTGTTTAACTCAACCACACCAGCAACGCTAGATAACTGAGGAAACATTCTCAAGCACAGCTTTTTACAAAGACCATTCTCTATCACTGCATATAATTAAATATTACAAACTCTTCAGCCTCGTTTGGTAATACTGGAAAACTTCTAACAAAGGGGATATAAATCTTCTAAAAAATCCCCATTGATTTCCATTCAAAATATTCATCTCAAACATCAGTGAGACATAATTATAACGGTTCCAGAAATTCTCAACCTAACAAATTGATGCAATCACATAACAACCAGAAGATAACATATTAATAAAGGAATCAATCCATATATACAATATTGATAGAGAGCACAGACAATAAGTATATAAAACTAGCCACCTACAAACAACTTGCTAAACTATAAGAACTTACGTGAAAAAAAAAAAATCAACTTTATATCTTTCCTAGGCTTAATTACTAAGCTACACATATGTATGGCACATATAATCACAATTGGAGTTACGCATTAGTAAACTTAAAAAAGCAACGAAATATATTAAACTGCTTCAAGCCCTCAACTCACCAAAATGACGCCAAGAGCGTGAGACAGAACTAACACGAACAAGATCAGATGGATCGTCCAAACAAGTTAGGACATTTAAGGACATGTCAGGTTCAAGCCAGTTCAAGAAATCCATACAAGGACCCATAGCAAGCAACTACGAGATTAATGAACGAAACCCGGGTGCCTTTCTGAGCCTCGAGACCTGATTTCAGAAAGTAAGAGACCATCAATACAGTACATAATGATAATTGAAAAAAATAAAAATAAAAGTAGAAGTAACGCAAATTCTGCCATGTATATCGAAACAACATAAGAGCCTATTGAAACAACAATCTAACAGCAGAAACTATAATTAAGCAAAATTAAGAAATACCCATACAAAAACAATGGAATTGATCACATTCCTGTCATGCATGGCATCAAATTTCACATCAATTACTGTAATTCAGTGTCGAAGTGGCGATGACGATTAAGATATGGGGAAAACCACAAATTTTCAAATTATTACTATAATTTCACATCAAATACTGGAATTTAGGGAAAAAAAAAGGTTAAATCTTGAAACCAGATTTCATAATTCCAAATTCATATGTTGGAAAAATTGAAACAACACGAAGAAATTGAAGGGAGCTGCCGGTGAAAAGTGAGTAAAAGTAAAACAGACAAAAATTAGAAAATTGGAACAATTTTATCTTTTCAGAAAATATAAAAGCGCACATAGAGGAGGAGGAGAGTAAGAAGAAAAAAGCATCGAATTCTGACCTTTTTCTTGACGAGCAAAGGTGTCTCTGAAATGCCCGAAACCCGAAGAAAGATTGGGGCACAGAAGGGGGGAGAGAGGGCGATGGAGGGAGGGGGGTGGGGGAAGGGAGAGTTGGTGATAAGCGCCAGAGAGATGGCGTGTAATTACCGAACAGAAATTGATGAAGTGAGATAATGGAAGTGAGAAATTTTTATGAGGATCGAAAATAAAAGTTACTTCTACAATATTTGGATGATAAAAATAAATTTAGAATTTAGATAAAAGTTAGAATTTATAAATTAATATGTATCAATTTTCTTATTTAGATTTATAAGCATAGAAATTAAGAATTTTCGCGTAAAAAAAAAAAAATTGGAATTTGGGACCTTTAATTTCCAAGTTTAAATTTCACGTAAATATGTGTTATTTTCTAATTTCTATGATTGAGAAATTAAAAATAACAAATTTCGTATGCAATTATATTGTCCTTTTAGATTAACCAAACAAGAAAATTCACAAATTCTAGAAAATAAAATCTCATCATTTTAATTTTCGTTAATTTAAAAAAAATTTAGTAATCTTAAATTTTTTTGTACAAACATAGTGTTAATATATTTGTTTGTTTATAACCTTTTTTTTTTTTAAGAAGAAGAAGAAGAAGAAAGAAGATTGAATTAAAGAGAAACATCAGAAACACTTAAGGCCTCGAGAATCATATAGGAGAGCGTTTTTGTTTGTTACGTACCATATTTGTTTATTTATTATTGTAACACCAAGCAAATAATTTCGAATTAATAAGAAAACAACTTTTTTTTGTTTCATCAAAAGTATTTGCTTGCTTAGTTATTCAAAGTATATATGAAACAAGTTTCCTTTGATTCAGAATTGAATCGACACTTATTGTGCGCTCATCGTTTTTTAGTTTGCGTTTAAATGTATAGAAATGCTAGACTCAATCGACCATCTAAGAACATCTTCAAATGAGATGTCAAAATCTTAGGTGGACTACTATTGTGCATACATCAAAAGTCTCTCCAACCGAAGTTTTATTTGCTGATTGGATTTGAAAACTTTGTGATTTGGATTCAAATTTGATATCAATGTTAAATTTCTTTTTAATTCATTTTAATGGTGGATCCTTTATTCCACTACATTTCAACCAATAAAAATTATTGTTTCAACATTTTTTTAATAATTACACCATTTAAAGCTTAATTTAAATAATAAAATAATATTTGACAATTCAGTTTGAGAAATACAAAATTGGACATAAGACCTTAGATTGTCACATCAACCATCAATTGAATTTGACAATTCGTAATTTTTTCTGCATAAATTCGTAGATTACTTTTATTTTTAGATAAATTACATTTTACCCCTTATGTTTAAGAGCAATTGCAACCTTATACAATATCTTTAAAACATTTTAATCTCATACATTTACTTATATATCCTTTCCATTTCATACATCCTTTAAAAGATCTATTAAGTTAACCGTAGTTGGGGGACTTTTAGGTTAAGGTAGACTTGGGCTTTGAGAACGTCCTCGTCTTCCTTGGTTCGGTTTCGTACCAAGCTCTGAAATATCTCGAAAGAATAAGTATGTCTTAGGAAATATTTTGGTTAGATCAATGACTCGAAGATAGTATGATTAGGCAAATAATGACTTGATCAAGAGAAGTGTGGTGTGGAAGCTAGAAGTTCATCAGTTTAGCATGAAAGATAGAGTTTGCATGGTTGTATGGTGTTCTAGGTTGGATCATCGGGGTTTCCTAGGGTGGTAACTGTGGATGCAAATTTCCGCCTCGTTCTTCTTGGACAAAATTGCACCTACAAAACAATTAACACCTTAGGGTCAAGACCAAGAGCATCACGTGCCCACAATGAATTGGGGGGGGGGGGGGGGGGGGGCTTTGCCCGAAGAACCTCCGATGCCAAAGTTAGAATTTAGAGAGAAAAGTGTTTAGAGAACTTTTGGAGTTTTGCAAGAGTGTGGACTTCGGTTTTTAGAGAAAATGGGGTAGTATATATAGGGCATGGCCGGTCCTCTTTGGAGAAAAGGTGGCCGGCCCTTTGGGGTATTTTTGGTGTGTAATGGGTGATAAATTGGTATAATGGGTGGTTTAATTGGTGATTAATGGATTAATTAGGAATTAATCCATTAATTAGTCAATTAATCCATTAATTAGTCAATTAATCTCCATTTATATGGAATAATTTGTAGGTTATGAAGTAATTACCTAGGATGAGGATGGATGAGATAATTTTGAATTTGTTACCTTCTTTGGGCACTTTTGACTTGGTTGAGGGATGATTGCCCGCTGCTCGTGTGTAGGAATCCTAGTATGCCTTAAGGGTATTTTTGTCCTCTTTTACCCAAAAATCCAGGTGTCGCCTTGTGATTATTTTTGGCTCCACAAATGCCCGCACACCTGTTGGGCTGCTCGCAGGAAATGGCATCAGGTGTAGAGATTTCCTTGCCTTTAGGAAACTTAGGACTGCTTCCTATTTTGATGTAGATTCCCTCTTCAATAGGAAATTAGATCCTTCTAGGAAAGGGAATAAATTTCTCTCAAAGCCTATTTAAGTCTACCTTAAGTGGGTTATTAAATCAACTTTGGAAAGCGATTTATTCTACCCTACAAGAGAGAGAGAGCTTAGAGGATATTTGTTCCCCTTCCTCTAGCAATCTTCTACATCTTGCCCATGCAATGGACCGTCTTTCGTTGATTTCTTCGTCTTTTCCGTGCCGCACCGATGTAAGAAAATTTTAATTTTTCTTGTCTTCTTCTTGGGAGGTACTGCTGCAAAGCAGCCGTCGGGGCGGTGTGGTACGTCGGCTGGCAGGGGCCATTGCTTGTGCTGCTTGGCTTGACTGAAGCCAAGGACTGGCTCGGCATGGGCCGAGGAAGTGGCGTGGCATGGGCTATGGTTTGGGCTGCTTTCCAAAAATAAGGAAACTGCTTGAGTTTGATTTCTCAGCTGCCATAGATGGAGCAGTCAAGGATGAAGCTACTGAGATCGGAGCAGTGGCTGCTGCCCTCTGACCATTCGCTGCCTAGTTGGTCTTCAAGCGTTCGATCTTTTGAAATATGTGGCCTTCTCGCACTGTAGAGCTTACCCAAATAAGTGTCGGGGAATGAGTTTACCCTCTCGCGCTGGAGAACAATTAGTTTATCCTTTCGCATTGGAGAGCAGACCCATATGGGTGTCGGGGAATTGGTTTACCCTCTCGCACTGGAGAGCAATTAGTTTATCCTCTCGCATTAGAGAGCATACCCATATGGGTGTTGGGGAATTGGTTTACCCTCTCGCTCTGGAGAGCAATTAGTTTATCATCTCGCATTAGAGAGCATACCCATATGGGTGTCGGGGAATTGGTTTATCCTCTCGCGCTGGAGAGCAATTAGTTTATCCTCTCGCATTGGATAGCAGACCCATATGGGTGGGTGTCGGGGAATTGGTTTACCCTCTCGCACTAGAGAGCAATTAGTTTATCCTCTCGCACTGGAGAGCAGACCCATATGGGTGTCGGGGAATTGGTTTACCCTATCGCACTGGAGAGCAATAAGTTTATCATCTCGTACTGGAGAGAAGACCCATATGGGTGTCGGGGAATTGGTTTACCTCTTCGCACTGGAGAGCAATTAGTTTATCCTCTCGCATTTGAGAGCTTACCCAGATGGGTGTCGGGGGATTGGTTTACCCTCTCGCACTAGAGAGCATGGTAGTTGTTGTCGTGAGTGCAGTTGAGGAAAGCTGGACTGCTGGGACAACCGAAATAATCCTTAGCCTACGAGGTCATGTTTGGCGATCTACTTGAGACTTCGAACTGCTTGTCGAACTCGCGTAAGGGTGTAAGCGCAGCGAGCTGCTCCCAGAATTATTGTGCCATCATTAGGTGTTTCGTCATGTGCCCTTTTGAGGTTTGGTTGGCGCGAGCCACATTTAAGATCGGCATGGCTGGGAGCCATGGTGCAAGATTGGCACAGTTATGAGCCATGGTGATACATCAATAGCTGCTGGAGCCGTGGAGCAGGTAGGCACGGCTGTAAAAGCAGAGCTGAGACTGGCTTGGGCCAGGTTGTGTGCAGCAGGAGGAATTGTCTAGAGTGTTGAGAACAAGGCCTGCCCCTGGTTCTTGTGTCCTTCTAGTACTCGTCTGCCCCCGGCGCGCCATTAGGCTCAGCTGCTGAGTTTATTGGAATATAAGTAGTCTTTATATCCGGCAATCTATGTGGGGTAGTCCCGTCTGCTCGATCTTGTCATTGAAAGATGAGTCGTTTATGCTGGTGATGTCTCATCAGAGCATTTTGTCAATAGTTTCGTTGCGCGGGAAATCACGCAATCGCTCAGTCAGGAGCCTTTCTACTTCTTCCTGAATTTGTCTTTGTTAAGGTGGCAGAGTTCTCGGCTACCCCCGGTCATGACCTGCTGGTCTAAGCTGCTCTTCCATATGTTCGGCTCGTCTATGCCATGGCTACGATGCATGTGGTATGTTTCTAGCAAGCGAGTGGGTAACTCGCATATTGCTGGTTGAACTTGAGCCGGATTGAGTGACTGCTTCTCTCCATCCGTTGAGCTGCCTACTCCAATGTGAGGTGGAGGAAGCTCCTTGAGGGCCTTGCCGCGAATGAACACTTCGCCTGGAAGGTTGCTCATGTTGATTATTAGAGTGTGGCCCCAACCGTGAGTGTATATTTGTCTGTGGGCCTAACAGAGAGTGCACGTTTCTCCACGTGCTAAGGCGGGAGTATACGCTATCTCGGGGGCCCAGTCGCGAGTGTACTCCGTTAGATCGCTCGGTTCGTGACTGGTCAAGTGGCTGCTTGCCGGAAGTAGGCTGCTGGGGGAAGCAGGCTGGGCCACGGGAGTGGGCTGCTCGGCAGGAGCAGGCTGGGCCACGAAAGTGGGCTGCTCGGCAGGAGCAGGCTGGGCCACGGGAGTGGGCTGCTCGACGTGTGGTGCACGTGAGTGCGAGGCTTGGGCTTGGCTCGGTAATGCATTGGGCTCGCATTGGATTTGGGCGGCACATGCCGGTTTGCCTTGGGCTTGGAATGACATGGCTTGGGTCGTAGCTTTGGTGCCATGGACCTCGCCGCGGGTGGTTGCCGTGGTGGCCACCGCGGTGGTTGTCATGGTGGAGCCTCGTAGTGGTGGTGTCGCTCCACTTATTGTCACATTTAGCCTCGTGGATCGTCATGGTCCCATCTCTTGAATATTGGAATTTTCACTTGTTGAATTTTCTAAATTTCTAGCCATTGTACTTCTCTTTTACATTTTATCAAAGAATCTTTGCAAATAAAAAATTCTAATAATAAGAACGTATGAAAAAATACAAGTGGACTAGAAAATAGAGAAAAAAACCTTTTTATGCGAGTCTTGTACGAGTATAGATTTCAACTCTCAATGAAAGCACCAATTTGTGGATGCAAATTTCCACCTCCTTCTTCTGGGACAAAATTGCACGTACAAAACAATTAACACCTTAGGGTCAAGACCAAGAGCCTCACGCGCCCACGATGAATGGGGGGCTTTGGCCGAAGAACCTCCGATGCCAAAGTTAGAATTTAGAGAGAAAAGTGTTTAGAGAACTTTTGGAGTTTTGCAAGAGTGTGAACTTCGGTTTTTAGAGAAAATGGGATAGTATATATAGGGCATGGCTGGTCCCTTTTGGAGAAAAGGTGGCCGGCCCTTTGGGGTATTTTTGGTGTGTAATGGGTGATAAATTAGTATAATGGGTGATTTAATTGGTGATTAATGGATTAATTAGGAATTAATCCATTAATTAGCCAATTAATCTCCATTTATATGGAATAATTTGTAGGTTATGAAGTAATTACCTAAGATGAGGATGGATGAGATAATTTTGAATTTGTTACCTTCTTTGGGCACTTTTGACTTGGTTGAGGGATGATTGCCCGCTGCTTGCGTGTAGGAATCCTAGTATGCCTCAAGGGTATTTTTGTCCTCTTTTACCCAAAAATCCACGTGTCGCCTTGTGATTATTTTTGGCTCCACAGTAACGAGGTTTTTGATGGCTGGAATGCTCAAAAGGGAGTTATGGATAATACTAAGGTTGCAAAGGGATGCCTTTTGGGATTTTTGAGGCTCTCTGTTCTCATGGATCCCCTTTCTAAAGCTTTTGACCTATATTTGTAGTTGAATGGTTCCTTCCCAAGGAATCTCTAATTGTGGTTTGGTTCTTTCTCCCCTTTCACCCTAATTCTTCTGCTACCCCTATTTTTTGTGCAAGATGGCTAAGTGCTGCCACCCTGTGAAATATGAGTTTTTCCTAAGGCGTTGCCTTCCTGGGTCAGCCTTCCATGAGCGCTACTTCTGGTATCGCCCTATGGTATCACGCGTTAAACTTCTACGTGAGCTGGGAAGGGAAAGTCAACCTCTTTCTTCATTAGATACTTGTTTTGCTGAGCTTTCACGTGAGCTTAGAGCTAGGATTTGGTTCATTTCTAATTGGATTGGTGAGTTTGCTAGGAAAATGGGTAAACTAAGTCTATTATCTCTCAATACTTGCCTACTTGGACTACAAAGATTATGGGCTTGGATCTTTGGGCCCCCAAGCAGCCCAAAATCTTCCATAATCTAGACTCCACATAGGCCCAATAAACTTTCGTAAACATCCACACCACAATTCACTTGGCAAGCCCTGAGCATGTGATTTGGGCTTATTTCAGTGTGAATAGTAGCTAGCGTGATAAGGTTTGGTCTGATGAATAGGCATGGACATGGCGTGATTTATATAAATATTTGGTTTAATTATTGTAGTGTGGCATGGTTGTGAATATATTTCTTTCACGATCTCATACCTTCGCATGTATTTGGGTTTGGCATGAGCTTTGTATGGAAATTAGGCCTTGAGGCTTGGTTGGGCTTACATGTGACATCTTGGGTCCTAACAACCGTTAAGTGCTGACGTGACAACAATTGTCCCACTTTTGTAATAATGTAGTTGTCGAACTTGTGGTATATGAATAAAAAAACGAATAAAAAACCAAATAAAATAATTTTTTATTGTAAAATGGGCCACCTCACATTCTTCTCCATTTGCCCACTCCTCTAGTCCTTCTCTTTCTTCCTCAAAAACTGTCCTTCTCCCCAACACCACTTGCGAAGAAATAAAGGAAAACTAATGAAAATGGTTTGAAAACTTTGAGTTTTAACGATAAGGACAAAATAAAGGGTAAAGTCAATAGTACCATGTTTGACTTTTTAGTGTAAAAATGTGGTTTTTCGTTAAAGTGAACAGTACCGCGAACTTTTCGTTAAAACTCCCAAGAAATAATTACAATAACTAAACTAAAATATAAAATATGGAAATTAAAAAATGATTAGTTTGGTCCAATTTGGTGGAAAAATACATATTGCTCAAACGAGACATTACAACTCAAATTCATAATTCACAACAACAGATTGAAACATGGTGGAGTTTTGCTGCTGCAAAAAAAGGATGATGATCCAATCAGCTACGTATTCACATGGAGCCTCTTTAATTGGTTGTTCTCAACATTTTTTTTCTTTTTCTATCTTAAATATTAGAAAATTATAATAAGAAAATTGAAATTGAAGATTTCTTATTAACTCAGGTTGCCGCTGCGCGTTTCTCGATAACTAAAATCAAGCGAGTTCCCGTGGAGGGAGGTTGAGATCGAACCCTCCAGTGCTGCGAGGAACGTTCAGTTTTAGATCGACCACCAAGGATGAGTCCGAGTCCCTCTTAGCCCCAACGGCAAAACCACCACCACCGACGGCGTGGACATCGTGCTGGTGGAAGTTTGGGTGATCGAATCTCAGTTGTTGATGAAGCTCATGGTTTTTCACCATGCCGGTTTAATGTCTGAATGCGATGGTCGTGGGCAGAAGAAGAACACAGACGCCATCGACTTCCCTTTTCACACTCGTAACCGGACCTTGGTGTTACAGTTGATTACTAGGCACGAACCTGATGTTTCATACTTGCATGTTTTTTGTGTCATTTTATGCGCCAAGTTGTGGCGCCGTAATTTACCAATATGGGTCATTCAAGAAGGATGTAAATATTTGTCGATTATGATTCTCCTTCGAACTAGCTTTACCGTTCATTTGTGGATTGTCACTTGAATGAGACAATGTTCCCACCGTTATGAGGAGATAAAAACGTCAACCTGAGGAATGACGCAAATGAGACCCTTGAAAAAGGTTGTTGAAATGGTTGTGGAACCCAAATTTCCATATATAAGTTCAACTTTGCACTTTGTTATACTTGTGTAAATCCTAGTAGATTATGTATAGGAATCCTATAAGATATAGAGATCTTTCCTTATACAATTTGTGTTACTTGGAGAGCAGGTTTTTGTCTCCCTTATTAGTATAAATAAAGGGACAAGGCATGAAGATTGATACACAAAATTCCTCAAGGTCTTCTCTCCTTCATCTTTTCCGATCTCCCTCACTAAATTCATACTATAACAAATGAATTATGGGAAAACAAAAAAAAAAAAACTTTTATTGACACTTCAAAATTTTAATTGGGCACTTCAATCTTTACAAAATGGTAAAATTATAAGTAGAGCTGACATTTTCTGAACCGAACATTGAAATTGAAAGTACCAAAACCGAAAATTATTGAACTTTTCTATTCAATTTTGGTAAGCAAACTTGGTAGGTCCAATTTTACCAGAATCAGACCCTATAAAGTTGAGCCTGCTGAGCAAGGGATCTGGGCCGTTGAAATTTGATCTAACGGCTACAAACAGAGGGGCTTCTAAAAGTTACAATAATTGTAGCTGTTGGATCAAATTTCAACGGCCCGGATCCCTTGCTCAGCATGCTCAATATATTTGGGTCTGGAGGGGATCTGGTTCCAATTTTACCAAACTGAACCGTACTATTGTCATTATAAATATATAAAATATTAGTGTATTTGTCATTTTTAGTTGTAACTTATTATCATTTGGGTTGTAATTTGTAAACTTTTTCTTTTACTTTTCACTTTTTTTTTTAAAAAAAATTACTATTATTAGGAGGATGGTGGAGTTCAAAACTATTACAATAATTTAGGGAAGGGGGAATTTCGATCCCGGGATCAGGCTTGGCAAACGGGTCGTGGTTGCCGTGTTCATGTAATACCTGTTATCTTAACGGGTCATGTCATGTCACACCCATTACCTTAACGGGTTCTTAATAGGTCGGGTCACTTTACCCAACAGGTAAAATGACCCGACCCGTTATGACCCATTTAGAAAATATTTTTTTCCTGAATTTGTACATACTACATTGCCACATAAATATTCTTCAACACATAAAAACACATTTGTCGTTAAGTATTACATCTACATATTCCGAAATAAGAGCCTAATAAAAAAAGTATCAATACACTACTAGTCTACTACAAAATATCAAATGTGCAAGGATATACAAAATGAGATTCAAGAATGAGGTTCGCAGCTGAGATTCGAGACTTTAATGGGAGAGAGAAAGAGAGAGAGAGAGAGAAAACAAAAGTGGCTGCTTTGATTCAGGCCTTCGACTTCGATAATGAGAAAGCGAGTCCGATTTAGCCTTTAGGGATAAGAAAAACATTGGACGACCGAGATTTGGCCGAGATTAAATCTTAGCCGATCCAACGGTCGTCAATTTTTAAAATTTAGTTTAATTATATATAGTCAAGAGTAGTGTAAGATCCCACATCGCCCAAGGGAGTGGATCTTGTAAGCCTTATATGTATATTCTCATCTCTACCTAGCACGAGGCCTTTTGGGAGCTCACTGGCTTCAGGTTCCGTAGGAACTCCGAAGTTAAGCGAGAATGGGCCAGAGCATTCCCAGGATGGGTGACCCACTGGGAAGTTCTGCTCGCGTGAGTTCCCATAAACAAAACCGTGAGGGCGTGGTTGGGGCCCAAAGCGGACAATATCATGCTACGGCGAAGTCGAGCCCGGGACGTGGTGGAGCCCAGGCCGCGGAGTCGAGCACGGATGTGGTGGGGGCCCGGGCCGGGATGTGAAAATTTGGTATCAGAGCCAATCCATGGTCGGAGGTGTGCCGACTAGGACGTCAGGCTCCTAATGGGGGTGGATTGTAAGATCCCACATCGCCCAGGGGAGTGGATCCTGTAAGCTTTATATGTATATTCCCATCTCTACCTAGCACGAGGCCTTTTGGGAGCTCACTGGCTTCGGGTTCCGTAGGAACTTCGAAGTTAAGCGAGAATGGGCCAGAGCATTCCCAAGATGGGTGACCCATTGGGAAGTTTTGCTCGCATGAGTTCCCAGAAACAAAATCGTGAGGGCGTGGTTGGGGCCCAAAGCGGACAATATCGTGCTACGGCGGAGTCGAGCCTGGATGTGGTGGGGGCTTGGGCGGGGATGTGACAAGTAGAGATTTAATCTCACAAAAGTGATATTAAATCTATTGTTATTAATTATAGTATTTTTTTAGTAGTATAAAATCATTAAATTAATAGCTTTCTTATCATGTAACGGGTTACCCACGTGTATACCTAGATCGATTCGTTATCTTAATAGGTGCTTATTGAGTTAACTGATAATGACCCGATTTGTTATCGTGTCGACCTGAAAAACCTGTTAACTTGTGTCGTTTCGTGTCAGGTTAGCATTTTCGATTTGATTACCTCTGTTATCATTTGCATCCAAAGATCACAAAGATCGAAGTTTGAATTTTCCTCTCCCAATATGGCTTTATATATGTAAAAAATTTCATGCAATCCTATTTAATTCTCACAATACTCCTACCAGCTTTGAATTATATGAAATATTTTGTTCGATATAATCTTATTCACTCAACTAAACCATCTCCAATCCTTGGGTTAAAATCTAAAATTTAGGTTTTGAACTAACCCAATCATTCTCCAATAGTTGGGCCTAAAATAAGTTTTGGGTTAAAACCTAAAATTTGGGCAAATTTAACCCTGAAGGCCAAGGTTAAAAGGCTGGCCCACCAAAACTTTGGTTTAAACTGACCTAATTTTTCTCCAATGGTTAGGTCTAAAATAAGTTTTGGGTTAAAACCTAACATTTGGGCAAATGTAACCCAATATCTAGGCCAAGGTTAAAGAGCTGACCCACCTTATGCACGCGTACACCCCAAGAAAAAGGGAGGCCGCATCAAGGCGATGTGCCCAACGCGCTAGACGCGCAAGGGCTGAAAGTGGGGCTGGTTGCTGACGAGAATGTCGGCCACCCAAAACGAGCCCAACAACTCTTGTTCGACCCGAAAGTTGTAATTATTCGACTGTTGGTTGATTCATCAGTCCATATTCAAACTTATTTAATTTCAAATTTTAGATACATTAAATTCAACGGGTGCGATCGAATGTGATCAAATCTAATTGTAAAAAAAAATCTAACGGTCCAAAATTAAATCCAATGGCTAAAACAATTAAAAAAATTATTTAAATCAAAATTCACCCTAAAACTCCATAATACAAGTTTTCTGGAGTCGGTTTAATGAACTTTCAACTTTTATCGGAATCTAAATATTTCTTTGGTTAAAATGTTCATAAAAATAATTTATGATAAATTAAAAAATATATAGAAAAAAATGACCCTAAATTCATTCTTTAATAATCTCGGACTAAAATTTTAACTCATAACCATTAGAGCATAAAAACTACTTCTAAATTTTCTAGATTAAAAATTAAATTTTAACCCCAACAATTGAAGTTGGTCTAAATCATTAAATACTTTTTTCTTTAATACTGTCCACTATTCTATTCACTAGAAGTTCACATTCCACTCACTCTTTTCTCTCTCTTTTTTTTTCTTTCTGTCCACTTCTTAACTCATGTCATGATCAAGTCATTATATATCCAATTTCAAGTGTAATGTACTAATAATGCCCTTAAACAACTAAAAAAATGCAATGGCCTTAATGACCTTTCCTCCAAATATCACCAAAAAAGACAAGATAATTGCTGCCCTTTATGTAATTTCCTCGACACATCACACATGAGATGACAGGTGTTGGATCCCATTTGAATCCATTTTGCGAGAATCATAAAGATCCTCCCATTCTATTCATTCATCGTACATCGTGTGGCCAAAAATCATTTGAATTTTTTTTTATTTAAAATTAAACACAAACAGTATCTAAAGATTATTAACCGTACGATGTATGATAAACGGATAGGATGTAAGGACCCCTAGAATCCTCACAAAAAGAATCTGAAGATGATCCTCATCCATACTACCTAAGTGAAGTGCTCTATTTTTCTTTTTTATTATCACAAAGGCAACTTTCATTAAAATAAAAACTAGTACAAGGAACAAAAAGGACCGGGCAAACAACTACAGGAAAAGTAAAAAAAGGCCCAAGCAAAATGAGAGCAACAACCCAAGATATAATGGGAGGCCCACATAGGCTTAGGCAGAAGGCAGCATAAAATATACAATAAAAAAAACCTAAACTCCAACAGCAAAGCCCATATCGCCGCCGCTATCACGTCCTCGGAGGAAGCCAAACTCCAAACCGAGAAAGTAGACACCATATCCAATTCTCCTTCACGAGCCCCTGCAAATATATACAAACAAAGTATCATACAGGTAGAGGGTGGGGCTAATGGGAGTATGTAAAATACCCAACACTTGGCATTGATAGGGATATGACATATGTATGACGTTTGGAGGGTGGGGAGTGAAGGAGGGAAGTGGATTTGGTATCCTATTCCTGATTGGAGCACGCCTATTCGAATACATGGTGGGGTGGGGATGTAGCATCACAACTAAGGAGGAGGGAGGATAGAAAGTTAAAAGACTTAAAAGTAGCCAAAAGATGCCGGATAAAGGGCAAGAAGCCCAGATCTAAGACAAGCTCAGGGTATAGTCAGCTCAGGGAAAACTGAGATAAACTCAGAGAGAACAAGGAATAAAACAAAAGAAAGAGACTAGAAAGAGGAGAGGAAGAGATGGATGCAGGGAGGGGATGAAGCAGAGGAAGTGAGGGGGGAGGAAAAGAAGAAAAAGGCAAAGAAGGGAAGGAGAGAAGGAGGGGAGGAGGATGGAAGAAGGAGACCAAAAAAAATGAGGAAGTAGTGGGTTGCCGCTTACTCTGAGCAAGAGCAAGGGGCGGTGACTGAAAGTTGAAAATGGAGAAGAGGTTTGGATCTGGGATTTTAGAGAGAGAAACTATGAAAGAGGGAGAAAACACGTCAATGGAAAGATATGTCAATGGCCAGAAATTCAACTGCCAGCAGTAGTTTTTTCTAGCTAATGTGTGTGAAATGGTTTGAATATCTCTTCATATGCTAAATTACTTTGACAACAGTGGCCAGCATATCATAAGGTCAGGAAGCTCTGATGAACTGTAATTTATGTTGTCATTCCCCAATTGTTTGCATTTGAACTTAATTATTCCTTTGGTCGGTTTTGTTTGAAGCATACACATCCTTAAACATTTCTTAATCTAAAAAATAATCTTGTTTTTAACCTGCAACAGCCATGTTCTACATCAATTCATCCAAAATAAAACAAAACAAATAGTATTTTTCTTCAAACCAACCACTAATAGGCCTATCAGTATATAAAAAACTTGCACCATCCATGATTATTGAAGAAGTTGAATTAACTATTTAATTAATCATATTCCAAAACCAAATAGGAGCTAATGACCAATTAATCAAAAAAATTAAACTTTTGAATATAGGTGACTAGACAAGGAAAGGAATAGGAGACAAGGGTATATAATTATTTTCTAACTAGCCTAAACATATGTGGCATGCATCATTGACCTATTCATAATTATTATAAATATTTCATTGATTATGTTTAAGAAAAAAAATGACCATAGATATATGGTTAATTAGTAAAGTTTCTATTGACCTTTGCCTAAATAACATTTTTTTTAATAAACGATATTATCTACACTAAGAGGAATGGGGTGGGTTAAGCCTCACAATGGGCTAGCAATAATGTGGTTCAAATTCACCTTTGGCGAAAATCGAACCTAAGACCTCTCACTTACAAGTGAAGAGGAATGCCACTAGATCGTAGTACTAAGTGACGCCTAATTAACCTTTTAGAAAACCATTCAAATTAAAATCTAAAAAGAATTTTATTTAAGCTCTAAAATCTAAAAGCCCATTTTTCAACAATAAATAATAAAAAAATAAATTACGAGTAGTCCTGTTTCTACATTGAAATCTACAGTTGAATACATTTTTTAAAAGGTAATGTTAGGGAGAACAAATTTCTAAACCAATTTTGTAAACCAAATGATGTGGATGTTGATGATTGGATTATTACTTAAGTGTTAATGAATATGCTTATTTCTTATTGGTGACAAATCATTTGGTTTAAAAATTTGGCCTCCCTAACATTATCCATCTTGAAATAATTGTGAGTTGCAAACAGATATTCAGCATGGAAGCTCAAAGTTAAATCATTGGATATTGAATCCTGAATACCTTAGCTCAAAATGTTTTGAACTCGTAAACGCTAAAACGTACGACTGTCGCTTTTGGACATATGTAATCACAATTTACCAACATGCCACAAAATCAGTCGAGATTAAGGGCTGGTTTGGGATTGTGGTTCTTTAAAAAAAAAAAAAAAACTGCTGTCAATGACAATAAAAAAAAGCATAGAAAAGCATAAGCAAGGTCTACCATGTTTATAAGAAACGTTTTTTTTTTCTTTTTCAAAACATAGTAATTAGTGCTCATTTAATGAAATTTTCATGTAAGATCCCACATCGCCCAGGGGTGTGGATCCTGTAAGCCTTATATGTATATTCTCATCTCTACCTACCACGAGGCCGTTTGGGAGCTCACTGGCTTCGGGTTTCGTAGGAACTCCGAAGTTAAGCGAGAATGGGCCAGAGCATTCCCAGGATGGGTGACCCACTGGGAAGTTCTGTTCGCGTGAGTTCCCAGAAACAAAACTGTGAGGGCGTGGCCGGGGCCCAAAGCGGATAATATCGTACTACGGTGGAGTCGAGCCCGGGTTGTGGTGGGGGCCCGGACCGGGATGTGACATTTTATATAACAAGTATACCTCACATATTTTACAAAATTACAATCATTGGCCTACATTATTCTCTTTGACAATTATTAGATAACATTAAATATCATATTTTTTAGTCATTTAACATATTCACAACAATTTATATAAAAGTTTATCAAACATCAGATTTTTTTTTCTTTTTTTGCTAAAAGTACATTTACAAAAAAAAAAGTTTACGAAACACTCAACAATTTTTACAGCTGTTTATTCTCACAGCACAACAGAATCATTTTTTTTAAAGCACAGCAATACCAATCTAGCCCTAATTAGAAAATGTAATGGGTAACTAGCGCAAGAGATTTGGTGTGAAGAAATTATCATTTTCAGTAACAATGATGTATTAATCTTAAATCAACAACACAACAATTGTGACGACTCGTCCCCAAAAATTATAATTTGTATAAGTGAATTTACAAAAATGCCCTTCGAGGCAAAGTGTTGACTTTTGTTGACTACCGTGTCGTGTCACGTAAGGTTCGTTTTCTTGGCATACCCTCATAGTATTCGTTGCTAAGAACGCGTGAGCGTAAACGAAACGTGATTTGGAGTTATAACGAAGGAGATATTAACGTTTGAAATTGGGGGCATTTTAGTAAATTAATTAATTTCTAGAAAGCTTTAGATTTTGGAGCAAAATCTGGTTGAGCCACGTGTGTGTGGCCCAGATTAAAAGGAAGAAAAGATGGGCGGTTGGGAGAAGAGATAAATGATAGAAAGGAGGGGTGGGACGCCCAATTAGAAAGAAGAGAGAAAAGGATGGCCAATGAGAGAAGGAGAAAAGGAGGGCAAATGAGAGAGAGAGGGTGCAGCCCTCGGATCCCACACGACCCGGTCCTTGACCCAATGCTAGACCTGTCTTTCTTCACCATTTTTCGTAGCGATTTCGGCCAAAATTCGACAAATTTCACCGATACTCCTCTTATAATCAACTCCACGACCCTCATTCTTCATTTTAAACTCAAGATTCGATGTGTTTTCACCCAAAATTGATGGAGTTTGGCTTTGATTTAGTGAAACCCGTACCAGTGGGTGCGATGGATTCGTGTCGTCGATCATCCCATTTCTGAAATAATTTCTTCCAATGACCACCACCAATAGACTTCCCTTGAGGCCTGGAACAAAGCCTAAACAAGTTTTGGAGTGTCGGGTTTGATTTGTGGACGAATTGGAGAACACCCAAGTTAAGGGTTTCCGGCAGATTTTCGTGAAATTGGGGCTTTTCCCTGCCAAATTGGCCTTGGCCACAGGTATGAAAGTT
The DNA here is from genome assembly GCA_036320875.1 of Cotoneaster glaucophyllus. NCBI lineage: Eukaryota > Viridiplantae > Streptophyta > Magnoliopsida > Rosales > Rosaceae > Cotoneaster > Cotoneaster glaucophyllus. The sequence goes on along the minus strand of CM070070.1, from coordinate 15,396,896 downwards.
GTTCCTCTCATTGAGATCTTCATTCCTGCAAATTTTGGTAATTTTTAGAAATAGTTGAATTTTCCGGCGAGTCGGGTGGCCAACCACCACCTGCGGCGGCACGTGGCACGTGGCTATTTTACGCTAAATTGATATCTTGATCTCAGATTTGATATTCGTATGACATGATTTGATTATGGTGAACCTAGTTTCATTATGTTACATCACTTGGTCATTATTTGAATTGACGATCCGATCGTTGGTGCATCACCAAACTTTAATATGTTATAGTATGTAACTTATGAGGATCATTGAAACTCACAGATCGGTAACCCGACATCTGGATCTTCTCGAATTGGATTTGCAAGGTCATAAAATAAAACGTTAACCGCCACTTGGTTTTGGCAATTGGCGGAGATCTAACTGTTGGATCGTAATGAAATTTGAATATATTATTCTAGAAGCATAATGTGTATCTTTGAAAGTTACGGATTGGAAATCAGAGATACAGATCTTCCAAATCGAGCTACATAGGGTTGTAGACCATACCATCGATCTTTGATCGACGGTTGACTTTTGGTCAATGGGTCTCAAATCATTCTAGACTGCCCTTAGGGATATGTTTTACGTAAGTTACATGTTCTATTGATAAGAATTTTTAGACGTGATTTGATAATTTTTCTAGGTGCCGATCGTTCGTGACGCCTCGATATTCGTGCTAGGGAGTTGTAGCACAGACTCCAGGTGAGTGGGCTTTTGGTTTTCTATATATATATACGTATATATGCTTTACATTTTCCCAGAAAGTATTTTAAATGGATTTACGTTTTTAAATGCCATGTCAATTGCATTACAATTTAGTATATGCATTAGTATAGATATACATATTATTACATGACGCTACAGATGCTCAGGTAAGCTTCAGGTGAGCACATATTGATGATAGTGATTGTAGTGTGTATGGTTATGTTTAGAAGCATTTAGTGCTCATTACCCTGCACCCCGGTGTAAGTGCTTCGTCCGAGGCCAGGGCCTAGCCTTCAAGTGACCGTTCACTACCTACACCGCACGCTCACCTTGGATCCAGGGCAGGTGGTTCCAACTTGTAGGTGACTTGAGATACTTCGCAGCCTTCACGTGATCATAGCACTTGAGCGTACGTATTTACAGCTAGCCTGTCGTACAAACCACAATAGGTGGTTCCAACTCGTGTGCAGGAATTGGTTTATGAGCTATAGGATCAGCCGTACTGGTCACGTTAGGTGACTCCAGCTGACATATCATATTATATTGATTCATCACTTGGCTTACATATTTATTACTGAGATATTTGACATGGCACATACTTTGGTTTTCATTGCTCTCAAGCCTGATTTCTATATACGTATGTATTATTATTTTCTGGAAAATTATACGGGTTTTACAGTGAGAGGTTAGTATGTTCATAAAGACAACTGTGTTTTCAAAAGCTTTGTTTTTGCTCACTCACATTTTCTATTTTTCGCCCCTCCAGGTTTTAGCTGTTGAAAGTTCGTATCAACAAGGATTCTTGGCGAATCTCAGTATAGGTGGCTACATCTGAGGGTAAGACCCTTACCCACACTATTGTACTTTACTTATGCTCTGACGTCGCGTGTGAAATGGGTTCATCCCCGCTTACAGCGCACTCTTGTTTTTAGATATTATTAGGTTTAAATTTATTCACATTTTCCACATCACCATACTTTATGGCTTTGTTACCTTCTAGGTGTCGGCCAGCACAACTCGATTCAGAGTCCTTGTGGACATTCCGAGTCGGGGTGTGTCAGTTTGGTATCAGAGCATAAGTCGGGCAGTATTACGTTCATCACACGCGTGATGTAAGCATTTTTGGTTCTTGAGCCTAATGCTCGAATCTTGCCACCTCGTCAAATACGAAAAATGTGTTAGTTTTTCCTGAGTTTTGGGTAGTTTTGTCAACTTGTCGACATTTTAGAAGATCACTTTGGTGAACATTTATAGACTTAAAATGAAGAACTTCCCTGCCAAGGAAAAATGTAGATTTGAGACAAATGATGGCCCTAAAGCAAGGCTAATGTGTCGATAACGGTGTATCACCAGGGAACTATAAATCAATCCCATCATTATTTTCACGCCATCATTATCAACCTTTTCGAGATAGGAAACCAGAATTGATTTTGATTCCTTAGCAGTACCTGTTAGTATACCATTTATTGGGATTCCTACGAAGTTTACTTCGTCAAGATTCCAAAATTGTCTTAAGCGACAACCTGGTGCTAAAATGGTAGCACTCGACAAAAGAAACATCTGGGGGACAGTCACCTTAACTGCACTAATTATCATTTTGGATCTTCAGGAGGAAGATCGACTTCCGTTAAGCCCGTTCTAAAGTAGATTATTAGTAAATTCCTCTTTCCGGCTTTGGGACATCTTAACCAATACTAGTTTCCAAATTTCTTTTGGTGATGTACTCGTCATTTTGATGAGTATAGGCACCGAAGTACGAGTTGTTATACCTATGATTAGTACAAAATCTTCGAAGTAGTGAGTATTCCCTCTAGAATTATGGAACCCCCCATCACAGGACCAGTTCCTTATTAGTTGTTTAAAACCACCCACCGGAGTAGGCTCTAGTCCGTAATCAGCCTATGGTGGCGTTACTAATTGACGATATTGTTCGATATCTGGGAACTGTCAAGCAGTATTCAAGCGGTATGATTCCTGATACCGAACACAGGTGCTGGTATCTGGGAGTGATACCTTATATGGAATGTCGGTTCACAGTTTCAAGGTAACGAATAATATCAAAATGTCATAAATCCATTAATTAACGCGCGACTAATAGACTAATTAACAGTGATTGCTGGAGCTGAAGAAATTAAATCTCGGAACGTTAGGAGCAAGCTTTGTATTAGGACAGTAAACTCATGATTGTTTTTACCTTATTACCTATCTAGGTAAACATAACCTCTCCGACTAGCTACCTTTTTTATCACCTTCACAGGTAGACAGTAGAATCGAAGTATGGGTTAATTTCTCACTATTAGAGTGAATGGAATATCGAGGAAATTATGAAGATCTATTGGCACGTGGCTGCGTGGAAGGAAGTAGAATGGTACGTTTTAAGGACGTACATTAAGGCGTCGTATTCTAAAGTCTTACCTGAGATATTATCATCGACCTACTTTCTCATACTACACTAGTTTCCTTGCATCTTTTTGAGCAACTTCTACTATTTGGAAGAACTTAGTTACTAAAGCTTACTGATTAGGAATTTATTCAACTAAGCCCCTTATCTAGGGAACTTCGAACCCTAGGACCATACCTAGATTGTTGTAACTTCATCAGGTGACGATTAAAAACCGTTATCCCCTACTTCGAGCTGATGATCTAGCCGACTCACCCCTTGTAACTCGAGTTTTCTTCCATAACCTGACGACTTCGTAGTAGTCTTTTCAACAAGTTTCTTATCTACCTTGGTAGTGTGACCAAATTTCTCAAATATTGGTTTTGTTTAGATTGGTACTTATATCTAGGGGTGGGTTCAAAAAACCGAAAACCGAAAAAAACCAAAAACCGAAAACCAAACCGGACCGAGGCCGAAAAAACCGGAACCGAAACTCTCGAACCGAACCGAACCGAATCTGGCCAGTTCGGTTTCGGTTTTTGAGGTTCGAAAACCGAACCGAACTGATATATATATATAATTATTTTTTCAATATTTATAAATAGTTTAGTCATGCAATTATAACAAAGTAGAACCAGTTGTGAAGTTGGTTTCAGGGAAACATTCTAAGCGGGTGGAGTGCATGGGTTCGAACCCACCTCATGCCTCCCGGATTTTGGAGATTTTTTTTAATTTTGTTGATCAAATCAACAAACCCTAGCACAACAACATCTTTCCCAAGCGCAGCCACACTTTTTTTTTTTTTCATTCCCCTCTTCTCTCTCTATAGTCCCTGCCTCCAGACTTCCTCCATGTCCATTTCTCCATTCTTCTCCATAACCCACATCCTCCTTTCTATTCCAAGCTTCATATTTGTGAGACCCTCCATGTCCATGCCTCTAATTTCTCCCTCTTCTCTCTCTCGTCCCCTCTTCTCTCTCAGTCTTCCCTTTGGCTCCAGCACCCATCCCCATGGCTGCGAGCATGTTGACCCTGTGATGTGATAAAAATTAAGCACACAAATTAAACCCTCTTTTTGACAATCGTAGTATGGATAAGTAGGGATCGTTCTAGGCCGGGGATTAGGAGGGATTGCCAATCGACTTTAAACTGACTCAAAGACTCAAAAACAAACTTAAAAACATTTGGATAGGTTCAAAAGACTTAAAACAAGTTCACAAGACTCAAAACAGGCTAAAAACACTCAAAACTGCCTAAAAACACAAACTAGGCAGTTTCTGACTCTAAACACAATTTTGGATGAAAATATGGTTTGGGCTTGACTCAAAACACTTAAAAACACAAACAAAGCAAGTTTAAAACAATTTGAAACAAGAAAGTAAAGGGGGGTTTTGTTTTGGACGAATTTAAAATAATAAAACAGATTGTAACTTAAAAACAGATTTGAAAACGTTTTTGGGGAAGTTGGATGGATGATGGGCTAGCTAGAGGCTCTTTCTCCACACATGACATGTATGCAAACGAATCGATTTCCATTTATTCCTTCATTTAATTCTGAACGACAATGCCCCAAATTAACCGTGACATCACTAGTTAACCATCAGATTTTCCTTGTGTTATTGGATTGGATGACATTATTCGACAACCCAAAGCATTCTTCAAAAGTTCCCTACATGACATCATAATAAAGATACAATCAAAGATCATTACGTTCAATGAAAATCATAAGCATTGACAAAGCACTTGTAACTATGATATCATATCACTCATGCTAGGAATTGAACTTAACGCGATCGTGACTAACGACCTTCACTACATATGAATATAAGTTTGTAACGATTATGTGAAACTCCCTTATACTCTAGCATCAGATTTATGCATGCCAATTAAGTGTCGACCCTCAATCAACAAACACAAATAAGTTATCAATCAAATAGTTAGGCCAATTACATTCACGATTCAAGAATTCATAACTGGAATTTATCAACTCATATTGCACCCATAATCATGGCTTTGAAATCACCCCTAGCCAAGAGGGGTTTAGCCACTCATGTTCACAGCAAAACAAAAGGAATTTAACTTAAACATTGAGAACAAAGAAAGAATTACACCTAAAACGTTCCAACAATCCAAGGTTTGAAGAGCAAGCACGTCCAAGGCCTTCCTTCTTCTCCTTTGCTGCGGCACAAAAGGGTGAGGGATGTTTAGGATGTGTTTTGGGGTCAGAGATAGGAAGGGTGGTGCAGCAAAGCTTGGAAATTTGTTGAATGTGTGTATGGGAGTGAATGGTTGTGTTTGGCAGTGAATGGATGATTGAATGGTGCGGCAAGAGGTCCTATATATAGAGAAAAGGTTAAGGCACAGCTGGGTTTATTTAGCCAACAAAATCTACTCCAAAACTTTAAGGGAAATAGGAATTAAAGTCAAAAACCTAAGGGAAAAGGGTAAGTTTATGCGGCAAAGGCAGAAATTTAAAGGAAGGTGATAAACATGTGCGGCAAGGAAAGGGAAAGGCCTTTCCTTGCTGATTTGGGTAGGGTTGTGTCCTAAATTGAAAGGGGAAAAGGAACTTAATGCGGCAAGGGAAGAGGATTGAAGAGGAGTGTGCGGCATTGTCCTAAAGGGCAAGGGATTGTGTTTCCTTGCACGGCAAGGAAGATATAGCTGCAAGGCATGTGCGACACCCTTGTTTGAATGGGTCTTGACTTCTTAGAACATGTAATTAAGTGTCCCATATTGTTTAGGACTCTCCTTTGTAGATGAAACCTTGATAAAATAGGATTAGGAAAGTCAAAGGTCAAAATAAGGAAACTTTGACTTAGTCAACCCTTCTTCTTCTTGGATTCTTTTTCCTTCCTTGACTTGAATTTATTTTTCCTCTTCTATTTGGCTGATTCCTAGCATGCTTTGGCCTTCAATTTCGTCCATCTACATTGCTCCAAGCATAAGCTATCCAAAATATGCCCAAAACTGCTCCAAAAGGCTCCAAAATGCACTTTCTTGATACTTTACCCCTTTGGACCTATAAACACACAAAAATAGCTTAAAATACTAAATTAACTACGAACAATCAACATAAATGCACGAAAACAAGCTAACTAAGTCGCATAAATATGCTCCTATCAAATTCCCCCACACTTAGCTTTTGCTAGTCCTCGAGCAAAACGAAACAAACAAAACAAAACAAAGTAAACAAAGCACAATCTAAACCTTCCAACGTTGCCTCAGGGATTTCCAACGCACATGACATGTCAAAGATCATCATTCTCACAGATTTTAGTTATCCTTACGCTCGAGCACATACTTAATCTTAGTCGCCACTTACTAGCTCGCATTTAATCAATTAAAACAATGATTTGAATGTAGTAACATGCCTTTAGAGAATTCACCCAATTCCTTACAAGATACTCTCTTTTTTTACACAGATTTTCAAACTACACACCCTACACTAGTTATATGTGAGAAGATTGATGTAAACATGTAGACGAACACTCACATATGTTTATAACAAAGAAAGCATTTTTTGGAGTTATTAAGCATGTTTAGATATGATCTCATGAATGGAATGCTACTACTTAGATGCGAGAACCAGGGACACCATATGCTCATACCAATCCCAAACTCCACAAATTGAAACACACAACACCCAATATTGAAGTTAAGGGTTGTAACGGGGCTAAGGGTATTGGTTAACAAAGAAAGGTAAGGATAAACAAACGTTCTTTAAGAAATAGCAAGCAAAGTAATGAAATTGACACTTAGAATTCATTTTGAGAATGCAGAAATCAACTTTTAAACACAAGGGAAGATTCATGCAACATTTAGGGCCTCATTCAACTTTTTGGACCCTTTCTTCAACAAACAACACTTTAGAGCTCTTTTTCACATATTTTTCAACTCTTTTTCATTCTTTTCACAACTTTTCTTTTTCTCTTTTCTTTTCATACGAATTTTTCATTTCTTTTTGTTTTTCTAGCCGTGAACTTTGGCATACACACACACAAATCCCTTCCCCCACACTTGTTTTCTGCAACATGTTACTCAAAAGGAATTCCTTCTAAGTTATGCTCCACTATGCTTCAAGAACAAGGGTATGGATGGTCCTATTCTAGGCTAGGTAGGGATGATGTGGGTTAACAAAGAAAATAGGCTAAACAAGGCTCAACGGGGTTAAACCTAAACACAATTGCACGGGGGATGGCTGTTTGTCTCTTGGTTCACTACACAACTTCATCTTGTTCGTGTGTTATGCAAATCAATATCATGCTTTGAATGAAACGGATATGAGTTCTAGTATGTGGAACTAAATGATAAAACGCCTTCTAAGTAGCAACCAAGCAAAGAATAATGAGATCATGCAACGACTTTTAGAAAACAAGAAATCATAGATTAATAACTCTCCAAATAGCGTTTTAGGCTCAAGTCTCTCAGGGTTGTAGCGTTAATTTGAGTTCCTTCCTTCAAGCATGTTACAAAAACTGATTTTTTTTGTTCTTTGTGATTAAATGTGAATTCATAAACAACAACGACAACCAAGCATAAACCAAAGGTATATCAAACTTCCATCCATGTTTACAACTTTCCTTAACAGTCATGCAATTAAAACCAAATCCTCATCATTGGGTTGGAAGGTACCCTAAAACACACACAAAAACAACTCTTTTTGGGTTTTTCAAAACAATTTTTCAAATTTTTATGAGATTTTTGGATTTTTATGTCAAAACACACTAAAAAGACATAAAAACAGTGAAAAACAACATTGTAAATGATAGGTGAATAAAACCCACGAAAATCATGCAAAAACAGCTTGTTTACCCCCCCCCCCCCACACTTAAATCAAACATTGTCCTCAATGTTGCAAATAGAAACTCACAAATAAGCAAACAAACAAACACCGAATTAAACACAATAACTATGGCAGAATAGAAACAACAAAGAGAAGGGTTTAGGAACGCAAATCTGGAATTGGAGTGCTTTCTAGGTCTTCCTTTGTTGATTGCATGGGTTGCCTCCCACGAAGCGCTTTCTTTAACGTCTTGCAGCCGGACGAAGAACTCCATTCACTCTACATTGGAGCCCACGGCATGGAAGGGGATCTCCTCCACAACCTGCCCCACGGCACTCTCATTGTATGGCTTCAATCGATGTCTGTTTACCTTGAATTCTTGCCCATTCCTTAAGCTTTGGACTTGGACTGTACCATATGGAAAAACATTAGTAACAACAAAAGGTCCAATCCACTTAGAACGTAACTTACCAGGGAATAAACGTAAACGGGAGTTGAAGAGCAACACTTTCTGCCCAATTGAGAATGTTTTGCCCCGAATCATCTTGTCATGAAACGCCTTGGTTTTCTCTTTGTTAATTCGGGCATTCTCGTATGCTTCGTTCCTTATCTCCTCAAGTTCATTCAATTGGAGCTTTCTTTGCATTCCAGCAGCATCTAGGTCCAAATTGAACGTTTTCACAGCCCAATGCGCCTTGTGCTCTAGTTCCACAGGTAGGTGACACGGCTTGTCATAGATTAGCCGAAATGGAGACATCCCTAGGGGTGTTTTGTAGGCAGTGCGATATGCCCATAGTGCATCGTCCAAGCGTAGACTCCAATCTTTCCGGTTTGGCCCAACGGTCTTCTCCAAGATTTGCTTGATTTCTCTATTCGACACTTCGGCTTGGCCACTTGTTTGAGGGTGGTAAGGGGTCGAAACCTTATGCTTGACATTGTACTTCTTAAACAGCGCCTCAATGGTCCGATTGCAAAAGTGTGAACCTCCATCACTTATGAACACCCTCGGCATTCCAAACCTAGAGAATATGTTAGTTTTGATGAAATCTGCAACCACTCTAGAATCATTAGTACGGGTGGCCTTTGCTTCCACCCATTTTGAAACATAATCAACCGCGAGCAAAATATAAGTGAAACCAAACGAAGAAGGAAAAAGACCCATGAAATCAATACCCCAAACATCAAAAATTTTGACATTGAAGATAAGGGTCTGCGGCATTTAGTCCTTGGCGCCTATGGTACCTGTTCTTTGGCATCTATCACACATTATGCAGAAAGTACGAGCATCTTTAAACAATGTAGGCCAATAAAAACCACATTCTAACACCTTGAGGGCTGTTCTGTGGGTGCCAAAATGACCCCCACATGCATAAGAGTGACAAAAGGTTAGAATTGAATTAAAATCAGAATTGTGAACACACCTACGCACAATCTGATCCGGGCAGAATTTCCATAGATTTGGGTCATCCCAAACATAGAACCGTGCATCCTTTTTAAGTTTATCACGTTTGTATTTATCAAGGGTGCTAGGAACCTGTTTTGTGACAAAAAAATTGACCAAATCTGCAAACCAAGGCTCACTTACCTCTATGGACAACAATTGTTCATCCGGGAATGTTTCTGGAATGGGTAAGGGGTCCTCAATGTGCACCAAACGGCTTAGGTGGTCAGCCACCACGTTTTCATTCCCCTTTTTGTCTCTAATTTCAATGTCGAACTCTTAAAGTAAGAGCATCCAACGAATCATCCGCGGTTTGGCTTCTTTCTTGGTGAGAAGGTACTTCAAAGCTGCATGGTCAGAGTAAACAATGATTTTAGTGCCAATTAGATATGTACGAAATTTATCTAAAGCAAAGACAATAGCAAGAAGTTCTTTTTCCGTAGTAGAGTAGTTCAATTGAGCATCATTTAGGGTCCGGGAGGCATAATAGATGACGTGGGGCTGTTTGTTCCTCCTTTGGCCTAAAACAGCACCAATTGCATAGTCGGATGCATCACACATTAGCTCAAATGGAAGGCTCCAATCGGGTGGCATGATGATGGGGGCCAAAGTCAACATGTCCTTGAGTGTTTTGAAGGCCGTCTCACACTCCTCGTTGAACTCGAAGGCCACTTCCTTTTAGAGTAAACGGCAAAGGGGTTGGGAGATTTTGGAGAAGTCCTTGATGAATCGCCTATAAAATCCTGCATGGCCAAGAAAAGAACGAACCTCCCTCACCGAAGTGGGAGAGGGTAAGTGACGTACAAGATCTATTTTTGACTTATCAACCTCAATCCCTTTTTCTGATATGATATGCCCCAAAACTATACCTTGTTTTACCATAAAATGGCACTTTTCCCAATTCAAAACGAGATTAGTTTCGATGCATCGTTGTAAGATCAAAGTAAGATTATTCAAACATTCATCAAATGAATCACCAAAAACACTAAAGTCATCCATAAACACCTCAATGATCTTTTCCACAAAATTAGAGAAAATACTTACCATACACCTTTGGAACGTGGCTAGTGCGTTGCATAGCCCAAATGGCATGCGTCGATAGGCAAAGGTACCGAAGGGGCACGTGAAGGTGGTCTTTTCTTGGTCATCGGGAGCTATCACAATCTGATTATAACCTGAATAGCCATCAAGAAAACAATAAAAAGCATGACCGGCTAACCTTTCAAGCATTTGATCAATAAAGGGCAGCGGGAAGTGATCTTTTCTTGTTGTGGCGTTGAGCTTCCGATAGTCAATACAAACTCTCCATCCGGTTTGGATTCGGGTAGGCACAAGCTCATTCTCTGCGTTTTTGACCACAGTGACTCTGGACTTCTTAGGAACAACTTGGACCGGAGAGACCCAACGGCTATCAGAAATTGGGTAAATCACTCCACAATCGAGTAGCTTGATTACTTCCTTCTTCACAACGTCCATCATGGGTGAATTGAGTCGGCGTTGTGCTTCTCTGGACGGTTTGGCTCCTTCTTCGAAAAGTATTCGATGCATGCAAGTGGTAGGGCTAATTCCCTTAATATCGGCCAATGTCCACCCAATGGCAGTTTTGTATTCCCGAAGGACCCTCACCAACTTGTCCTCCTCTTGAGTCGTGAGTGATGAAGAGATGATGACGGGCAGCGTCTCTTGTTCTCCCAAAAACACATACTTCAAATGGCTAGGCAATGGTTTAAGCTCTAGGGAAGGTGGCTGTATTACAGAGGGAAGCAACTTGTTAGTCGAAACGGGAATTGAAATTAGGTTAGGAGACTTACCAAGATGCTCTGGAATTGACTCTAGGGCAGCAACCATCTCCACCAATTCTTCTTGAATAGGCACGGCAAGGTGTTCCTTGTTGTTACCGTGGGCATGCCTAAGTGCTAGCCCTTCGTTTTTGAGTCCAATGCCTTGTGTGAGGGTCTTTTCAAGTGCATCCTCACTCAAATCATCAAGGAATTCCTGCGCCAAATAGTCAATTACATCGATAGAGAAACAAGAGTGATCATCATGAGGATATCTCATAGCATCAGAAATATTGAAATCAATCACTTCCCCATCAAATTCCATGGTCAATGTTCCTTTGAAGATGTCTATCTTTGTACGGGCAGTCTTCATGAATGGTCGGCCAAGTAGGAGTGGTAATGGAGGGGAACGGTCCGAGTCTTCCATTTCAAGCACGTAAAAGTCCGCCGCAAAGATTAGGTGATTCACCTGCACTAAAACATCCTCCAAAACACCTTTCGGATAAGCGTTAGATCTATCGGCCAATTGAATAATCACTCCATCATTTTTTAATTCGCCCAAGTTCATAGATGCATAAATTGAATAAGGCATGACATTTATTGATGCACCTAGATCTAACATGGCATGTTCAAAACGAGTATTTCCTATAACGCAAGGAATTGTAAAACTGCCGGGATCTTTGCACTTAGGAGGCAATTTTCGTTGCAAGACGGCTGAGACATTCTCTTACCTTTACCACCTCTTTGTTCGAAGCCCTCTTTCTTGTAGTGCACAGCTCCTTCAAGAACTTAGCATACTTGGGGACTTGTTTAATTGCATCTAGAAGTGGAATGTTGACTTGCACCTTTCAGAATGTGTCAAGGATGTCTTTATCACTTTCGTCCTTCTTTGATTGCACAAACCTGCGAGGAAATGGTGCATTGGGTGGAATGGGGTTAGAAGTAATAGAATTGGAACCCAACTTACCTTTGGTGGCCGAATTAGAGTGTGTAGGTGGTTGCGGCAAGGATGGCTCAATCCTTGCCGTGGCTTTATCTTGCTCCTTCTCCTCAGATTGCATCTTTTCATCCTCATTTTGATTTGATTTGGACGGGTTGGGGTCAGATCCAATTTCTTTTCCACTTCGCAAGGTGATGCCTTTGGCAGATTCGAAGCCTCCCTTCGGATTCACATTCGTTGAACTAGGTAACTTACCTTGTTCTCTACTAAATTGCCCCATGAATTCAGCCATTTGTCCCATTTGTCTCTTCAATTCAGTTACCTCTCGGGCTTGATTTTGCATGTCTTTAGCTTGATTTTCTTGTCCCTGCGCCAAAGTAGTTAGTAACTGAATAACTTGAGCGTTATCAAAGGACGAACCTGAGTTATTTTGGGTAGGTTGTGGTTGAGGTTGTTGAGGTGCATAGGGCCGTGGGAACCCAGGGGGTTTTGCCGAAATCCCCCTTGTTGTGAAGGTTGTTGGGGCTCTCTCCACTTCATATTAGGGTGATCTCTCCATCCGGGGTTGTATGTGTTCGAGTATGGATCATATTTGGTTTGGTTTTGGCCTTGGAATCCAATAGCATTGGCAGATTCCCATCCTCCATTCTCGATTAACTAAGGGCACGTCTCGGATGGATGCCCTTGAATTGAACACACGGTGCAAACTTGGTTTTCTTGTGTTTTTGATCCAATTACAACCTGAGACACAAGAGAGGTAAGATTAGCTAATTGAGATTGAATTTCAGAAATTGCACTTACCTCATTAACTTGGTGGTGTCGTGGGCCCTCTCTCTGTCCAACACATTCATATTGTTGTGCATTATGAGCTCGGTTCGCAATTAGGGTTTTGGCAGCCACCGGAGTCTTGTCAACCAACGCACCACCCACTGAGGCATCTAGCATTTGGCGTTTAATGGGGAGGAGTCCTTCGTAGAAATATTGAATGAGCAGCTCCTCCTTCATTTGATGTTGTGGACATGAAGCTACAAGAGTTTTAAAACGTTCATAATAAGCTGGAAACGATTCACCTTCGTTTTGTTGGATGCCACTAATCCATTTCCTCAAGAGAATGACTCTTGAAGTAGGGAAAAACTTCTCCAAGAATGCTCGTTTCATACTTTCCCAAGATGTAACCGTCCCAGGTGCTAGTTCATACAACCAATCTTTAGCCTTGTCCAAGAGTGAGAATGGAAAGGCCTTCATCTTCAATATGCTGCCATCAACATTAACGGGAGTCATACTCGAACAAACCACTTCAAACTCCTTCAAATGCTTGTTAGGATCCTCCATGGACAGCCCATGGTACTTCGGAATGTGATGCAACAAGCTTGATTTCAACTCAAACTCCTCTGTCTTCCCTTGGGCTGCCGTGGGGTATTGGATGCATAGGGGCATGGCATTGTCCACACCCAAGGTAGAAAGCTCTTTGATGGTTCGATTATCTGCTGCCATGACTTGTGCTTCCTCCACAACTTGTGTCGTGGGGACTTCTTCCTCTTCTACCACTTGTTCTTCGAACTCAGGTTCAGGGCTAGGTGGGTTAGACTCTTGTTGATTCCTCCTCCTTCTCAAAGTCCTCTCAAAATCGTCGTCAAAGTCAAAGATGTGCTCACGAACAGGTTGAGAACTTCGAGTCATAAACTATTACCTAAAAACAAGAAATAAACAAGGTCAGAAACTAAAACAAAAACAAACGAAAAAGAAACAAAAAGAAACAACGGGGGATGCTAATCCCCGGCAATGGCGCCAAAAATTTGATGTGATAAAAATTAAGCACACAAATTAAACCCTCTTTTTTACAATTGTAGTATGGATAAGTAGGGATCGTTCTAGGCCGGGGATTAGGAGGGATTGCCAATCGACTTTAAACTGACTCAAAGACTCAAAAACAAACTTAAAAACGTTTGGATAGGTTCAAAAGACTTAAAACAAGTTCACAAGACTCAAAACAGGCTAAAAACACTCAAAACTGCCTAAAAACACAAACTAGGCAGTTTTCGACTCTAAACACAATTTTGGACGAAAATATGGTTTGGGCTTGACTCAAAACACTTAAAAACACAAACAAAGCAAGTTTAAAACAATTTGAAACAAGAAAGTAAAGGGGGGTTTTGTTTTGGACGAGTTTAAAATAACAAAACAGATTGTAACTTAAAAACAGATTTGAAAACGTTTTTGGGGAAGTTGGATGGATGATGGGCTAGCTAGAGGCTCTTTCTCCACACATGACATGTATGCAAACGAATCGATTTTCAGTTATTCCTTCATTTAATTCTGAACGACAATGCCCCAAATTAACCGTGACATCACTAGTTAACCCTCAGATTTTCCTTGTGTTATTGGATTGGATGACATCATTTGACAACCCAAAGCATTCTTCAAAAGTTCCCTACATGACATCATAATAAAGATACAATCAAAGATCATTACGTTCAATGAAAATCATAAGCATTGACAAAGCCCTTGTAACCATGACATCATGTCACTCATGCTAGGAATTGAACTTAACGTGATCGTGACTAGCGACCTTCACTACATTTGAATATAAGTTTGTAACGATTATGTGAAACTCCCTTATACTCTAGCATTAGATTTATGCATGCCAATTAAGTGTCGACCCTCAATCAACAAACACAAATAAGTTATCAATCAAACAGTTAAGCCAATTACATTCACAATTCAAGAATTCATAACTGGAATTTATCAACTCATATTGCACCCATAATCATGGCTTTGAAATCACCCCTAGCCAAGAGGGGTTTAGCCACTCATGTTCACAGCAAAACAAAAGGAATTTAACTTAAACATTGAGAACAAAGAAAGAATTACACCTAAAACGTTCCAACAATCCAAGGTTTGAAGAGCAAGCACGTCCAAGGCCTTCCTTCTTCTCCTTTGATGCGGCACAAGAGGGTGAGGGATGTTTAGGATGTGTTTTGGGGTCAGAGATGGGAAGGGTGGTGCGGCAAAGCTTGGAAATTTATTGAATGTGTGTATGGGAGTGAATGGTTGTGTTTGGCAGTGAATGGATGATTGAATGGTGCGGCAAGAGGTCCTATATATAGAGAAAAGGTTAAGGCACAGCTGGGTTTATTTAGGTAACAAAATCTACTCCAAAACTTTAAGGGAAATAGGAATTAAAGTCAAAAACCTAGGGGAAAAGGGTAAGTTTATGCGGCAAAGGCAGAAATTTAAAGGAATGTGATAAACATGTGCGGCAAGGAAAGGGAAAGGCCTTTCCTTGCTGATTTGGGTAGGGTTGTGTCCTAAATTGAAAGGGGAAAAGGAACTTAATGCGGCAAGGGAAGAGGATTGAAGAGGAGTGTGCGGCATTGTCCTAAACGGCAAGGGATTGTGTTTCCTTGCACGGCAAGGAAGATATAGCTGCAAGGCATGTGCGGCACCCTTGTTTGAATGGGTCTTGACTTCTTAGAACATGTAATTAAGTGTCCCATATTGTTTAGGACTCTCCTTTGTAGATGAAACCTTGATAAAATAGGATTAGGAAAGTCAAAGGTCAAAATAAGGAAACTTTGACTTAGTCAACCCTTCTTCTTCTTGGATTCTTTTTCCTTCCTTGACTTGAATTTATTTTTCCTCTTCTATTTGGCTGATTCCTAGCATGCTTTGGCCTTCAATTTCGTCCATCTACATTGCTCCAAGCATAAGCTATCCAAAATATGCCCAAAACTGCTCCAAAAGGCTCCAAAATGCACTTTCTTGATACTTTACCCCTTTGGACCTATAAACACACGAAAATAGCTTAAAATACTAAATTAACTACGAACAATCAACATAAATGCACGAAAACAAGCTAACTAAGTCGCATAAATATGCTCCTATCACCCTGCGAGCATGCTGACCTGCGGCATCCTCTTTTCTCTCTCAATCAAAAGGTATTCAATTTTAGGGATTTAGGAAGAGTAACTTAGGGTTTTCTAGATTTAGGGATTTTGGGTTATTGATTTGCTGTTAGTGTATGAGATTCAATATTTAGATTTTGTGCTATTTGTGAAGATGTGATAGAGTTTTCATTTCAGTTATGGAGAAAAAAATGGGTGGAGATGCATAGAGGTGTGTGCTACAGATTATGTATTGGTTTTAGATTCAATAGACGGACAGAGCAAAGAAAGTATGGGTTGCAGATCATGCGTGGGGATGGAGATTATGTATCTGTGTTTGTTTCTTTCCATCTGATTCAATCCAAGTTTTTTTTTTTTTTTTAATTGTGTTGGATAAAAGATTCATGTTCTAAAAAAAAAAATTAGCTTTTCCCTCTTCATATTTTGCTGCATCAATAGCAGCCCACAAATCCTGCAAACCCTAAATGAATATAATTGTTGTTGTGATTTCCAGATGAAGATAGTGGTTTGATTAGTACCAATATCCAGATTTACCAAAAAAAAAATCATAGTAAAAAACCGAACCGGGCCGAAACCGAACCGAAAAAACCAAAACCGAAAAAAACCGAAAATAATTTGAACCGAACCGAAATTTCGATTCTGTTTCGGTTTTGGCAAAAAACCAAACCGTTTCAAACCGAACCCAGCCCTACTTATATCGGGAGACGTGATCTTCGCAGACAATATTTTTTTCATTTTTCCAAAAAGAGTTTAGGGGAAGAAGGTTGAAATTCTCACAAAGTGTGGTGAGATATGAGATATCCTTAGTCTTGTCGAGTTTATCGACAATTGATTAACGATTTTCGACTATAGTGTTTTCCTCATTTATCGGCCGAGAAAAATTAGTCAAGCTTGGGGGTGTTGATTATGGGTAAAGTTTCTGACAACCGAACTGTTGTTCTCACCTCACCATCGCTTTACACTTTTTGATGACGTTGATCATTTTGGAAATCCATGATGACGTGTTCCTTGGATATTTCAACTGTGTAGAGATAGTATGGTGGAGTATCACTTACATTTTCCAACGGTAGAACCATTCAAAATGAACCATCATATATATGACCTAGAGTCAATAGTTGTCATTTTCATTTGAAAACCGATTGGTACTCCTTTGTGAAGAAATATGTCCAAAATCTTATTTAACCTTAGAGTTTCTCAATTTCACTTACTTTTGGAAAGAAAGTTTCTGACAGGAGCATTAGAAGAATTAAATCAACATCTATGATTGCACTATCGTGGATCATTCCGGTTGTGTAAATGTAATTATTAAGCATCGTAGTAATAGTTGTTTCTACCCCTAAATATTTTTAGTCTTCCTTATCCTATTCCAGTTGAAATTCACGAGTGTCGATATGATGTTACCTCTAACTCATCAAGAAATCGTTAAATCACTTTTGTATCCAAATGCAAATGGGAAATATCATCATAAGCTCTTGGTACGAGGTATCTTATACATGTGAAGATTATGATAATGTTCGATGTTTATAGATCTATTTGACAAGACAACCCATTTTTTTCATTGGTCCAAATGGACTATATTCTTGACCACTTGGTAAAATTACCCATTCTTGAATTTATCGGATTTTCTGGCATTACGATCAGCATCTTTTCTGATTGTGACTCCATATTCACTCATTTGTGCTGGGAAGACATTCTAGTCGACTTTGGGTACGTGTCTACTTTACTGCAGTTCGTATTATTCCAAAGACTGGTAGACTGTTCAGAAGAATTACTTGGATGTTGAAATCTAGTTGTGATCATTAATTCTTCAATCACCCGTCAACTACATCGTTGAATGAATAGTTACCATTGGTGGTTGAATATTCCGGAAGTTATTTTTGTAGTGTGATGGCAGGCAATCAATATAGATATCTTGAACTTTAAATTTGATGAACTTGTTTTGACTCTCAAATTCTTGAGTGTCCTTTTGGCCTTCTTGACATGGTTTCTTGCTCAATCATTGAGGAATTTACGATAGGTCGATTCGGAGGATGCGTGCGCCAGTTTCATATCGATGCTAGCAGGAACCATTGGAGTACAATCGTCTCGTGAGTTTACTAGACTTACCAAGAAGAATTTCATGTGGTTTTGAGGATTGAATAGTTTTCAGCATAGTATTGGTGAAGGTATAAAGCTTGGCGATTGTGGCGTCAATCTCCATATGTGGCTCGAAACTGCAATTGTCATTCTAATGATGTCGATAGAGATATGGTTTCTCTAATTCGGGATTTCAGAGGTTATATCCCTAATTTGGTGAACAACGCTAGTGAATAATCACGAAGGAACTATTTTACAACATGTGTTCGTCCCTACGTATCTTTTCATTATGTCACTCTAGGACTTCATGGTTCGGGCGTACATGGATGTCAAAGCACTTCTAGCAGCTGGATTGGTGCGCTCTGGGATATTACGGCGTTGCGATTGAGACATGAATCGGACGATCTAGATATATAATTCACACATGAGGAACAAAACGATATTTTGGCATCCTAGGAACTTCTCACTAGTTTATTGAAACAACGATGGGTTATCGGCATTACAGGCTGCAGACTGTAATATCGATGGCTTAATTGTTGGCTTCACTAAGCAAGTGGGCAAAAGAGCTCATCTATGGCAACATTTACCAGTTAGCTATGGTTCGGATTCATTCTCCAAGTTTGTGACATGACGAATGTTCGGCGAGGTCCATTTTCATTTTTGGTTTTGATTTTTCATGCAAACATTTTTCTACAAGGTTATTCTATTTATACAGATATTTTTGTCATTGCAAATGTTGGGTGAGATATTTTTACTTTCAGTTTTAAACCCAATACAAGTATTTGAGTCGTACGTTTTTATATATACGTATCTATTTTTGATATTTTATTAGATGTATATTTTTGGACTTTATGTTGTTACGTAGTAATTGATGTTTTCAACTTTATGATTTATACGGGTATTATACTACTATATTATCGAGGAAAGAAGAAGATATGAGCTTGGAGGCATGAAAGAGGAATAATTGCAATCCGATCGCGATGGAATGGCATTCTCTTTTATGCAGCCGCTTTAACTCGATTTCTTCCTTGTGTATGTATTTATATACATATGCTCTTCCTATTTTCGAGTATTTTACATTTAACAAGTTATTTTAAATTTCGGGGACAAAATTTTCTTAAGGGGGAAGATTGTGACGACCCGTCCCCAAAAATTATAATTTTTATAAGTGAATTTACGAAAATGCCCTTCGAGGCAAAGTGTTGACTTTTGTTGACTGCCTGTCGTGTCACGTAAGGTTCATTTTCTTGGCATACTCTCGTAGTATTCATCACTACGAACGCGTGAGCGCAAACTGAACGTGATTTGGAGTTATAACGAATGAGATATTAATGTTTGAAGTTGGGGGGCATTTGAGTAAATTAACTAATTTCTAGAAATCTCTAGATTTTGGAGCAAAATCTGATTGAGCCACGTGTGTTTGACCCAGATTAAAAGGAAGAAAAGATGGGCGGTTGGGAGAAGAGATAAAGGAGAAAAATGAGGGGCGAGACGCCCAATCAAAAAGAAGAGAGAAGAGGCTGGCCAATGAGAAAATGAGGAAATGAGGGGAAATGAGAGAGAGAGGGTGCAGCCAACTCGGATCCCACAAGACCCGGTCCTTGACCCGATGCTAGACCAGGCTTTCTTCACCATTTTCCGTCGCGATTTCGGTCCAAAATTCGACGAATTTCACCGATACTCCTCTTATAATCAACTCCACGACCCTCCTTCTTTCTTTTAAACTCAAGATTCGATGTGTTTTCACCCAAAATTGATGGAGTTTGGCTTTGATTTAGTGAAACCCGTACTCGTGGGTGCGATGGATTCGTGTCATCGATCTTCCTATTTCTGAAACAATTTCTTCCAATTACCACCACCGATAGACTTCCCTTGAGGCCTAGAACAAAGCCCAAACAAGTATTGGAGCGTCGGGTTCGATTTGAGGACGAATTGGAGAACACCCAAGTTAAGGGTTTCTGGCTGATTTTCTTGAAATTGGGGCTTTTCCCTGCCAAATTGGCCTTGGCCATAGCTATGAAAGTTGTTCCTCTCATTGAGATCTTAATTCCTGTAAATTTTGGTAATTTTTAGAAATAGTTGAATTTTCCAGCGAGTCGGTGCGGTCGACCGCCACCTGCGGCGTTGCGTGGCTAGTGGGCCACCAATGCTATTTTATGCTAAATTGATATCTTGATCTCAGATTTGATATTCGTATGACGTGATTTGATTATGGTGAACCTAGTTTCATTACGTTACATCACTTGGTCATCATTTGAATCGACGATCCGACCGTTGGATCGTCACCAAACTTTAATACGTTATAATATGTAATTTATGAGGATCATTGAAACTTACAGATCAGGAATCCGACATGCGGATCTTCCCGAATTGGATTTGCAAGTTCATAAAATAAAACGTTAACCGCCACTTGGTTTTGACAATTGGCGGAGATCTAACTGTTGGATCGTAATGAAATTTTAGTATATTATTCTAGAAGCATAATGTGGATCTTTGAAAGTTACGGATCAGAAATCTGAGATGCGGATCTTCCGGATCGAGCTACGTAGGGTTGTGGACCCTACTGTTGATCTTTAATCGACGGTTGACTTTTGGTCAATAGGTCTCAAATCATTCTAGAACGCCCTTAGGGATGTGTTTTACGTAAGTTACATGTTTTATCGATAAGAATTCTGAGACGTGATTTGATAGTTGTTCTAGGCGCCGATTGTTCGTGACGCCTCGATATTCATGCTAGGGAGTTGTTGCTCGGACTCCAAGTGAGTGGGCTTTTGGTTTTCTATATATATACGTATATATGCTTTACATTTTCCCATAAAGTGTTTTAAATGGATTTACGTTTTTAAATGCCATGTCAATTGCATTACAATTTAGTATATGCATTAGTATAGATATGCATATTATTGCATGTCGCTGGGGATGCCCAGGTAAGCTTCAGGTGAGTACATATTGATGATAGTGATTGTAGTGTGTATGGTTAATTATGTTTATATGCATTTAGTGCACATTATCCTGCACCCCGGTGTTAGTGCTCCGCCAAAGGCCAGGGCCTAGCCTTGACGTGATCGTTCACCTCCCGCATCGCACTCTCACCTTGGGTCTAGGGCAGGTACCAACCTATCGTACAGACCACAATAGGTGGTTTCGAATCGTAGGTAACTTGCGATACGTCGCATAGTCTTCACGTGATCGTAGCACTTGAGCGTACTTATTTACACCTAGCCTGTCATACAGACCACAATAGGTGGTTCCGACTCGTGTGCATGAATTGGTTTATGAGCTATAGGTTCAACCGTACAGGTCACGTTAGGTGACTCCGGCTGACATATCATATTATATTAATTCATCACCTGGCTTACATATTTATTACTGAGATATTTGACATGGCACATACTTTGGTTTTCATTGCTCTCAAGCCTGATTTCTATATACGTATGTATTATTATTTTCTGAAAATTATACGGGTTTTACAGTGAGGGGTTAGTATGTTCATAAAGACAACTATGTTTTCAAAAGCTTTGTTTTTGCCCACTCACATTTTCTGTTTTTCGCCCCTTCAGGTTTTAGCTGTTGAAAGTTCGTATCGACGAGGATTCTTGGTGAATCTCAGTATAGGTGGCTACTTCTGAGGGTAAGACCCTTACCCACACTACTGTACTTTACTTATACTCTGACGTCGCGTGTGAAATGGGTTCATCCCCGCTCACAGCGCACTCTTGTCTTTTGATATTATTAGGTTTAAATTTATTCATATTTTCCACATCACCATACTTTATGGCTTTGTCACCTTCCAGGTAAGGGTGGGCAAACGGGTCTTGGAACCGCGGGTCGGGGCGGGTAATCGCGGTTCGGGGTGGGTACGGGCCGAGTCTAATTTTTTTAAAGAAGAAACGGGGCGGGGTAGGGCGGTGGTATTTACGGGGCTGGCTGAGTTCAAATCTATAGAAGCACGGGGCCCCGAGCCAGGCCCGTTTCAGATGGGATTTATTTCTCTTCTCCAAGTGATCCAGCCCAAACAGCCATAATGCACAAGGCAATGGCCCATGTGGGCTTACTACTCGAATTCTCGATCTCAAATGCTCGAGAAATTTTGATCTGACATCACTGAACGCCGACCATCACCGATTCACCACCATCGTCACCATCACTGCCGTCGCGACCATCACCATCCCATCACCCTAGGTCTCCTCTCTGTCTGTCACTCCAGTCCTCAATCGAGTCTCTCTGGCGTGCGTCGTCCCTCCATGGTTCTTCCACCTACACTCTGTAGTCATCTCCTCCACCACCCTGACATCACGGCCTTCGCAAATTTGGGCCCTGGCGACCACCACAACGGCCCAGTAACCTCGATTCTCCTCCTTTAGTCCTCGACAACATCCGAGAACCTCGATTCTCTTCCTCGAGTCCTCCTCAACATCGCAGATTTAGAGAACTTCAGGGTTCTCTTTCTCTCTCCCACCCCTCGAATCGATTGCATCGACATCACAGCAGCGACCACACGAGTCACGAGGCTCCAAACTCAGCTGGTGACCACCCAATTTGGTGCGACTCAGCCGATTCCGAGCGATCTTGACTCAGTCGACGAAGAAGAAGAAAGAAGGGAAAAAAAGGGGGAGGACCCTTGGACTCGACCCGAACCAGCCCGTTTCAAACGAGTTGGGTTAGGTCCGATTTTTGTATTAGAATTGGTTATACCCACCCATGCCCTACCCGTTTCTTTTAAACCCGGGTCCAGTCCGGTCCCTTCAAAATTGGGCCCGGCTCTGATCGTGCCCAACCCTACTTCCAGGTGTCGGCCAGCACAGCTCGATTCGAAATCCTTGTGAACATTCTGGGTCGGGGTGTGTCAACAATGACATAATGGCCACATAATAAAAATTAATCATTTTTGTGACCCTATGTTACAATATATTATAGTAGTTAATTGCCAAATAAAATTTATTGATGTTCCTCTGAGTATAATATTTAGTCCCATTGATTTCACCAATAATGCACAAGAAACGCAATATTTGCGTCCTTTATATAACATGCTTCTTTTTATCTTTTATTTACACCTCATAATTTTCGACTGTCGAATCAAATAAATTGAAGATAATCCACTTACAAAAACTGTTAAAAGTAAAACAAAAATAAAAAATAAAAAATGTGAATAACACCACTAATTCAGTTATCGTAATCTTCGAGTTGAGTCGTGGAGTTTAGCGGTGGGTTCGGTTCAAATCGGTTCGATTTTTTGCCAAAACCAAAATTTCAGTTCGGTTCGGTTTCGGTTTTTTTTTTTCTTTCAAAAAATGAAAAAAATTGAAATCTTAAATTTTAACATCTCCAACACAATCATAACATAAATATTTCAACTAGAATCAGTCAAAGACAATGAAAATAAACATTTAAAGTTCAACTAGAATTATAACATAAAGATTCTTTTTTAATATTTTGGGTTTAAAGTTTAACTGTAAATAGATTTCTTTTTAGAAAAGTATAATTTTCTACCATTTTCTTCACACCTCAACTCTTAACTATGAATAATATAAAGAGCTAGTATAGGTTGGTGGACATGAGCTGAATTATTTTATCATGATAGTACGTACAATGAGAGCATTATCATACTATAACCCACTTTGAACCAACGAGGGTCATATATCGATTATGCTCTCTTTGTATGTATTATCGATCATTTAGTAATGTAATTTACTATTTAGTCGGCAGAAGTAATATCAAAAGGGAAAGCACTTGATCAAAACTAGACCTGGCATTCGTGTTGTGTTTCCTGTGTTCGTGTCGTTTTCGTGTCATACCTGATATCTTAACGAGTCGTGTCTTGTAACACCCGTTAAATAAACAGGTAAAATGACCCGACCCGAAATCGACCCGATAATATTAACGGGTAATATGACCCGACCCGTTACCCGTTAAGGAAAATATATTTTAAACCAATAAATAATTAAATAAAAAACATAATACTTTTTTTGAGTGAAAACGCATTTTTCTTTTAAGTATTGTCACATCCAAAACATAAAAACGCAATTTTCTTTTAAGTGTATATTTACATATCCAAAATAAGAGCATAATAAAAAACCATTAGAACATTACAAAATATCAAATGTTCAAAAGATTTGCAAAATTAAGGACATTGGAACATCAGAACATCTTGCACATTTTCTTCCAATCAAACCCTTCAATGTAGAAGTATAAAAAATATAGAAAAATATATATAAACGCTCGTAATAACAAGGTTTACAACTTTTATGAAGAGCTTAACTTCGAAATTCGTCACTATAATCATATAAATCATAGATCAAAATTTAACCGTTGAGTATTGTTTACATTTACGCTTCATTTTTCTCATCAAATTTTGTTTTTTCAGATTTTCTTTTTTAAAAACATGATCTATTAGAGGATGCAAGAAGATGTACTGTTTGGATCGTTGATATTATGTTCAGAGTTTTACGATTAGTGAAAATATTGCATGATGTTTATAAAGTTTCTACAAACTATATGACATCGACTCATATTTCAGTTAACTGTAAATATTGAAACGTGATATCAAAGATCTGAACCGTTCATCTTCTTACATCCGCCAGATGATCATGTTTTCAAAAAAGAAAATTTAATAAATGAAATTCAATAACAAGAATAAAGCGTAAATGACAATCGACGGTTAAATATAAATTTAAGGTTTATGGATTATGGATTATAGTGTTGGATTTCGAAGCTGACCCCTTCATGAAAGTTGTAAAGCTTGTCATTATGAGTGATTGGATATTTTTTTTATATTTTTTACTCTTCTATAATAATTATTATTAATTTTATTAATTTTGCCCCCAAATAAAAAACATTATTTATGAGGGTTTGGAGGATTTTAAAAATCTATACAATAATGTAAGTGTAACCATTATCTACTCGTAGAGGAATAATGATGAATCACAAGTGTTTCTATATTCTTTCACATTTTTCATACTTGTATGTATGGCTTCTTAGTTATTGCGTATACAAATACTATACTAGTTTATTTTAATTTTGGACAAGAACATGTTAAGTAAAAGTTATTATCCTACTAATGATAATAAAGAACTCTCATGATAAAAATAAATAATGACTAAAACTTTTTTTTTTAACTTATATAGAATAATAATACAAAACTATATATTTAATATAGAATATATTGTATATATTAATATGACTATTGTATTTTATAATAATTTTTTTAGTAATTAAACGTTAAAATTATCAAAATAATTTTTTTCTTAATGGGTCGAAACGGGTCACCCACGTGTTACCCACGTGTATACCTGTAACGGGTCACCCGATAATGACCCGATAAGTTATCGTGTTGACCCGAAACCTGTTATTTTCGTGTCGTTTTCGTGTTGTGTCATCGTGTCGTGTCAGAAACTGCGGGGTCTAATCAAAACCAATAAATTATCACTGCATATAACAATAAGCAATGAAGTACTGAATAAGCATACAAATACTTGAAGCAAGAAGCCAGATTAAACAAGAATAAGGAACTAACAGTACCGTGTCAGGAGTTAGCACCATTTTGGTATCATTATTTTAGGTCCTGCTTTTTTATATGACTTCTTCCTTGTAGTTATAGGAAAAGTAGCAGATGCATTTGGTACATTTCTCATTTTGGCAACACATTAGGCTTACATATTGGGTTTAAAAAATAATACCCAAAACAAATAATTAAATAAATAAAATTAAAAAATATTAATTTAATTAATTCGGTTCGGTTTCTAGACCGCCGAAACCAAACCGAACCAAAAGAATTCGGTTCGGTTCGGTTTTTTCAATTCGATTCGATTTTTTCGTTCGGTTCGGTTTTTTTGATTTCGGTTCGGTTCGGTTTTCGTTTTTTTTCGGTTTTCTGTTTTTTGAACCCACCCCTAGTCGAGTTAATATGTTTGTAAGCATAGAAATGTTCTTCTGTTGCGAGCTTTTGTCATGCAGAAGAAGCCATACGCTTTTTTTTTTTTTATGACTTTTGCAGACAGAAGATTGCTTGTTTATCCGTGCAAGTACCAAATGAAACTTCGAAATTCTGATCTGAGTGGCCTTCCACTTCCTAATTATCTCACGCGCTTGGAGAGTTGAGTAGCCCACCACCTCACCTCAGGTTGCCAAAAGTGGGTGTGATACCATTTTCAACCAAACACGCGATGAACATCTCTTAGGCGTCACAAACATACATCCAATATGAGTTGTGACAAAACATGTCATTTCAATGTTTAACAAATTCAATGATCAATTGATAAATTAAATAGCAAATTTATGTGCCAAACTTACCACTTAGTACTACGATTTAGTGGTATTTCTCTTTACTTATAAGTGAGAGGTTTTAGGTTCGATTATCGTTAAATGTGAAGTTGAACTATATTAATATAGCAAGTCCATTGTAATGCTTAGTTCACTCTCCTACCCTTTAGTGTAGAAACTATCATCTATAAAAAATTAACAAAAAAAAAAAAAATACTATTCGTGGTTTTAGTAGGATGCACATTCAGGAACCACTACAACTCTATGAAATTAAATGATCCAACTTCGTCACTTGGAAAATATCATTACCTATTTTCACTTATCCGAGGAAGAGCTGATCATTACCTATGTGAAGAAAAATTTTGATTGAAGAGACTACACATGTATTTATAGCAGTAAAACACGTATTAAAAACTGTCGCTTAGTGTTACGTCTAAGAATTTTTATTACGTGTAATAGATTTTACTCTTGTGGTTAGTGAGTTTAATATCAAAATATTATATATGTCAAGCTAGCTTAGTGATGTAGAATAAATAGCTGAGTGGATTGAAGACGAAATGAACACAAACTCTAGTGCACTTCAAAAAAATTTGTTATTCGAGGACATATGTTTGTAACCCTCTAAACTTGTGTTATGTCACTTAACCCAGATCCCACAACTGTCAATATATTGTTGTATTACAAAGAAATGACCCACACGATTACAATGCACATTAGTAACTATACTCAAAAGATTTGAATAACATTTACTTTGAAGGAATAATATAATGATCTTGAGAACCGTATAACATGTCATCTAGTACTACGGTCTAGTGATACTCCACTTCACACATAGTGAGAGATCTTAGATTTGAATCTCGTGAATTATGAATTTGACACCAATTCATTTCTTCCACTCTTTAGTGTAAATATATCGTTGTATTAAAAAATTAACCACATAAAATAAACTCTCTGATTGTTTTATACAAATTATTGTATGTATATCTAAATCACGTCATTTATGTGGGTGCATTCAATTGGAATTTTAAGATATTATAATTCTTTAAAAGAGTTTATAACATTCTAAGTTTCAATTAGAAATTGATTTTAAATGACTTTAAAAAATTGTGGAATTCGAGGGAATTAGAGAAATTTCGTCATGTATTTTATGCATTCACAAATCTGACCTTTAGCCATTGAGAATTTGAGGTAATTCATTGAAAATTTTACATGAAATCTTTAAAAATATGTTAAACTCCATCAAAATTCGTGGATATATAAATAATTAAGATCTTTGAAAATCTCAATTGAATAGATTAATAAATTATATTTTGATGGAAAGTTTTGAAATACACACCATGTGTGACTTGATATTGCACGAACTACAGTGTTTTGACACCTCACAATAATACATTTATGATCTAAGCCGTTTATTTTTACAGGTTTTAATTAATTACGCATAGTTAAAAGCATTCAAATATATATAAATTCATTTAACTGTAATCGATTAAATAGACAAACACAATGAATTCAATGAGACAAAAAGGTATGATGATACAATTTAATACTATGAGCATGTTTGATATCGTATTTGGATCCAACATTTTATACTCAAAAGTGATTTTTGAGTCAGAAACTAATAATTCTTCTTTGGTAGCTGATTTTCAAAAGTTAATCTCAAGAATAACTGAAAAATGCCCATACCTTGGAAACACAAAAAGTCAGTTTTAAAGTTTTGGGTTTTTATCATGGTTTATGAAATTGACCAATTCCATCAAAATAGTCATTGAAATTGAAAATCGATCAATGTAGTTTCTGAAAATGGATGTCTCAAATCAATGTTGTCATTCCGTCACAATTCCGTCAAAAATTATATTATGTGCTGGTGTGGCACATAACTGGATCCCACAAGTTTAATTAAATATTATCATTTAAGTTAAAAACATTTAAATAATAAAAAAACAAGTTTTATTTTTATTTTTTAATTTAAAACTCAAAAATTAAAAAGGAAAAAAAAAGATGACTACCACTCCAGGTCCCCAACCTCCTGATCGAAGCCATCGGCGTCGGCAACGTGGTCTTCGTCGACACCCACATACCACCAAGTTCCTCATCTCCCCATGAATAACATCCACGCCGCCCTCGTCCACTTCAAGCTCGAGTCCTTCATCAAGTCTGCTCTCCCATTGCCCTCGACGCCTTGCAAATTTCCCATCCGTCTTCATGTTGGACTACGGCCTATTCCGCGAAAACCCCGGAGTCTTCGACACTGGCAATGACCTCCGTTACTTCAACCTCTTCCACGCCCAGATTGTCGGCGTTGACATCAACATGGTTGTGTTGGAAACGGATTGGCCGTCCAAAGGCGACTCGGTTGAAATAGACTCGGGTGGACTGAAAGGGAAGAAGACAATTTAGCTATTAAAAATATTTTTTTTTATTATTTAAATACTTTTAATCATAATATTTTATTAAATTTGTGGGACCCAGTTATGTGCCAAGTTAACACATAACTGAACTTTTGACAGAATTATGACAGAATGATCACATTGATTTGCGACATCCATTTTGAGGGACTACATTAATCGATTTTCAATTTCAAGACTATGTTGATGGAATGGGTCAATTTCAGGAACCATTTGAGATAAAAACCCTAAAATTTTTAAACTCTAGGATCCACACTCTGCCTTTCTCTTTCTCTTTTCGCTACGAGTGCGGATTCAACTCCGCCGCTAGTGCCACTCTGTTGTTGTGCTGTCCTAAGTCGATGCGATAGGAGAGAGGTGTTGGGTTCTGTTGGATATGGTGGTGATGTAATGAATCTGATTGGCTAATTGTGGATTAGAGCTTAGGGGGACTTGGGAGATCGACGGAAGGGGAAGGGTTTTTCAGCATGGCGGTGCCGACGTCCGCATTTTGTTGCAATTTGAGTGGATTGTAAATCTTTCTAATTTCAATGCGGAGTAAAAGGTACAGAGATCAATGCGGAGTCACAAAAGACTCATAGAACAATGTTGATGACATTAATGCATCGTTACCTTGAAATCTAAGTAGTAACTACACATCACACACACATGGCACTTACTTATTAGCAATACACCACACACCATTCATTCAATAAATTCACACTTTCGACTCGTGTGCAAGAGCCAACTTTGTTCTTCGAATTCATTCAAAGTTGTAGAGTCGGAAAGAGAGATAAACACAATCAAATATAATTTTGTTGATGGTAAATTAAATTCACGTAAACTCCTGCAAACATTTACAAGTAGGTTTTTGCTTTCACGCAAACAGACGGTTTCACCAAAATAAGCGCTTGTACTTCACTCGCCTTTCGGATAAGAAAACCTCTTGGTCAGTCATCGGCCTCTCTCCCTGTATATAATATGCATTATACACACCTCAACTCTCTCTCTCTCTCTCTCTCTCTCTCTCTCTAAAACAATGGCTTCTCCAAATCCACTACACTACTTTTCACTGAAACCCAGAAGAGCCAACCTTTATTACATGACGTTAGCCGCAGTCCTCTGCACCCTCTGCTACCTCGTCGGAATTTGGCAGCACTCATCCTGCGGCGGCGCCGTCATCACCGCCCCTGTCTCCGCCGTCGCCTCATGTCCTCCAATCACCATAAACAAAACAATCCATCTCGACTTCAAAGCCCAACACACCGCGGAGGACCTCCCCCTACCTCCCGCGGCGGCGCGTGTGGATCACCTGCCGCCTTGCAACGCCAAGCTCAGCGAGTACACCCCGTGCGAGGACCTCACTAGGTCGCTGAAGTTCGACAGGAAGAGGTTGGTGTACAGGGAGAGGCATTGCCCGGAGAAGGAGGAGCTCCTCAAGTGCCGAATTCCGGCACCGCACGGGTACAGGGTGCCGCTTCGGTGGCCGGAGAGCCGGGACTCGGTTTGGTATGCGAATGTGCCACATAAGGAGTTGACTGTGGAGAAGAAGAAGCAGAATTGGGTTCATTACGACGGGGACCGGTTTAGATTCCCTGGTGGCGGGACCATGTTTCCTCGCGGTGCCGATGCTTATATCGATGAAGTCGGAAAGTTGATTAATCTCAGAGATGGGTCTGTACGGACCGCCATTGATACCGGTTGCGGGGTAAGTAAAAGTTTTTTCGTTTTTTAAATTTTTATTTCAGTTTAAAAGGTTATCATGGTTATGGTTATGGTTATGAGTCTGGTAATTGGTAGGTTGGTTCTTTGTCAAAGAGTACGATACGTTTACAATGTTATAGTGGCAGGATGTCAATTCAAACGTTAGTGAGTTGAATTTCGTGCTTGAATATGTGCATAATACGCCAAATTATCTCACAAGAAAACATTATCATTATTTCTTAAACCGTTCTATTTTTTGTTTTGTGAGATGATCGAGATCTTACGTATATTTCTTTGGATATATGTGCTTTTTAGTTATCTAACAAGAAAACGTTTAGCATGCGCAGTCTATTGTGTGTGCTTGAATAATGGGTGTCTTTATGCTGCATAATTTGTCGGAATTGTGATGTGCCAACCGGAAAGGCCGAATCGGCCAATGTGTGACACTTAAATTCTTAGTCTGTTTTTCTTTCCTCTTGATTGAAAATTGTTTGAGTAGTGAGAAAGTAAGCGTGTGAATGGCGATACGGTTTGATGGGATTTGTTTGTCATTTGCTTCCCTTTTTTTAATTTCGAGTGCTTCCTTTTGTTTTTGAGTAAATTGAGTAATTCAAGGAAATCCCAAAGAAGAAAACTAAAGAAATTTCCACCCACATTTTATTTATATATAAACAAAAATATTAGTTAGTAACTTCGCCACAACAGTCTACCCTTTCAATGACCGAAAAGACTCACACAGACATTCCCTAGCCACCTTCGTGCAATTCACCCTTTATGGGCATAAACTTAATACTCAAAAATGAAGCAAAGGAAAGTTACAGCTCAGTTTTTATAAAACTAGAAGATAAATGGTTGTTTTACTAACACCCACATTTTGTTGACTACACCCCACATACTTAATACACCCCATATTTACTTTTTAGATTAAAAATTATCTTAACAGACCCCACTTATTTTCCAATACTACCCTCACACCTCACATCTCATACACCCCACAATCATCAACTAACCACACATCAAACTCTTCATCTTTTTCAAACAAAAGAATAATCCACATTTTAAAGACATCCAAGTACTCTTTCAAATTTTCATAAACAATCACGTTAGATTCTAAAAAACCTGATGGACAAATTGTATGAACTGTTCTTATAATGTCATGTCTATTTGTGTAAATGGCTTTCCCCATTTGTGTTTTCAGATTTAAAAAAGGAACACATTTGTTTGTTTAAAAACTGCCAACCGCCATACATTATTTTATGAAAGATTATAACCCAATTCCAAATTTCCTTTGAAAGGTTATATGTCTGATGGCACTGCTCTAGTTCCTACCAGCCAAGAAACATTGAATTTCTTCGTCATCAAACAACTATAAGAATATTTCATTTAGTTACATCCTAAAATTTTACAACATTCTGCACTTTTCTTCCTATTTCTTGGATTTCAATTAGAGCATGGCTTTGCAAAATGTCAATTTTATATTCCATTGTTTAAATATTTCTTAAATGTGAAAACCAACGAATGAACGGGAACCAAAACTCGATTTTATGTTCCGTTCATCAAAAGTAATTTCCATCAACGTATTTGTGTTTTTAGGGTTTTGTTCTACAATAGAGAGTAAGAGTGGCTGTGAGGGCTTGAACAGTCATTTCATATTAGAGTTATAAGTTGTTTAGTGTTAATTTTTTATATGGGGTGTATTCAATAACATGTGGGGTGTTAATAAAAAAACGAAGAAAAAAACCATTTTAACAATATTTATTCTAATTGTCTTTAATAAAAAAAAATATATATATATTTATTCTAATTGTCTAAATAGAGGCAGATAAGGTTGAGCCGTCTCTGTGGACCCAGAAAAGTAAGTTTTAGAAAACATCAAAATTAAATGTTTTTCTGTTTGGCATGTGATAAAAGAAAGAAATTAGCAAAAATCTGGGTTGGTAGGGTGGTGGGTAGAATTATCCCACATTATTTTGGGAAAAATGGTTTTTGAAAACCATGTACTCCAGCTTGTCTTGATTTCTAGTAGAAATTGAACAATGGATGAAAATAACTTGAAAATATATTTTCTATTTGTTCTCTCCCTTGGCACTGAAGTAAAGTGGTTCATAAAAGATATGGATGAACAAGACGTTTATATTACTCTTAATTAGAATTGACATGTGGGACAGCAATTATATATATCTTGCAATGTACTTATTTATAGTGTTAATCACTTAATTATACTTGTTGATAGACTTGCCAACCGTCCTCAATTATACTTGCTACTCTCTTAAGTCAATAACGTTTATTTAATGGAAAGTGTTATTTATAAAGATAAGTTAGAAAAGTTAATTGCTCCTTTGGTAACTAGTTCATATTTCTTTAATATGCCATGTTCAATGGTGTATTCATGTAATGAGAGAGAAAAACAAAACAATATGTAACTGATTGAAATGAAGATTTGTTCGTGCAAACGGGATAAAATTAAATTGAACAACTCAAGCTAAAACTTATTAAAATTTGTCCCTCTTCATTATAATGTCATTAAACATTAAGAAAGCTTTGATTTTCTCCTTTATCATGTGAAATTCCATGGTCAAAATGTTCATACTTGGCCACTTAGCACTATGGTCTAGTGGTCTTCCTCTTTACTTGTAAGTGAAAAGTCTTAGGTTCGATTCTAGCTAAATGCGAGTTTGAACCACATTATTGCTAGTCCATTGTAAGGCTAAGCCCACCCTCTCCCATTTAGTGTAGATAATATCGTTTGTTAAAAAAAAAAGAGTTCATATTTCAAGTAATTTTTGTATGGCTTTTTAAGCCAAAATGGTCCCTGAGATTTGCATAACACATCACTTTGGCCCCTGAGATTGAAAATCAATAGAAATGGTCCCTAAGATTGAAAATCAATATAAATGGTCCCTGAGATTGCCCACCATCCATTATTTTGGTCATTCCGTTAAAATACTCCGTTCAGTTGAGCTCTTGGCTGGAAATTTGGGCAATTTTCAAAGCTTCGTAACTCAATCGTTTCTTAACCAAATTCGAACCATAATATATCAAAATAAAGATAGGAAAGCGTAGAACATAATTATACCTATTTGGAAGCTCAATGGTTGTCGGATATGGCCGGAAAATAGCCTAAAATGTGACTAGTCCGCTGGAAAACTGGAAAACTCACTGGAAACAGGGTAAACTTTAAACGTTCTTAACTTCTTCAATACTCAACAAAATCAAGTGATTCAAAAATGAAAATCATACTTCTCAACGAGACAAAGAGAATCGTGGCTAATTCGCCGTGATTTGGCCGAAAAACTGCTTAAAAATGGCTAACTTGAGACCAAGACAGCCACTTTTGAGCCATCTTCCAGCCAAACCACAACGATTTAGCCATCGAGAAAGGTACCATTCTCTTTATCTCGTCAAGAAGTATGATTTTTATTGTTGAATCACTCAATTTCATTGAGTATTAAAGAAGTTATAAACGTTTTAAGTTTACCCAGTTTCCAGCAAGTTTTCCTGTTTTCCTGCGGACCAGTCACCTTTCAGATCTTCATTTTATATATTATGGGTCGAATTTGGTTATGATACGATTGAGTTACAAAGCTTTGAAAATTGCCCAAACTTTCGGCTAATAGCTTCGGGACACTTAACGGAGTTTTTAACAAAAGGAACAAAATAATGGATGGTGGACAATCTCAAGGACCATTTCTATTGATTTTCAATCTCAAAGACCAAAGTGATGTGTTATGCAAATCTCAAGGATGGACCATTTTGGCTAAAAAACCCTTTATATTTATTCTTATTATTTTTGTTTCAGGTTGCAAGTTGGGGAGCTTACCTTTTGTCCAGGGACATCCTAACAGTGTCATTTGCACCAAGAGACACCCATGAAGCACAAGTTCAATTTGCTCTTGAAAGAGGAGTCCCTGCATTGATTGGCATTCTTGCTTCCAAAAGACTTCCTTACCCCTCTAGAGCTTTTGACATGGCTCACTGCTCTCGTTGCCTCATTCCATGGGACCAATATGGTAAAATCGCTGTGAATCCTAATCAACTTTAGGTTAAACATTTTCTTCTGCTCTATTAGATATGGTGCTTGAAGATGTTTATTTAACTTGGGATTTTGATTATATATGCAGATGGACTTTACTTAATTGAAGTTGATCGAGTTTTACGCCCCGGCGGGTATTGGATTCTTTCCGGTCCACCAATAAACTGGGAGAATCATTGGAAAGGATGGGAAAGAACAGCTGAAGATCTTAGAGCTGAGCAGACTACGATCGAGAATGTAGCAAAAAGCTTGTGTTGGAAAAAACTGAAGCAGAAGGGTGATCTTGCAATTTGGCAAAAACCCACTAACCATGTCCACTGTAAGATGAACCGAAAGGTCTTCAAGAAACCATCCTTCTGTCAAGCTCAAGATCCCGACACTGCATGGTAATGTGCTTTTCCTTAAATTATTTATTCTTCAGCTTTTGAATCTCTTTCTTTGGTTGTAAAATTTTGGTTTAGTGGTTTAGAACTTTGTTTTACCTTTGTGGGATTTGTAAAGAGATAAGAAACGAGAATTCGTCTAACTGTTAAATAAGGTTAAAGAAGGTACGGTTTGTCATTGATACCAAAACCAATTAGATAGCAAAGGCAGGCAGAGTGAAGAATCAGAATCAGTGTTAGTTAAACTGTCAAGTCCAACCATGAACCTTTCAAACACTATGATCTCTCCGCAGGACCACCATAATGTTGTCTTCTTGCTACCTATTTTGTTCTTTACTCAATGTTTGTTCAACTACCAAGATTGAAAAATCTGTTAAAAAGAATTGAGTGGAATAAATAATTATATGATCGATATTGGAACACAGTCAGTGATATAATCAGTTCTCTTATGGTACCGAAACATATTCATGTCATGTAATCACTTATGATGATATTGTTGTTAGATTATGTGTTTTGGTTGATTATTAAGTATAAATGATGAAATTGTTGTTAAATTAGATATATTTGGTCCATTATTTTTACACTCCATAAGTCAGAGGGTTACGCCTCAATGCTACTCTTTCCCTTCACATAGCAGTAGATAAAACGGCTCGCATACGCCTCAATGACTATATTATAATAACATGTTAGTTAATTATATCATGTGACTGTTTCAGTACCATATATTCTTTTTCTCCATTTTACTTAATACCCTTGCCTTTTTTTCCTTTTTGGTAGGTATACTAAAATGGAGGATTGTTTGACTCCACTTCCTGGAGTGAACAACATAAAAGAAATTGCAGGAGGGGAATTGACTAAATGGCCAAAGAGGCTAAACTCAATCCCTCCAAGAGTCAGCAGTGGGAGTTTGACAGGAGTCACAGCTCAGACATTCAGAGAAAACACGGAGCTATGGAATAAAAGAGTAGCATATTACAAGACCATGGATTATCAGTTGGCAGAACCCGGGAGGTACCGGAATCTGCTCGATATGAATGCTTACTTGGGCAGCTTTGCAGCTTCACTTGTTCATGACCCTGTGTGGGTTATGAACATTGTCCCTGTTGAGGCGAAGGTTAACACCCTTGGAGCCATTTATGAACGAGGATTGATTGGAACTTATCAGAATTGGTATGCTCTTTCCCTCATTTTGAACCACATTTACTAACCATGCTACGAACCACGTCTCTGATCGAGGTGGAACCTACGTATACAAATGGGTTTCACTTCAATTAGAAATATGCTAATGACTTTTGTTGCCTGGCAGGTGTGAGGCCATGTCTACTTACGCAAGAACCTATGACTTCATCCACTCTGATTCAGTTTTTACCCTCTACAAGGACAGGTGACTATCCTCAGCCTTACATGAACATTGATAAAGTTTGATTTGATTTCAACAATTACGCTAGCTCACAAATTAGATGACTATCTAAATATGTATAGTGATTGTCTTTGATGCATGTGGATCCCACAATGCATTATATACGTACATTCACGCACACGTAGATGACTGTTTTGATACATGTAGTGATTGTCTTGGATCAGTCATGCATGCACAAACGGCTAATAGTCCCTTTCAAGATCCTTAAAGCATTTACTAACTAGCACATGATTCATTTTCGTTGTAGATGTGAAGTGGAAGATATTCTTTTAGAAATGGATAGGATTTTAAGGCCAGAAGGAAGTATAATCTTCCGTGATGACGTGGACGTGTTGGTGAAAGTCAAGAGCATCATGGATGCAATGCAATACGATGCCAGAATCGTTGACCATGAAAACGGACCCAGAGAAAGAAAAAAGATTATGTTGGCGGTCAAAGAGTATTGGACTGCGCCAGCTCCTGCCCAACAAGATAAAGGACAAAGCAAAACAAATTCATAGACCTCTAGGGCTTCTATTTTTTTCCCAAATTATTCCAATTTTTAGGTCGATAATTTTGAGAAATGTAATGATTTTTTTCATGCACCCGTGATTTGTTTTGTGGTGTGAAACTTGGATTGAATTCTATACCAATGAAAGAAAGCAATTTTATAGCAATTCTTTACAAAAACATGTTCTCATTTATCAGAAAACATAGTTCAGTAACAAAACACGCCACAAGATGATCAAACATGTACACTATGAAGTCGTCTCTCTGTAAGGCATGTGACAAGTAGAAGTTAAAATTACATACATCGGCATTATCTTATCCTGCTGAATACATGTCACTTTCATTTCCTTTATAGGGTTTGACGTGTATGGCAGGTTGTTTGAAACATTACCTCCTATAAGAAGGGTTACTAACGACAGTAACGGAGCCACATCGGAAATTAAAGATGCAGCAATCAACCAGTTCAAATATACACAACCATCTGAGGGCATCGCCTGTGGTTTCAACCTTTTAGAGATGGAACTTACAAGGAAGAGGGTTCGCTCAATGTTAGTAAGTCGTCATCAACAATAAAAGTAC
Organism: Cotoneaster glaucophyllus; assembly: GCA_036320875.1. NCBI lineage: Eukaryota > Viridiplantae > Streptophyta > Magnoliopsida > Rosales > Rosaceae > Cotoneaster > Cotoneaster glaucophyllus. Next base: position 15,359,613 of record CM070070.1, on the reverse strand, counting down.
GCCCGGGATAAGACCTCACCTCTACATGAAATCATAACTACTCAATCAGAATACACAAAACTGGCGAAAAGTAGTTGTGCAGTCTCGCTCACTTATAAACAAAAAGAACCAACCATGTCATGTCTACTGAAATAGTTCAATTAAAACAGCGCATGTGATTTAGGGCTCGTTTACTAATCCGTAATTAGATTGAGGGAAATTGAATTGAGGAGGAATTGGATTGAAGAAGAATTGAATTGAGGAGGAAACAGAATTAGATTCTTGTTAAAGTTGTTTACTAAACTAAAGTGGAATCTGAATACAAATGATATTGGTTCCATGTATATTGTTTACTAGTTCACTGAAATTGGAATTAAAACTAGCTTGATTACTAAATTTTCCTTGTTGAAAAGGGAACTTTAACGAAAAGCTCCTGGTATTGCTCACTTTAACGAAAAACCACATTTTTACACTAAAAAGTCAATCCTGGTACTATTCGCTTTACCCTTTATTTTGTCCTTATCGTTAAAAGTCAAAGTTTTCAAACATTTTTCATTAGTTTTTCTTTATTTTTGTGCTATAATTATTGAAAATTAAGTTTATCTATATAAAATTAAATTTATCTTTACAAACTTTATCTTTTCTCCCTCCCATCTTCTCATCCCCATCTTTTCTTCACTGACTTCCAGAGCACTTCCATAAAAGTAGATGCTTTAAACAGAGAAAGGCCTAGACCTAGTCCGAAGAGAGAAGAAGAGAAGTGAGAGTGAGGGGAACAAGTGAATCGAGAAGCATCACGGTTGGATTTGACATTCAACGGGCGGGCCTTCATAATACTGAGGGAGCAGGAGCAGAAGTCTCGATTCACATATTCACAGATCCTGCCACTGCCTCACATATTCACATATCCTCCCACCACCCCTGCCAGCTCCCAAATTTGGTGGATTTGCAGAAGACGAATTGAGAGGGCAATTTAGGAACAAAAGTCTGATTCCTGGAGGACACCAATTCAAGGAATTCAATTACCACCTGTTACTAGAGAATCTGACTCCGAGAAATTCCAGAGTGTGATTGTGGAATTCATCTGGGTCTCTCACGATTTTTGATTCCTCTCACGTTAGTAAACACCAATGTAATCCGTAATCGAAATTCAATTCCATTTTTTATTCCCATTACCTTTACGTAAACGCGCCATTAGAGTCTACGACATTGTCCCTGTCGTAACGTAAATTACCAGATTCGGGGTCAAGTTTCCCCATATAACAATTCGTTAATGCCCCAATCCGAAAACCAATTGAAAATGTTGTACTATTTTATACTTTCTTTTTTAATTTTTTTTTTATAATAATAAATTTCATCCAGTTTTGTCACTCAATACTACGATCTAGTGATATTCCTCTTCACTTGGAAGTGAGAGGTCTTAGGTTCGAATCTTGTGGATGGCAAATTCGATACCAAATTAGGTTGTCCATTGTGTAACTTAGCCGAACTCTCCCTTCCCTTAGTGTAAAAATATCGATGCCTTAAAAAAAAATTCATCCAATTTACAACAACAACAGCAACAAAGCAAAAAATTCATCCAGTTTACAACAACAACAACAAAGCCTTTTTTTAACTAAGTGGGGTCGGCTGTATGAATCCTAAAATGTCATTATGCTCGGTTATGTGTCACGTCTTCCATTAGATCCAAGTAGTCTAAGTCTTTTCTTAGAGTCTCTTCTAAAGTCTTTCTAAGTCTTCATCTACCCCTTCGACCCTGAACCTCTGTCCCGTAATCGCATCTTCTAACCAGAGCGATAGAAAGCCTTTGTTTCACATGTCCAAACCATCGTAACTGATTTTCTCATCTTTTCTTCAATTTCGGCTACTCCTACTTTACCTTGGATATTCTCATTCCTAATCTTATCCTTTCTCGTGTGCCCACACATCCAACGAAGCATTCTCATTTCCGCTACATCTATTTTATGTACGTGTTAATGCTTCACCGCCCAACATTCCTTGCCATTAAGGATTGTTGGCCTGATTACCATCCTATAAAATTTTCACTTAAGCTTCAGTGGCATACGACAGTCACACAACACGTCGGATACACTCTTCCACTTCATCCATCCAGCTTGTATTCTATGGTTGAGGTCTCCATCTAACTCTCCGTTCTTTCACAAGATAGATTCTAGGTAGCGAAAGTGGTCACTCTTTGATATTTCCTGATCTCCAATCCTCACCCCTAACTCATTTGAGCCTCCATTTGCACTGAACTTGCACTCCATATACTCTGTCTTTGACCGACTTAGGTGAAGACCTTTAGATTCCAACACTTCTCTCCAAAGATTAAGCTTTGCATTTATTCCTTCCTGAGTTTCATCTATCAACACTATATCGTCTGCGAAAAGCATACCCTAAGGAATATCATCTTGAATATGTCTCATTGACTCATCAATTACCAATGCAAAAAGGTAAGAACTTAAAGATGAGCCTTGATGTAACCCTACAGTTATGGGGAAGCTTTCGGGTTGTCCTTCATGAGTTCTTACAACAATTTTTGCTCCATCATACATATTCTTTAAAGCTTTGATATATGCTACTCGTACTCCTTTCTTCTCTAAAATCTTCTAAAGAATGTCTCTTGGGACCCTATCATATGTTTTTTTCCAAATCTATAAATTTCATCCAGTTTGCCTTAAAAAAAAGAAAAAAAAAGAAAAAAAGGGAAGATGAATATTTACCACCATGTGAGTTCCAGGCTTCACCTCTCTACCAACATCTATGAAGTCGAATAGAACCTAAAAAGGAACAAAAATTTTGGTCAGTTGAGACAAAAGAAGCAAGCTTTTAAACTTGAAAAGATTTTAAAATTGGACCTGAAGCTTGTTAGACTTGTGAAAGCGACGACTAAGGCGACTTTCATTTGGCATCGTTACAAGAAGAGTTGCAGCAGTCTGATCATCTATTGTTGGTTCACAAGGAAGCGAAACACTTTTTGCAGCATCCCTACACTCAAAGTCCTGCCATCAGATTGTAGGGAAAAAAATTATAATATTAAGCCGTTGAAAGATCAAAACGACAATCATTCCATCATAAACCTCAACCTAATTAACTAATACTTACAATTTGGGTCCAATATCTTAACTCTAAGTACCGGAAAATTACCAAACAATAAAGGGAACGAGGAATGCTGTGTAAATTGAGGGTGAAAAGACAGTCATTGGAATCTAATTCTATTTCCTTGATACAGTCATGGAACACATTGAAAACTACCAAACAAGTGTGAGTAGGTTTGAGACTACAAAAGCAATTGAGAAAAGAAACAAAATATTGAATCATTATTTTCTAATATAGTGGATTGGGGGCTAATAATTTTGGATTTTGTTGAATTAATGGACTACTGGTTTCTTAAATTAATTCAATAGATCGGGACCATACAGGATCGACCGTGAAAGAAAAAATAATAATGACGATAGAGTCATATTCACTTTAAATGGCTTCGGGCAAAGCAATTGAGGAAACAAAGCCTAATTAAGCTTTAGTCAAGGACACCCCAACATAATTAGATGTTGCTACCAAGCAACGAGGCCAAAAGTTAACAATGTGTCAAGAAATTCATGGAAACCCATCAAGGAATTGATGGCTTCTGCGAGGCCTTGCAACCATCAGACTACATGTTGGGCTAGAGCAGGCTGCTGCAGGTAACCTAATATCCTACAAAACAAGCTGCAAGTTTGCTATAGTCATGTAGTTGAGGAAAAACAACCCTATCGTGCGTCTGTAGGCTGCAGCAGTGCACATGTCGAGGGGAAAGTGCCCATCAGAGTGATCAGGTGATAGGAGTATATTTATGTGACTTTGCTAGCTTATTTCTTTGCATTTACTTAGTTAATTTCCATTTATTATAGTAATTTAAGCTATTTTTGTATTTTTGTAGGTCCAATTGGTAAAGGTGACAATAAATGGCAAAATGGAGCAATTTGGAGCAGTTTTGGACTTGGATTGGATAGCATGGGCATATGGGATGGATGTTTTGGTGTTTAAAGAATGCTAGATATGTGCTAAAATCAAGTTGAGGCTTGGAAGACAAGAAATTAGACAAGAAAGGGCAACCTTATCCAACCTTATCTTAACTAACCTTATCTAATCCTATCATATCCTTATCTTACCTTACCTTATCTCCAGCTGCAAGGGGGAGTCCTTATCACATTCCAACACTTCTTATCTGATTCTAGGAGTCCTAAAATAATTCAAAGAACCTAATCTTTCTCCTCCTAGGATACAACTGTGCCCCCTGCTATATATATTCAGATTGTGCCACAACTTTGGGGGAGGAGAAGAAGAGTGTGCCGTAACCTGCAATCATCCATTGAAGTGCTGGAGTTTTCTTGGTTCTTTCTGTCTTTAATTTAAGTTTCAATGTTGATTTTAGATTACGTTTTAGTTATGACGAACATGTGTAACTAAGTTTCTTTTTAGCTAGAGGAGAATTCGAAGTTGTCACAGCCCGTCCCGAAATAATTTTATCGACGGCGTGAATTGACTATTTTGCCCTTGGACGTTAGTTGGTGTGTGTGGGACATGTATGATGATTTTAGTCCAATTAAATTATTTCCTAAGTTTTTGGACCCAATTGGACTAAAGACTTGGTTTAGTTGTTTGTTTGGTTGGTTGGACCACACACACACACAGAAAACCACATATTCACACTCTCTCTTTCTCTCCCGTGACTCTCTCTCCCGTGACTCTCTCTCTCTTCCCTCTCGCATTTCTGCAAATTCCGTATGAGTTGTACGAACGAACCTTAAACCAGTCATTCCAGTCACAGATCAAAGTTTAGGTTGATACTTTTGGACTCTTCTCAACCTTAGGAGTTGAGCTATACCATTTTTAGGTAAGAACTCCGTCGAAAACTCGTGAAAACACTAACCCGATTTATGTCAATGTTCATGTGGTCGTAATTATGGATATTTCAGGAGATTTTAAGCTTGTAGGAAGCTTTAGGACGTTCTAACGAAGCTCGGAGAAGAAAAACCAAGTGATTTGGACGTCGGAATCGCGAGATCGACGAGTCTCAAGTTTGGCCGGATTATCGAAGCTTTTCCCGGTGTGATCCCATGGATTTTAAAGCTTCAAACAGGTATAACGTGGTTCTACTTGTCGTAAGCTTCATGTTGGTACTAGTTTCATAAATTTTGGTGCAAAAACGAAGAAGTTATGAAGTTTAGAAAAATTTCCCAGTTTGGCGACGGTCGCCGGAGTTCAGAGGTAGGAGACGACGGAATATTCCGTCTTCTGACGGAATATTCTAACGGCGTTAGTTAAATTAAACGAAATATTCTGTATTTTAACGGAATATTCCTGACGGTGTTAGTTGACACCGTCAGTGTGCCAGGCACGTGCCTGCGCGTGGGTGGCGTGTCTGGCCATGCCTTGGCCGGCGCGTGAGGGCGCATGAGGGGTCAAAAATAAATTCTAAAAATATGGGGATGTTCCTGAGGTTGTGTAGATCACTTTGGTATATTCAAACACCCCAATTGAGCAATGTATGAGAAGTTATTTCCTAGTTTCGTTTATGTGCTTTAAAATAACGTTATTATAGTTGTTTCTCACATAGGCGAGACCTATCTGGAGGACGAGCGTAACCAGGCTAGGCATGGGGGATATGATCCGTCTACTTACCAGTGAGTGGGCTTTTGATTTTCCGTATATACCTATATGCTAAGTATTTTTCCCAGAAATGCATTTTAAGTGATTTTATCAATGAATTGCCATGCCAATATATTTATACTTTTGCATATGCATTATGAGTTATATATGCATGGTTGACAACGCTGCGGGCGCTCAGGTAAGTTCCAGGTAAGTTTATATGCTGTTAATAAGAAGTTGAGTTATGAAGAGTATGATGAGATGCATCGAGAGCTCATTAACCTGCACCCCGGTGTTAGTGCTCCCGCCCATGGTTAGGGGCATAGTTTTTCACAAGGTTCTAAAAGATGCTAAGCGCTAGTCGGGCGGCGGGCTGGGGCCTAGCGCCTAGGCGGTTAGGCGGGGTCTAGGAGGGCGCCTAGGCGGACTAGGCGGATTTAAGTAAATCCATTATATTTCGTGTAAATAAGTGTCTGTTTATACTTAAAATATATATAATTTCATCATAAACTACAAAATAGAACGACATATGTATTATGAAGTATTGGAACATAATGAAAACATGGGGAACAAGCATATAGTATATGCTCATTTAAGTATTCAACAAGTCTCTTACAATTTATTAAAAAAATTAAATGCAAATTGAAAGTTATCTATTTTCTGTCTAAGTGAGTCGCAACCTAGGCAGGTGTCTAGGCGAGTTTGGACGGGCTAGGCGGGTGCCTAGGCGGTCTAGGCGGGCGCCTCAGCTGGTCTAGGCGCCCTTTCCTAATTTTCAAACACCTAGGCATTAATCGGGGCGGTGACCAGCCGCCTAGCGCCTAGGCGGCGCTAGGCAGGGATTTTTAGAACAGTGGTTTTTCACGTGATGTTCACCTCCCGCACCACACGCTCATCTTGGATCCAAGTTAGATGCACAGTCCTGTCGTATAGACCATTTTCAGTGGGTTCGACTCGTAGGTGACCCGCGATCATTCGCACAGTTTTTACGTGATTGTAGCACTAGAGCGTATTGTTTTACACCCAATCTTGTCGTATAGACCACTATAGGTGGGTTCGACTCGTGTGTAGGCATGGTTTATGAGCTAGAGTTCAGCTGATGAGATATTGCAGTTATTATTGCATTTGAATTACTTACCTGATGATTTGGTTTAAATGGCATGGTATATTCATGATTTGTTTACATATTTGGACGATGATGATTTCAGTTGAGTTTTAGTATATGTATATACTATTTTCTGGGAAAGTATACATGTTTTACGGCGAGGGGATATAACTGTTGTTTATGAAATGATTTAAGTCAATTCTTGGCAGGAGTATCATGCTTTTCGTAGTTACGAATGCTTTGTCAATGTTTATGATTTTCACATAACTTAATGATCTTTGAGATGTATCTCTATCATGCTTTTCATAGTTAGGGAACTTGAGAAGAATAATTTGGTTGCGTCGCTGAGTCCAATTCAATGAACTTAGGAAAATCTGAGAGTTAATTAGTGCTGTTCACAATTAATTTGGGGCATTGTCATTCTAGTTTATAGGAAGAATAACTGGAAATCAATTTGTATGCATATGTTTCGTGTGTGGAGAAGAATCCTCTAGCTAGCCTTTTACCCATATTTTATTCACATCTTAATTTACTTGCTGCTCTTTACTTTTGTTTTCACAAAATTCGTCCAAAATCTCCCCCCATATTGTTTTGTTGTTAGTTTAACTTAGTTTTCAGTTTTATAAGTTTAATTTGTGTTGATTAGCATCCCTTCTAATCCTCGGAATAGAACGATCCCTACTTGCTCATACTACGATTGCATAATTTATAGGTTTTAATTTGTGTGTTAGTTTCTACCACACCATCAGGTGTGCAGGCCCGTCTAACAGAAGGGAAAGACTAGGCACTTAGCCTGGTTCTCACGCGCAGAAAGCAAGCCTAGAGGGCTACTAGGTCCAGACATCAAAATGGCGTCATCTTGGTAGAGTTTGAGCAACAGCTAGGCTCGGTGCGACTTAGCACTTGGGTATAAACGCAAGCCAACCAGTGCGGCGGCACCTTATTGGCAAAAAAAACAAACATTGAGGCTTTGAATTTGTAGAAGAACCTCCTCCATGAACCTTAAGTTCCTTAGCGTCAGACAAGAGTATGCTGATAATGTGTTGTAGGCTTATTTAACTGAAGAATTATAGAGAGGGAGAGACGGGTGGTGCAGCACACAGAGAAAGATATTGATTTGGTGCATTCTTATGCGTGTTATCTTACATCATTGTGCCATTATTTATAGCAGTAGAAAAAAAATAAATTCCTTACCCTTTAGGTATTACAACTGAATCAGGATACTATCTAAAATATATAACACAACCGCAGTAGAATTTGCACAATCACATTTTCAACCTAATTAGAACTTCAACAAGATATATCTTTTACACTAAGGGGATGAAAAGTTCGACTGAATCACATAATGAGCAACTTAATTTGGTATCAAATTCGCCATCTTTTTAGGTAATTTTGAATCTAAGAATTACACATTAATTGATTGTAATTTATATAAAATAATCACTAAATTTAATATATATATATATATATATATATATATATATATTATTTTTTAAAGTGACGGAAGAGTGTATTGTTTAGATTTTAGGGTGCGTTTAGACTCCCTTTACGTGTATGCTTCTTACATCAAACTAGGTTCAATTAGACCCGGCAGTTTCTGACACGACACGGTGACACGACACGAAAATAACGGGTTTCAGGTCATTATCAGATGACCCGTTAAGAACTTGTTAATAACGGGTATACACGCGGGAAATACGTGGGTAACCCGTTTTGACCCGTTAAGAAAAAAAAATTATTTTGATAATTTTAAAGTTTAATTACTAAAAGATTTATTATAAAATACAATAGCCATGTTAATATATACAATATATTCTATATTAAATATATAGTTTTGTATTATTATTCTATATAAGTTAAAAAAAAAAAGTTTTAGTCATTATTTATTTTTATTATGAGAGTTCCTTATTATCATTATTAGGATAAATTTTACTTAACATGTTGTTGTCCAAAATTAAAATGAACTAGTATAAGTATTTGTATAGGCAATAACTAAGAAGACATACATAGAAGTATGAAAACTGTGAAAGAATATATAAACACTCGTGATTCATTATTATTCCTCCACGAGTAGATAATTGTTACACTTACATTATCGTTTAGATTTTTAAAATCCTCCAAACCCTCATGAACAATGTTTTTTATTTGAGGGCAAAATTAATAAATTAATAAAATTAATAAAATTAATAAAATTAATAAATTAATAATAATTATTGTAGAAGTGTAAAAAATGTAAGAAAAATATACATTCACTCATAGTGACAAGCTTTACAACTTTCATAAATGGGTCAACTTCGAAATCCAACACTATAATCCATAACCCTTAAATTTATATTTAACCGTCGATTGTCATTTATGCTTTATTCTTCTTACTGAATTTCATTTTTTAAATTTTATTTTTGAAAACATGATCATCTGGCGGATGTAAGAAGATGAACGGTTTCAGATCTTTGATATCACGTTTCGATATTTACGGTTAACTGAAATATGGGTCGATATAGTTTGTAGAAACTTTATAAACATCAAGCAATATTTTCAATAACCGTAAAACTCTGAATGTAATATCAACGATCTAAACCATTCATTTTCCTGCATCCTCTAATAGATCATGTTTTCAAAAAAGAAAATCTGAAAAAAACAAATTTGATGAGAACAATGAAACGTAAATGTAAACAACAATCAACGGTTAAATTTTGATCTATGATTTATATGATTATAGTGGCAAATTTTGAAGCTAAGCTCTGCATGAAAGTTGTAGAGTTTGTCATTACAAACGTTTATATATATATTTTTCTATATTTTTTTTACACTTATACATTAATTAAAAAACTATTAAAGACTTTAGGTAAGTTAAAATATACTTAAAAGAAAAATGCGTTTTTATATTTTGGATATGACAATATAGTATGTATATACTTATTTAGTATTATGTTTTTCATTTGATTATGTATTGGTTTAAAATATATTTTCCTTAACGGGTAACGGGTCGGGTCATATTACCTGTTAATATTATCGGGTCGGGTCATTTTACCCATTTATTTTAACGGGTGTTACACGACACGACCCGTTAAGATATCGGGTATGACACGAAAACGATACGAACACGGAGGCCACAATAATTGCCCAATCAGAAAGCCCAGGAAACGATACAGTCGGGTCCCACACGGCGTCGCTTCGTTCTCCTCCCTCGCTGCACAAACTTGTACAAAGAGAAGGGACGAGACGAGAGACGAGAAAGGGAGAGAGCAGCACTGTAGCATAGCATTACCTACAGAACGTAACAAAAAATTCCCCCAAATTTGTGCCCTAGGATTTCGAGTTTTCCCAAATGGAAGGCGACGACGATACATCGGGACCAATGATCGACGACGAGATCTACGCCAACGGCGTCGATGGAGACAACGAGAAGCGGAGCCGACCCATCATCAGCAGCGAGCAACTCGACATCGAGGCCTACGGGAGCCTCTACAGCGGCCGCACCAAGATCATGCGCCTCCTTTTTATCGCCCTGAGGAGCCAGAGCAACGAGGCTATGGAGCTGGAGGCGTTCCGCATGGCCTACGACGAAATTAAGAAGGGGGAGAACACCCAGTTGCACAGGGAGGTCGTGCAGAAGATCGTCGGTCGATTGGGGCCGGAGTACGGAATGGACGTCGCTTGGTGCGACACTGTGGATAGGAGGGCCGAGCAGAAGAAGGAGAAGCTCGAGAACGAGCTCAATGCCTACAGGGTATGCCGTCCATACAGCTCTCTCATCTTTGTGGTTCTCTCTTTAATTTCTAGGGTTTATGTGATTGAGTAGTATATAGGTTTTTTTTTTGTGGTGGGTTTTGTTGTGTTTCTTTAATTTTTGTTTAACTGTTCATGTTGATAAGCTGTGCCCATTGTCTGTTTGCTGGGTTTAATGGTTTGTCATAGTATGTCGTTTTCGGGTTATGTTGTATATACAAACGTGGTTATGGATGAGATGTTCTATTCAGGATACAGGTAGTCATGGTCCTGTGGCTTGTATCTTAGGCAGTGTTGGGCGCTAAGCAAACAATTTGTTCACCCCTCGACTTTAGCTTTGCTTTCAGATGTTTTGGTGGGTCAGTGAAAAGATGTTAAAGGGACATAGTAGATGTTATTCTTTCGGGTATAGGAAAAGTAAAAGAGATGGTGTACTGCAGTTTTGTGCATGCAAATGAATATGGGGTTTTGATGTTTTGTAAATTGAAATGGACCGTGGTCATTGTTCTCGTCAACCTAGTGAAGCTGTTGGGTAATAATCAACTTTGGGCTCAAAATGGAGGTTTCCAAATGCAACATTGTCAGTGGTTAATGCATGACAGATATTTTCAGACACATTTACTTATTAGTGTTGCATGTTTTTCAACTGTTGATCCTCTTAGAACTTTTTTGTATACTTATTATTGGGATCTAATGAGTTCTCATATACAATGATTAGGGTTCTGCTATATTGAGTTTTTGATGCTTATTATATATATTTTTATGGTGGGAAAAACTTACATTTGGGATTTCTCTGTCTGAGGGTTGTTATGCATATTTCCTTGCTTATGTTCCTAAATGGTGAAATAAGTGCATTTTATGTGATTGAATCTTCTTTGGCTTCCATTATGGCGTACCATGATCTATCATTATTCCTTCAAATGCTTTTGTGCAGACAAATCTGATCAAAGAAAGCATAAGAATGGGTTACAATGATTTTGGAGATTTTTATTATGCTCATGGTCAACTTGGGGATGCTTTTAAAAGTTATGTTCGGACTCGTGATTATTGCACTACGTCAAAGCATATTGTTCACATGTGCATGAGTTCAACTCTGGTCAGCATCGAGATGGGTCAATTTACTCATGTCACAAGCTATATTACCAAAGCAGAGCAAATACCAGATGCCCTTGACCCTGTCACTGTGGCTAAACTTCGTTGTGCTGCTGGATTGGCTCACTTGGAATCTAAAAAATACAAACTTGCTGCTCGTAAGGTTGTGGATATTTCATTACTTTTTTTCTTTCATAATGCTTTTTTTCTTTTTCTTGTTTTTGTAAATATATATTAAAATCATCTAGCTTTGTGCTTTAACATAAGAGCTTGTGAGTTTATGATTTTAATCTGTTAGGCATGTTGTGTTTGTTTGGTATGCTAATACAATTTACAAATACTGTGAAGGTCAATTAACAGTCAATTATTTCATGCGCTAAAGTTGTTTCAACTACAAACTAAAAGGATGTGAGTTAGCTAATGATGAATTAAGATGCCTTGTGTGCGTATCGTATACCAGCAGGTTCAAATACAGATTGAGGGAGTGTTTGAATGCTCAGTATTTGGTGTTCACTCAATGAACTTTTTCGTGTATATTTATATAATATTCAGTATATAATGACATCTTTCATTTTATATCTTATATTCTGGATCATATTTAGTGTGCCTTGTTAGAACCTTCATAGTATAATTATTTCCTTACAGCTCATTCAACTGTACTATGTCATTATTATTTTCCAATCTTATTTCAGTTGTAATTTATGTGTTCTTGTTGGGCAGAATTTATGACAAGATATTCCAATAATATTGAACTTATGCCTTCAAAATCAAAGGAAACAGTTTGACCTTTAAGTATTGCTAATTTAATTTTTCCTGGTTTGAAGATTGTCCCTGGTTCCCTAAATTTTATTTCTATCCTACATGAAGGGTGTTATTATATGCCCACTATTTAGTAAAATCAATTGCAGTCTTTTGACAGTGTAGTAGTCTCTGTCTTCCCTTTATCTGTTGCTCTCGTGAGACATCTAATGTTTTAATCATGCTCATTCATTGTGACGTTACAGTTCCTGGAAACTGGGCCTGAATTAGGAAGCCACTACAATGAAGTGATTGCTCCTCAAGATGTTGCAACATATGGTGGGCTTTGTGCACTTGCAACTTTTGACAGAATGGAGCTTAAGGCATATGTTCTTTCTTTCCTTTTAACTATCTCTCTTTGATTTTATGGTTTTTTGGTTTAGACATAAAGCTTCTTTCTCAGTGAATGATTTTATATGACAGAACAAAGTTATAGACAACCTGAATTTCCGGAATTTTCTAGAGTTAGTACCTGAAGTCAGGGAGCTTATCAATGATTTCTACTCAAGGTAATCAATTGTGATGTTATCTTTTTAGTTGTTGCCTTGCTTCCTCAGTGTGTCAATTTCGGCAATGGTGCTTCTACACAGTGCATAAATGGTGGGGGAATTTCAAGTTATATAAACATTTATAGATTTAAATCATGTGAAGATCTTAAAATTATTTTTCTTTTTAAACCAATTTATCAAGTGAGATTAGACATTACTTATTTGTACCATAATCCATCCTGTGGTTACTTTGAAATGACATTAGACCTTGCTTACTCATAGTTTCAATTGCAACAAGTTCATGTTTTCCAATTCCTTGTTGGAAATGAATATAGAAGTTGAAGGTGCTCGTGCTTGTGCAATTGCTTTTACCCATTGACAGTGTCGAAGGCTTGTTATCTGATTGATGTTCAGATATTTCAGTTTCAGTAACATTCATTTGTTCTTCTTTTGTAGCCATTATGCTTCATGCCTGGATTACCTTGGGAATCTCAAAGCAAATTTGCTGCTTGACATCCATTTGCATGATCACCTTGAGACACTTTATGGCCAGATCCGCCACAAGGCTCTCATCCAGTATACGCACCCCTTTGTGTCGGTGGATTTACACATGATGGCCAATGCTTTCAAAACTGATGTTGCAGGGCTTGAGAAAGAACTTGAAGCTTTGATCACTGACAACCAAGTCCAGGTGTGCTTTTCAATGCTATCTGCTGTTTCTACTTGTATGGGATATTTACCTAGCTTGTAACTTACATAATCTTGCTAACTCACTGCATGCCCATTTGTCAAATGGACCTCATTTATATTGGTTCACTTAAGTGGGCCTTTACCTGATGTCCTAAGACTAAGCATGGAGTTTGGAACCCAATCGGTTAACTGAGGTATTATGCACGATGAATCGGTTTTTGTGGTAGGGTTTGGGGCGGTGGGGTTGAAGTGAAACTTTAGATCGGTTGTTTTTCATGTGTAGTATTTTTTTCTTTATTGACCCAATACATGATGCCACTTCAGGCTAGAATTGACTCGCACAACAAAATCCTCTATGCACGACATGCAGATCAAAGGAATGCAACTTTTCAACGGGTGCTACAGACAGGGAATGAGTTTGATCGGGATGTTAAGTCTATGCTCCTTAGGGTAAATCTTATAAAGCATGAACACAATCTCAGGGCATCAAGGAAACACTGATTATTTTAGACAATGTGTTAATCTGGCAATCTGGCCAAGGTTTGCGTCTGCACTCTTTGTTTTTGACATTCATCAGCTTGGTTTAAGTAGTACGGTGGAGGATTTGACACATTTAGAAAACCAGGGTGCAAATATAAGCGATCTTTACCGATATTAGATGGTTGCTGTCTTGTATATTCGGATTTTGATTAGGTTTTTAGTAGTTGCAGCATTGATTCTGATTAGTGTCATCTGTTGCTGCTGCTTTTATTCAGTTTCTTCTCCGTTGGACAATGTCAATATCAAATATTTAGTTTGAATATTGAAGCCGGAATTGCATAAATTTTAATGCCCCAGTTTAGGTGCATTTGTTGCACCGGACTATCTTAGACTGGACTAGCTTTAAGGACTAAGCTGGACTAGCTAAGTGAAGCGTTTGGTACAGTGTCGGATTAAGTCACGAACTTCTTTTTTTTTTTTTTTTTTTTTTCATTTTTTTAAAATTCATACTTACTATTATTTATATAATCTACAATTTTTTTGTCTCAATGACTCTCTCTCCACTATGTATCTTTCCTTTCATTTCTCATGTATCCCATCGTTTCCGTTGAATTGAACTCTGCTCTGCATCTCTGTCCTCTCTCTCCCTTTCCTTTTTCTTCTCCCAATTTCAAGCTTAGTCAAACCTTCTCTTTCCCTTTCCACCTCTTGCCCTTCTCTTTGGGTGTTTTGCAATTCCCAGATGTGGTATTTTTGCTATTCCCAGATTTGGGGTTTTTGCAATTCTCAGAGGCCTGGCGAGGTAACCGGTGGGGAGTCGGGGTTTGTGGAGTTGGGGGAGTGAGAGATAGCGGTGGCTTGGGGTTGGAATGCTTAGATTTCTTGTGGGGCTGCATGACCCTCTTCCAAGTCTCTGTCATGGCCGTTCCGACTCCGAGCATGTAGAAACGATGGCCTTTTTTAGTGAAGAAATTCGAGACGGACTTGGATTTCTTGGATTTGTTTCCGTCAAACCCAGTTGAAGGCGAACACGAGACGGTCTTAGTAGTTCGAAGCATTTTGGGGGGTCTCGCTAAGACCTCCTAGCGAGGTCGTTAGTCCCTGCGAGTCCAACTTAATCTCATTAAAACTAGTCCCTGCCAGTACCAAGCACGAGATTGGACTAAGTGTTAGTCCAGTCCAGTCCAATGATAGCTGGTGAGGGCAAACAAACGCACCCATATGGTATTGGTACAGTCAATGCGTGTCGTGGCAATGAAATAAAGATGTATATATTATTACTCACGTACTTATATTATTAGTACCAAAAGCTACATTGCGATTATTTTCGTGTCATGTAACTTGTTCTTCTCAAGTTTTAACCGTGGATTACGTACTAGGCTGGTGCGCCATAAGGCCCATCACACTTGTCAAAATAGAGCTCTTGCAAAGCTTTTTGAAGTTTTACAGTATTGGTTGCTGAGTTTACTTTTAGGCTTTAGACTTTACCGAAAGTTTTAATTACTTCAATACCGGTGATAAGTCTGGCAATATAACCTCAACCCTAGTTAGTAAATTCGCATGTTATACATGTATTTAGGAATTGCTTTGTAAAATATTTCGGCTTTTCTTATACTGCTCATTGATTTTTTTTTTTTTTTTTTTAACAAAGAATATTTTACACTAATGCACACTAAAGTTAAGGTGGAGTGTTTGAAATCAAAACGCTATGCGTTGAAGAGGATGCTCTAAACCCTAGGAAAACTCACCATTTTTTGCTGAAATTGTTTAATACAAATCCTTTACACGTATTTCTCTCAATTCATTTTAATTGAATTCAAGCTATATTATAAAATAATCTACACTAAAGGGAAGACGGAGAATTAAACTGGAGACATAGTGGGTTGAAGAAGACTCTAAGATCATCTCCAATGGATTAGGCCATAGGGCCATAGGGCCATAGGCCATGTTTTGGCTCAAAATAAGACAAAATTCAACTCCAATGGAGGGCTGGGCCAAAAAAGAGACCCACTAGGCCATTTTTCAGCCTTTCGGCCATTGGGCTGGGCATTTTGAGCTAGCCAACAACCCGTTTGAGAAGCCCAAGTTGTCAGCACCCCACTTGCTAGCTGACGTCAGCTTGCTGTTGGTTTTCATTTTTTTTTTAGGATGAAATTTTATTTGACATACCCGACCTAGGATCAATCCTGAAGAAAGCTCGGGTTTCTTCATTTTTCAATCTTAGAAATTCTTTGTTTTCTCCAGATTTCTTGCTTTCTCGAGTATATGGACGAGTTCAAGAAGCTTAGGTGATTTTTCAATGAGTTTAGGTCGTGTTTGGAGGTGGAATAGTGGATGCTTGGGTTGTTCCGGGAGGGAGAAGATGAGTTGCAGAGGGAGAGTGCTATGGGAGAGATGAGTGGGTAGAGAGAGAAAGGGAGAGATGTGAGGCATGATAGACAGGATGAGGGAGGGAGAGAGAGTTAAATAAGACAAAAATTTTGACATTTTTACTCTAAAAAGTCATTTTTGGTACTATTCACTTACAACACCTTTTTGTCATTTTGATTAAAACTCAAAGTTTTCAAGCATTTTTCATTAGATTAAATGAACAAGGTGGGGTTGTGGGGTGTGTGGGAGAGAGTGGATAGGTGGAGTGTGATGTTGATTGCTAATGTGAATGCATTGAGTGAGAAATTAAAACCCACCAAAGATAATTCTTTAATGCCCACAAATCCGGAGGCTTATTCATTTAGCGACAAGTGACACTCAAAATATGTCTGAAAATCTTATTTTAATATGATAGTTTAATTCAATTAACCAATAAAATTAAAGAACAAACGTAAAACAATAAATTATTGAGGGGGCTAAAAAATAGCCCCATTATGTTGGAGATGGTATATAAATATGGCCTGATACTGTTCAATAAAAAATAATTTCTTGTGGGACTATAATCTAGACGGGGGCTAAACGTAGCCCCTTCGATTGGAGATGGAGAGGGCTAGAAATCCAAAAGCCAAAAAATGATTTGATTTGTGCAAAAACTCATTTTCAACTGATGGTTGGGCCATAATTCTATAAAGTGGATATGTCATTATTTGGTCAAAAGGGCATCAGGCTAGGCAAATATAGCCCCCATCTTAGCCTTTTTTTGGTGCCCAACTTCTGATTCACAATAATTGACTCAAATTTAACAATTAGATTTGAAAACATTCAACGGCAATTTAATTAAATTAATCAATATTTAAAGTATAAACTTAAGCTAATAAATAATTGATGAACTCTGTTTAGCCCTTTTAGTTATGATCTAACAACAAAGGCAATCCAACACTTGCTCACGCCTCTTTAAATACCACATAAAAAAATTCACATATTTTTAATATATGTTGACAGAATAAAGATATTAAATTTTTAAATAAACAAATATATTAAAAGGTTGTATAATCGTTGAATCCTTCAACTGTATTGTTATGACCTTAGCTAAGATGCCAGATGGCGGTACAGTGATTTGGATTCATTCATTACATAATAAGCGCAAAAATAAGAATAATACGTAGATACTTCCTAGTGAATACTCATCTTTTTATTTGGTCAATTATATCTTAACACATGTTTTCTTGTTAAAAAAAAATAATACACATTTTATTTAACCTTTGGAGAAATTACACATGAGGTGTATGAAATTGGTACTAGGCGGATTATCCTACAATAAAAACTTTGAAACCAACTGTATTGACTGGTCACACGTACTAGTCAACTAGGTACTAGCCACACGTACTAGTCAACTACGTACAAATTGTCAGGTGCCCACAAGCATATAAACCCAGCAAAATTATGAAGCTAAAACAAGACAATGTGATCTTCAATTATGTTTTAGCCTTGTTCTTGAGTTATGTTTACTTGGTCAACAAAGTGTCAATACTAGCAAACTCTACAAAGTTTATCTCTAACAGTGATTATATGATCATAAACAATACTATGTAAAGTATCCAACACAAGGAAGTTTTTGGCCGGAAAAACCCACAATTGGGTTAAAAAACCGAGGACTCTCCACTGAGTCCAATCCATTAAAGTAAATAAGGTTCATACAAAGACCACACAAGCTCAACTCCTAGATCTCTATTTATGGATTAGCTTTAACTTTGTGCAACCTTGCCCTACACGAGATGAACTCCTTCGGTCTTCACAAAGTGGCAGCTCTTCCTGAGCTATTCACCTAGTGGCACTGAGATCAACACAATCAATGATATAATGTTATGATATGTTTATGAAATAAGGATTCAACAACTAGTCAGGTTCTCCAGTCAAACAGTAGAAGAACCTAACATGAATCCAAAAGATTGGTCTATGAAGGATATGAAACTCAAGGTTGAGACCGAGAACTTAATACAAAACCATGAATACAATGCAACCCTAATATGCAGTGATTGGGTATTTGTGCATGAGATGGTTTTGTGGCTAGGGTTTTCGGTTTTAAAGCTTAAGAGGTAGCTCTAGGCTAAATGCACTCTTTTTCTTAAGATGTGAATAATCTAGCCAACAACAAATGAAACCTTGAAACCTCTTTTAATGGAAAAGCTGGATGTTTCATACTAAAAGAACAAGGATATGTGTCACAAGCCAATGAGACCTTTTCAAATCAAGGGTGAGAAATCCACGCACAGGAAAATGTGTCAGTTGGCCCATGTGCGTTGTCTTAATTTGCGTGCCTAGACAACTGGACAGCAGAAGGAATTTCTAACTGGACAACTACACTAAACAAAAGGAATCTGGAAAAAATAAGTTTGGTGTGCATATGCAAATGTAGAATCAAACATTTTGTAGTGAAGATGACTGGTTCTTTGACAAATTCAATTCTAGCAGAAATCCCAGATCAACATTGTACCCTAACTCTAAATTATGAGCAAGTGTGGTACCATTTACAATTTTTGACAAAGGAAGCCAAACAATAAACATAATACTTAATAATCTCCCCCCTTTGGCTTTCCTTGAACAAAATAACCCCAAACCTATAACAAAATTCACACATCACTCACACTCAAGAAACCATGAAGTGTCAAGAAAAGAGCAACAACTCTTGCAGCAACATACATTTCTCGGCAAGAGACAAGTGAGATTGATCATGGATTATTACAACAACTCTTTAAATGAATATTCTAGTAACACATTTAAATTTTTCTCTCCCATTTTGTCATGGTAAGACAAAGGAAGAAGGTGATAAACAAGTAAGCACAACAAATAGAAAGGAATTAACAATGAAGCATAACAAGTATCAAAAAAGGGACAATGCATCAAGGAATACTAAAACAGCCCAAAAGGTACAACTCTTAGTACCAAAAACATCAAATACCAAACAATTTAAGATAAAACCAAGCTAAGAGTGATAGGAGCATATTTATGCGACTTAGTTAGCTTGTTTTCGTGCATTTACTTAGATAAATTATGTTAATTATAGTGTTTAAAGTCATTTTCGTGCTATTTCAGGTCCTAATGACAAAGTATGCAAAAAGAGGCAATTTGGAGTATTCTAGAGCAATTTTGGGCCAAGAATGGATAGCTTATGATTCAAGCAAGTTGGATGGACGAATTTGAAGATCAAAAGAGGCTAGGAATCAGCTAAAGAGATGGAGAAAATAAAGTCAAGATAAGAAGATAAGAAGTTAGCAAGAAACATGGAACATTATCCCAAACATTATCCAAAACCTTATCTTATCTTATCCAAACTACCTTATCTTATCCTAACCTTATCCTAATCTACCTTAATTCCAGCTGAAAAGAGGATCCCTAGAGGCATTAGGACACCTAAATATATGGTTCTAGAAGCCCTTATCCACCCCTAAAAGGGTGCCGCACCCTTCCTCTAGAAGCCTATAAATCTGGCGCCTTATCTCTTTGTTCTAGAAGCTATATCTCCTGAATTAAAGACCAAACCTTTTCCTACCTGGAATCTGCCCTAAAGTGTCCTTTTCCTTAAGGGTTTAGGTTGAAAAATCCTTCTCCAAAACACCTAAGGCCGTGCCTTTTCAGCCCTATAAATACTTGGTGCCGCATCCTCATTCATTCACCACCCTCTCACCACAACACAACACACCATTCACCCCAATCTGCCGTAGCACAAGGAAGAAGAAGCTTGGAGCGTTTCTAGGTGTATTCTATCTTTTGTTAGTTCAATGTTTATTTTAATTTATCTTTGTTTTGTTGCGAACATGAGGAACTAAATTCTTATTAGTTGGAGGTGAATTCGAAGCCATGATTATATGTTTTATTTGAATTGATTACATCCAGTTATTGTTTCTTGAGTCTTGAATGTGGTTTACTTATCTGAGTTATTAAAACTTGTTTGTGTATGGTAATTGGGGGTCGACACTTAATTCACATGCATGAACTTGAAGCTAGAGTATAAGGGAGTTTCACCTAATCGTTATGAACTTATATTCACAAGTAGTCAAGGTTGCTAGCCACAATCGTGTTAAGTAAATCCTTGGCAGGAGTATCATGCTTTTCATAGTTACGAATGCCTCGTCAACACTTATGATTTTCAAAGAACTTAATGACCTTTGATATGTTTTTCTATCATGCTTTTCATAGTTAGTAGACTTGATAAGGATAATTTGGTTGTAATGCGTATTCCATTCAATTCAATGAACAAAGGAAAATCTGATGGTTAATTTATGCTTTCATGGTTAACTTGGGGTGTTGTCATTCATAGTCTAAAGGAATAATAACTGGAAATTGGTTTATAAGCATATGTCATGTGTGGAGAAGGATCCTCTAACTAGTCTTTCACCCTTTTCAATTCACCAAAATCGTTTTTCTAAATTGTTTTAAGCAAAGTTTCTGTTTTAAGTTTTAAATTCGTCAAAAACAATCCACCTTTCATTAAGTCTTGTTATTTGAGTCAAAATATGTTTTCTTTTAGTCTTTTGAGTCAAGTTTTATCTTAATTTCGTCAAATTCACTTGTAAGGTCTAGAATTGAGTCTTTTTGATTGTTTGTTGCTGTTTTGAGTTAGTTTTGAGTCTATAGAGTCTAGTTTAGTGTTTTTGAGCCTTATTTGTGTTGATTAGCATCCCTAGTTAATCCCCGGCTTAGAACGACCCCTACTTTCATCTTTACTACAACTATAAAAAATAGGGTTTAATTTGTGTGTCAAGTTAATTTTCACATCAAATTTTGGCGCCGTTGCCGGGGATTAGCAAATTGCTAATCCCCTTGTTTGAGTCGTGAGTTTCTGTTTAGTATTTTGATTTTATTTGTTTTCTTTGTTTCAGGTACTAAGTTTATGACTCGTAGTTCTCAACCTATTCGTGCAGACATCTTGGGTTTTGACGACGATTTTGAATGAACGTTGAGAAGAAAGAGGACAAGGCAAACTTCCGAGTTCAACCGTTGTAAATCCAAAAGGAAGCTTTGAAACCGCCATGGCCATTACGTTGAGGAGTGGCAAGGAGCTCGGAAATCACTCGAAACCATCCACACAAGGCCTTAACGAGGATGAAAAGCTGCTGCAAGAAGAAGAACAGGAAGCAAAGGCCACGGCAAGGAAAGCCAAAAGCTTGCCGCAGCCCCCTGGGGCCCAAAACCGCCCCAACCCACCAAGGTAAGCCCCAATCCGAATTTTTCAAGTTCCATTCCATCCAATGCTCCTTTCCCTTGCAGATTTATGCAAGCTAGGAACGAAGAAGATGAAAAAGACATTCTGGAGACGTTTAGGAAGGTACACGTCAATATCCCACTCCTTGATGCTATAAAGCAAATCTCGAAGTATGCCAAGTTTTTGAAGAAGTTTTGTACAACAAGGAAACGGATTCGGGAGAAAGAGGTGGTACATGTGAGTGAAAATGTCTCTGCAATGTTGCAAAGAAAGCTGCCACCTAAATGCAAAGATCCAGGTAGTTTCACCATCCCTTGCGTAATTGGTAATACAAGGTTTGAACATGCTATGCTAGATTTAGGTGCATCAATTAATGTCATGCCATATTCTGTTTATGCATCTATGAATCTAGGAGAGCTTAAAAATGATGGAGTCATTATTCAATTAGCCGATCTATCTAATGCATATTCGAAAGGAGTGTTGGAAGATATTTTGGTGCAGGTAGACCACTTAATTTTTCCTGCAGATTTTTATGTGCTTGACATGGAGGATTCAGCCCACTCTCCACCATCGCCAATTTTACTTGGACGACCTTTCATGAAAACAGCCCACACCAAGATTGACGTGGCCAAGGGAGCATTAACCATGGAATTTGGTGGCGATACGATGAACTTCAAAGTTTCTGAATCCGTTGAGAATACTAATGATGTTCGTTCTTGTTTTTCCATTCATAAAATTAAACATTTAGGGCAGGAACGTTCAGCACCAATCAAGAAGGATGCATTTTGAACCACCAACGAAGAAGGAATTGGAGTGGATCACAAGGATTTCACGGCCACAGCCCTCAAACCACCAAATCTGGTCGAGAGCACCCTTTTTGAAGTTGTGGGCAGTGCTGCCACTTCATTACAGCCCATTGGTAAGCCACCTACTCCAATTCCAATTCCCATTTCAAATAATAGGTTGTTACCTTCTGTGGTGCAGGTATCAAATCGAGTTCAAGGTGGTGGGCGAGTTCGTGTTCACTTGAAGAAGCATAACTTACCAATCAGGAAAGATAACTATCCCCTTCCGTTCAAAGATCCAATGCATGGCCGTTTTGAGGAGCATGTCGTGGAGAAGATACCACTCCATGCCGTGTGCTCCAATCAAGCTTAAATGGAGGTATCGTCCGGCTGAAAGACGTTAAAGCAAGCGCTTCTTGGGAGGCAACCCATGCGTTCGAATAAAGAAGACCTCGGAAGCTCCGGCACTATAACCAAGGGTTTGCGTTCCTAAACTCTACTCTTTATTGCTTTTACTTTGCAATAATTGTCGTGTTTGATAGTTGTTTGTTTTGCTTGCTTGCGTGTGAGTCTATGTTTGAAACATTGAGGACAATATTTGGTTTAAGTGTGTGGGGGGGGGGGGGGGGGGGGGTGGGGGTAAGCAAAGTGTTTTTCATGCAAAATTCGTGGGATTTTATCACCTATCACTTCTAAAGTTGTTTTCACTATTTTTAAGTGTTTTTAGTGTGTTTTGAAAGAAAAATCCAAAAATTTGATAAAAATTCGAAAAATTGTTTTGAAAAACCCAAAAAGAGTCGTTTTTGTGTGGTTGTTTGTGTCTTAGGGTACCTTCCAACACAATGATGACGATTTGGTTTTTAATTGCATAACTGTTAAAGAAAGTTACAAACATAGATGGAAGTTTGATATGCTCTTTGGTTTATGCTTCGTTGTAGTTGTAACTTACAAATTCACATTTAATCACAAAGGAAAAAAAAACCAGTTTTTGTAACATGCTAGGAATGAACTCAAATTAACGCTACAACCCTGAGAGACTTGAGCCTAAAACGTTCTTTGGAGAGTTAATAATCTGTGCATTTGTTGTTTTCTAAGTCGTTGCATGATCTCATTATTCTTTGCTTGGTTGCTACTTAGAAGGCGTTTCATCACTATAGTTCCAAATACTAGAACTCATGCCCATTTCATTCAAAGCATAAAATTGATTAGCATAACATATAAACAAGATGAAGTTGTTAGTTAAAACTAGAGCCAAACAGCCGTACCCCCTGTGCATTGTTTAGCCTATGTTCTTTGTTAACCCACATCATCCCCACCAAGCCTAGAATAGGACCATCCATACCCTTGTTTTTGAAGCACAGTGGAGCATAACTTAGAAGGAATTCATTTTGATCAACATTATGCAGAAAACAAGTGTGGGGGAAGGGATTTTTATGTGTGTGTGTGCCAATGTCCAAAAGAAGCACGGGTAGAAAAGAAAAGAAAAAAAAAAGTTGTGAAAAGAATGAAAAAGAGTTGAAAAATGAGTGAGAATGAGCTCACAAGCGTTGATTGTTGAAGAAAGGGTCCAAAAAGTTGAAATCGGCCCTAAGTGTTGCATGAATCTCCCCTTGTGTCGAAAGTTGATTTTTGCATTCAAAAGTGAATTCTAAGTGTCAATTTCATTACTTTGCTTGCTATTGCTTTAAGAACGTTTGTTTTCCATATCCTTTCTTTGTTAGCCAATACCCCTAGCCCTGTTACAACCTTAGACTTCTATCTTGAGTGTTGTGTGTTTCAATAATGTGGAGTTTGGGATTGGTATCAGTGTATGGTGTCCCTGGTTCTCGCATCTAAGTAGTGGCATTCCGTTCATGAGATCATATCTATACACATGCATTAAACATTCCAGAAAGTGCCCTCTTTGTTATAAACATATGTGAGTGTTAGTCTACATGTTTACATCAAGCTTCTCTCATATACCTAGTGTAGGGTGTGTAGTCAGAAAATGTGTGTGAAAATATAGAGTATCCGGTAAGGAATTGAGTAAATTCTCTAAGGCATGTTACTACATTCAAAACATTGTTTTTAATTGATTAAATGCGAGCTAGTAAGTGGCGACTATGATTAAGTACAGCCTCGAGAGTAAGGATAACTAAAATCTGTGTGAGTGGTGATCTTTAATATGTTATGTGCCTTTGGAAATCCCTGAGGCAAATGTTGGAAAGTTTAGGTTATGTTTTGTTTATGTTTTGTTTGTTTCGTTTTGCTCGAGGACTAGCAAAAGCTAAGTGTGGGGGAATTTGATAGGAGCATATTTATGCGACTTAGTTAACTTGTTTTCGTGCATTTACTTAGATAAATTATGTTAATTATAGTGTTTAAAGTCATTTTCGTGCAATTTCAGGTCCTAATGACAAAGTATGCAAAAAGAGGCAATTTGGAGCATTCTAGAGCAATTTTGGGCCAAGAATGGATAGCTTATGATTCAAGCAAGTTGGATGGACGAATTTGAAGATCAAAAGAGGCTAGGAATCAGATAAAGAGATGAAGAAAATAAAGTCAAGATAAGAAGATAAGAAGTTAGCAACAAAAATGGAACATTATCCCAAACATTATCCAAAACCTTATCTTATCTTATCCAAACTACCTTATCTTATCCTAACCTTATCATAATCTACCTTAATTCCAGCTGAAAAGAGGATCCCTAGAGGCATTAGGACACCTAAATATATGGTTCTAGAAGCCCTTATCCACCCCTAAAAGGGTGCCGCACCCTTCCTCTAGAAGCCTATAAATCTGGCGCCTTATCTCCTTGTTCTAGAAGCTATATTTCCTGAATTAAAGACCAAACCTTTTCCTACCTGGAATCTGCCCTAAAGTGTCCTTTTCCTTAAGGGTTTAGGTTGAAAAATCCTTCTCCAAAACACCCAAGGCCGTGCCTTTTCAGCCCTATAAATACTTGGTGCCGCATCCTCATTCATTCACCACCCTCTCACCACAACACAACACACCATTCACCCCAATCTGCCGCAGCACAAGGAAGAAGAAGCTTGGAGCGTTTCTAGGTGTATTCTATCTTTTGTTAGTTCAATGTTTATTTTAATTTATCTTTGTTTTGTTGCGAACATGAGGAACTAAATTCTTATTAGTTGGAGGTGAATTCGAAGCCATGATTATATGTTTTATATGAATTGATTACATCCAGTTATTGTTTCTTGAGTCTTGAATGTGGTTTACTTATCTGAGTTATTAAAACTTGTTTGTGTATGGTAATTGGGGGTCGACACTTAATTCACATGCATGAACTTGAAGCTAGAGTATAAGGGAGTTTCACCTAATCGTTATGAACTTATATTCACAAGTAGTCAAGGTTGCTAGCCACAATCGTGTTAAGTAAATCCTTGGCAGGAGTATCATGCTTTTCATAGTTACGAATGCCTCGTGAACACTTATGATTTTCAAAGAACTTAATGACCTTTGATATGTTTTTCTATCATGCTTTTCATAGTTAGGAGACTTGATAAGGATAATTTGGTTGTAATGCGTATTCCATTCAATTCAATGAACAAAGGAAAATCTGATGGTTAATTTATGCTTTCATGGTTAACTTGGGGTGTTGTCATTCATAGTCTAATAAAGGAATAATAACTTGAAATTGGTTCATAAGCATATGTCATGTGTGGAGAAGGATCCTCTAACTAGTCTTTCACCCTTTTCAATTCATCAAAATCGTTTTTCTAAATTGTTTTAAGCAAAGTTTCTGTTTTAAGTTTTAAATTCGTCAAAAACAATCCCCCTTTCATTAAGTCTTGTTATTTGAGTCAAAATATGTTTTCTTTTAGTCTTTTGAGTCAAGTTTTATCTTAATTTCGTCAAATTCACTTGTAAGGTCTAGAATTGAGTCTTTTTGATTGTTTGTTGCTGTTTTGAGTTAGTTTTGAGTTATAGAGTCTAGTTTAGTGTTTTTGAGTCTTATTTGTGTTGATTAGCATCCCTAGTTAATCCCCGGTTTAGAACGATCCCTACTTGCACCTTTACTACAACTATAAAAAAAAGGGTTTAATTTGTGTGTCAAGTTAATTTTCACATCAAAGAGTAGCAAGGGTAATTACAATAAGAGCCAAAAAGAAATGGAGATTTAACTTGTTCAACAAAACACTATTTTAAGAATTAAACTAAGAGAACTCCCCCATAACACTTGCTCTCATAAAAACTAAAACCCTTAAAAGAACTCCTCCATCATCCTAGAACTCCTCCCACCGCGATGAGTCATCTGAGTAGTCAGGAGATATAGCAACAATGGTACCTTCAACAGAGGAATCTCCAGGGCATGTAACATAACCAAATCCTTCTTCATTGTCATCATCAGAATAGGTAAACCTGATGTGCTTGCCCTTCGAAGTAGGAGTGTATGAAAAATGCTGATGAACATTGATGGACACACCCTTCCTTTTAGCAGGATAGATTGCGGTAATCTTGGTAGCAATGACACTCGAATAACCAGACAAGGTGGCAGTATGATAAGACAAGGAAGATGGATCTAAGAGACACTGAGGGACAAGATTTGGAGGACATAGAGATGGCTCGGGGATAAAATATGAAGGATTCAGGGAGGTTTGACTCTCAGACGGTTTGGAGAACGAGTGGTTGACAAAAGGAGAAGACGCTGATTGACTTACTAGAGATTTAAAATCAAAAAACTGTTTCCTAAGAGAGTTGATCTTGAACTCAATATGTGCTATTTTTCTTTCTTGGGAAACATTTGGTGGTGGGGTCGGTCTAGGATCACTCTGAGTAACAGCACTCATTACATTGCTCAAGTTCATCAGATTTTTGTCAAGATCCTTAGTGGTTCTCGGACAAATATCACCTAGATTCTTTTGAACTCCAACATGCTTACAGAGCTGAATGATCAGACAAGGATGGATTGTAGAGCCTCTCTAGTGAGTTCCAGAACATTTCGACTTAGACAAAACAAACTTAAAATCAGGAACCTAAAAGGAACATCACAATTAGTCAACATTGTGAATAACACTTTGGCAGACTCTAGGGTAGGATTACCATTGTTTGAAGACCCTAAGACATTTCTACGTAGAAATTCAGACCAACTCTTATAGAATGGTTTGAGATGAGACTTGGACACTTAACCTTTAACCAGCGAAATAGACGAATCAACATAAGCCTCACGATGGTAGGCTTTCATGTCATACTGACATGTAGCTATGTTATAGCTTGGTAAAACAAAGGCAGATGATGGGTCAAGTTCTAGAAACGTACAAATGACGGACGGGTCAAAAGGTACCAATATACCATGAACATATACAGGCCCACCAAACTCAGAAAAATTGGACTGAATATTAAAATAAAATTCTTAAACCATAATTAGATTGAAATTGGGAGGAAGAGAGTTTACCCTATATAGCTTGTACTTTTCGATGAGGTTATCAGATTGGATATCATCAGTCACACAGAGATCATCCCAAATGATTCTTCATTCAGGCACGACTTTACGAGCTACTGTTGTGGAAAAATTCTTGGCTCGAGTGGTAGAAAAAGCAAGAGCTTGATCCCCAGATGCAACAGTAGATGAGTTCCTTTCAATCTGAGACCGAGTAAAATGATAGGAGGGTTGGGCGCAGAAAGAACATAAGTTTCTAGTCATGAGTTCCGTCGATATGGTTCAAGATTTTGAAATGGAGGGAAAGAATTCAACCAAGGGAAAACAACACAAAATGAGGTAAGGTAAAAAACCTACATGGGTTAGAGAATGTTAAAACCTAGGACACTGTGAAGTAGTCTAAGCCGCACGATAAAACCAACGGATGAGATGCAACAGTTAAAACAGCGGTGTAAAGACAAGAATACCCTTAATGAACCTTACCTTTCTTATGAGACCACGTGACTAGTCAGAATGTTGAAATTAATTACAACAAAACTAGTTAAGTGCAACAAGATGTAACCAAAGGAGAAGACAATACACAAACATGAGAAAACAAGCTACAGTTACAAACCTAATACCATTTGAGCTATAGCCAACTAAGAATTTCATAGAGAAAATACAAGAATAGACATATTTAATAACCAAGCTTCCAAGACAATTTTGATAATAAATTTTTGACAAAGCAAGTACATTTGAAAAGAAACATGCAATGCAATACTTCAGAAACACAACTTTACAAACACACAAAGATAGCACAACATAGATTAACACTTGTTCACACCATAGCCATGATGTGTTCAGATAAGGGAAAGGGATTTGTGATAGCCAATGAAAACTAAGTTTCACGCAACTAAGCAAAGATTTAATTCAAAAGTTGACCAAACTTTTAATAACCCATTGAGATTAAGACACAACCCTTACAACATAAATTGAGCCAATATCTAAACGCAAAACTACTCACAATGAAGAACCCAGCCCAATAGAACTTTTAAGTTGGCAAATGTGATATGGAGCACATGACCATTGATAGGATTGGTGAGAATTGCATTTTGACAATCCAAGACACATTTTGGGTCTTTCTTGAGACAGGGAGAGAGGAATTGAATGATCATGACATTGCATGAGAATACTTTTGAGAATTTTGGAATTTTCCCTACTCCCCCTTTTTTGAATTTTTTGAGAACTTTGCTCATGAGTGAAGGGATTGAAGATCAGATATATGATTTTACTTTTAAGAGGGTATGAGCACAATGAAAGACTAACTAGGTGGGGTTTTGCATTGGAAGAGACACTTAGCCCAATTTATAGAGAATAATTGTCACTACACCTTAATTAAGACCAAAGTAAATCTAACTCTTAAGTCAACATATGCTTTTGTCAAATGAGACAAAGAATTTTCATAGGCCATTTGCCATAACATGGAGAACCTTTGACATCACAGAGAAAGGATTAATCAAGGTAAATCTACAAAATGTTAACAAGTGAGACAGTTAAGAAATGCACTAAGTGACACACACAGACATTTAACTGATGAGTTTATTGATAAGACATAAACAAGAGCAATGTGTAAAAGAAAAAAAAATGGAAGCAACGCTACTCATCCTGTTCAGTTGAAGGCACAAAAGTCAATAGACCATTGAAGATTTTTGTGTCTTGGATTTTCCAAAAGAGTTATGAGATACACTGCCAGCTGTTCCTCACATGGCCCCAAGTTTATATCAAAAACATTTCTTCACAAGAATCTCCTAAGAGCAAGATATTTGTTCCCAAGACACTTCGAGATTAAATATTTGACAACATGCATCCAAACAACTAGTGCATAATCATGATCAGAATGCACATCGAGAACCAATTAAGATTATCAAATTGAAGAACAAACAACAACGCAAAGATGTAATCAAACAAGGCACATGGAGAATTTGCATTCATAAGTGAGAGAGAAGCATACCTTGGTGTTGTAATACATCCAACAACCAATATGAGAGGCAACTCACCACGAATCAGCAATGGAGATTGAATGTTCAAAATTTCATTATCTTGACAGCAGGCTTTGGAAAAATCAGAGCAATACCCTCTTGTGTGAGATATAACAGGATGCCTTCCCAAGATGCAAGGATCACACAAGTAGCATTCAGAGACAAAGACTTGTAATTGTCCACGTTGGAACATTTGTTGAATAAGATCAGTGTTCTAAACTGAGGAATCATCACACCTAGAGACAACAATTGTATAGCAATCTTCCTTTGATCTTGGAACTACCAACATGTTCTTCCGATGTTTATCAACAATTCTGTAACTCATCTTGGAAAAACAAACTTCATTAGCAACTTCATCACAGGGTTGACCAATATTAAGAAGACTAGTTGACAACCTAGTCACATAACAAACACCTTCAAGCATGGGGAGTCCATGAATTTTCACCACTAATTTTCCTATCATCTCTGCCTTGTCTCCTCCACCAAACTCAATCAAACCACTTTTGGATGGTATAAGAGACAAGAAAACATTTTTTTCACCAGTCATATGGTGAGAGCAACCACTGTCAAGATGCCAGGTGTTTGGCTTACATAATGATGTTGAACTTTGAGCAATCAAGCACTTATCAAACCCACGTGGAAAACCACCTGAACTTGACTTGACATTTCTTGAGCTTGATGAATTAACAATATTGGACATTATGCTGACCTTAATAGTTAGACGATCTACCTATTCCTTTAGATCATTTTTCTTTTCCAAATGTAGCTTTCTACACCAAGGTCTAATGTGGCCAAGATCACCACAATGATGACATTTGGGAACAAAACTAGTCCCTGAAAAAGAGTCAACCAAAGGAGATACAAAAAGAAGTTCCTCAAAAGCATGTTAGTTGACACTCATGGTACTTGAACCGCTTTCACCACAAGCAAGGACATTTATACCTTCAAACTGATTTCCAATGGACAATACTTTTTCTAATAAGTCAGCACCCATAGATAGACAGCTTAACTTGTATGTGGCCTCATTCAATTCAGAAGACAGCTTCAAATTAGCTTCTCAATACAATTCATTGTTTTCCCGATGCAGATGAATTTGTTGAAGCAGACTTTCATGTTATATCATTAAACTTTGCAAATGATCTTCAAGAGAGGCGCTTAAGTCATCCCTTTCATCATCATCACCATAAAAAGAGCCTCTTTCATTCAGCATGCAAAGTTCAGCCTCTAACCGTATGATTTTGTCACTCAATTCTATTCTGACTAGTTAAATAAACTCAACCTCTTCTTTTAACATAGACACCTTTTTGGTAAGCTCAGTATTGTCCAATGATGCAACACACATCTCATCAAACAAAGATTCATACAAGCTTGACAACTCCTGAGATGATGACACATTAGTATCATTAAACACTTCATCATTTCCACTGGGTGATGCTCCATCAATAGATGCAACGAACACAACAATTTCTTCATCATCGCCTTTTCACTTTTCCGACCAAGAAGTTTGGTGTTAGCACATTCAGCTGCAAGGTGCCCACTTCCACCACATGCAAAACATGGACAAGAAACTTTGGATAGACTCTGTCTTTCTTTCCTGAAGAATCACTAGATTTCTCACCAGAGAATAGTTTTCCACGATTGTTTGATGGCCTCTCAGACCACTTGACATCCCTTTTTTTTTTTTTTGAGACCTCTTTTGAATTGCTTGACAAATAGGGCAAGATCATCATCTGAGAACTATTCACATGTGTCACTTGTAACTTTGTTGTTCTCAACACTTTGAAGAGCGACTTCTTTTCCCTTTTTAAAGACACCATTATCCATGTCAAGCTCAATCTTATAGGTAATGAGTTCCTAAATAACTTTTCAAGCTTAATCTCACTTAAATCTTGAAACTCGTGGTTAATAGCCTTCTTTGATTGGAATCTCTTGGCCAAAGATCTCAAAATCTTTCGAACGATCGTTGTTTCACTAATAGGTTTCCCCAATACCAAAGTTTCATTCGTCAACATTTCAACTTTCTCATAGAAGGCTAAGAAGGTTTCAGACTCAAGCATTCTTAAATCCTCAAACTTTGAAAGGGTCATTTGGAGCTTTAAATCCCTCACTTGTTTGTCACCTTCATGAAGGATTTAACGTTTATCCCCAAGCTTACTTCGCAGTTGTACAGTAGCAGATATGAGCAAACTGAGTTGGTGATATACAATGACATTTCTTGCCTTCCTGTTGGCCATTGCAGACGTCACTTAATTAGGAGTCCACTCACTTTTAGGCTTGATCACCGATTCCCCATCAACAGCTCTAGAGGGAGCCTTCCACTCAAAGGTAAGATAATCAACTACAATACAGTCTTGTGCCTCTAGAAATATTTGAAACTTCTCACTCCAAGCCGCATAGTTCACGCCATCAAAGAATGGATGAGAGTTACACCATCCAGCAACACGATCACAATCCATAATGAGAATTCAACCAATACCAGCAAAATCCCAAAGATTACTCAGCAAGGCTATGATACCAATTAAAATTGGTACCAGACAGATTACCCTACAATAAAAACTTTGAAACCAACTGTACTGACTAGACACACGTACTAGTTAACTAGCTATAGATTGTCAAGTACCCACAATTATATAAACCCAGTACACTTATGAAGCTAAAATAAGATAGTGTGATCTTCAATTATGTTTTAGCCTTGTTCTTGAGTTATATTTACTTGGTTAACAAAGTACCAATACTAGCAAACCCTACAAAGTTTTTCTCTAACAGTGATTATATGATCATAAACAATGCTATGTAAAGTATCGAACACAAGGAAGTTTTTGGCCGGAAAAACCCGCATTTGGGTTAAAAAAATCGAGGACTCTCCACTGAGTCCAATCCACTAGTGTAAACAATGTTCATACAAAGACCACGTAAGCTTAATTCCTAGATCCCTATCTATGGAGTAACTTTAACTTTGTGCAACCTTACCCTACACGAGATGAACTTTTTCGGTCTTCACAAAATGGCAGCTCTTCCAGAGCTATTCACCTTGTGGCACTCAGATCAACACGATCAATGATATGATGTAATGATATGTTTATGAATTGAAGATTTAAACAACTAGTCAGGTTCTCCAGTTAAACAGTTGAAGAAGAACCTAACATGAATCCAAAAGATTGGTTTATGAAGGATATGAAACTCAAGGTTTAGAGCGAGAACTTAATACAAAACCATGAATGCAATGCAACCCTAATATGCAGTGATTGGGTATTTGTGCATGAGATGGTTTTGTGGCTAGGGTTTTGCTTTTGAAGCTTAAGAGGTAGCTCTAGGCTAAATGCACTCTTTTTCTTGAGATGTGAATAACTTAGTCAACAATAAATGAAACCTTGAAACCTCTTTTAATGGAAGGGTTGGATGTTTCAGACTAAAGGGACAAGGAGACACATGTCACAAGCCAATGAGACCTTTTCAGATCAAGGGTGAGAAATCCATGCATGGGAAAATGTGTTAGCTGGCCCATATGGGCTGTCTTAATTTGCGTGCCTAGACAGCTTGACAGTAGAAGGAATTTCTGACTAGACAACTACACTAAACAAAGGAATTTGAAGAAAAAAAATATGCTTGGTATGCATATGCAAATTTATGAATTCAACCTTTTGTTGAAGATGACTGGTGTAACAACCCGTTCCTAATTTTATGATTTTATTTATTTTAAAGGGGTTATTTTTGAAATGTCATATGAACTTGTACCATTTTTCAATTTGTCATATAAACTAGAATTTTAAGCAATTTGTCAAACCAACTTTTTGAAATCATTAATTTGTCATCTCTCCCTAACAAAAAAGGGGAGCGACGACTATCAAGTGTTTTAAATTAAGGATGGCTCAAGAATATAGAGTTGATGGGGACCCCCTAATTTATCATAAATAAAGATGAGGTTCTTTATGTTTGGCTTTGTTTGTGACTTCAGAGATTTTGTTTCTATGTTTTTTAGCTTTCTTCTTTGATGGAATGGGCTTTACTATGAATTCAAATGTTTTTTTTTATTTGGTTCGTTGTTTGATTTAAAAGATTTTGAATATAATCAGGCAATGGAACAATATTTTTTATATGATAGCAATGAAATGATCATGCAATGCACTCTCTTCTGGTTGCTCAAAATATGTAATGATTCACAAGCATTTTAGCATGTCACAAAGACATAATTTTATATGGGCTCTATAAATGAGAAACATGTTGACGTTTTGTGCCATAAATGGAGTTGTAGATGCATATGCGCTAAAGAAGTAAAAAATTTAAGTGTTTGTACTAAAGAAAAGTAAACTTGTAAGAAGATATTAAAATGACCTAAATAACTGTGAACACAAGTCATGTGTGAGGCACATGACTTATATTGGATGGAAAACTTAACGGAGTTAGGGAGAGATGACAAATGAATGATTTTGTAAAGTTGGTATGACAAATTGCTTAAAATTTTAGTTTATATGACAAATTGAAAAATATGAACAAGTTCATGTGACATTTCAAATATTTTCCCAATTTTGAAAGAGTGAATTGACGAAAATATCCCGAAATGCGAGAATGTTGACTTTCGTTGACCATCGTATAGCAAGATGTATGGCCCATTCTTTAAGCGTATCCATGTAGTACTCGACGGTACTAACGCGTAGGCGCAAGCGGAATTGAATTCGGAGCTACAATGAGATTTTATGAAACACCGAACACCGAGAGTAATTTGGTAATTTCACATGGCGCGAAAGATATTTTTCTGTCTTTCTACGTTTGGTTTTGTTTGGTGAGCCAGTGGGGCCCACACCCACTATTTTCCCTTACCCCAGTGTCTCCCTCTCTTTTTCCCTTTTTTTTTTTAAAAACCCTCTCACATCACTCTCTTATCTCTTATACTCACTCTCTCTACTCTTTAATTATCTACTCTCTATAAACCTAGTGAACCCTTATCTCACTATCTCCATCAACTTTGTACACACTGCACAGGAGGTGCAGCAGCACCAGACCATCATCACCATCGCCAACTTTGGCGAAACACCACTCTCTTTTCTTTTGGGCTTCTAAACCCCATCAATCTCACTTTCTCTCCCTTGTGCCCTCTGCACAGAAACTGAGATGGCGATCTCTTGCCATGGTCGACTCCGACAAGTCTGACACACCATCAAACCACCATCCTCTTACCCCTACAAACTAATTCAAGCCTTAGGTTACAGAAACTGTGCGCAGAAGCTCACACAGAGCTTTATTTGAACTTGATGTTTTTCAGACGAAGTCCTTGGTGATCCCGACCAAGGTAATCCTCAAAATTCATCAATTTCTCTTTTAGTGATAATCTGGAGCTGTTTATAACCTTTGTACTTGTTTTGGGGGAAGGCTATTGCATATAGGGCGAAGGGGGAAGACTTCCCTAGATTTTTGGAGCAAGGAACCGTGGTCGTTAGACCACTTTCAGACCTCTTTTTCGATCATCGCCGGCCTCCGTTGAGCATCTTTTTGGTGTAAATTATTCCTTGCACTTCTAACTACAGTTTTGGTTTTTGAACCATCGGATTTGGTTGAGAAAGCTCAGAATGAGCTGAATATGGCTCTGAAACCTGCAAAAGCAAGGCCTTCGCGAGGAAAGTGAGTACACTGGTACTTGCGTGCTCGTGAGGGCACATGTTGGCTTCCTGTCCTCGGCGCGTGCAGCGTGTGGCTGCCAGTGCAGCCGCCTTGTGGCGGCGCGTGGAGGAACTTGGAATCCTTCCTTAGGTTTCTCGATATGTCAAACCCGAATCCGACATCCGTTTTCTGAAATTTGACTGTTTTAAAATAATTTATTTATTAGCCGTACTTTGTATAAAAACGCGATATACGTTAGTTCGTTATATATTTGTGTAAATGATTTTGTTTCTAGGTGAAACGCATCACAAGGAGCGTCGATGCCCGCGAGGCAGGTTCGACTCGACGATATGATTTATGAGTGGGTATTTGCTTTTAAATAGTATATATTTATTTAGTTTCCATTTATATATTTGATAAAGAATTTTCTACATTACGCCTGGATTAGATTAACGTTTATAAGAATTAGCGTATTGATAGAATTTAAGAAATCTTCATAAATTTTACGGGATACACAATTATGCATATTTCGACGTGATACCATAATAATATTTACGTTTAAGGATATTATTATTTTATTGTTGTGAATTACGAAATTTTTGTAATATGACCATATTTATATTACTCTTCATCATGCATGCTACACTGGTGTTTGTACTCGCCGGGGCCAGGGCAACACTTCACGTGTATGTTCACATCGCACCATACACTCTCTTTGGATCCATTGTAGGTGCCAGTCATGTCCTCGATTGCTATAGGCAATTAGGGCTTTTGTGTGATGCACATACTGCCAGTCTTCACGTGATTGTAGTACTAGAGCATAAACCATTATTACACCCAGTCATGTTCATGTCAGAATATCTCTGCATGAACTCGTTTGTTAGCATATGTCATGATTACCGGTTGTTACACGCTTTATAAGTGGAACATTGTGATTTACCGTATTTATGAAATACTACTAATTATGGTAATTGTTTTCATACTATATGTAGTATATATATTTGGAAACTATACTTGTTTTACGAAGAGGGGTTATACGTTTTCGAAAAGGTTTTACAAAACTTTATTTTCAAGCCTACTCACCCTTGTTTTTCGCCCTCCAGGTTTAGTAGCAGAGCTTCTGTGTTGATGAGGACTTTCTGGCAAAACGTTGTTATAGGAATACTCCCGATGGTATAATTCTCATTCTACTTTATTGTACTTTACTTATGCTCTGACATCACGTGTGAAATGGGTTCATTCCCACTCACCAGCGCACTCTTACATTTAGGCACTTTTAGGTTTAAATTTACTCACATATTCCATTCCACTACACTTTTATGGCTTCATCACCTTTCGGGTGTCGGCTAGCACAGCTCGATTTGGAGTCCAGGTGAACATTCCGGGTCAGGGTGTGTCAATTGGTGCTTTGAAAAATTCAATTCCAGTAGTAATCCAAGATCAGCATTGTACCTAACTCTAAATTATGAGCAAGTGTGGTAACATTTACAATTTTTTATAAGGGAAGCCAAACAATAAACCTAATACTTAACAATGTACTTTTAAGATTTAATTTTGTGTTGAGATAAGGTTTTTAATTTATTTCAAGGAGAGACGAAAGTTAAACATGAAGAAGATGACATCATTGACATTTTTTTTCTTTGAGTGTAAGTTACGAAAATATCCAATGGCCAACAATTCTTTACTGACAATTAAAAGCGGAGCACGACTGAGAAATCAATGACAAAATAGAATGATCCCAACATCTTACTTGGAGAAAAAGTTCCAACAATAACAACAAGAATACATCAGTCATATCCCGTGGGGAAATCTTTGACCCATGACAAAATGCGCTCGGATTTATGATTTTTTTTTTTTCTTTTTGGGTTTTGTTTTCTTCATATGTGATTTATTTTATGAAGGGCCTCCTTCATAATTCATATTGATTCTTGTAGTAGTTTCTGACTTATTTGTTCTATGCTTAAGGAAAATTACAGGAGTGCACTTTATGGTTGTCAATACATGTATAAAATAAAGTCAAATAATCTTATAATTGGGATGGCACTTGTTTAATTACTGCATCAAAAAGAAAAACAATTCATCACAGATAATCTTCCATTGAATTCCAAATTAAGATGAATTTTAAATCAAGCAAATTCTGAACCAGAAGACCTTTGCTTTGGTTTTCTCCCCAAAAATTCAACAATTTTATTTCAACCTCTGTTAACGAAAAAAAATCTATCGAAAATTTATTTAATGGGAAAACCACGATTTGAATTTGTAAATGAAAAAAAATAATCCAAGATATGTATTCTGTAAATGGAAATTTATCGAGGAGCCACGGTTTGATAAACCAATAGTGAAATTTTATAAATATTGTCATTCATCAGAAAGAAGAAAATGTGAGGAAGAGGGGATTTAAAATTCTACTAAAAATTATACAAACTAATTCAACTAAAAAGTATACAAAACTGATTCTACTATATTTGAAACTAATTTTGCAAAAATTGTCGAGGAGGGATTGGACTGATGGGATGTATGTAGTTTTATTGAAAATACAAACTAATTCTACTAAGGGCTTGTTTGAATGTGTTTTTAAAATGACTGAAATCGCTTTTAAAGGAAATGTTTTTGGATTGCAAAAGCACTTGAAGTGTTTTTTGCAAGAAGCACCAATTATGTGCTTTTCTAGGAAGCACTTTAAGTGCTTTTCCAAGATTTACTTTCATTTTACTAAGGATTGGTTCAAACGAGCCCTAAAACTACACAAATAAATTCTACTAAAAAGTATGCAAAAATGACTCTACATATATTTAAAACTGATTCTGCAAAAAATTGTCGCAAAGGGGTGGAAAGAATGATGACATGTTTATAGTTTTGTTAAAAGTATTCAAACTAATTCTACTAAAATCATACAAACTGGTTCTACTAAAAATTATTCAAAACTGATATATTTGAAACTGATCCTGTAAAAATAGTTGAGGGAGGATGGATTGATTCTAATAATAAAGGATACAAATTGATGCTACATGTATTTTCGAAAGTGACTATGCAAAACTGATTGAGAAATGGTTGAGTTGATGACACACATTAATTCATTAAGTTGGGTTGGCTGGCTTGTTTACATACAAAGCTGTTAGGGGTATGGCTGGTATTTAAAAAATTGTTTCCATGTTTTTAGGCTAAGTATTAGTTGATTTTGTGTTTGTCTCTCCTTAAAATGTTCTAAAACTAGTGAAGTTTCTTGAATTATATTGTATGTTTTTGTCTTTATATATAAGAGTCTCTTGTTATAAACTTCTTATTTAAGTGTGATTGTGTAAATCCTAGATTTGATTTGATACTAATTATTCTTCCCTATTAGGACGTGTATTCCTTGGAGGAGAAGGATTATTCCCTCCCTTATTACTATAAATAAAGTTACTGCGCAGGGGAATAACACATCATCTACACAACCCTACAAACACATCGCTCTCTATTCTATCTCTGTGCCCCCAACCCCTCTCTCTCCTTGTCAAATAAAATAAGCCACAACATGTTATCAGCACGCTCCTACAACTACGCTTAGGAATCTGATGTGGAAGTATTCTGCATCAAACCAGTTCATCAGTGTCATCACGCAATCATGTTCTTTCAAAACAACGGTTTTTATCTCGATATTTTTGCAGCCTTGATAGCATGAACATTCATCATAATGCATGACCCAACTTTATGTTTTTTGAATTTTAGATTCTACATAAATTGTGTATGCATTATATCCATAATTGTTGAATTATTTGAATTTGATATTGCCATGAACTTCATCAAATATATGTCCATGCGTTAAATTATTTGATTGAATATGCATGCAGTTGAATTAAATTTATAATTTGGAACTAAGAAAACAATTAAAATTAGGGTTTCTCACAAAACTCATCCTGTCACATCGCGAGCCGTTGCCTTCTAAGCCGCGCCACGTCGAGCCGCCATCACCACGTCTGCAACCTGCGTGATTGAGCCGAGCCGCAAGTCACAAAGCTAAGAGCCAGCAACTCTCTCTTTCCCTGAAAACCAAAACGACGCCCTTCATGGCATCGTCCCCAAACCCACACTCGCCCGCAGACGAGCCACGACACCAACACTAATTTCCATTAAGAATCATGACATGTAGTCGTGTTTTTGGGACAAATCCATCGTCTCTAACAATGATTATTGAAATTCTCGACGAATTTCATTGAGTTTTTGAGGATTTCAATTCGAAATCCCCATGGTATTCACACCCAACGTCGAGAAATCAAATTTCTCCATTCAAAACAAGGTTCTAGGTCGAACTCGTGCTTCCCCCAACCAAAATTAAGCCAGAACACGGCTGCCATAAGTGGTGACGCTGGCCTCAACTCTGGCGACCTTACCCAGCAACACTGGGATATTCTTTGGTCTTTACCCGAGCCCATCTGGGCTTGGCTAACCTTTGGTCCAAACACTAGCCCTTTTGGCTTTGGTGTTCTTTTCAACCCATTGGAGAGATTTGTTAATCTGGGCTCATAAGATTGCAGCCCATAATCTACCGCGCAACACCAGCCTGTAAGGTTATGGTGTCCCTGCACCTGCGTTGCACTGGATCCCAGCCATGCACTGGTGCATCCATGTCCCCTCATGCATACGATCCCAGCCTGCAGCTTGTGTGTCGGAGCACCTGCACCGCATCGCATCTGATCAGAGCCTTGTCTCGGCCTATGTTTTTTTTTTGAACCCTACCTTCTTGCAGCTCGTCTTCTACCTTGGGCCTCAACCCAATTTTTTTTGTTTCCTGATCAGCCCGTGCCTAACCCCAGCTCTGTTTCTGGCCCTAGACCTTACAATTTTAATTTACTCAGCCCACCCGTGGACTTTTGGCCTATTATTTTGGGCCCCAAGTTTAAATGCCTATTTTTTTTAGGCCTTATAGGTTTTATAATTTTCCACCCACAATTTAATTTGGCCCGAAGTCTAAATAATTAATTCAATTATAATTCTAGACCTGAAAATATATTTGCATATTTTCTTGTTGCATATTTATGTATATATATTTGTGTTTGACTGCAAAAACATATGAACCTGAAGTTCATATTTCTTTCGAAACCTGAAGTTTCTAGAAACACGCCTTGTTTGAAAACCTGAAGTTTTCCTTAAAAACATCACCCATGAAAACCCGAAGTTTTTTTCATGTAAATTTAAACCAATAAATGTCTATTAGAACCTGAATGTTCTACTCCTATGTGAATGGATTGATTTTTCCCATTACATTAACCATATTCTTGTCTATTTTTTTTGTGATAGGGACATGTTGAATTTGAACTAACTCGACTTCACCGCTTTAGAGGTCTCTGGAAAAAACTACCTCAAATAGGTCCAAGATGTGAAGCTCTACCTCACCGCAAAGAATTTGCATCCCGCCATTGAAGATGAGATGGACAACCCAGTTGGCGAAGCTGAGAAAGCCACTGCCATGATCTTCATCCGAAAACACATTCATGATGCACTACAAACCGAGTACCTTGTTGAGGAAGATCCACGAGCACTTTGGGTCGCTTTGGCTGATCGCTTTGATTTCCAACATGACATTTTTTTTGCCTGAAGCAAGACATGGCTTGCAGCATTTGGGCTTCTAAGATTTTAATTCTATGAATGAATATAATTCTAAAGTTTGTCGAATCTGATCATTTCTCAAGATCTGTAACGAGAATTTGACCAGAGAGGATATCTTGGAGAAGTCCTATTCGACCTTCTCTGCTACTAATATTGTGCTACAACAACAATATACTGCTTAGAAGTTCACTAAGTTTTCATATTTGATCTCTGTTTTACTTCTCATTGAAAAGAAGAATCAGCTATTGATGAAAAATCATCAAGCTAGACCTACTAGGGCGACTGTTGTGCCTGAAGCACACTATAACACAAACCAACACCCAAAATGCCAACATAAGCAAGGTAGTGGCGGCCTGAAGCAACCATGTCAAGGTCAACAAAGCTAAGTCTTATCCAAGGGACGAAACCGAGCCTAGAAGTGCCCTAACCTCGCTCTCAAGGCCCCAAACTTCAAGAATAAGGACAAAGCACCTGAAACTATGGATGTAGACATGTGCTACCACTGTGGTTCCAAGAACCATTGGTTCCGTGTTTGCCGTGCTCCCCAGAAGGTTGTAGCTAAATATCATTCTCGTCGTAAGAAGTTTGAATCAAACTTTATGCTAGTGGATGAACCAGAGAATACCAAGATAGAGGTTTCTGATTTCAAGAGCCTATTACCCCTATGGAAGATTAGAATCTTAGACATAAACTATTTCTAATTCAATTTTAGGACAATGGGGCTGAATTCCACATAGTGGCTGAACCTTCTTCTTGTTTTTCGTTTAAGTTTGAACAATTTCCCTTTACGTTTGGATTATTTGTTGGAGATTTGTTTTTGGATATTAAGTTTTTTTAATTACCATCTTTGAATACTTATATTATTTTGAATTTATATTTGTTATTAGAACTTTTATGCATGTGACCGATTCAAAATAATTTTTATTTCTAGTTATAACTAGTGGGAAAGTTAGTTGTCTGGTAGATAGTGCAACCATGCACACCGTTTTGCGTGAACGCATCTATTTCACTAACTTCATACCTAAGAATGCACATTTGACAACCCTCTTAGGCCCAACCCACCTGATCGAAGGATACGGTAAGGCACGTATAATGTTGTCCAATGGTATAATCTTGACCATTATTGAGACACTTTATTCTCCACATTCCGGAAGAATGTTGTTGAGTTTCAAGGACATTAGAGATAATAATTATCATACTGAAACCTATGTAGAAAATGGAGTTGAATTTATGTGCATCACTTCCTACGAATATGGCCAGAAACGTATTATAGAGAATATAAAGTGTATTCTGAGTTGTCTATATACTATGACCATACGCCCTATAGAAAGCCACTATATGGCCGACCCTACCTCTCAGACCGCGCACGAAATTACATTGTGACATGATTGTTTGGGACACCTTGGACGAACAGCGATGCGTCGTATCCTCAAGTCATCCCACGAGTATCCACTAACTCGAAGTTTAGGTTTGATTCAAGGACTCGCAAGTCAAACCTGCTCCATGGGAATGCCGCCTTCTTATGACATCATTCGTTTGAATCATCCTACTTTGCTACAATGGATTCAGGGGACATTTGTGGACCGATTCACCCTCCATACAGACCATTTAGATATTTTATGGTTTTGGTTTACGCTTCCACACGTTGGTTACACGTGTGCTTGTTATCCACAAAGGAACTCTGCATTCTCCAAACTGTTAGCTCAGGTTATCAAGCTCAGGGTTCACCACCCTGATTATCCAATCAAATCTATTTGATTGGATAATGCTAGAGAATTCACATCTAAATTTTTTTATGACTATTGTATGTCGGTTAGGGTTGAAGTTGAACATCCAGTACCCCATGTTCACACCTAGAACGGTATGGCAAAGGCATTCATTAAGCACTTACAAATGATTGCTCAATCGTTAGTCATACGTACCAAGCCCCTGATCGCTGCTTAGGGCCATGCAATATTGCACGCAACCATATCAGTCCACCTGAAGCCTGTTGCGACCCAACCAAATAGAGCTCTTCAGTTGGTTATCGATACGAACCTG
Organism: Cotoneaster glaucophyllus; assembly: GCA_036320875.1. Classification (NCBI taxonomy): domain Eukaryota; kingdom Viridiplantae; phylum Streptophyta; class Magnoliopsida; order Rosales; family Rosaceae; genus Cotoneaster; species Cotoneaster glaucophyllus. Next base: position 15,316,644 of record CM070070.1, on the reverse strand, counting down.
ACATATCGCATCTGCGCATTTTTGGTTGTGCAGTCTATGTGCTGATTTCGCCGTCCTTATGTACAAAAATTGGGCCTCAGGAAAGGATGGGAATCTATGTCGGATATGATTCTCCTTTAATCATTCATTACATATAACCTTTGACAGGCGATCTGTTTACCGCTTGTTTTGCAAATTGTCACTTATATGAGATAGTCTTCCCGTCGTTAAAGGGAGATAAGAACATCAACGATCCTAGAGCACGTCACTAATTATCGTGGATGACTCTCACTTTGTCTCATTTAGATCCCCGCACCGTTTAGTCTAACACTGAAGTGCAGCGTATATTAGATCTTCAAAGCGTAGCTCAGAGCATGTCAGATGTTTTCACCAATCTAGCGCAAGTAACAAGATCACATATTCCCGCTGCGAATGTGCCTGCAACGATGGATGTACCAAATGTACGACGGACTTCTCCTTGGAGGGTCAGGACGCCACTTTGGCCGATCCACTCACATTAACGGCTAACCAATCCTTTGCCTTTACACAAAAGCGCAGCAGACCACTAGGTTCAAAGGATTCACCCTCAAAATAGGAGATCCACAGCACAGGCTTCTCTTGATCCTACCGTGAATTCGACTGTCTCTTACTCATTCTATCCAACTCATAAGGAAATTCTAAATTATGGAAGCGTCCTTGAAGAAATGAATCCACCTCCCGATACTCATGAGATTTTGGTCTCCTATGCTAGGTTGGATGATGTTTGGTGTAGAAATGAGATGATCATCGACGATGCATTAACATATGCAGTAGCTGTTGAGATCATGTTGAAATATGACATTGAACCCCGTTTTGATGTAGAACTGATTATCAAACTGGAAACAAGCAATCCAAGTCGACCTTGATTCGCTTGCGAAACGTAAGGTGTTTGGACCTGTAGCTCTTACTCCTCCACAAGTGAAGCTCGTTGGCTACAAGTGGGTTTTTGTTTAGAAGTGTAATAAGAAGAAGGAAATTGTGCGTTATAAAGCTCGTCTTGTTACGCAAGGCTTCTCACAACGCTCCGGGATTGACTACTATGAAACTTATTCACCCGTTATAGAAGTGATTACTTTTTGCTACCTTATCAGTTTGGTACTTTTTGAAAAATTGAGTATGCATCAGATGGACGTAGTAACTGTGTATCATTATGGGGATCTTGATATGGAAATTTATATGAAAGTTCCCGAATGACTTATGTGGAGCCAAAAATAATCACAATGCGACACGTGGATTTTTTGATATAAGAGGACAAAAATACCCTTGAGGCATACCGGGATTCCTATTTGCTAGCAACGGGCAATCATCCCTCAACCAAGTCAAAAGTGCCCAAAATAGGTAACAATTCAAAATCTATTTCGTCCATCCTCATCCAATATTCTCCACAGGGTAACTCCCAAAATCTTCCCTTTTTATTATATTGATTAGGTAATCAATTAGGTAATTATTCTATTAATTAGCTAATCGATTAGGTAATTATTCCATAACTCCCAAATTTACACAAATCAAGAACCTAGCCCACAAACAAGGCTAGGTGGTTGGTCTTCTATCACCCTAGGAGGCCGACCACTCTCCTATTTAAACCCCATTCTTTTCATCAAAGTTCACTTCCAATTCTTTTGCTAAAATTCTCAAACACTTTCTCTCTAAATTCGAACTTTGGCATCAGAGGTTCTTTGGCCAAAGCCCTCCATTCATCGTGGGCGCGTGAGGCTCTTGGCCTTGACCAAAGGTGTTAATTGTTTTGTAGGTGCAATTTTGTCCAAGATCAAGGAGGAAGAAATTTGCATCCACAACTTGGTTCTTTCATTGAGAGGAAGAAATCCACACTCGTAAAAGACTCTTGCAAAAAAGGTTTTTTCTCTATTTTCTAGTCCACTTGTATTTTTCCATACGTTCTTATTATTAGAATTTTTTATTTGCAAAGATTCTTTGATAAAACGTAAAAGAGAAGTACAATGGCTAGAAATTTAGAAAATTCAACAAGTGAAAATTCCAATATTCAAGAGATGGGACCGCGGCGATCCACTAGGCTAAATGTGACAATAAGTGGAGCAGCACCACCAATACGAGGCTCCACCATGGCAACCACCGCGGTGGCCACCACGGCAACCACCCGCGGCGAGGTCCATGGCACCAAAGATACGGCCCAAGTCATGTCATTCCAAGCCCAAGACAAACCGGCATGTGCCGCCCAAATCCAACGCGAGCCCAATGCGTTGCCGAGCCGAGCCCAAGCCTCGCACTCACGTGCGCCACATGTCGAGCAGTCTGCTCCCACCGAGTAGTCTGCTCATGTGGCCCAGCCTGCTCCCGTCGAGCAGCCCACTCTGGCGACCCATCCTGCTCTCGTGGCCTTCCAAGCAGCCCAAATCGGTCCAAGATTAGTTTAACCATCCCAGCTTCAAATTTCTAGGCCTACGATCGAACCGGGGGCATTCTCACCACATTTCTTCGCGGATTTGACATTTCCCAACTCAAATCTCGCGCCCCGAGTCTACCACCCTTCCACTGCTCAAGGAGGCACATTCCTTCCAAACTCTTCCAATCCAAATGGCGAACAACACTTATCTCGACAAGTCATAGAGTTAACGAGCGCCCTAGCACAACAGACGACCTTGGTGAACCAGCTCTTGCAACGTACCAAGAGGCAACAAGCCCCAAACAAGGTGTCCCAAAGTAGGACAAGGGCAGACGAAGAACCTCTTCAGCAGCCACGAACCGAGCGTTCGGGTAGTGTACACTCCCGATTGGGCCCCTGAGATAGCGTATACTCTCGTCTTAGCGCGAGGAATAGCGTGCACTCTCGACTAGGCCCACGGACGAGCATGCATTCACGGTTGGGGTCATACTCAATAGTCAACATGAGCAACATTCCAGGCGAAGTGTTTATTTGCGGTAAAGCCCACAAGGAGCATCCTCCACCTCATATCAGAGTAGGCAACACGACGAACGGAGAGAAACAGTCACTCAGTCCGGCTCAAGTTCAACCTGCAGCTTGCGAAGAATTCCCTCACCTGCCAAGAACAGACCACATGCACAGGTGCCGCGGCATAGACGAGCCGAGCATGTAGAAGAGCAGCCTAGACCAGCAAGTCGAGACTGAGGGCAGCCGAGAGCTCCGCTACCCTAGCAAAGGCAAATTCAGGAAGAATTAGATAGGCTCCTAAACAAGCGATCGTGTGATTTCCAACGCAAAGAAGTGGCCGACGAGGCACTACGACGGGACATGACCAACATAAGCAGGTCACCCTTCACGGATGAGATCGAGCAGGCAGAGCCTCCACGCAAGTTCAGCATGCCATATTTCATATCCTTCAAATGAGATGAAGACCTAGAGAGACACCTAAAGCACTACCGAAGCGCAATGATCATCTATTGAAACAACGACGATCTTCTGTGTAAGATATTCGCCACCACTCTTCAAGGCGAGGCACAAGATTGGTTCTACACCCTGCCGCCACAATCTGTCCGGAGTTTTGACGAACTTTCTTTGGTTTTCACCAAAGAATATTCATCATATCGTTCGATCAAGAAGAAGTCCGACCACTTATTCAACGTCAAGAAGAACCCAAAGGAGTCGCTCTACGACTATGTGAAAAGGTTCAAAGCAGAAAAGGCAAAGATAATCGGATGCAACGACTCGATAGCTAGAGCAGCCTTCCAAAAAAGACTTTCAGCAGACCACCTGCTGTTCGAAAAATTGGTCATGAAAGAATATCTGACTATGGCAGACTGTTTCGCTCTAGCAGAAAAGCACGCACTTTGGGACGAGGCTTGCTGATCCAAATTCAAGGACCAGAAGGAGTACTTGACATCACATCCTAAATATCCAAACCGGAAGCAGCAGAGGACCTATTCACATATTTGATGGTATCCGAAGCAGCAATAAGCTCTACCATCATACGAGAAGAGCTGGGGGGCGGACTATTTGTACTCCACAGTTTAAAAGCTCTCCTCGATGCTACCAAAAATTCAAAAGTTAACTTTGGCTATAATTGTTGCAACTCGAAAGCTCAATTTTTACCTTTATACACACACAGTCATTCTCATGATGCACTATTCATCTCAATCCAGACGCGCGATGACGCAGACATTGGCGGATGCAAAGTTTTCTGACGAGCGCAACAGTTCAGCCCAAAAAATGCGCCAAGGGCATACGAACACTAGAATGACACATTCAGAAGCAAGCTTTATCCTTGTCACCCCAAAAGATTCTACATAGGAGCAACATGTATCGGCAGTTGAACACCACCTCTTGCTGCGCGTCACACGGTCCTAGCCGACCCTTGCTCTATAATTCAGCTTTAGAGTGGCCCAATACCTGCAGTTGAGCATCTCTTGCTATGTGTAATATGGCCCCAACTCCACGTCTCCCTACCGTGCCTTTACGCCTAGCCTAGGTAACGCAACAGAGCGACCCAATGACTCCTCGAAGGCAGCCGATCACACCTTAGCCGCACCTGCTCCCTCAATGGAGATTTCTGGCATTTGCATGTCGACGGCGCATCCAACTACAAAGGCTCGGGAGCAGGCGTGGTCCTTATCACCCCAGACGGTTTAGTGCTCGAACAGGCGATCATTTTAGGCTTCAAAGCATCCAACAACGAAGCAGAGTACAAGGCCCTACCAGCAGGCCTCTGAACGGCAAAAGACTTGGCGGTGAAGAAGCTTGTAATTCATTTTGATTCCCAGCTAATCACCAGCCAGAGTACTGGGAAGTACATAGCAAAACATCCAAGGATAGCGCAATACCTAGATAAGGTATGCAAGCAACTTGAAGCATTTCAGACTTACACTCTCACTCAAGTTCTGGGGGCAGACAACGCCTACGCAGATGCGCTAGCCGGCTTAGGCTCCGCCCTCGACCACCAATTCAAACTCTCTATTTCGATGGAGTATCTAGACAAGCCAAGCATGGAGACAGAGCCAGCAGCCGTGGTGTCACAGGTTAGTACAACTTCAAATTGGCAAGATTTCATTATAGACTACCTGGTCAATGGCACACTCCCCATGGAAAGATTGGAGTCTAGAAAGCTTCAAATAAGGGCAGCATGCTACTACATGTGGAATGGCATTCTTACCCAAAGATCCTACACCGGATCGCATCTCCGCTACTTAGTGTCTCCCGATGACTTGAAGGTTCTAAGCTCAATCCATGAATGTGTTTGTGGAACCACTCCGGAGGCTGATCCTTAGCACAGAAGGCTCTTAACACATGCTACTACTGGCCTACCATGCACCGAGATGTTAAGGAGTTAGTACAAAAGTGCGACCACTGCCAACACTATAAGCCGGTACCAGCACTGTCTTCCAGCTAGCTACACCTGCAAACGAGTCATTGGCTATTCGTGCAGCGGGTAATTGACCTGGTAGGACTTATGCCGCCTGCTACTGAGGGCAGAGGCATGATGATTGTGGCAACCGATTACTTCACCAAATGGGTAGAAGCAGAGCCCATGGTCACCACGGCTCAGACGAACATAGGGCACTTCATATATAGGAACATCATTTGCCGATTTGGCATCCCTCAGTTCATCGTCACCGACAATGGCCCGCAATTCATGGGCAAAGATTTGGCAAATTTCTTCCAAAGATATGGCATCAAGCAGCATATGTTCACACCGAGATATCCTCAAGGCAATGAGCAGGTCGAAGCATCTAACAACACGATCCTCTACTGCCTCAAGAAATCCTTTACCGACAAAAAAGGAAACTAGCCAGACGAATTCCCCGGATGTCTATGGGCATATCGCACCACCAAATAACTAGCAACCGGTGGAGCTTTTTTCTCTTTGGCATTTGGTTCAAAAGCAATCATTCCTCCCAATGTCATCGTGTCAAGTATCATCACTCCACTGCCAAGCATTGAGTATAACAGAAAGGAGATGGCCACAAGCTTAGATCTGGCAGAGGAGAAGCGCGAGCAGATCATCACTTGCATCGCAGCCTACCAACAGCAGCTCTTCTCCAACTACAACAAAAGGGCCATGATCTGGCAATTCTAGCTCAGATATCTAATCCAAAGAAAAGCCTTCATCACTACTTGCAGTGAAGGCTCCAAAATGATGGATCCCATCTGGGAAGGTCCGTACAAGATCAGCAGAGTATGCGGCAAGAATAATTACACCCTCGCCACCATGAAACAACAAAAAGATCGAAAAGCAATGGAACACCTACAATCTGAGGAAGTACCATGTGTGACCTCCGCTACATCAAAGCCCCAAGACTCAAGCAGCTCGACGGGCACCACCTCACAAGCTGAGGACTATCCAGTTGTTATGCAGTTCCTACCTTACAACTAAGTTCTCATTCGCTTCACTTGTTTTTCAATGAGGAATTCAGAAGTAATCACAACTTGGCTTGGCTGCATGTTTACAACAAATGATCACTCCCGCACCTCAAAAGAAGACCACGCCCTTCTTAGGGACTCACCGCAGGAATTGCACCCCCTGAGGGACCAACCATGCTCTCCAGTGCGAGAGGGTAAACTAATTCCCCGACACCCACATGAGTCTACTCTCCAAAGCGGGAGGATAAACTCTACACTCCGAATATCCAGACGTGGATGAGCCTGGCTGCCTTAGTATAACTAGATGCACGACGGCTTATGCCGGGATTCCTAGAAGTAGCCACAATGGTCTTTTTCAAGGCTTAGCTAATTGAAGGATTTTGGGTCTCTTGGCCTAATCCGCGGAGAACCGGGCCCTAGAGACGGAGGGGGCACATTACGCAGTACATCCAATGGATGACCGCCCTGGAACCCTAAAGCTGCTACCGAGTGCACTAAGGTAGCCTACGGTTTCCGGAAGACTGCCTACGGCTTACCCTTCGAGCAGTAAAGCCACGCTAGATTTATACAACCCCACATTCTTGTGAAAGGTTAAACAAGCTAGCATGCATATATGAAGTTTTATCCACTGCCGACATGCTACGTAGTCGATAAGCTTCACCTCTACCAAGCGCGGAACGACCTGCACCAAGTCCTAAAGTGGTGTGATACTTGCTAAGCAACTTGTGGAATTGGAGAAAGTCAAGGTTAACAACTTAGTGGCCACGCGGACTTGTCTGCTTCTGTAAGTAAGGTGTCCGGTTGCTGACCCTATGGCTAACAACTTTAAAAAGTTCTACACCAACACCTATGGCTACATAGGCTATGCGGCCTGTCTGCTTATACAAAAGTAGCACGCCTACCACTGGTCTATAAAGTCTAAAGGTTAGGGCATGAACAAAAGAAGCGAAGATGGAGAAAAGCGAAGGAAGCAAGTTTATTAAATTTTCTAGCAAAATTGATAAACAACTAGCAAAGACCAAAGGAGTTCAAGCAAAGAAAAAAACAACGAGGGAAACAAAGAAAATCCTAAAGACTACTTAGAAGACTACTCTTCAGCAGCTTGGACACTCCACGACTACTCGGTCGCCACACCTTCAGCAGCCGCGACATTCTCAGCAGCGGCACCATCCGGCGCTTCACCCCTGCCTGCTCCAGCCTGGGCACCAACATCTCTGACTACTTCACCAATTGAGGCCTCAAAAGTAAAGGTGAACAAGTCTTCCGGAGAAATAGAGAAGGTCTCGAAACCTCGAGCCCATCATTCTCACCCATCAGCTGCTCATTCTCCTCGACAGACCAACACGGACACACTATAGTTCATTCACTTCCTTCTTCAGATTTTCGTTGATCTTCAGTACACCTTGAAGTTCCAACACTTGGGGTTGAAGCCTATCGACGATTCTCTTGAAGTGGATCACTTAATTATAAGCAGGAGTCAACTCTTTATCCTTTGCATAAGCAGCGGAACGAAGCTCAGAAATGGCATGCTCAAGATCTTGAATATGAGGTATGTAACATCCGATCTCCTTCTCTACACTTTCATACTTAACTTGGATCGCGTCAAGCCTAGTCTTTAAGTCAACGATTTATTGGCGAGTGGTCTCAGAAAGTAGAGAAGTGGGGGTAGAGATATTAGACCCATTCAAAGCAACGAGCTCAGAATCCAACCTCTTGATCTTCTCGGCCGAGGAATAAGCTTCAGCTGCCATAGTCTTCGCCACCACCTTGGCAGCCTTGCTATATCTGCATCATAGCCAGCAGAACAGTCATTCTATATTCGGTCGTATGCTTCGCAAAGGAACTTGGACAAACAACTTCTCTAACGCCATCAACAAACTTGGCACAAACGTCCATGTCTTCAAGCAGATCTGGTTTCAAAAGTGCACGGATCTCAGTAACCTTCCCAGAAGTAGGCTCAGTGGATTTCTCATAGCTGCCTACTCGAGCAGTCTCCTCCTTCCTAGCAGGCGAATCAGTCTCAGTAACAGGTTGAGTTTAGTAGATTGCTTTTCATAACAATTACCATGAATTACATAATTGAGTAGACATACTGGTTATGATTTGTGTAGTTTCTTGAAATTATCCAGTGAGCATAAAGGGTTTCGGTTATCTATACATGTGGCTAGGCATAGCATAGGTAGATAGTTAGAAACACGGTTAGTATATTTTGACAGGAAATATTGACGAATCAAGGGATAATTGCTAGCAACATGGGAATAATTTGATGTTACTATGAATAACGGGATTAGATGGGATTGAGAATGAGGAACCTGATCTCCTAGTGCTTCCATATATTTATCTTGCATTATTCATTTACTTTTACTTCGTGTTCGATCAATTGTTATTTTTACTTTCGTTTCGTTTCTTTGCATATTTGAATTTGCCAACGCAATCCTTATTTTATTTAAGTTTAGTTTGAAGTCAATTTCAATAGTAAATTTAGGTTAATCTGATCCTTGTTTGAACGACAATCTACTTATCACTATATTACTTGGACGATATTGTACACTTGCAATTATCTACAACAAGTTTTTGGCGCCGTTGCCGGGGATCGAATTTAATTTAATTTTACTTTTGTGATTTTTCAGTTTATTTTATTTTTATTTTCATTTTTTTTATTTTGATTAATTTTCTCGGTGCATTCTCAAGTTTTTTTTTTTCATTGTTTCTTTAAGGTGAATGCTTAGTACCGGTTAGTCGGGAGAGAAGTCAGTGAGAAAGAAAAGCAGCAAAAGAGCGCAATGGCGTTAGTTCAGAATGAGACGATGGGAGATCTTGATATTCCTACCATAAAGAGAATCACCATCAAGCATAGCTCTTCCTGCAGCTGCAAGGAATTATGAATTGAAGACTATCCACTTTAATATGATGCCTTCCTTTCATGGCATGAACACTGAAGATCCATTGGCACATATTCGAAATATCTTCAATATGGTGTCGAACATGCCATTGGTAGAAGGAGTCACCGAGGAACATCTCAGGATGAAGGTCTTTCCATACACTTTGAAAGACAAAGCGAAGACTTGGTTGAATTCTTTGAGACCTAGAACCTTGAAAAGTTAGAACGATATTCAGAATAAATTTTTGGAGAAATTCTTTTCGACTCAGAAGACCGATACCCTTAGAGATAATATCATGCAGTTCACTCAACATACAGATGAGACTTTTTCTGAGGCATGGGAGAGATTCAATAATTTGTTGATTCAGTGTCCGCACCATGGTTTGCCTACTATCATTCTCATGCGGATATTTTATAAAGGATTAACAGCTTCAAGCAAAGCTGCAGTAAACAACTATGTAGAGGGACCAATTAAGAACAAGACACCAGCCGAATGTCAAGCACTTTTTTATACTCTAGCACTCGAAACGCAACATTCTGAAGCAAGAGGAAGATGTGCAGGAGTTTTTGAGATTAATAATTCTACTGATTTTGCTTCAAAGGCACAAGTCGATGCGATTGCTAGTAAACTGGACACTTTGCTTTCTATGAGTGGGAGAGCACCAGTTCAAGAGGTTTGTTCCATATGTGCAGTTTCTGGTCATGCCACAGTTGGTTGCCCGTATAGTGTCGATTTTCCAGAATTTGTTCAAGAGCAAACGAACATGGTGAATACTTACAGACGTCCTGGTAACAATCCGTACTCCAACACTTATAATCCAGGATGGAGAAACCATCCAAATCTCTCATGGGTCAACAATCAGAATGTGCAAAAGCCACCATTAGGTTTTCAACCTCAAGAGAAGAAGAATAATTTGGAAGATGTCATTGCTCAACTTGCTGGTAACGTGAATACTCTTTCTGTCAATACAAATCAATTTATGAGCAAAACTGAGACAACTCTTCAGAACCAGGCTGCTTCGATAAAAAATTTGGAGGTTCAAATGGGGCAGTTAGCTCATTCATTGGTAGTTAGAGAAAAAGGTTATTTTCCAAGCCAAACTGAAGTTAATCTGAGAAACCATGAGCAAGCTAAAGCGATAACTCTTTGAAGAGGGAAACAAGTGAAAACTGCAGCTGATTTTGAGAAAAACAAAGAGGATGAATAGGTAGAAACCGATGCACAAGAGGAGCAGCCACAGTCATTGCATCCACACCACTCCCTAAGTCTGTTGTCCCACCCGTGAAGCCATATGTGCCTCCTATTCCTTTTCCTCAGCGGCTCAAGAAGAATAAGTTAGATGAGAAGTATTTCAAATTCTTAGAGATGTTTAAGAAATTGTAGATTAATATTCCATTTGCCGATGCTTTGGACCAAATGCCGAACTATGCCAAATTCATGAAGGATATCATCTCAAAGAAAAGAAAATTTGGTGATCATAAGAAGATTCAGTTGACAGAGGAATGCAGTGCAATCCTTCAAAGAAAGCTTCCGCTCAAGCAAAAAGATAGAAGGAGTTTCAAAATTCCATGCATTATTGGCACTAATTTATTTGAAAAAGCGTTATGTGATTTGGGTTCTAGTATTAATTTATTACCTTTATCTATTGCTAAGAACATTGGAATAGGTGAAATTAAACCCACTACTATTTCTTTGCAGATGGCGGATATATCAATTGCATATCCAGAGGGAATTATCGAAGATGTGTTAGTGAAGGTTGACAAAATGGTTTTTCCAGCGGATTTCTTGGTGTTGGATATGGAAGAAGATTATTAGACTCAGTTGATTTTGGGTCGGCCTTTTCTGATCACAGCAAGGACTTTAATTGATGTGGAACAAGGGGTTTTGACAGTGAGAATTGGGGAGGAGAAAGCAACATTCAAAGTGTTCGAGGATAGAAAATTTCCAAGAGAAACGGAAGATTGTTTTCTCGTCGATCTAGTTGATACCACTATTTCATAAAAATTCAGAGTTGAGAAGCCCAATGATCCTATGGAAGCTGCACTAGTTCATGCTGCTACTTCAGAAGATGAAAATCAACTTTTAACGGAATGTGCTCTTTACTTGGATGCTTTTAAATCAGTTGCAAAGCGTGGACAGTTGGAGTTTGAAGACCTTGGACCTGCACCTTCAAAATCGCAGCCAAGTATCATAGCTGCACCTACCTTATATTTGAAACCATTGCCATCACATTTAAAGTATGCTTTCTGGGGAGCTGCTGAGACTTTACCTGTTATAATTTCTGCAAATTTGAGTGAAGTTGAAGAAGAAAAACTATTGAGAGTGTTAAGAAGGCATAGAATGGCAATTGGGTGGAGTATTACTGACATCAAAGGAATTAGTTTGTCCATTTGTATGCATCGGATCTTGTTGGAAGACAATTACAAGCCTTCAGTTGAGCATCAACGCAGATTAAATCCAAATATGAAGGAGGTGGTATGAGCTGAGATTTTGAAGTTATTAGACATTGGAATAATATATCCAATTTTGGACAGTAAATGGGTGAGTGCTTTGCATTTGGTACCAAAAAAAGGGTGGAGTTACAGTGGTGAAGAATGACAAGAATGAGTTCATTCTGACGAGGACTACAACAGGATGGAGAGTATGCACTGACTAGAGGAAATTGAACAATGAGACTCGAAAAGATCATTTTCCTTTTCTGTTCATTGATCTGATGTTGGATAGACTTGCTGGCTATGCTTACTATTGTTTTTTAGATGGGTATTCTGGTTATAATCAGATTCCGATTGCACCGGAAGATCAAGAAAAGACTACATTCACATGCCCTTTCGGTACTTTTGCATATAGGCATATGCCTTTTTGGTTGTGTAATGCGCCTGTTACTTTTCAAAGGTGCATGATGCGTATTTTTTCTGACTTGGTGGAGCGTTGTATTGAGGTATTCATGGATGACTTCTCAGTTTTTGGCTCATCGTTTGATTCTTGTCTGGATAATTTGTCCTTGGTGTTGCAAAGATGTGAAGAAACCAATTTAGTTCTAAATTGGAAAAAATGTCACCTTATGGTGCAGGAAGGGATTGTTTTGGGTCATAAAGTTTCAGTCAAAGGCATCGAAGTAGACAAGGTGAAAATTGAGACAATTTCAAAGTTACCACCACCCACTTCCATTAAGGGAGTTCGAAGTTTCCTTGGTCATGCTGGTTTTTATCATCTTTTTATTAAGGATTTCTCAAAAATTACAAAACCGTTATGTAACTTGCTCCTTAAGGACGTGGAGTTTGTATTCGATTCATCATGTCTTGAGGCATTTAATGTGTTGAAAATGAAGCTCACGACAGCCCATGTGATAGTTGCTCCAGATTGGGATTTACCTTTTGAGATTATGGGTGATGCAAGTGACTATGCTATTGGAGCAATTTTGGGTCAGCGGAGAGACAAGCTCCTGCATGTGATTTATTATGCTAGTTGAACTCTCAATGACGCACAACTAAATTATGCCACTACCGAGAAAGAGCTTTTAGCCGTTGTATTTGCCTTAGACAAATTTCGTTCTTATCTCATTGGTTCAAAGGTAATTGTCTACACCGATCATTCAGCTTTGAAGTATTTATTATCCAAGAAAGATGCAAAGCCTCGGTTGATTCGATGGGTGTTGTTACTACAAGAGTTTGATTTAGAGATAAGGGATAAAAATGGGTCTGAAAATGTGGTGGCATATCATATTTCTCGAATTGTGCATCATGAAGGTGATAATGACTTAGTTCATATCTCTGAAACATTCCCTGACGAGCAGCTCTTTACCATTAAATCTTCAGTCACTCCTTGGTATGCAGATTATGTCAATTATTTAGTTAGTGATATCATGCCTCCTGATTTGACTTGGCAACAGAAGAAAAGGATTCATTTCGTTAGTCAGACATTACTATTGGGATGAGCCGTATTTGTGGAAGCATTGTCCAGATCAATGTATAAGACGGTGTGTTCCTGATGACGAGATGGAGGAAATCTTGCGACACGACGGTGTGTTCCTGATGACGAGATGGAGGAAATATCTCAAGTAGACACGCCATTGAATAATATTCTAGAAGTCAAACTTTTTTATGTATGGGGTATTAATTTCATGGGACCATTTCCATCATCTTATGGCAATCAATATATCTTGGTAGATGTGGATTATGTTTCAAAATGGATTGAAGCAATCGCTTTACCCACTAATGATGCGAAGGTTGTTGTTCATTTTCTCCGGAAGCATATTTTCACTCGCTTTGGCACCCTGCGCGCCATTATTAGTGATGGAGGCAAGCACTTTTGTAATCGTCACTTTAATGCTCTCTTGGCGAAATATGGAATCACTCATAAGGTTGCTACACCTTATCATCCACAAACTAGTGGGCAAGTTGAGATTTCCAATTGAGAGATAAAGCAGATTTTAGAGAAGACTGTAAGACTTTCACGCAAAGATTGGGCTGCAAAGTTGGATGATGCGTTGTGGGCATATCGAACTGCATTCAAGACTCCAATTGGCATGTCTCCGTATCGATTGGTGTTTGGAAAAGCATGTCATCTACCTGTGGAACTGGAGCATAAAGCTTTTTGGGCAGTGAAGAAGCTTAATTTTGAGATGGACGCAGCGGGAGAAAAGAGAGCTCTTCAATTGAACGAGATGGAAGAATTTCGGAATGATGCATATGAAAATGCTAAAATCTACAAGGAACGTACCAAAAAGTGGCATGATCAAAACATTCTTCGTCGTGAATTCTATATTGGCCAGCAAGTTCTTTTGTTTAATTCTCGGTTGAAACTCTTTCCGGGGAAGTTGCGAACATGATGGTTTGGTCCTTTTACAATTGTTCAAGTTTTTCCATATGGAACAATTGAAATTCGTGATCATACAACGGATACTACATTCAAAGTTAATGGACAGCGGTTGAAGCCGTATATTTCTGCCAGTTTTGAGCGAAACACGAATGTTGTGACCCTTGCTTCTCCCAAGTGATTGTCATGCCAAGTCGGGCCGAGGACTTTAAACTAAGCGCTTGTTGGGAGGCAAGTCAACCAGGTTCAATCGTTCCTTTCCTTGTTTATTAGTTTTGCATTTTCTTCCTTGTTTGCCCATACTACTCATTGTGCATTTTTTTTTTTTTTTGTGATTTTACGTTGAGGACAATGTTTAGTTTAGGTTTGGGGGAGAGAGACTAGTTTTTTTTGTTAGTTTGGTTGATTCATTTGAATTCATTTGAATTTTTATTTTTAAGGTCAACAGCTAAGGTTTTATGTTCTAAGTTTAATAATATTGATTTCTTCACCCATGTGATGATTTGAACATGTTTAGTTTGTCATTTCAAATGTGTTTGGAGTGGTTTTGTTGTTATATGCCAAAGAAATTGAAAAAATTGCACTTTGAGTTCATATTTTGGTCATAATCAACTTAGCTACCTAAATTAATTTTGGATGTTTTTCAAGTTAATTTGATGATGCCAACATGTTTAGAATGTTTAATATGATGTGTTGGAATAGGTTTGGGGGGAAAATTCCACCTATATTATGAATTGGGAGGTTTAGAAGCTCAAAAAGTGAAAATAAACATGTAATTTTGCTGCATAATTTCTGCAGATTTTCTGTCATAAAAAGTCTTTAGTGACGATCTTCAAAGATTTTCTCTGTCACAAAAGGCTTGTTCATACTTTTAGCGACGATTTCTGGGAATTTCTTTGTCACTAAAAGTCAGTTTTGCTTATTTTTGCAGATTTTTATCCTATGATGAAGAATACAACTTTGGCCATAATTCATTAGTTTTAAAGCCATTCCTTCTTCTATGATGCCCAAAAAATAGGTGTATTCTCTTCCTTTATGCGACTTAGTTAGCTTGTTTTCATGCATTTATGTTGCTAGTTCTTAGTTAATTTAGTATTTTAAGCTATTTTCGTGTGTTTGTAGGTCCAAAGGGTTAAAGAGGCAAGAAAGTGCATTTTGGTGCCTTTTGGAGCAGTTTTGGGCATGGAATGGATAGCATATGCTTGGAGCAAAGTAGATGGACGAAATTAAAGACCAAAGCAAGCTAGGAATCTGCCAAAGAGAGGAAGAAAATAAATTCAAGTCAAAGAAGGAAAAGGAATCCAAGAAGAAGAACGATTGACTAAGTCAAAGTTTCCTAATCCTAATGTACAAAGGTTTCAGCTACAAAGAGGTCTCCTAAATAATTTGGGACACTTAATTATAAGTTGCTAGAAGTCCTAATACCTGCCTAGGAAGTTGCCGCACCCAATCTTCCAACTTACCTTTCTTGCCGCACCAAATCTGCAAGGAAATCACATTCCCTTTATTTTCTAGTCCTTGCCGCATACTTACCTTCCTTTTCTCTTCCAAATCAGCAACCAAATTTCCTTACCCTTTCTTCTAAGTCAAGGCTGCTTCCCTACTTTCCTATTTTTCCAAAATCTGCAAGATAACCCACTTTCCTTTCCTTTTCCTCCTTTGCCGCATATCACATCTCCTTTTCCTTTAATTTTCTGATTTCAATTTCTATTTTCTTGGGGATTTGGGAATTTTTGACTTACACTATATATTTTCTAACCCTTGCTGCATCTATCAACCATTCATTCCATCCTAGACTTTCACACATTCAGCCATACACATCCATACACCATTGTCACTTGTGCCGCAGCAAGGTGGGGAAGAAGAAGGGTCCCTTGACGTTTCAAGCTTAAAGAGTGAAGCGTTCTAGGTGTACTTCATTCTTGTTTTCAATGTTTACTTTATTCTTCTCTTATTTTGTTGTAACTATGAGTGGCTAAACCCCTATTTAGCTAGGGGGAAGTTCAAAGCCATGAACATACTTGAGATATGAATTGATTTCTTCCACTTGTGATTTGATGAATCGTGAAGCAATTCATTTAACTGTTTTCTTCAAAACTGATTCTTGTATGGTGATTAAGGATGCATACTTAGTTTGCATGCATGAATTTGATGCTAGAATATAAGTGAGTTTCACTTAATCGTTACAAACTTATATTCATAAGTAGTGGAGGTTGCTAGTCACAATCGCGTTAAGTGAATTCCTGGCAAACGTATCATGCATTCATAGTTACGAATGCCTTGTCAACACTTATGATTTTCATGGAACGTAATGATCTCTAATTGTATCTCTATTATGCATTCATGTAGGGGACCTTTGGAGAATAAATTGGGTTGTCGCATGCATTCATCCAATTCAATGATTCAAGGAAAATCTGAGGGTTAATTAGTGCATCACGGTTAATCTGGGGTGTTGAGATTCATGGTTTATTGAAAAGCAACTGGAAATTGATTTATGTACAAGTGTGTCATGTGTGAAGAATGAACCTCTAGCTAATCCATCAACCATCCAATTCATCAATTTCGTGCCAAAATCTGTTTTACTTTGCAATCGGTTTGTTTGTTTCAAATTCGTCCAAACCAACCCCCCCCCCCCTTTTTACTTTCTTGTTTCAAATTGTTTAAAATCTGTTTTGTTTGTGTTTTTAAGTGTCTTAAGTTTAGTCAAAAGTGATTTTCGTCCAAGTTGAGTCCTAGTTTCTGTTTTGAGTCTTTTAGGTTGTTTTAAGCAGTTTTGAGTGTTTTGAAGCTGTTTTGAGTCTTTTGAGTCTATTCCAACGTTTTTAAGTTTGTTTTTTGTGTTTTTGAGTCAGTTTAGAGTTGATTAGCAATCCCTCCTAATCCCCGGTCCAGAACGATCCCTACTTGCATCTTTACTACAATTGTCAACAAGAGGGTTTAATTTGAGTGCTTAACTTTTATCACATCAGAAATCAAGGTTGAGTTCTACATCAAAGTAGTGGCGTGTACCGAGGTACCATGTGTCTTATTATTATTTCTTGTAGTTAATTTCCCCAAAAAAAAAAAAAAAAAAGGGGAGAAGAGTCAAGAAAAAGAAAAAGAAGAGAAATTATACCATTCATATAACATGAGTTCTGGACGCCACAAATTGTACATCAAGGTTCAAAGAGGTGCCAACCTAACTACATACGAAAAGTCTTGGTGTTTCTCAAGTTCTTGTTTTTCCTTATCCTTTCTTTCTTAGCCCAAATACCTAGCCTTACGTTACAACCGTTTCAAAGACCTAACGGATTTATGGGGAAGTCTAGCTTATTTGGTGAAGGTTGATACCTATGTTCTTAGTGTTCGATTCCCTTCATGAGATCTGTTTTCAGAAATGGCTGCTTTTCAATGTTGATCATATGTGACTATATTTTGATTCCTTTTGCATAAAATCATCACATATGCTTGTTAAGAGTGAAAGCTTAGGTTTTGTGAGAAAATTGAGTGATATCTAGTGAGGCATAGAGTCGAGGCGAATTTGTACACGCGCCAAGTGTGGATGTTTTTAAGCCCGAGTGCTTGGGATGTTGGCTACATACTTTCCATTGTGATGCATTGACTTATAAGGGCATAATTTTAGTTTTGGAAGTATGATTGGCATGCTTTGGTTTTCATTAATTGATGGAAGTGATAACTGTAACACCTTTGCTTTTCAGTAAAGCGTTTGTGGGTAGCGTAACTGGTAAACCCTCAGGAGACACAACTCCTCCGACTAGGGACACCTAGGGGGTTAAAGGCTTGTTGCACATGCTCAGTGCAATCGTTTCGCCAGCGAAAGTGGGCGTAGTTAGACTTGTTTTAGTCAGTTTATTTATGTTCGGACTAGCAAAAGATAGGTTTGGGGGTATTTATTAGGTTGATATAATAGGTATATTTTGTATCTCTTTTACCTATTAATTTAGTCATGGTTTGATATAAAACAGTTGGATTTGATGTGTTTTATGTGGATTTTATAGAAATTATTTTTCGGAGAAAACTGGATTTTTGAGAAGAATTACAAGGAAAGCACGAAAGAAGATTGAAGTGAGGTGCTGCTACATGAGATTTGTGCTAGTATAAAATTGTCTAACTTGTGTAAATTGGAAAGCACAGAGTTCTAATCTAAAAGGTGGGCCGGTGCTTATTTAATTTCCGAATCCAAATTGGTTTGGTCTCCTTTTCCAAAAGGGATTAGGGCGAATTCCTCGGCAAGAGCTTGGGGACAAAAAGGGAAGAGAAAGGGGGAAAATAAAAGGCACGGCATAAATTGAAAGGGGGCTCTCCATATCATGAGACGCACACATACATGCGACAATTTGGCGAGTACTCCAGAAAGCTCCAAGTTTTTCCCAGAGCATACACACACTCAAATACGAAGTTGGAGTTCAAGTTTTATTTCATGTCATCGAATTCGTCCATGTTTGTCATTAGTTTAATCATGAATTAAGTCATTTTGCTAGGACTAGGGTGTACTCTTATCATGAACATCTTATTCTTGTTGTTTCATATTAATTTCAGTTAATTTCCATGTTGAGTAATTGTTATTGTGCTCTATTGTTATCAAATAACTGGTCATTATTTGCATGGAGAACTAAATTGTGATTGACATGTTGAGTTTAGTAGATTGCTTCTCATAACAATTACCATGAATTACATAATTGAGTAGACATACTGGTTATGATTTGTGTAGTTTCTTGAAATTATCCATTGAGCATAAAGGGTTTCGGTTATCTATACATGTGGCTAGACATAGCATAGGTAGATAGTTAGAAACACGGTTAGTATATTTTGACAGGAAATATTGACGAATCAGGGGATAATTGCTAGCAACATGGGAATAATTTGATGTTAATATGAATAACGGGATTAGGTGGGATTGAGAATGAGGAACCTGATGTCCTAGTGCTTCCATATATTTATCTTGCATTATTCATTTACTTTTACTTCGTGTTCAATCAATTGTTATTTTTACTTTCGTTTCGTTTCTTTGCATATTTGAATTTGCCAACGTAATCCTTATTTTATTTAAGTTTAGTTTGAAGTTAATTTCAATAGTAAATTTAGGTTAATCTGATCCTTGTTTGAACGACACTCTACTTATCACTATATTACTTGGACGATATTGTACACTTGCAATTATCTACAACATTTCCCTTTCCTAGAATGACCTAATTTCCAATTAAAGAGGGAATCTACACCAAAATAGGAAACAAGCCTATGTTTCCTAAAGCAAGAAGATCTCTACACCTGCTGCCCTTTACTACGAGCAGCCCAACAGGTGTGGGGGCATTTGTGGAGTCAAAAATAATCACAAGGCGACACGTGGATTTTTGGATATAAGAGGACAAAAATACCCTTAAGGCATACCGGGATTCCTACGCGCGAGCAGCGGGCAATCATCCCTCAACCAAGTCAAAAGTGCCCAAAATAGGTAACAATTCAAAATCTATTTCACCCATCCTCATCCAATATTCTCCACAGGGTAACTCCCAAAATCTTCCCTTTTTATTATATTGATTAGCTAATCAATTAGGTAATTCTATTAATTAGCTAATTGATTAGGTAATTATTCCATAACTCCCAAATTTACACAAATCAAGAACCTAGCCCACAAACAAGGCCCCAGTCCTCTCTCACCCTAAGAGGCCGGCCACTCTCCTATTTAAACCTCATTCTTTTCCTCAAAGTTCACTTCCAATTCTCTTGCTAAAATTCTCATACACTTTCTCTCTAAATTCTAACTTTGGCATCAGAGGTTCTTCGGCCAAAGCCCCCCCCCCTCCCCATTCATCGTGGGCACGTGAGGCTCTTGGCCTTGACCTAAGGTGTTAATTGTTTTGTAGGTGCAATTTTGTCCAAGATCAAGGAGGAAGAAATTTGCATCCAAAACTTACTTTGACTGAATTAATGGAACACACTCTCAATTCGGCTGAGGCGTTAACTTTACGGTTTGAAGCAATTCAGAAGAATATGGTATAACCGTTTAAGTATGTATTTGACTAGTCAAGGATATGTGAACAACGAATTTGAGATAAACCTCATCAGAACTCTTGAAGAGCTCAAGAGAATTGTCATGCACCTTAAGTCGGAATTTGAGATAAAAGATCTAGGAAAGACTCGATATTTTCTCAGTCTCGAGATAGAGCATCATTCGGACGGAATATTAGTACATCAATCGAACTACACCCAGAAAGTGTTACACCGCTTTAACGAGGATAAAGCGAAGCTTTCAAGTACTCCTATGGTCGTTCGATCGCTAAATGCAAAACGAGATCCCTTCCATCCGAATGAGGATAATGAAGACATTTTGGAGCCTGAAGTTCCTTATCTAAGTGCAATAGGCGCTTTATTGTACTTAGCTCAATGCACTAGACCTGACATCTCATTCAATGTTAACCTTTTAGCAAGATACAGTAATGCACAAACACGCAAACACTGGATTGGTGTTAAAGACATCTTCCGTTCCCTCAAGGGTACTACGGATTTGAGCTTGTTCTATTCCTACGGATCCTCGCTTGATGCCGCACCCCCTTATCTCGAGTTGATTTTCGCCTTGTTGGTTATCCTGACGCATGATACTTATCTAATCTGCACAATCGAACAACTCAAGAAAGGTTACATCGAATGAGACAACACTAAGCACATTGCACCGAAGTTCTTCTTCTCACATCAATAGCAAAAGCATCAGAAGATTGAAGTCACGCAAATCCGTTTATAAAACAATCTGGCCGACCTCTTCACCAAATCACTACCGAAGGCGACGTTTCATAAGCTTGTTCAAGGAATTGGTATGCGTAAACTTTCTGAGTTGTAACATTGTTAGTTCTCTTTGGAATTATGTCGAACTCAGGGGAGTATCCTAAAGTATACTTACTTAATCTTAATGTACTCTTTTTTCCTACGATTAGGAGCATTTTTCTCTTTGGGTTTTTGCTACTTAACGAGGTTTTGACGAGGCACCCACCTTAGATTGATCATATCCCTGATGACGTCCCATAGACGTTTCATTTGACTTTGCATTCCAAACGCATTTTTCCGTAGACTATGGGTTTTTGTCCCTACTTGGGTTTTACCATAGCCGTTGGGTTTTTTATGAGACTTAGTTCCTTATGCAAGTTCCTACTTTACTTTAAGACTAGCGTGTTTCCAAAATCAGCGCCGACGAGTTGACTTCCTCAACTCTACATGATGCTGAATCTACTTGAGTATTTACACACTCAAAGGGGAGTGTATAAACTTCTTATTTCAATGATTGTGTAAATCCTAGATTAGATTTCATACTAGTTATTCTTCCTTATTAGGACTTGTACTCCTTGGAGATGAAGGATTAGTCTCTCTCTTATTACTATAAATAAAGGCATTACGTAGGGGAAATAACACATCATCTACACAACCCTACAAACACATCTCTCTTTATTATCTCTCTGTGCCGCCGGCCCTTCTCTCTCCCTGTTAGATAAAATAAGCCACAACATGTAACATCATATTAATTGAGTTTTAAAAAGACGAAACATGTAATATCTTTTAATTGAGCTAAATCAAACAGTATTACTAGTGAACATCTAAGTATTATTTTAAAATAAATTCTGCTTGTCAGATCAGATGTCAATAATAATAAATTAGTCTCTTGTAATTCAATATTATATTGTTCAACGTAGACCGACTGCTACTCGACTACTAGTCTACTGTCAAATAATCGAATTCCACCTCCATTAAAAGCGTGTTGGTAAAATTAATATCTGTCCTTTTCTTTCCTTTTGGGGCCTGAAATTATATTAAATTATACACACTAGTTAATTATTAATTATTAATATTCCATATGGGAAACAGACAACTCCAATATTATTAATATTATTTTTCGTGAGCTCCTCCACACAGCTGTCCATCACATGCCTGCTTCCTTCAAGTTCAAGCTTCAAATGGAGAAATTTTTTATTATGATCGGAATACAGAGGTACATCACATGTTTTTAGTGTTGAAAATTTTTATGTTTTAAGTTATTAACTTTTTAACACACATATCACATAATTTGTATAATAACACATAATGTACTATCTCGTGTACCGTTCAAACTGAAAAATCTCTCATTCAACAAAAAATCCATACCCAGGTAACCAAGAGACCAACTTAAATAGTAATTAGCACACCCTTATTATATTTCATATTGTGCAAAGCAAAAACTTAAACATTTTTTTTTATAAAGGAATGATAAATACACAAAATGGCTCTTTTACTCAAAAATAAAATGTTCAAAATGTTCATATAAATCCTTGCTCCCATCATCGTAGTTATAATTCAAAAATGCTTATAAATTTCTACCGCTTGAATTGGATTAAAAGCACGAAATGTATTTGTACCATCACTATTCAAATAAAGAATTTTCTATGCAAGCATCAAAAATAGCGCATAACAGAGCAGTGCCCCACATCCCAGCAACTCCCATCATATGAAAGGGTTCATTGTCCAATTATGAAAAACAAAAAAATCATAAAGCGAAACATAGCCGCTACATCAAAACTAGCTCAAAAGTTTAATTATAACCATTATTTTTGTTGTACTTATTCAATTCGACGATTAAAAATAAAATAAAAAATGTTGTTTGAAAAGCTAAAACGAGTTTCTTCTCAAAAAAGCTAAAAAGGTCACTTTCTTATATTAAACGCGCCATATAAAACCTCAAGTAATTGTTGCCTTCCACCCCCATTTTTATCAAATCAAATATTAATAAAAGGGGAGAGAAAATCTATGACCAAGGAATAATTTCCCATTTTTATTAATTTATTAGTACTAGTGGATTTAATTGGTTTAATAATATGTAAAATTAAAATTAGAATGGAGGGGATCGGGATCCTCTGCATGATTTTCTTTTAGGTTTTTATCACCAATGATCCCTGAGATTAACCAAACTCATCATTTTGGTCCCTCACTTTCAAAATCAATCAATGTCGTCCCTGACATTCACCAACGCACATCAATTTGGTCATTCTGTTCAGATTCCGTCAACTATTTCTATTAGTTTGCATGTGGGACCCACAAATCCAATAAAATGGTGACACGTGGATTACACAAAAGAAGGGTTTTTATCACAAATGGTCACTGACATCGATCAAACTCCTTATTTTGGTCCCTGAGTTTCAAAAATCAATAAATTTGGTCCTTGACTTTCACTACTGCACATCAATTTAGTCTTTCCGTTAAAATTTCATCAATATATTTTTGTTAGTGTGATAATATGGTCCTACTGGTCCAATCATATGGCGCCACATGGATTAACTATAAAAAAATTATTTTTTTTTAAGATTTAAAACTAAAAGTACTATAGGAAATTTAAAACAAAAACTAAAAGAACAAAAAAAAGACATCATCGTCTTCATCTAAGCATGCTCAAAAAGAAAAGGAAGGCACCATGACACCACTAAACCTCTTGTCCTCCGTGAACTCACTTCTCATTCTCTCTAGTTAGTTATAATCCTATCAAATTTGAATTGAATTTGGATTCGATTTTATCGAATTTAGATTGAATCTTATTTTTCAATTGGGATTGTGAGATGCCAGAGAAATGTCAGAGCAATACTCGCCAGTTGTCTCACTCTAAAAAAAATTAGTTTCTTATAGTTAATCCACTTTGCGCCATATGAATGGACTAGTGGGACCACTTTAGCACACTAACAACAAATATTGACGAAATTTTAATGAAAGGACTTTATTGATGTGTGATAGTGAAAGTCAGGGACCAAATTTATTGATTTTTGAAACTCAGGGACCAGATGACACACCCCGACCCAGAACGTCCACTAGGACTTCGAATCGAGCCGTGCTGGCTGACACCTAGAAGGTCACGAAGCCATAAAGTGTGCTGGTGTGTAAAATGTGAATAAATTTAAACCTAAAGTGTCTAAGAGCAGAGGTGCGCGGTGAGCGGGGTTGAGCCCATTTCACACGCGATGTCAGAGCATAAGTAAAGTACAATAGCATGGGTAAAAGTCATACCCTCAGAGGCAGTCACCTAAACTGGAATATGCCACGAATCCTCGTCTATACGAACCTTTAGCAACTAATACCTTGGGGGGCACAAAACAAGAAAATGTGAGTGGGCGAAAATAAAGCTTTTATAAAACATTTCTTTTCTCAAAGGATATAACCCCTTGCCCTAAAACCTGCATAATTTCCCAGAAAATAGTATTTATATATACATACCTTAAGAACCATGCTCGAGATGGTAAAATCCATAAGCATACAATGCCAAAACTTTCGACCAAGACAAATAAGAATACCCGACTAATAAATTAATGGAAAACAACGTATCAGTCGGATCCACCTAACGTGGCCTATACGGCTGTATAAAGATGTATCAGCCGGATCCACCTAACGTGGCATGTACAGTTGATTCTATAGTAGGGGTATATATGGCAAGGTTATGTCGGAACCACTTATTTATAAGCTCTAAATATCACTAGGTATCACCAATACTATGCATCCTATCATTAACCATATATAACCTTACCTGATACTTACATGTGCATCCGCAGCGCCAACCATATAATATACAACTAATAAAAACGTATTCTAATTTATAAACATTTAACATGATATTCAACGCATATAACCAATTAAATAATTCTTCTGGGAAAACACAAGGCATATATATAATTATAGAAAATCAAAGTGCCCACTCACCTGGAAGTCGCGCTACGATTCCCTAACATGAACATCGAGGCATCCCAAACAATCGGCGCCTGTGACCAATTATCGAATCAAATCTCAGAACTCTTATCACTAGAATACATAACTCACAATTAACATATCCTCCAAGACATTTTAGAATGGTTTAAGACTCATTGACCAAAAGTCATCTGTCGATCAAAGTTCGAAGGTAGGGTCACAACCCTACATAACTCTATCCGGAAGATCTGCATCTCAGATTACCGATCTGTAACTTCCAGAGACCCACATTATACTTCTAGAATAACCTACTAAAATTTCGTTACTGATCCAACGGTCGGATCTCCGCCAATTGCCAAAACCAAGTGGCGGTTAACATTTTATTTTATGAACTTCCAAATCCAATTCGGGAAGATCCGTTCATCGGATTCCCAATCCATAAGTTCCTATCATCTTTAAATATTACGTATTATGACGTATCAAAGTTTGGTGACGATCCAACGGTCGGATAATCAGTTCATATTTTCACCTAACCACGTATCGTAATGAAATTAAGTTCAATTGCTCAATCTACACCATTCAATTATCAAAACTGAATTTAAGACATTAAACATAGCTTAAAAATAACATTGGCGGGCCTTTAGCCACGTGCCGCCGCACCCGCCGCCGCGGGTGGCTGTCGGTCGCCCCGACTCGCCGGAAAATCCAACTATCTCCAAAAATTACCAAATTTTGCAGAATTGATGATCTCAAAGAGTAGAGTAACTTTCATACCTGTGACTAAGGCCAATTTGGCCGAAAACACCTCAATTTCATGAAAAACCGTCTATACCCTAGAATTGGGTGTGCTTCGATCTGATGCCTCCACCACTGCTTGGGCTTTGTTCCTGGGTTCTAGGGGAGCCTATTGGTGGTGGTGATCTAAGGAAATTGTTTCACGAATGGTGATTCGAAACCAAAAGCCGTCCGGACCCGTGGGTGGTTTTCCCTGCACAAACAAAGAAATTTTCATCGGGTTTTGGTTAGAATTAGGTGTTAGGACGTTGTGGTGATGTTTGTTGGTGAAGGGAGGTTGAAGAAGGCTGGAAAAATCAACCAAAACCGTCGGAAATCTCCACCGGGTCGCGGTAGCCATACGGGTCAAATGGGTTGGGTGTTCCTCACCCCTCATCTTTTCCCTCATTTTCTCTTCTCCGATTGGTCCTTTGCTATTCTCTCCTTCGCTATTCTCTCCTTCCTGATTCGTTCGTTTTTCCCCAATCCATGAAGCTCTCTCTCTTCTCCTTCCCAGACTCCATCCGCCACCTCTCATTCTTATTATTATTATTATTTTTTCCATCAAAAACATAAATAAATATAAATAGTAATATAAAGAATGTTAAAGATAACCTTTACAAAATACTTTTCGGATTTGTAATTCCGTAACATTTTAATCGTAACTCCAAATTTGCTTCTGCTTGTGCCTATATGTCTGTATCGCCAAGTACTTCAAGAATACACTAAAATAATAATTTATACGCGTCACAAAATAATGGTCAACCCAGGTCAACGTACTTGCCTCGAAGGGCATTTTCATCATTTCACACAATAAAAATTTATAAAATTGTAAAATCAGGAACAGGGCTGTCACACCAGAATGAGGAGTTTGATCAATGTCAGTGACCATTTGCGATAAAAACCCTTCTTTTGTATAATACATGTGTCACCATTTTATTGGATTTGTGGATCCCACATACAAACTAACATAATAATTGAAAGAATCTAAACGGAATGACCAAATTGATGTGTGGTAATGAATGTCAGGGACGACATTGATTAATTTTGAAAGTGAGGGACCAAAATGATGATTTTGATCAATCTCAGTGACTATTTGTAATAAAAACCCTTTTCTTTTTCGGTAACACCTCTGCATAATTTTTTGGGTGCAAGGCTGTACATAACTTTTAATACAATCCAAGGGTTATTGCAAGGTCGCTTATTTAATGAATCGGTTTTATATATTTTTTTTATTCAAAAATATTACACTGACTATTTACTTTTAATATGAATCGGTTTTATAATTTTTTGGGTCCTAAGTATAATTACTCTTTTTTATTTTAGCAATTCCCCACTCCGTCCTTTGTTTTTTCCAGTGCCATGGCTGACGCCGTTGTCAATACCAGAAGGGCATAAGTCACCCCAGCCCGGTCTTCCCTCGCTCCTCCCTCACCCTCCATCAACTTTTCAGTCATCCCCAAACTCTTATTCAGCATTCGATGAAACTAAAACAAAATATATCTTATTCAATACTTGTATTCTTGTCATCTGTTGTAATATTCAGACTTAATTGTAATATATCTTATTCAATGAACTCCTTCTACATATATGGCCTTGTACTACACGATCATTAATCAATCAAATGTATTGGATTCCAAAATTCATATGGTATTCACATCTTGTTTGGACTCAATTTTGCACGCATTCGACCCCTACACTCTAAGTTGTTGCCTGTTGGATAAGAAAAATATTTGAGGATCAAGATTGGTTTTCGGATAAAGGTTGAATCAAACTAGGTTCATATTCCTAGTCGAAGATGACAAGACTTGGCGGCGATAGAGTTTTGGCCAAGAATAATTCTGCCTATGTTCAGAGAAGATGCCTAAGAATCATAATATTATTAGAATTACGTCATTCGGTAGACTTGACGTTCACGGAATTCATTCCTATAAATACAAGAGGTTTTTGCAACGTAGAGAGCCCCTTCAACTCAACAAATAACTCAAATGCTCTTCCTGAAAACCCTTTCTCTACGCTATTCCCTTCTTACACCTTTTGAGAAAAACACTATCATAACCCTCATGTTAACACATCTTCAGTTCGGATAAGTGAACAACACTGTGTTGATAACCAGTGACATCTTCAGTTTGGATTAACAACACCTGGAGCTGTGAAATCTCGTCTCTGGGTTTCACTATTTAAAATTACGTATTTCGTATTCATAGTTTTGACAATTTTATATTTACGGCGTCTAGTTTTTTTTTTATAAGTAAAAGGACGAAATTGCCTCTATTATATTAAACGAGATTCTTCGTAGACGTATTTGATCCCTACATATTTTTCCATTTATCTTTACATATTTGGATAGTACTCATTGATACGAACGCGTGAGTGCAAACAGAATGTAATTTGGAGTTATAAGGAAGAAGTTATAGACGAGCAAAGACATGGGCGAAATGATCATTTAACCATAAATCTAGAAGGCTTCACCAAATCTAATGTGCCACGTGTGTGGCTGTGATTGGAAAAGGAAGAGAGAAAGGAGAGAAAGGAGAGAAAGGAGTGGGTGCTGCCCAATCAGAAAATGGGGAAATGAGGGAAATGAGGGAATGAGAGAATGAAAGGAACCGTATCTCAAAACCCTTGACCCGATGACCGGTTCCCTAACTTGGTTCCTCCACACTCCCCTACGCCGATTTCAGCATTTTTCTGACGATCCAAGGCTCGCCACCACTTGGAAAACATTCCCCATCGTTCCCTCTTCCATTTACACCGACGAGTTTTACGGGTGCACAATGGCGGAATCTGTCACTTCTGAAATATTTTCCATCAATCACCACCACCAAAATAGTCCTCTCGAGCCTAAGAACAAACCCCAAACAATTTTGGGGCCGGCAGTGCAGCGGGGAAGTCGAATTGAAGAACACCCCTTTTTGGGTTTTTGGCGGATCGAGGTTAATTCAAGTGTTTTCCGGCCGAATTGGTCTTCGGCCCAGGTATGAAATTTTTTTCCCCTTGTGTTCTACAATTTTGTAAAATTTGGTAATTTTTGGAGTTATGTGAATTTTCCGACGAATCAGGGTGCCCGATCGCCACCTGCGGCAGTGCGTGGCCAATGGGCCAACTTTGTCTTTCTAGGTTAATTGTGATATCTTGATTTTATATTTGACATCCGATTGATAAAATTTCGTCATTTGAACATATTTTCGTTAAGGTCCACCACTTGACCATTATAATAATCAATGATCCAACCGTTAGATCGTTACCAAACTCTAATATGTTATTATACATAGTATTTGAGGACCTTAGGAACTTACGGATCAGAAATCCGATTTACGGATCTTTCCGAATTGAATTTCTAAGTTTGTAAAACCAAACGTTGACCGCCACTTAATTTTAGTTATTGGTGGAGATCTAACCGTTGGATCGTTCCAAAATTTTAGGATATTGTTCTAGAAGATTAATGAGACTATTGGAAGATTATGGATTGAAAATCTGTGGGCAGATTTTCCAGATCGAATTATGTAGGGTTGTAGAACTCACCATTGATAGAGAGTTGACTTTTGGTCAACATGTTTCGAATCGTTCTTAAATACTGAAATTAGTATTAGAGACTAAGTGAAGCCTAGTGGGCCTACATTAGTTAGTGAGTGACTTTAAGATATGTGATATGGTTATTACTCTAATTTTGTATTTAGTACCCTTTGTGGATATCACTTGATTTTATAAATGTGATTTCTATTGAAATGTGATTTTTTTTATATGTAGCCGTTGATCTCTATTTATTAAATGTGATTTGACTTGTGTATTGATGATATTTGTGAAATGTAATTTGAAGTGCTTGATGAATTGTTTGATGAAATGTGAGGGCTAGTAGTGGACCGTTAACCCATTGTCATCGTTCTTTGCTTCAATATCGTTTCATTTCTTGTTTCATTAACCCGTTCTAAATTTAGTACTTGTGCTTTGTTTCATTTCGTTGAGCCTTCGTGAATTGAGTAACTTGATTCATGTCTTGTTTCTTCGAGCTGTTTGAGATGTTTCTTGGACTTTCGCACAGTTTCGTTGATTGGTCTGGAACTGGGTTCTGCTGGGGTTCCGTTGAGTGGTCCAGTTCCCTGCTCCATCTGGATTTTGTTGAGTGGTCCTGAATCCCTCATACTTCGTGATTCCGTTGAGTGGTCCGGAATCATATCCTGCCTTAGATTTCGTTGAATGGTCTGATATCCATTGTACTCTGCGATTCCGTTGAGTTGTCCGGAATCGTATCCTGGTTTAGATTTCGTTAAGTGGTCCGGAATCCCTCTTGGTATTTTGGTTCTGTTGAGTGGTCTGGAACCTGATGTTGTTTCGATTTCGTTGAGTGGTCTGAAATCACATTCTTCAGAGATGTAGGCTTCGGCCGAACTATGTCGCTCTAACCCTTCATTTTGGTGTATTGTATGTGTTATTGATTGATGTGATTGTGGAATGGTGTTAGAAAACACATGTGTGTGTGAATGGCATGATGACAACTCTTGTTTGGTTTATGGTTGATGTGTAGTGTGGTACTCTATATTTAATGCTAGTAAGTGTTTTACTAAAAGTTCAGAGTTTAACAAATGGTGAACTACGAATGACTTGATCTCTATTTAGGGTACGTATGCAATCTAACGAGGAGGTTAGATACAACCATAAAGAAAACGAAAAATTATTGCGCAATTCAAATCTTGAGTTGTGTTTTGTCCATATCCCGAATGCGGGGTATGTTAGATATACGGGTACTTGGTGACGTCATGTGTTGATCCTGGACGTATGTCGGGATCGGGGCGTGATAGGAGCTGTAGAACCAGGCGATTTAGGAGCCCTTTCTGTCCAGATAAGTGAACAACTGTGCTTATGGTTAGTTACTTATTCAAGACTCGGCGGGCAAAGAGTTTCCAATTCTTACACCTAAAGAGGTCCTGTCATTATCCTCTCGACAAAGTGAGAGGTGTTACCAAGTTACCCCTTGTTGTTCGATGTAATGAAAGCTGTAGTTTATTGAACTTCGCAATGATCTAGTAACCTTGTCTTCAGGTTCTAGAACCCAAGGCTGAGACGTGTTCTTCCTCGGCCGTAATCGTTCAAATACAAAAGTAAGCAACGCATTTGACACCATCACCACATCTATTCTATTCGTCCGACCGAGCACGGTTGTGTGTTGGCATCCTTGCTTTCACAAAAAAGACGGAAGGAAGGGTGTGTGGGCATGTCATGTTCAAGTTTGGTGAATTAAAAGAAAATTATAACTGGTTTATTAAGTATGTGGCGTCGTTACAACGGTTGGTTTCTTTTGGAGGGTCCATATTAAAAATCTTGTACAGTATTGGACCCAAAAAAACATAGAGGATCCTCATCCAAAATGGAGAGCCACCATTAAGCAACACAGCAGAGGTTGTCACACTCCATATTCATCATCTTGTCTCGCAGTCCTCCACCTCTCTCTCACCTCCAACCCATAAACCCTAGCAATCGACCGACCTAATTTCTCCCCATCCCAACTCAAAATCCCATCTTTTTTCAAAACCCAGAAACCAATTCGTCCATTTTGCGACCCGGATGCCAATTTAATCGGATCCGGACCCCCTTGATCCGAACCCCAAATGGGTCACCTGAACCTGCCCGCCTGGAAGCGGAGCTCGAGGCAATGTCGCCTCCTCGACCTTATCTCGGCGGCCTTCTTCGGCATAGTGATTGTCTTCTTCCTCTTAGTCTTCACTCCCTTGGGCGACTCACTCGCCGCCTCAGGTCGCCAGGCTCTTCTCTTATCGACCAACGCCGATCCGAAGCAACGGCACCGTTTAGTGACGTTGGTGGAGCTCGGGCAGCACCACCAGCCTATAGAAGCCTGCCCGGCCGATGCCGTCGACCACATGCCCTGTGAGGACCCCCGGCGCAACAGCCAGTTAAGTCGGGAAATGAACTTTTACAGAGAGAGGCATTGCCCTCTGCCCGAGGAGACCCCTCTCTGCTTGATCCCACCTCCCAATGGCTACAAGATTCCGGTCCCGTGGCCCGACAGCTTGACCAAGGTTTGTGTGATTTTGGGTTCGTTCAATTCATCAATTTGGTTGTTGGGTCAATCCCCGGTTTCGTTTTCGGAAGATTAAACTTGTGTCTGAGTGATAGAAAGTTTGGAACTTTGAATTGGGATTTGTAGCTGTTATATGATTTGAATTTTTCAATGGACGATGCCTTTGAGGATCTATTGATGAGAGGTGGTGCAGCAAGTTTGAGCTGTTGAATGTCTGCAACCGAGCTTGTGGATAAGCTTGGTCTGAGAAATTTGTTAATTGTTCCAATGCATGCTCTTGAGCTAGGAATTGGAATGCAAACCACAAAAGTTACAGTTGTGTTACTTGTGTAATACATAGATTCTTAAATAGGATATGTGCATTGTAGCTAACGAACATTGTAATATGCTAGAAGTATTCAAATCTCAACTTGCTCATTGCTGATGAATTTTAGCAATGCACTTTCCTCCCGGCATACAAACTCTTCATTCTCTCCGTGGCTACTAGAGCTTCTCAAAAACCCTGTGATGTTTAGAGTTAAGTGCTGTGTTATACATTTTTGGTTTGGTGTTCTTGAATTTTGGTTTAAGATCCATCTAGCTCGTAAATAACTAGAAATAGCTACTAAATAAGTGAAACTTGGACTGCTTACGTGAGGCTTTTCTTGTCTTTTGGAGTTTTAATTGCCAATGACTTTCAAATGCGATTGTCTTTTTAGTCCTCTTCTTAATTGACAATAAAGAGATAAACCCTTTGTGATTTTGAGTAATCTTCTTTCGGAAGATATGTCCAGTATCGACCTCAGGAGATAGAATGACTTTCATTTGATGATATATTGAAGCCTGAAGTATCACCATTAGTTCTGTGTGGACATATCTTAAAATACTGTAGTTGTGTACAGATATGGCACGACAACATGCCACACAACAAAATTGCAGACAGGAAAGGTCATCAGGGATGGATGAAACTGGAAGGCCCACATTTCATTTTCCCTGGCGGTGGCACCATGTTTCCTGATGGAGCTATACAATATATTGAAAAACTTGGACAGTACATCCCCATCAGTGATGGCGTTCTGCGAACTGCTCTTGACATGGGTTGTGGGGTAAGAACCGTGCTCCTCTTTTCATGGAGACCACACTAGTTTCCCTCTCAAATCTCACAAATTTTGATTCTTTACAGGTTGCCAGTTTTGGGGGTTATCTTCTATCCAAAGACATTTTGGCAATGTCTTTTGCCCCAAGAGATTCACACAAGTCACAGATACAATTTGCACTTGAAAGAGGAATTCCAGCATTTGTTGCCATGCTTGGCACTCGCAGACTTCCATTTCCTGCTTTCTCATTTGATTTGATGCATTGCTCTCGATGTTTGATACCTTTTACTGCCTATAGTGAGTTTTTGTCATTGTAGCCTCTGATACTGCTATATTTTTTCCACCCCCGATACTTGCTCTTTTCATAAGGGAATCTGAATTTTTGCAGATGCCACATATTTCCTTGAAGTGGATCGTTTACTTCGCCCAGGAGGATACCTAGTAATCTCTGGTCCTCCCGTGCAATGGGCTAATCAAGACAAGGAATGGGCAGATCTCCAAGCTGTCACAAGAGCATTGTGTTATGAGCTGATTGCTGTGGATGGAAACACAGCTGTCTGGAAAAAGCCTGCTGGTGATTCATGTCTTCCTAACCAAAACGAATTTGGTCTTGAATTGTGTGATGAATCAGACGACGCAAGTGATGCATGGTAATTGTCTCAGAATCTGTTCTTGGTTTCTTAGTGTTTCTTAACCCCTTCTCCAGTATGAAGTGATTGTTTTCCAAATCTTTTTATTTTCACAAATCTTATATTGTGTCATCGTATTTCAAACTCTTGTATGTATCAGGCCAAAAATTAGCTCTTGTAGTGGTTTAGCAAACCTCGAATTCAAAGTTCTGAGATCAGTACCAATAAACTCAATCGTTATGCAGGTACTACAAGTTAAAGAAATGTGTGAGTAGAACGTCTTCTGTCAAGGGTGAATTTGCTGTTGGGATGATTCCAAAGTGGCCGGACAGGCTGACAAAAGCTCCTGCAAGGGCCACAGTCATGAGAAATGGGATCGATGTGTTTGAGGCGGACACACGACGTTGGGCAAGAAGAGTTGCTTACTATAAGAACACGCTAAACTTGAAGCTTGGAACTCCAGCTGTACGCAACGTTATGGACATGAATGCATTTTTTGGAGGTTTTGCTGCTGCACTGAAGTCTGATCCTGTGTGGGTGATGAATGTTGTTCCTGCCCGCAAGTCCTCAACTCTTTCTGTAATCTTTGATCGAGGTCTTATTGGAGTCTACCATGACTGGTGAGTGTTGTATTTTTACCCCAAGTGCTTCACACGTAAATCCTGTGGTGGAGCTTATCAATTGTTCTCTCCCCAATTCACTACTGTGAAGAGTGCACCTTTTTTGTCATCCTGCTCTAATGCCTGATTTAGTATCATACTATCACATCAACAAGTCTTTCTTATAACTGTTCTTTCAGCTGCTTTACATTCTAGAAAACATTAAACCTGCCCCATCATACCGTTTGTGTTCCATGTCCATATTTGTAAATTGTTGATGGAGCAGTGATAATTTTCAGCACAAAATAGATAGCAAAAACTATTTTTAACCGTTACTATTGTTGATTTTAGTGCCAGTCTGTATGCATTCTATTTCTAGGTTAGAGTCCTCTTTTGATCATGATATGCTTTCGCTAATTTTTATGGACTTTTTAGTGTTTTGGAAACCTCTACTGATGAGCTAACGTTTCTGCTTGATCATCCTAGGTGTGAGCCTTTCTCAACATACCCTCGTTCTTATGACTTCATCCATGTAACTGGCATCGAATCACTCATAAAACATCAAGGTTCAACCAAGAACAGGTACTTCTACTTGAAAAGGCATCCCTGAGTTCTAGTTTCTCAGCCGTTTCCTGAATCTACTGGTTTCCTACATTCTTGTAGAAGTATTAAACCATTAGGCATTGATTTTGTGCAGATGTAACATGGTGGATTTGATGGTGGAGATGGATCGAATGTTGCGTCCTGAAGGAATCGTTGTGGTTAGAGACTCCCCTGAAGTTATTGAAAAAATAGCTCGGATAGCTCACGCCGTAAGGTGGACTGCTACCATACATGAAAAAGAAGCAGAATCGCACGGGAGAGAAAAAGTCCTTGTTGCAACGAAAAACTTTTGGCAGTTGCCATCGGCGTCCAACTGACAGCCTTTTTCCTTTAAAATGTAGGTATAAATCTCTATTCTCCATCTAATCTTTATCCGATGTGAAAATTGGTCTCCATGCATCAAAATGATGCAGTTTCTTTCTTGTCCACCGTTCCCTATTGTGTAAGGAGTTGATAGGTTTAGAACAGGGATGGCTTGAAAGATGGGAAGACGTGCATTTCTTTTTTGTTACATTACACGAAAAAAGAAAGACAAGTGGCAACCTATATGTTTAGTTTCCAAGCACAATGTAATTTGATTTTGTTTACTACTAGTAAATTTGTTTGTTTACATTTTTTTTTTGTATGCAAAGAAATTCATTAAAGCACGGAACTTCTAGTATAACCGTTTTCAATACAATCAAAATTAAAGGCAGGAAAAGCAACATCATGTAAACCGAAATCCCAAAAATGAGGATTCAAGAGGGAGAAACCAAGGTGAGCTAAAGCATCCGGTGCAAAGTTTGTCCCCCTGAAAATGTGTTTCCAACTAATATGACTAAGGACACAAATGTTGTTGATGATAGAGCTAACTCTCCAAGGAACTCCCAATGACCCTGCACAACTTCAATGATGAGCTTCGAGTCCCTCTCCACCATTATTTTAGTGAAACCCTTGCGCCTAGCACATTGCAGACGACCTCGCAAACCAATCACTTCAGCTACCAAAATATCACATGTAATTACTGTTACGGAGCACAAAGGAAGCAGCAACATGATTGTTCGAAACGAAACCATCAAAATTAAGCTTAATCACATCGTGCATGTCAGGAGGATGCCATTTAATAGAGGAAAAGATAGGTAGAGCCTCCTTGGGGCGACACTTGCATCAGCCTTGAGAAAAGCCGAACCAACACTATTGATGATAGAAACACAACACGCCGCAATCGGGGGCACACTTCTGAACGCCAAGTTATTTCTTTCCGTCCAGATTTGCCAACAATTTAGAATTACTTTACTAATATCAGAGAGGCCGTTTGTCATTAGAACTTAAGCATTCCAACTAATCGAAAAAGTTATCATTACCCTTAGTAGTAATAGGGTGAAGTACCAATTTAGTCTATTAACTATCACCTCAGTGAAAATTAGGTCTCTAAACTATTTTTCGATAAAATAAGTCCCTAAGTTCATTAAAAATTGCTAATTTCATCCCTACTATTATATTCAAAGCTATTTTATCCAATTTTTCGTCAACTTAATTCACTTGCCACACTTTAGAGTGTAATATCGTCATTTTCTCACCTATAAGCCCTTAACATTTCATATAGGTTGTGAATCTAACGTCTAATTTATCCTCCAAAGTTAACTCCATACACTATTTTATTATGAAAAATTACCAATCTACCTTCCATTGTGTATCACATGAAAGTAAGGTGACTTAAATTGATGGAAAATTGAATATAGTAGCTTCAAATCTAATATTAGGGATGTAATTGGCAGATTTTTATAGTTCAATGACTGATTTTTCTGAAAAAAAATAGTTTAGGGACCTAATTTTCACTCAAGTGATAATTTAGGGACTAAATTGGCAATTCACCCATAACAATAATGTTATTACAAATACCAAAAGTTAAGCTTCAAACTTTAGTAGTGAAATCACATTTACAAAAGAGATGACATTGGTCTTCTTCGACTATATTACATAACAGACATAACTTATCAATATTTTTAACAAAACGACTTAAGCGTTTTCTGGTTTGCAATCTTTCCTAAATCATAAGCCAAGCAAACATTTTAACCTTAGAATGAAGAGTTAGCTTCCACATTTTCTTTAACAAAGTATGGCGATGCTACAATTACAAAAATTAAGGATTTTATTTTCTTCTTCAATAAGGGGATCAGTTGGTGGCTTTGCCACGGCATTAATCCACCTTTCCGGGGGTTGGGAAAACTCATAGAGGCATTCCAGTCTTCTCTGGCCACCATCGTGCGATTGACTAGCGATAGAAATCGAACCTAGGGTGTGTTGTGTGGAATACGAGCCTAGAGTTCGTTCTCAATCATTGGGTCACCCCGTGGTGGTTTACAAAAATTGAGTGGCTAATCACAAGAAAAAACATATGTTAGGTTACCATCGCTAAGAATTTTAAATTTCAATTTTCAAAATGTGGAATCATTAATTCAATTCATCATCCCATTCGCATACCTTCCCTAAAAAAATAGCAAAATTCTACAATCCGTTCAAAAAAGGCTCTTTAGAAACCCTAGGAGAGTGCCGAGCAACTTCCACAGAATTTCGGTGATTTCCAGTCCAAGGCCGTGCTAGTCATTTAGTGGCGACGACAGTTGACTTCAAGGGGGTCTGTTCTTCTTTCATGGTGTGGGAGAGAGTGCTCCAATTCTCAACTCGGTGTGTACTGGTCTAGGTGTGAGGCAGGACGTGGATATGGAAGGGCTTTTCAACGATGGAGGATATAGTATCAAAGTTCTTCGGGAAGTTTGCAATAACGGAAGATGAACAACAGATTACTGTGGTTGATAAAGCGGAGACGTTGTCCCTAAAATCGTCCAAAGTTTTCTTAGTGGGGGAGGTGCTGACGAGAAAACCCCTAAATAAAGAAAATTTCAAGCGGCAGATGAAGAGTTTGTGGAGGCCTAGGGCAAACGTCCTAATACTTGAATTGGAGGATGATAGATTCACCTTTGGCTTCAACACATAACAGGAAAGGACCATGATTCAGAGGGGTGGCCCGTGGTTATACAATAAGCAATCATTGTTGGTCTTGGAAGAGGTGGACGATATCACTCATCCTGCAAGGGTAAATCTTTTGTCCCAAGAGTTCTGTCCAATTTGCTATATGACGAGGCAGATGGGAAAACTTATTAGAAATATCTTGGGGGAGTATGTATTAACAGATCAAAGCAGGAAAGAGTTCCAGTTTGAAAGCTTTCTTTGGATTAGAGTTCATAATTGATGTGCAGAAGCCGTTACGCCATTAGGTGTCAGTTCAATTGGATAGGAAGGTGGTTTAAGTAGATGTCCGGTATGAGAAGCTTTCTCTCACATGTTTTCTTTGTGGTATCATGGATCACGTAGAAGAACAATGTGGAAAATTTCAAGGGAGGAATGACGATGATCGAGCAAAACCGTATGGGAGGTGGTTTTCAAGACGATGTGTTGGGCAAAGATTATGTTGGGCAAAGATTATAGCAAGCCAAAAGGAAAAAGGTTTGGCCTGGACCCGGAAGGTGGGTGGTCTATGAAAGCTCCAGCCTCAGAGGAAGGTGATGAATGCATGGGAGAGGCGGAATAAGGGTCGGAGATTGGAGAAACGGGTCGGTGCGTGACTGGGGAGTGCAACGGAGATGGGCACCTGATCATCGGGGATACGGTGGCTACATTTGGAAAACTAAGGCATAATCAGGGGGTGCATGATGAACATAAGTCAAGGCGTAACATGCCGGACCTAAATAAGATTGCATAGGAGGAAGATATGATTGATACGTCTTTGGTGATTGTGGATTCAAATGTTGTTATCACAGGTCAACGGGAATTAACGAATGATTTAGTGGATGAGCAGGTCCATCAATCTCTACTTTCTAATGAAGAAGTTTTGGATGGAGGATAGCCCAACCCACATGTGCAACAGAGATCACAGGGGTTGATAGGTGAGGGATTTGGGCTTGGATCATTATCGTTATTGGTCGGGCCTACACATATGGTATATCATATAGGTATGGGACAGCTAAATGCACCACGCTCAGTGCATGACATGTGGAATGCTAAGCAAAACTTAAGGGCATAGACTGAATGGTTTTTGGGCTCGGACCCTTTTAATTTGGATCCTTTTATCTTTGGGCATGAGGGCACCATGCAAGGATGGCGTTTAATCCAACAACCGGATTCTCTTGCTGCATGGGTATTAAAAGCTCTGTACTTTCTGAAGACAGATTTTTGGTGAAGACAAATGCGTCGTATGGCTGGAGAAGTTTGGCGGAGGCTTGAGTGGTAATTCAGAGGGGTGCTAGATGAAGGGTAGGGGATGGTACAAAGATTAAAATATGGGGGTATAGTTGATTGCCTAGACCAAATTTGTTTAAGGTTTTGAGTCCTATTCCTATTGACTGCCTTACTAACTTGAGAAAATTTGATGAGAAGAAAAGTGATTACAAATGCTACCTATCCTTTTTGTGATGGAGAAACAGAAAGTGTTGAACATGCGTTCTTGGAATGCCTTAGATCAGTGTCTATTTGGTTTTCTAGTCCATTATGTTTGAGGACAGACAGACGATGCCATGATGGGTTCCATATGTGGCTAGTAGAGATGGCGGGATTACTTGCCCATCAAAGTTTTGAATTAGTTTTGGTTTTGATCTGGAGTATTTGGAAGGAACGTAACTCTTTTTTATGGAATGTGAAGGCTTTGAATCAGGTGGATATTATTTGTAAATCCCAAGCGTGGCTGCAAGAATTTAGGAAATGGCATGCTCCTAAAAAGGGCAGCAAACAAGTCACCACGCAAAAATGGGAGAAACCTGGGGTGGGCTGGTTTAAATGTAACTTCAATGGCGCGTGGGATGAGCTAGGTGAGCTAGGGGGTGTTGGTGTGGTAATCCGAGATGATAATAAGGCTTTTGTAGCAGCTACAGTTATGCATTTCAGAGGGGTTAGCTCGGCGGTTTTGGCGGAAACTATGGCTGCGTGGGCATCAGTTATTTTTGCTCGTTATTTGGGAGTCATGCAGGTGGAAATGCAGGGGGATGCACTGGTGGTCATCAATGCTTTGCAAAGGGACACGACAGCTCTAAGCAACGGTCAGTTTAGCAATATTTTGCAGGATGCCATTCAAATGTTAAAGTCTTTTCTGAATTGGAAGGCCACGTTTGGTCGACGTGAGACGAACAAGGTTGCACATCGGCTCGCTAGATTGGGCTTAACGCTGGATGCTCAAGTTTCAAGGTTTGAAGAACCTCCTGATGTAATCTCTTATTTGCTTTTAAAGGATAGTATTATTACTTAATTTAGAGGTGCATGACGCTCTTTTTCCCTTGAACCGGGTTGAAAGCATCGGCAAGGTTTTTATCGAGGCCCATTGTAAGCATGCTATCCTCGTTGCTTGTACGGTTCCTTTCCCATATATGAAATATCGTACTTCTTCAAAAAAAAAAAAATTAAAAAATTTCAAATTTCAAAATGTGGAATCATTAATAATTCAATTTTCATCATCCCATTAGCATACCTCCCCTCAATAATAATAATAATAATAATAATAATAATAATAATAATAATCTTAAGTGTAATCAGTTTTATACATTGGTTCGACAAATGGATTGATTGAAGGTATTTAATACAAGCATATATTTATAATGAAGAAGACTAGGTGAGGAAAGAAAGAAGTTACTAGGTGAGGAAGGAAAGAAAGAATTTTAAGTAACACTTTTTGGTTGTAAGAAAAAAAGAGAGTTTTTTAATTAAAATGGTCATGAGATAGATATAACTTTTTATTTTGGTCTCTGAGATTTAAAATCGATAGAAGTAATCCCTGAGATTATCTACCTTCAATCATTTTGATCATTCCGTGAAAAATCTCTACCCATTGTTTATTAAATTTAAGGTATTTTTGTCATTTTTCCTTATTTAATAGAGATTTTCACGAAATGACCAAAATGATCGACGTGGACAAACTTAAGAACCACTTTTATCGACTTCAAATATCAAAGATCAAAGTAAGGAGTAATGCTAATCTCATGACCATTTTTGCTAAAAAGCCAAAGAAAGAACTACCTTTCATCCTCGTGACTTTTCTTGCCATCCAAACATAGGAAACTCATCTTCAATCTCATTTACATGATGCCATTTTCTTCTCTCCCAGATAGCCTAGCCTTAACAATGTTGCAATATATAGTTGAGAACTGATTTATGCAGATCTTGTATAACTTCCCACACACCCTTATTTTCAATCATTTGAGTGAACATATCAACAAACAATCATTGACTAAAAAGGAATGTACAGAAGGTGAAAAATGATGTGCACAAATATTTCTCCAACGTTAGTCCTACGTGGTGTAGTACTTGGATATGGCCTAATTGGATTATTAGTCCTCGTGGTGATAGGGAAATTAGAAGATAGACCATGTGGTAAAGCAAAATTAAGATTTAAACCCCTTTGGTAGAGTTCGTTAGGATTTAGGTCCAAAATTAAAAGTTCTGTCAACTCCTGTTAATTGTTAGTACGTGAGCCACACATGTGAGGCCAAAACAGAACTCTTCGTTTAATGTTATGTGGCTCACATGTGAGGCTACCTTAATCTTTTTGGCCTTACATGTGAGGCTCACGTGTTAACAATTAATATAGTTGACGGAACTTTCAATTTTGGACTTCAATTCTAACGACTTCACCGCAGAGATTTAAATAAATCCTTATTTTTTTTACTACATGGCTATCTTCTGACTGTTCCACTGACACGGGTATATTAATCCAATTAAGCTTAAGGATACTGAAGGATATGATCACAAGTGATATGATATGAGTCATGTAGGAAAGAGACTCATGCAAATAGAAGTATGAAACAAGTAGGTGTAGGTGTAGGTGTAGGTGTAGGTGTATGTGTAGGTGTAGGTGGCAAACTGCCAACCGGCGTCTAACCATTCCTTCCATTCCATTCATTGGATTGGGGAGGGAACATTTCATTTCATTGATGAAAAAGTGAGAGAAATGAGTAGCCCCAAATAGTCAACCAAAAAAAAAAAAAAAAAAGTAGCCCCAAATACTTACAAACAGATGATAGCAACAGCAGCAGACTCTGACTCTCTCTCTCTCTCTCTCTCTCTCTCTCTCTCTCTATCTTCTGAGTCTGACAACACCCATGATGTTTATGATTCTGCTTTCAGTAGGGGCATTTGCCCCATACCACACCTGGACCCCCTCACTACTAAACTTTTCATTAAGATGGTGATGCAGCTAATGTTACTAACATAGCAAGATATTCATCTTCACACCATCACCCGATCAGAGCTTCAACTGCTCCACTTGGGGTTTTCGCAAAGGCCTGGTGTGAAAGGGGGAGTGATTAGAATGGATGCTTGTGGAACAAGTAAAAGGAGGGAGTAGTCATTTGGGTGAAAATAAATGAGTCATTAAGTGGGCACATATTTTATTTCTAAACGTTGATTTATGTGAATTTCATAGCGGGATCCGTTAATGTTGGTATTAAAAACATTTCACGTTGATTAAGACGCATGAAGATTGCAGAACTCACGTGCATCTATAGTAAGAAATCTCTCATTTACACGTTGACCTGTTGAATAATATACTTTGAAGACTAGTAACTCACTCACGATTGATCTTAAATGTTTTGATAACATTTACGTGAATTTTCTCAAACGTTATATTCACAACAATAACAAACAAATATGATCGTTTAATAAAAAAAAATATAAACAATAAATATATAATTGACTCACCATCCTTTTTGCTTCCCTTTCACACTCTGATCAAGGAATTAGGGTTTTGGGATGTCAAAGCTTTATCATACTTATTTAAAGCTTCGTTGAGAAAAATTAACATGACTTTGTAGGATTATAGCTAGAGGTTGACATCACAGTCAATAATTAATTGTTGAAAGTCACTCATGAAATTGATCCATATCTATATATTATATTGCAGTCACTTTTGGAATGTTGAAAGGGAATACTCAAATAAAAGGAAAATTTATATATGTGTGTGTGTGTAGGTTTTGTCCGTCGGCAAACAATAGGACTTGCATACCCATTGTAGTTCTGGAAAATATCTTCAGTGCTAAGTAACATATGATGCATGTATGAATCAATGGCGTAGCCAGAAATTATTCGG
Organism: Cotoneaster glaucophyllus; assembly: GCA_036320875.1. Classification (NCBI taxonomy): domain Eukaryota; kingdom Viridiplantae; phylum Streptophyta; class Magnoliopsida; order Rosales; family Rosaceae; genus Cotoneaster; species Cotoneaster glaucophyllus. The sequence continues at coordinate 15,274,126 of CM070070.1, read as the reverse complement.
CGGGTGGGCTAAGCTAAAATTGTTACTACGAAATCAAATTTTTAATCCTATGTTGCCACATACAGTTATATAATAGTAAAAATTTGAATGTAGTAATTTGAAGCAAGAATTTTATGCTATGTTTTCTAGGTTTTTAGCCTTCAAAGCTTTCAAGTGAATAAAATAAGAAACCATTTGTGGTATGGAAGTTTTAATTTATTACTATTAAATATAATATTGGTTAAAGTGATGAGTTTATTTAACATCTATTAGCTTTTATTAGTCTTAAAAATAGCCTTATTAATAAAAAATTTTATTTGTTAAGTGGAATATGACAACTAAAAATCACACACTAACCCAAAAATTAATATTTTTAAGCTCGAAGAACCAAACTCTCCCTATGCTATAGCTTAGAGGAGCCTTGTACTTGGCTCCTCCCTTGATATGAATGTCTGAGATTGAAAATATTAGACTTAAACAATTGTGAAAATTAAATTTAACGACTAAAAAACCTGTAGCATTTGAATGATACGCAACATGAAGCGACACCTCAAGTTTCTATAGGACTATTAGATGGGCAAATTAGCATGGCTCAACATGACATGCCAATACATGAATGACCAAGTGATAATTTAGATGGACATATAGTTTAGTTTCGAGGCTAAATAGATATAAACCCAATTCATTATCCACAACTCTCTTTAAATTTCAATAAAACAGATGAACATTAGATACAAAGAAACAAACATATTTGATTATTCAAAGTTCAAGTTAACTGAAAGAACAACGTAGTTGATGCACAAAATTAGGGGTGTGGCGTCAATGCTATGTAGCACCTAGACCTACTGGTGTTTTAGCTGTTAAATTTAATTTTGACAAATTTTTACCCGTTAGGTCTATTTCCACTTTGTTATTTTCAAGTAATCTTGTTTGAGAACCAAAAGATAGTTAACTATACAACTATACGTGCCCCTAATTACACCAAAAGTTTATAAATTTCCTCAAGTGAAATGACCTCGAAAATCATATACAAAAAAGTTTTTTGTCCATAGAGTAACTTTTTTTGCTTCTCCTAAACTACTTAGGAAATATGTTTGGCAGAATTATTGTTAATCAATTCACAACCCTAGTACCATTTTGAGTTTTATTTACTCATTTCTTGGTAGATTCGTTTTCCAAATAAATTGATGTGTCATACTCTAATACTAATTATTTTATTTTAGTATTTATTGTAATTAAGAGAATTTTGAACTTGATAGTTTTTTTAATGTGAATGTGATAGTGTAACCCCCAAATTAAAATTTTGGGAGATGCTTTATGGAAGGTGATGTAGCTAGTCTTTTAGAGATGCTTTGCATAATGCAAAAAATCATTTTGTTGTGTTGCCATGTTATTACAGTTAAGCTCATGGTGTGACTCATCGTCTAGCTTGAAGCTTTTACTTATTGTGCTGACCGTTATACATGTAAATTGAGAGTTTATTAAATATTTAGGCATAAACTAGATTAGCCAACTAGCCAGCTAGTTAATGATATTTATATTTAAACTAGATTAATTTTTTTTTTTAAATAGGGAACCATTATCGACATTCAAAAAATCTCATTCTACACTCATCACTTGTTACATCCCGACCCGGGCTCCATCACACCCCGGGCTCGACTCTGCCGTAGCACGATATTGTTCGCTTTGGGCCCCGACCACTCCCTCACGGTTTTGTTTTTTGGGAACTCACGCAAGCAGAATTTCTCAGTGGGTCACCCATCCTGTGAATGCTCTGGCCCATTCTCGCTTAACTTCGGAGTTCCTACGGAACCCGAAGCCAGTGAGCTCCTAAAAGGCCTCGTGCTATATGGAGGTAGGCATGTACATATAAGGCATAGAGGATCCACTCCCCTGGGCGACGTGGGATCTAACATCACTAATGTATTTTTCTTTCTAATTATAGAAAGTTAGGAATATAAAATGAGATTTTTGGAATGCCAAGAACACTTCCTCTTTAATAAAGTTATTTTCTGAGAAAAAAATAAAATAAAAATTAAAAAATATATATGGACATAAAAAGAAATTAAAGTTTATGGGTATTATTTAAAATGGAGCCTTACTTATAGAGACAAAAAACATATAACATACTTCAAGGAAGTTTACTAGTTTTTAAACATTTAATGAGAGACAAAGACACAAAAACTGCTAAACGCCAGCCCAAAACATGGAAACAATTTTTTAAAATGCCAGCTATACCTCTAAAAAATTTGTTTATTAAAAGAGCTCAGCCCACATAACTTAATAAGATTAATGTGTGGCACAAACTAATCCCTCCTCGATCATTTTTGCAGAATCACTTTTGAAACTATATGTAGAATCAGTTTCTATCTTTTATTACTAGAATCAGCCCAACCTCCCTTGACCATTTTTGCAGAACCAGTTTCAAATATATATATATATATATATATATATATATATATATATATATATATATATATATATAATCAGTTTTGTATACTTTTTAGTAAAACCAATCTATATAATTTTAGTAGAATTAGTTTGGCTACTTCCAACAAAACTACATATCTATCACAAGTCCAACACCTCATCAACCATTTTTGTTGAATCAGTTTTAAACATATGTAGATTCAGTTTTGTAAACTTTTTAGTATAACCAATTTGAATAGTTTTATGGGATCGATTTTTAAAGTTTCAACAAAATTACATGTGACAGCCCATCCCGAAGGTTGTATATTTATTTTTCCTCGAGGATGTGAATTGACGAATTTACCCTTGAACGTTGGTTTGTGGTTGCATTTTTGGGCTAAGGTTAAGGACCCAAATTTTTATTAGGACCATTATTCTAGTTCCCATTTGTTGGGAACCAATTAGAACTAGGTTTGTGTGGTTGGTTGGTTTTGTTAGTTCTAGCCAAATTAGGAAACTTAGAAGTTAGGGTGTCCTAAAAACACACACACTCACACGGGTACACACACACACAAACTGAAACCAGCCTTCTTCTCTTTCTTCACTCTCGAACCATCTCTCTCTCTCTGTACAGTGTACGGACTCGAACATTGACCTTCAAATCTCCACAGATCAAACCCTTAAGACCTCATTCGTGATCCTTGCAAGCTTCTGAACACAACCATACCTTTGGTTGGACGTGAAGTCTTCGAAAACCCAAGAACTAAAAACCCCCGAAGTGGTGCACTGTTCATTCACTTTTAAACGTGGAGGTTTCATCGAGTTTTAAGGTCATAGGAAGCCTTAAAACGTCTTCACGAAGCTCAGAGAGTAATTTTGGAGTGTTTTGGAAGTCGGGAAGCTCGGGTTCGAAGAGTTGCAGAGGTGGCCGGATTATCGTGATTTTTCCGGCGAGATCCCGTGATTTTTATGACCTAAGTCAGGTATGGTTTTGTTCTACTCGTTGAGAGTTTTCATTTGGTACAAATTTTATGGTTTTTGGTGAAGAAATGAAGAAGATATTAGGTTTAGAAATTTTTCCAGAAACCGGTGAACAGTCGCCGGTGTCCGGCAACTCGCGGGAGAAGAAGAGGAATATTCCGTAAACTATGACGGAATATTCTAACGATGTCAGTTAGTTTAAAAGGAATATTCTGTATTTTTAACGGAATATTCCTAACGGCGTTAACTGTTACCGTTAGTGTGCCGGCATTTGCCCGCGCATGTAGCCGTGCCTTGGCCGGCGCGTGAGAGCTCCAAAATTTTTTCTAAAAATATGGCGTTGCTCCTGAGGTTGAGTAGATCACATTTGTATATTCAAACACCCCAATTGAGCAATGTATGAGAAGTTATTACCTAGTTCTTGGTTATGTGCGTATAATTAATGTTTATATAGTTGTTTCGCGTATAGGTGAGACCTACACGGAGGACGAGTATAGTCAGGCAAGGCTCGGGGGTTACGACCCTACCACATACTAGTGAGTGGCCATTTGTTTTTATATATATATGTATATATGCTTGGCGTTTTCCCAGAAAACGTATTTAAAGAGTTTTATTCGTTATATTGCCATGATGCTTATCAATTATTCTAAGAAGTGCATTTCATATTCTATTATGTTATTGATGGTGCTGTGGACGCTAAGGTAAGCCTCAGGTAAGTGGGTATGCTTTGGTTGGTAAGTTACAGTGATGATTGCATTATAGACGCATTTAGAACTCATTAACCTGCACCCCGGTGTTAGTGTTCCCGCCCGTGGCCAGGGCATAGTGCTTCACGTGATGTTCACCTCCCACACCACACGCTCATCTTGGATCCAAGTTAGGTGCACAGTCTTGTCGTACAGACCACTATAGGTGGTTCCGACATGTAGATGACCCGCGATTATTCGCACTGCCTTCACGTGATCGTAACACTTGAGCATATATGTTTTACACCTAGCCCTGTCGTACAAACCACATTAGGTGGTTCCGACTCGTGTGCAGGAATATTAGATGAGTTATAGGTTTAGCTGTACAAGCCACATTAGGTGGATCCAGCTGACATATATTCATTTATCGTTGATGCATTCTCTTATTTATGGCTTATTACACTAGTTGGATTCGATTATTCTGTTGATACATTACGACATATTACTTTGTTATTGAATTGATGTTGATTTTGAGGTACATATATATTTATATATATGTTCTACTTTAAGGGAAAACTATACAGGTTTTACAACGAGACGTTAGAACTTTTGAGAAGTAAATGTTTTTTAAAGCCTTGTTTTTGCCCACTCACACTTCTTATTTTGCGCCCCTCCAGGTACTAGGTAGGAGTGCTTTCTGGTGGTTCAAAAGGAGTCGGCGGTTCTGACAAACTTTAGTTGTTGTAGGTCTTCTTCTTTGGTACTGTATAACTAGTATTTGTCCTACTGGACTACACTTAGGCTACTTATGCTCTGATTATGTGTTGTTACACTTAATTCTCAACACTTGCACTTTTATGTTTTAGTTAGTAAGTTTCTAGGTTGGTTTTTATTTACTCATATTCTTATCACTTCGGCACTACTTATATGGCTACGTCACCCTCACGTGACGGCCAGCACACCTTGATTTAGGTCGAGGTGTGTCAGTTTGGTATCAGAGACTAGGTTTGGCAGTTCTGCATATGTTGTGAGTATTCTAATGCTTTTGGTGTCTTATGTCAGAACTATGTCGCCTCGTAGAGAACCTCGAACTCCAGCTGAGTCTATTTTCCCTGACATAGCTCTATTAGGGGAAGCTATTGCTAGTGCTATTCAGTCTTCACTTCGCCCTCCTCAGAGGACCCTTTTAGAGACAGTTTATAATTTGAAGCTGAATAATTTTGTGGGAAATGAAGGTCATGAAGGAGCCGAACGTTGGCTCAACCATATTGAGAGGACTTTCAAGTTAATGCAAAGACATGGGAATCTCCCTAAACATATGTGGGTTGAGACTACTACCTGGTTTCTAGGTGCAGAGCCTGCATCTTGGTGGAGGCAGGAGTTATATGAGTTGTCACCTGAGGAAGCTATTAATTGGGAAGTTTTTAAATAGCGGTTTCAGAAAAGGTTCATCCCTCCGGAGTACATTGATAGAAAGAAACAGGAGTTCACTCATTTGAAGCAAGGAAAAATGTCGGTGAATAAGTATTACAGTAGGTTTAAGGACTTGTCTCGCTACTGTCTCGAGATTGCTTCTAATCCAGTAGAGATGCTTCGTCGTTTCAAGTTGGGTACTCGAAAGAAATGGCGTTCTATGGCCAGTACTACTCCTTGTGCTTCTTACTAAGAGTTTTATGAGATTCTGTTACGGGTTGAGGACTCAGAAAATATGCCCAGTGATAGTAAAGAGGAAGAAGAAAAAGATGGCAATCAGAGGAAGTTTAGTAAAGATAAAGGGCAGTCATCTCAGGGACTCTGTAAGACTTAGAGCTTCAAAAGAAGTAGTACTAGCTCTAGTTCTTCAAGTGGAGGTTTTAGTGCCACTGGTCAGAGGAGAGGTGGCAGATTCACTAGAGGTCCTCGTTTTCAGAGGCAGAGAGAGTCTGGTGGTACAGGCGCTCCTTTATGTCGTAGATGTAATAATCGGCATTTTGGGGAGTGTAGGAGAGGCAGTAGTGGATGTTTTACTTGTGGTCAGTCAGGGCATAGAGCTATACACTGCCCTCAAAGTCAGCAGAGACCTCAACCACCTTCTTTACCACCGCCAATACCGATTCAACAATTTCCAAGGTCTAGTGGCTATACCCAGACGAGTCGTGGAAGTACTTATCATTATCAGGGGGAGATGGCTCCGTTTTCGGCTGGGCAGTATCAGTATTCTCAAGATCCCTATTACCGTAGTGGTTACCCTCAGTATGTTGGAGGTTATACACCATATCCGCCTTATTCAGCAGGTGGATCACAAAGGTATCTTGGTGGACAGTCTCAGCAGGTGGAGGTTGCTTCTAGTAGTGCTGGATTTTCGAGGCAGCCTAGTCAGTCAAGCCAGGGACGTGGTGTTCACGCTAACAGAGGTCGTGGAGGACGACAACAAGTTCATGGGCGTATCAACAATATTACTTTGCAGGAGGCTCAGAACCATCCTGATTTAATCATGTGTACGTTAAATGTTCTTGGTCACTTTGCTAGAGTCTTAATTGATTGTGGAGCTACCCATTCTGTCATTTCTCATACTTTTGCTCAATTGACTCAACCTCGTTCTTACACCCCTGGGGTACGAGTTAGAGTTTTCTATGCCTAAAGGGGAAAAGTGTTATGTTAGTTGTGTATATCCGGGTTGTCATGTGTTGATAGAGGATGTAGTTATGCCAGCTAACCTTCTGCCATTAGGTATTGTGGATTTTGATGTGATTCTGGGTGCAGATTGGTTACAATATAACCATGCTAATATCCAATGTTATGAGAAGATGGTTACATTCCATCGTCAAGGGTTACCTGAGGTTATGTTCATGGGTGAACATAGTGGAGTGATGCATGGTGTTATTTCTGCCATGAGGGCAAATAAGTTGTTAAATAAAGGGTGCCAAAGATATTTAGCTCATGTGGTGCTAAATGATAATACTCCCAGTAGTGTGGAGGAAGTACGAGTGGTCAGGCACTTTCCTGATGTTTTCCCTGATGATTTGCCTGGGCTACCGCTAGATAGAGATGTGGAGTTTACCATTGATTTACTGCCAGGTACGGACCCTATATCTTTAACTCCATATAGAATGGCTCCTGCTGAGTTAAGAGAATTAAAAACCCAGTTGTAGGAATTAGTAGATAAATGCTTCATTTAGCCTAGCATCTCACCCTGGGGAGCCCTAGTGTTGTTTGTTCGAAAGAAAGACGGGACCTTGAGGTTATGCATTGATTATCAGCAGTTGAATCGGGTGACGATTAAAAACCGTTATCCGTTGCCACACATAGATGATTTGTTTGATCAACTTCGAGGTGCCTGTGTATTCTCAAAAATTGATCTAAGGTCTGGTTATTACCAGTTGAAGATTAAAAGTGAAGATGTCCCTAAGACGGCTTTTAGAACTCGATATGGTCATTATGAGTTTCTTGTGATGCCATTCGAGTTGACTAATGCGCCTGCAGCTTTTATGGGCTTAATGAACAAAGTATTCCAGCCATATCTAGACAGGTTTGTCATTATATTTATTGATGATATTCTAGTATACTCTAGAACTAAAGCAGAGCATGTGAAACATCTCACTTTGGTGTTGAAGAAGTTGAAGGAACATCGACTTTATGCTAAGTTTAGTAAATGCCAATTTTGGTTGAATGAAGTGGCATTTTTGGGACATGTCATATCAGCTCAAGGCATTCAGGTGGATCCTCAAAAAGTAGCAGCTGTGGAGAATTGGGAACAGCCACGAACCGTCACTGAGGTAAGAAGTTTTCTTGGCCTAGCTGGCTATTATAGACGGTTTGTTAAAGATTTCTCAGTTTTAGCATTGCCACTGACGAGATTGATGAGGAAGAATGTTAAGTTTGAGTGGGATGAAAATTGTGAGCAAAGTATCCAACAGCTTAAGTATTGTCTCACTCATGCACCTATTCTCGCACTTCCAGATGACAGTGGTAACTTTAAAATCTACAGCGATGCTTCCTTAAATGGTATGGGTTGTGTTTTAATGCAACATGGTAGGGTGATTGCTTATGCTTCGAGGCAGTTGAAACCACATGAGATGAATTACCCTACTCATGATCTTGAGTTAGCATCTATTATCTTCGCTTTGAAGATTTGGAGGCATTATCTTTATGATGAAAAATGTAAGATCTTTACGGATCACAAAAGCCTTCAGTATATTTTCACTCAGAAAGATCTTAATCTTCGTCAATGAAGATGGATAGAATTGTTGAGTGATTATGATTGCACGATTGAGTATCACCCTGGTCGTGCAAATGTGGTTGCTGATGCACTTAGTAGAAAATCCCAAGGCCGAGTTAATGCTTTGTATGCTTGTCGTACCCCTCTTCTTGCTGATTTGAGGTCTACTGGAGTGAAATTGGGAGTGAAAGAAAAAGAGGAAGCTCTACTTGCCAGTTTCCAGTTAGGCCTATTTTAATTGATCGTATTCTTGATGCTCAGATAAATGATGAAGAAGTTCAAAAGTTAATTCAAGCCAGAAATAAAGGGGGAAAGAAAGACCTGAGAATTCGAGAATCTGATGGTATGCTTATGCAAGAGAGTCGAATGTATGTGCCGAACAATGCTGAGTTAAAGAAAGAAATTCTTGATGAGGCACATGTATCGGCTTATGCTATGCATCCAAGAGGTATGTATCATATCATTAGACCATTTTATTATTGGCCAGGCATGAAAAGGGAAATTGCAGAGTATGTGAGTAGATGTGCAATTTGCCAACAGGTCAAAGCATAAAGAAAGAAGCCATTTGGGTTGATGCAGCCACTTCCCGCTCCTCAGTGGAAGTGGGAAAATATTACTATGGATTTTGTGTATAAGCTTCCACGTACGCAGAATGGTTTTGATGGCATTTGGGTGATAGTTGATCGGCTTACTAAGTCAGCGCATATTATTCCAGTGAGGGAAAAATATTCTCTAAGCCGATTAGCTGAATTGTTCTTAACCAAGATTGTGAAGTATCATGGAGTTCCAGTGAGTATTATCTCTGCTCGAGACCTTAGATTCACTTCTAAGTTTTGGGTGGCGTTTCAGGAAGCTCTTGGTTCTGGACTACTTTATAGCACAACATATCATCCTCAGACAAATGGTCAATCTGAGAGAACTATCCAAACATTAGAGGATATGCTAAGAGCTTCAGTGTTGCAGTTTGGTGACGTTTGGCATAATCGTTTGGATTTGATGGAATTCGCCTATAATAATAGTTACCATTCAAGTATTCGTGTGGCACCTTTTGAGGCACTATATGGTAGATCTTGCCGCACACCTCTATGTTGATCAGAGGTCGGCAAAAGAGCATTGGTAGGCCCTGAGATAGTAGAGGAGACTACTCAGAATGTTCAGGTAATTAAATCTAACCTGAAAGCGGCCCAGGATCGTCAAAAGAGCCTACTAGATAGGCATGCTACTGATCGGGTGTATAAGGTAGGTGACTGGGTATTTCTGAAGTTATCACCGTGGAAATGAGTGGTAAGGCTCGGGAAAAATGGTAAGCTGAGCCCTAGGTACATCGGACCATATCAGATCACCGAACGAGTCGGTGAAGTAGCATACAGGCTTGAGTTGCCTCCAGAGTTGGCTAGAGTGCACAATGTGTTTCATGTTTCCATGCTTCGTCACTATGTTTCAGATCCTTCACATGTGATACCTCCTCAACCATTAGAGATTAATCCGGACTTGACTTATGAAGAGGAACCAGTGACGATCTTAGACTGGAAAGACAAAGTGCTGAGGAACAAGACGATTTGTATGGTAAAGGTCTTGTGGAGAAATCATTTAGTGGTGGAAGCCACGTGGGAGATAGAATACCGTATGAGAGAATTGTACCCACGTTTATTTTATGGTTATTAGTGGTTGTTTTGCGGTTGTTGTTGTTGTATGAAATTTCGAGGACGAAATTTTCTTAAAGGGGGTAGGTTGTGACAGCCCGTCCCGAAGGTTGTATATTTATTTTTCCTCGAGGACGTGAATTGATGAATTTACCCTTGAACATTGGTTTGTGGTTGCATTTTTGGGCTAAGGTTAAAGACCCAAATTTTTATTTGGACCAATTATTCTAGTTCCCATTTGTTGGGAACCAATTAGAAGTAGGTTTGTGTGGTTTGTTGGTTTTGTTAGTTCTAGCCCAATTAGGAAACTTAGAAGTTAGGGTGTCCTAAAAACACACACACTCACACGGGTACACACACACACAAACTGAAACCAGCCTTCTTCTCTTTCTTCACTCTCGAACCATCTCTCTCTCTCCGTACATTGTACGGACTCGAACATTGACCTTCAAATCTCCACAGATCAAACCCCTTAAGACCTCATTCGTGATCCTTGCAAGCTTCTGAACACAACCATACCTTTGGTTGGACGTGAAGTCTTCGAAAACCAAAGAACTAAAAACCCACTGTTCATTCACTTTTAAACGCGGAGGTTTCATCGAGTTTTAAGGTCATAGGAAGCCTTAAAACGTCTTCACGAAGCTTGGAGAGTAATTTTTTAGTGTTTTGGACGTCGGGAAGCTCGGGTTCGAAGCGTTGCAGAGGTGGCCAGATTATCGTGATTTTTCCAACGAGATCCCGTGAATTTTAGGACCTAAGTCAGGTATGCTTTTGTTCTACTCGTTGAGAGCTTTCATTTGGTACAAATTTCGTGGTTTTTGGTGAAGAAATGAAGATATTAGGTTTAGAAATTTTTCCAGAAACCGGTGAACAGTCGCTGACGTCCGGCGACTCGCCGGAGAAGAAGAGTTCTATCAACTTTGACGGAATATTCTAACGGCATCAGTTAGTTTAAACGGAATATTCTGTATTTTTAACAGAATATTCCTAACGGCGTTAACTGTTACCGTTAGCGTGCCCGCACGTGGACGGCTCGTGTGGCCATGCCTTGGCCGGCGCGTGAAAGCTCCAAATTTTTGTTGTTCCTGAGGTTGAGTAGATCACATTGGTATATTCAAACACCCCAATTGAGCAATGTATGAGAAGTTATTACCTAGTTCTTGGTTATGTGCGTATAATTAATGTTTACATAGTTGTTTCGCAAATAGGTGAGACCTACGTGGAGGACGAGCGTAGTCAGGCAAGGCTCGGGGGTTACGACCGTTCCCCATACCAGTGAGTGGCCATTTGTTTTTATATATATATGTATATATGCTTGGCGTTTTCCCAGAAAACGTATTTAAAGAGTTTTATTCGTTATATTTCCATGATGCTTATCAATTATTCTAAGAAGTGCATTTCATATTCTATTATGTTATTGATGGTGCTGTGGATGCTAAGGTAAGCCTCAGGTAAGTGGGTATGCTTTGGTTGGTAAGTTACATTGATGATTGTATTATAGATGCATTTAGAACTCATTAACCTGCACCCTGGAGTTAGTGCTCCCGCCCGTGGCCAGGGCACAGTCCTTCACGTGATGTTCACCTCCCGAACCACACGCTCATCTTGGATCCAAGTTAGGTGCATAGTCTTGTCGTACAGACCACTATAGGTGGTTCCAACATGTAGGTGACCCGCGATTATTCGCACAGCCTTCACGTGATCGTAGCACTTGAGCGTATATGTTTTACACCTAGCCCTGCCGTACATACCACATTAGGTGGTTCGATAGGTTCAGCCGTACAAGCCACATTAGGTGGATCCGGCTGACACATATTCATTTATCGTTGATGCATTCTCTTATTTATGGCTTATTACACTAGTTGGATTCGATTATTCTATTGATACATTACGACATATTACTTTGTTATTGAATTGATGTTGATTTTGAGGTACATATATATTTATATATATGTTCTACTTTATGGGAAAACTATACAGGTTTTACAGCGAGGGGTTAGAACTTTTGAGAAGTAAATGTTTTTTAAAGCCTTGTTTTTGCCCACTCACACTTTTTGTTTTGAACCCCTCCAGGTACTAGGTAGGAGTGCTTTTTGGTGGTTCACGAGGAGTCGGCGGTTCTGACAAACTTTAGTTGTTGTAGGTCTTCTTCTTTGGTACTTTATAACTAGTATTCGTCCTGCTGGACTGCACTTAGGCTACTTATGCTCTGATTATGTGTTGTTACACTTAATTCTCAACACTTGCACTTTTATGTTTTACTTAGTAAGTTTCTAGGTTGGTTTTTATTTACTCACATTCTTATATTCTTATCACTTCCGCACTACTCACATGGCTACGTCACCCTCACGTGACGGCCATCACACCTTGATTTAAGTCGGGGTTTGTCATTACACACATGCCATCAATCTAACCCTTCATCAACCATTTTTGCAGAATCAATTTCAAATATATGTAGAATCCGTTTTGTATACTTTTTAGTAGAACCAATTTGTATAGTTTTAGTAAAATCAATTTTGTATATTTTCAACAAAACTATAGACATGTCATCAGTCCCACCCCTCATCGACTATTTTTGCAAAAGCAGTTTCATAATATGTAGATTCATTTTTGTACACTTTTTAGTAGAACCAATTTGTATAGTTTTAGCATAAACAATTTGTATACTCTCAACAAAACAACATACATGCCATCAATTCAACCCCTCCTCGACTATTTTTGCATGAGCAATTTCATCTATATGTAGAATCATTTTTGTATACTTTTAATATAATTTTTAGTATAATCAGTTTGTATATTTTCAGCAAAATTATAGAAATGTCATCAACTCAACCCCTTCTCCACTATATATGTTTGCAAAAATATTTTAAACTATATTTAAATCAGTCTTTACTTTTTAATAAATTCATTTTGCTTATCTCTGAATGTTATTGTTGGGGCTCTGATATACCTAGAATGTAATCCACCATAGCTGAATACCGCCCCAAAAATTCACAAAAGCAAAACCAAATCTGCAAACTTTACACATTCAAGTAAAAAAAATAACTGGTAAAATAATAAAAAAGAATTACAGAAGCAAAAGCAAGGACACATAATTTCTTTAGATACTTTTGCCTTTTCCTTTGACATCGACATTCGACATTTGAACTAATAAATTCCCCTTTCCTTTCTTGTTGATCTTTTAGCTAAACCGAGAATGGAAATCTTATATTTTTTCCTCTGATAATAAAAAAATTGTTAGCAAGTCCTAACCCATAAAAATATTAAAATCCAAGCAAACACCATGACCTAAAACCCACTCCAAACTTTCATTTTATCATCTAAATAATCATATCACTAGATTTTCTCCAAACTAAAATCCACCACTAATTAAATAATAAAACAATTTTCTTAAAACAAACCAACCAATAGATATAATCAAAATCATCAAATTCAACTCGAAGATAAACAATGACTAACATACCAAGAAAATTCCCCTCCGCAACAAAACATTGGATGAAAAGCCATGTGTGGGACGATGATTTTTCAGGACCGGAGTAAGGTTGATCTGAATACAGTTACCTCAGAAATCCGGTTATGAACTTACGAGCTCCGAACGGCGCTGTATTAGACGGAGTGGAGGTGCCACCATCCACAGTACTCTCGGGCAATACGTGGGGTCCTTGCAACTCTGTTGGATGATCATACTTGTTCTGCAAGACACGCGATCTAATCATGATACTGACCCAATCAAATCCTTATAAGTACCATCTAGGAATTGTCATGCGCTACAAGTAATCACAACTATTAAGAGGGTGCAGTATCTACTTCTAAATATCATCTAGGATTCTCCTTGCTTAGAACGAGGATTCTATCCTAAAAATGTCTCTCTCCCACGGTAAAAATACACGAATCTAGGGTTCATCTATGGTAACGAAATCTAAACATTTCAATTCTATTGCTCACTGCTTGAGTCTAAAATCATTCACTAACTTGACCGTCGGAGAGCCTTTGGCCAGCAGCCCCCGGGGGCGGCCTTAGGCTTGCTCACAATTGTTTATTGTTTTGCAGGTTGCTCGAGTTTGTTCACAATTACCATTTACGGTAGTGCGCAAATTTGGTGCCAACAATTGGTGCTTTTATTAAGAATGAACTCTTATTCCTCTCTGCAATATCAATCCACCCTATGGAAGTTGTGCCCAAGCGGTCGCTTTATGGTCAAGCCATTAACCAGAACGGAGAAGATGCATTTTTCATGAATCGGGTCAGGGATGCTGTACTGAAGATATACACATCGAAGACTCCATCGCTTAAGCTCCTCGAAAGATGACATATCTAAATCCAGGCAAGCTGGTCCAAGAACTTGTTCCAAAGGTACGCCATGGGAAATCACAAAAAGCCTAAGGTTTACCCTCGATCCGGTATCCAGGAAGAAGGTTGTTGTTCCTCAGCATCAATCGCGTAGGAGAGAGGCATGAGTACTTCCAAAAGACACAGAAGGGAAGAAAAACGACATAAGAAGGAAATCAACCCAAGATTACTGCGATCTCTAGACTAGAAATGGCCCAATTTCCCTTCAATGGCCCTCTTATCGTCAGTCACGCTTGAGAAAGAATGACAATATGGTCACTTACACAAAACGTCCATGACGTCAACTTACATGTGTATTAAAATTTGTCTCTCCTTGAAATAATTTAAAAACCTCGTCTCAATTCAAAATTAAAAACTAAAGGTACGCTTGTGTGTAATTTCTCCTTTCAATTAATGAGAATGTAAAATGAGGGATGAGAACCTTATTTATTCTTATTTTAAAGTTGGATGGAATAAATTAAAGATAATTAAAGAACAAAAATGATAGGGGTATGTATGTGGTAGCATTAGTCTTGGCTTTAAATTTTGATTTTTAATTTTTTTTTACATTTTTTAATGTTTACGTGGGCCAGATTGACACGTGGGGTATAATCATTGTCCACGTGGGTGCCACGTCACTGGTTAATGATGATTCTGACTGAACGGCTAACAGATGTAAGAAAGTGTCCCACAATGGTCACTTTAGGTATGACACTGAGACGAAAAAAAATTGATGTAAGTTTGAAAACCACGTTACTTCAAGATAGTAAATTGAAAACTACCTTTATTTTTATATGGTTTTATGTGTTGGTCAACCCGTGTGATAACACAAATATAAATGATAAATCTGAACACGTTAGGTCATCTCCAACCGAGCAGCTAAAGAGCTATAGGTCAAACCATAGCCCGTTTTGACACAAAATTCATCTCCAATGGAAGGCTGGCCAATAAAATATGGGACTCACCAAGCCAAAATATAACCAAATGGCCAGAGGATTGGGCAAACATAGCCAACCCTGAAAGTTGGGTCCAGCTGTGCTGCTAGCTGATGTCATGCAGCTTTTATTTTTTTTCAATTTTTTTTTAATTTTTAAGACGAAATTAAAAAAATCTATTTTTTTCTATAAATACCTAAGTCATTTCTACACCATTTCTTACATCATTTTCACCCTTCCATTGTCATATCCCGGCCCGAGCCCCCACCACATCCCGGGCTCGACTCTATCGTAGCACGATATTGTCCGCTTTGGGCCCCGACCACGCCCTCACGATTTTGTTTCTGGGAACTCATGTTAACAAAATTTCCCAGTAGGTCACCCATCCTAGGAATGCTCTGGCCAATTCTCGCTTAACTTCGAAGTTCCTACGGAACCCGAATGCTCTGGCCAATTCTCGCTTAACTTCGGAGTTCCTACGGAACCCGAAGCCAGTAAGCTCCCAAAAGGCCTCGTGCTAGGTAGAGATGGGAATATACATATAAGGCTTACAGTATCCACACCCCTGGGCGATGTGGGATCTTACAATCCACCCCCCTTAGGGGCCCGACATCCCCGTCGGCACACTTCTGGCCAGGGATTGGCTATGATACCAAATTGTCACATCCTGTCCTGGGCCCCCACCACATCCCGGGCTCGACTCCACCGTAGCACGATATTGTCCACTTTGGGCCCCGACCACGCCCTCACAGTTTTGTTACTGGGAACTCACGCGAGCAGAACTTCCCAGTAGGCCACCCATCCTGGGAATGCTCTGGCCTATTCTCGCTTAACTTCGGAGTTCCTACGGAACCCGAAGCCAGTGAGCTCCCAAAAGACCTCGTGCTAGGTAGAGATGGGAATATACATATAAGGCTTACAGGATCCACACCCATGTGCGATGTGGGATCTTACATCCATACTATCTTACCTAAATGTCTAAATTGTTAACATGTAAGTAAAATTAAAATATTTAATAACATGAAACTTAAAACAACATTTAGCGACAAGTGGCCCTCAAAATATGTCTGGAAACCTTATTTTAATATGGTAGTTTAATTCAATTAACCGATAAAATTAAGGAACAAACTTAAAATAATAAATTATTGAGGAGGCTAAAAAATAGCCCCTTCGGTTGGAGATTGTATAGATATGTCATGACACTGCTCATTAAAAAAAAAAAATTTGCAGGGCTATGATCTGGATGGGAGCTAAACATAACCCATTTGGTTGGATAACCTTATTGCCAGTCCCTAAATGTGACCAAAGCTTATTATAATAAAAACTGCTTACTATAAGATTTGAACTTCATGTGACGACACAAGTAAAACTCCAGTTAAAAAAGGTGGTGGAAGAATTTTGGAGGACTTATTTGTGAATTTTCCTTTTCTCTCTGCAGTCAAGTATATATACGAATTATTTACATGCATCATTTGGTGGAGAGATTTTTCAATGTGACACTATAAAAATGGTGGGACATATGTGTTAAAATGTTAATAACTTAAAAAATAAAATTTCTCACCGCTTAGATAAAAACACGTGATGTACCACTCATATTCCGATCACAATAAAAAATTCTCCCATTTGGAGAACAAGTCAAATGAATGTTCAACCAGTTACATACATACTAACTTGGAGTTTCAATTGTTCATGAAAATATGCAATGCATGGTTCAAATTGACATATTCCTTGTGATTTTTTTTCTTTTTTATGTAAAACGACACAGTTCTCCGTGGATGCTTTATTATAATGTCGTTTATTGTCAACATCTTTTGCTGGCAGTGGGCAGTTTTGTGTGGTTTCGGGAAGCCTTTGTGGGCTGTGGAGGTAAAAACATTGCAGGAAGACCGATGCAGTGAATTTTACTGGTGCGAGCTAAATGGGTAATTATTGGTAGTGGGGAGTGAGGGGATTCAAGTATAACAACGACTGTGATTGAGAAATGAATAGTGGATATAATTGTAAGTTGACCAAACCCATTTAGTATAAGAGTGTTTAAGGAGAAAGAGACGCCAGACAGAGCAAACAAGTGGAATTTGCAATTTTGAGACTTTAAATCATTATATTTCCACTTGCAATTTTGAGACTTTAAATCATTATATTTAATTTTACAATGATAAGCGAATTCGAATTTATAACATCTTTCTAGATAATAGATAATGGACTTTTATGTGTGATTATTAAGACGATCTATTATCTAAGTGAGTCATTAAGATTATCAAATAATTTTGTTTCCACTTGTAAGTGAGAGGTTAGGTTTACTGTGAATGAAGAATTTGATATCAACTTATTATGATTGTCTTATTTTGTTGCTTATCAAAAACATTTCATTCATTAGTGTAAATATATCGTTGTATTGAAAAGAAAAATCTAACACTTTCACACACTTAAAAAAAAATGAATCGAAATGGAAAAGAGTTCATTAATTGAATATGTGTTCATAATTCTTCCCTTTCAAACACTTAAAACGTTATACAGATATTTTCTTCATTTTCGCTTGAACAAAATTAATAATGTTCATTATAAAAACTTACAACACATTAAATACGTGTACAAAATTCGAGTCTTAGCAGGACTGCAAGAACAATAACCTGAAAGGCAAAACTAAAACATACAAAATCTGCAAAAACAACTAAATAGTACGTAATTATTTATAATCATCATTTTTCAAAAATATTCACATCACTTTAGGACATATTTGCTTCATTACTCCTTGTATTCCTTAGTTGTGCGTTGTTTATTCTTTTCAGGAAGTTGCATGCCGAATTTTTAATTTTTATTTTTTAAAAGAAGGGTACAATATTTTATTCATTGACAAAATGGCATACAAATACATATCATAAAGAATACGGCCCCAAAAGGGTCCTTGCAAACTAGACCTAGAGATATTACAATAAAGCATCACTAATCGCAAAGCAACGAGTAATCTTCAAACATTCGTTTGAGCTCATCAGGATCCGCACAATTACACAGATAAATAAGACTATTAAACTATGTGTTACAAGGAGATCATGTGAGAACAAAATCTCAAACCATAAATTGGGATTAGGAGTACGATGTCCATGGGTCTATCGCATCACCTAATCACAGCCACGATCCCAGAATACCAAATGAAGTAGATCCATCAAATCAAATAGCTCCACCAAAATTTCCACGTCAAATTTTGAACATGGGCAACCACGCTTTGGCGGTTAGATTATCTTCAACGATTCAAATTGAATCTTGATGAGAAACGGTTTAGATTCGATCAAACTGCTTAAACAACATGACTGTTCAAGCGCTCGCCCCTACGAGGTTCCGTAACTAACTGTCGAAAATATATTATGTCTATTTATTTCCTTTTCAACAAAATTTCTTAGGATGGAAGTTAATTAACCCTCCTTTAGGACGTGTAGATTTTAGATTAGGCTAAATCTAAATTGGACTAGATTGTTAAGATATTCTTCCATAATTTAATTGCATACCATATTTCTTTACCAAAACTACATACCATATCAAATGAACTATTATTTATTTATGAGGTATTCATCAATTCCTCCCTGAACTTGTGACAATTTGCCAATTTCCCCCCTCAACTCTCATAATTAGTCAATTTGCACCATACTGTTAATTTTTTAATTTGGTCATAATTAAATAAGTGTGTGTAAGAAACTAAATAAGATGTATGTTAATCATTTTCCTATATCTTTATCCTATTACAAATAGATTAAAATTTAGAATTTTACAATTTATCATAGATAGTATTATTAGTCATAATAAATCAGTATGAAATAATTTTATTTGATTTTTGACTATACAAAATTGATAACGAAAATGATTGATGTGTAAATTTTTGTATGTGAATACATTTTTCTTTATAAAAGTGAAAGCTAAGTTTAAGTAAATTGCGGAGAATCGAGCTTTAGTACAAAAATGACTAGTCAATTCATAATTTTCAACTTCTTATTAAGAATAACCCATTTTATTGAAATATGTCGGATCCATGAGTTTATGATTATTATTTCTTCTTCTACATGCTTTAAACCCGATTCACAACTTTTTCTTATAATCAACCCATATCACATACTAATTGTATTATGTTTTTGTACATTTTACCCTATATTATGCATGTGAGTTTATGTTAATTTTAGTATTTTGTTGGAAGTTATTAGAAAGATTGATAAATAAATAAAAAGAATAGATGGAAAATTTTAAAAAATAAATTAACAGTAGGGTGCAAATTGACTAATTATGATAGTTGAGGGGGAAATTGGCCAAATTAAAGTTGATGGGAGAAATTGGCCAATGGTCACAAGTTCAGGGGGGAAATTGATGAATACCTCTCTATTTATTTAAGGAACTATATATCATCTTTGTATTGTCTGAACAAAGGGACATTAAGAAAGTTCAAATCACAACAAATATCTTAGAGCCTGTTTGGTACTTTACTTGAATCCAACTTTTTAAATCAAAAACAATTTTCAAGTTTTAGACCTTAAAAACTTGTTTGATAAGACTATTTTTAAAAACTGAACTCAAGTTTAACTTAAAAATATCGTCTATTCTCTAAAAACATAAAAAGTGAGTTTTTAGAGTTTTTAAACTTAAGCTCACTCATTTCTTTTCTCTCTCTCCTCCCCTCTCACTCCAAATCTCTCTCTCTCTCTCTCTCTCTTTTATTCTTTCTCTCTCGCCCTTCTCTTTTCCCTTTTTTACCTTTTTTGTCTCTCCTCTAATCCGCTATTTTCATTTTCTCGGTTCTTTTTCTCACTCATCTTCCTCTCTATCTCCTCCAGTCCTCTCACTTCTTTCTTTTTCTTCCAATCATCTCTTACTTTCTTTCCTCCTCTATCCTCTTTCTCTCTCAACCCCCTCTTTTTTGATCTCTTTGTCCAGTTTAAGTTGTAAGATTTATAATTTTTAAATCGCATACCAAACAAGTTTTTGAGTCTTAAAGAAAATTGTTTTCAAGAAAAATTCTTAAGAAGTATTTTTAGAGTTTTTAAACTTAAATTCACTCATTTCTTTTCTCTCCCTCCTCCCCTCTCACTTCAAATCTATCTCTCTTTTCTTCTTTCTCTCCCCCTTCTCCTTTTTTATTTTGACATTTTTCGTCTCTCCTCCAATCCGTTCTCTTCATTCTCTCGGTTCTTTCTCTTACTCCTCTTCCTCTCTATCTCCTCCGATCCTCTCACTTCTTTCTCTTTTCTCCAATCATCTTTTATTTTCTTTCCTCCTCTCTCCTCTTTCCTCTTTCTCTCTCGACACTCTCTTTTTGAATCTCTTTGTCCATTTTAAGTTGTAAAATTTAAAATTTTTAAATCGTATACCAAACAAATTTTTGAATTTTAAAGAAAATTATTTTTAAAAAAAATTCTTAAAAATTATAAAAAATTTCAAATAAAGTACTAAACAAGCCCTTAGATTTTAGCTGGAAAATCCAGACCTCTTGTAAAGAAATAAACCTTTATACAAGATCCCATTACCAGTACCAAAGCTGAGATAGTCATAAATCTGAACCTCCCAGTCCCAGAGGAAAAAGTATGAAAAAGTTACAAATTTTGGACTGTTTTTTCACAGACTTTCACAGAGAGTGAGAGAGTCAACCGGCCCTTTTTGGAGCTTTGTATTTGTAAGGCTTCGAAGTGTCCACATGGTGCGTTTTATCTTCAACTCTCTCTCTCTCTCTTCTTCTTCTCTCTCTTGCTTTTTTCTTTTCTTTTCCTTTCTCTCTCTGCAACAAATCTTGGAAAAAAAAATAAGCCTTTTCCTTTCCTTTCTCTCATTTATTTTTTTTAAATTTTCTCAGGCCCTTTTGGAATAGTCAAGCATGCAGTGGAACCAGAGATAAACACTCTCACCTAAAAAACTAGGGTTCCCCCATTTAGTTTTCCTCCAAACCAAACAGCAGTCATTTGAGGCCCCCTTCTGGTGCTTACTGTTTTGGTGAGTTTTTAGAGAGAGAAAGTTTGAGGGAGGGATAGAGAATGAAGAACTAAGCAGCTGGAGATACCCAAAAAGGGCTTGCTTGCCTTCTTTCTCTTTCTTTCTCTCCAAAACCAAACCTTCCCCAAACTATGCAAGAGAGGGAGTTGGAGACATTTTGGGTTATCTCTGAAACGTTTGTCTCCTTTGCCTCTGTGTGCTTTCCTTTTTCTTCCAATTTATTTTCCGTCCAAATGTTTTTGAGAGGGAGAGCAAATTAAGTGGCTCTAAATTTGTTAAGAAATAGGAGCAAAATCTGGAGTGAGAGACGACAGGAGTTTGGTTTGATAGGGTTGAAGAACAGAAGAAAAAAGATAGTCTTGGTTTTTATTTTTGGATGAGTTTTGGGGGTTTTCTGGACAACAGTACCGGCAGTGGTGTCGGTGCAAGAATCGTGGCTGATATTCCGTACACAAACAACAGCAACAACATGCCCTCCAGTGCAATCGCTCAGCCACGCCTTGTCACTCAGTCTCTCACTAAATCCATGTTCAACTCTCCGGGACTCTCACTTGCCCTAGTAAACATCTCTCATTTTTTCATCTTTTTGATCGATTTTTCTTTGTTTCTGATGAAATGTCCTGAAATCTGATCTGGGCTTTTTTTATATTTTGGTTCTGATTGTGTATTTATTTTATTTTTTTGGTTATATATTATCAGCAGACAAATGTGGATGGGCAAGGAGATGTGACGAGAGTGGCTGAGAATTATGAGGCAAACAACGGCGGGAGAAGGAGCAGAGAGGAAGAGCACGAGAGCAGATCTGGGAGTGACAACATGGATGGTGCTTCTGGGGACGATCAAGATGCCGCTGACAACCACCACCCTCGTAAGAAGAAGCGTTACCACCGACACACCCCTCAGCAAATCCAAGAACTTGAAGCGTATGATAATAAAACCCCCATTTTTTTCGTATTTATTTATTTATTTATTGTAGCTGCATAAACTGATTAACTTTTTGAGTTCTTGTTTAATATTTTTATTATTTGTTCGGTTTTGGTGGTTTTTTAGGCTGTTCAAAGAGTACCCTCATCCTGATGAGAAGCAAAGATTAGAGCTCAGCAGAAGGCTTAACTTGGAGACTAGACAAGTCAAATTCTGGTTCCAAAATCGCCGAACCCAAATGAAGGTAAATATATACATCTCCTTTTCCCCCTTTATTTTTTTTTAATTTTTAATTTTTTATCGCTTTCAGTCTCATTTTTTTATTTATATTTTGCTTTGATGTTGATGGAGTTTTGATTGTGCTGGACTTTCTAGACGCAACTGGAACGCCATGAAAACTCGTTGCTGAGGCAAGAGAACGATAAGCTCCGAGCGGAGAACATGTCGATTCGTGAGGCTATGAGGAACCCAATTTGCTCAAACTGTGGCGGTCCGGCAATTATTGGAGATATATCACTAGAAGAGCAGCATCTCAGGATCGAAAATGCTCGATTGAAGGATGATTTGGACCGAGTTTGTGCACTCGCCGGAAAGTTTCTAGGCCGACCCATTTCCTCCCTGGCTGCATCCATGGGGCCTCCGCTCCCGAGCTCCACTTTGGAGCTCGGAGTTGGGAGCAATGGGTTTGGTGGGATGAGCAATGTGGCTACATCGATGTCCATGGGAAATGATTTTGGAGGTGGGATTGGGAGTTCTATGTCAGTTGTGTCTCATGGCAGGCCTAGTGTGACGGGGCTAGACCGGTCGATGGAGAGATCAATCTTTCTAGAGCTTGCTTTGGCTGCCATGGATGAATTGGTTAAGATGGCTCAGACGGATGAGCCCCTTTGGCTTAGGAGCTTAGAAGGTGGAAGGGAGGTTTTGAACCATGAGGAATACATGAGAAATTTCACTCCTTGCATTGGATTGAAACCGAATGGTTTCGTCTCCGAGGCTTCTAGGGAGTCTGGAATGGTCATTATCAGCAGCTTAACTCTTGTTGAAACTTTGATGGATTCGGTAATAATCCAAACACTTTGTGTTGAAATTTGATGCAATTAATTGTTGTAGCAATGAATGATGATGCTTTTCTTTTTTGGTACTTGGTGCTTCCGATGCTTGTTTAATTTTTTTCTTACTTTATGTGCAAACTTAATCCTCGTTTTGTTTGATTTGTTTTTTCACAGAATCGATGGTTGGAGATGTTTCCTGGTGTGATTGCAAGAACCTCTACCACTGATGTGATTTCCAGTGGCATGGGAGGAACTAGAAATGGTGCACTTCAACTGGTAAGTACTTGATTGTCAGTCAGTCCTAAAGAAAAAAAATAAAATATTTAATACGTGTACTTTGTTTTGCTGCATTTTATCTGAATTATTCACATTTCAGATGCACGCTGAACTGCAAGTCCTATCGCCTTTGGTTCCGGTTCGTGAGGTCAATTTCCTCCGTTTCTGCAAGCAGCACGCAGAGGGCGTGTGGGCTGCGGTTGACGTGTCGGTTGACGCCATCCGTGACACCTCCGGGGTACCAACATTTATGAACTGTAGGAGGCTCCCTTCTGGCTGTGTTGTGCAAGACATGCCCAATGGGTACTCTAAGGTAAAATTAGTACTAATGTCCTTATCAGTCTATTAAATTAATGTACTTTCTCTTCTAGTAAAATAGAAATCAAACTTACTAGCCTAAACATGCAATTTAGCAGTCAGAAATCACGCAAAAATCATCCATGCCCTCGTGATGCGGGCATGGATGATTAACCGTGGCACAACTCAAGTACACAGTTTCAGTTACATTACATGGTTCATATTTGTTTGGTTCAAATTTATTGTGCTTTTCCCATGTGGTTGTGTTCTTCTTCCCCTTTGCTCTTTAATGAATCTGTTGAAGTAACTGCAACATTGTAGCTTAGTTGTGAGTGACACCATTTATTTAAGTCAAATATCATGCAATTTTCTTCATTCTCCAAAGCCACCACTTAATTAATTAAGAAAAGCTCATGCATCAAAGAACTTTCTTTGTCTAGTGATTACTTACTAGATCACCACACTGTCTCAGTTTCTTTGATGGTTTTTTTTTTCACCAACCCAATATTTAATGCCCTCTCCAAGAATCGGAACCTTCCTCAAAATCTTATCATCTGGTCTCAAATCTTATTCTAATAATATCAAACAATTCCGATCCCATTTTTTAATCAACCCTAAAATATTATTATTAATTTATTTATTACGCTCCCTAGGATTTGAGCCCTCAATTTTTTATTCATGAGAAGCCTCCATTACCAAATTTTTGAACACATTAATTTCATATAATCTTCAATAACCCCACCTGCCTTGCAATCAACCACCACGGGGTGGCCCAGTGGCTGGGGATGAATTTCAAGCCCGTATTTTACACGGCATGTCCTGGTTAGATTTTTAACACTAGTGAATCGCACGATGGTGTCCAGGAGGAGGCTAAAATAACTCTGGGAGTCTTTAGTCACCAAAAAGTAGATTGTCGTGATGAAACCAGTAGCTGGGACATTTAAAAAAAAAAAAAAAAGAACTGCCTTGCAATCCTCAAATCAGGTCAAATTATTTATCCATTTGATGTTTCTATTCCAATCTTTGATGCATGTCATTTGGCCTTGTATTCCAGCCCTTTCTTAATCCAAGACTTCCTATTCAAACTCCCAAGACTGCCTTTCTTTTGTTTCTACATGGCTTCTCTCCCCTCTCCCCACACTCCTCTCTAGGGTTCTGTGTAGAGTTGTCATATATATATATATATATACACACACACACAGACACATATTACAATATATAATATACATATTTGTATTATAGACGCCAACATCAGTTACAAATCTCGATGTCACCCTCTCTTCCTTTAAATGTTGCGCAACTATATCTTCGCCCAAATATTTTAACTCATTTTTTGCTCGATGGCCGTGTGATTGATTCCATGTCTCTGACTATTGTTATTATTATTTGGTCGACTTGCTGTATTTGTATTTTCTCACATTCCGCAACCATCCTGCATGATTTCTTCCGCATCAGAGAAAACTGCTATGTATGTGTCATGTGTCACTGACCCCACAATGCTGCAACTACCAACTATATTGGAAACAACTTGAATTTTGATAGCTGGCGTCTGCCTACCTTGGCCATAAACTATTATTGCTTTGTAATTAAATTTCCCACATTTTGGTTTTTGTTAGGTGGGTTGGGTTCAAGTTTTTTTATGTTAAACGATAGATTCGTTAGATTAGGGAGTCGATGGGGTTCAAACCCACACTGTGGTGCGAGGGCAACACTCTTCTTCACCACTGTGGTAGAGGGCCACTTGCGGGTTCAAGTTTTCTAACTCTGCAAATCTATACCACATTAATAGCGTGTGATCATGTTAAGCTAATTAAGATAATTACTAATGTGATTTATAATATAATGTTGCAGGTTACATGGGTTGAGCATGCAGAGTACGATGAGAGCCAAGTCCACCACCTATACCGACCCTTGTTAAGTTCCGGCATGGGCTTCGGCGCGCAACGGTGGGTTGCCACCCTTCAACGCCAATCCGAGTGCCAGGCCATTCTCATGTCGTCCTCCGTCCCCTCCCGCGACCACACTGGTAATTTATCAATCAATCTAACATTTTTAATGAATTGATTAATATGGATAATGTTTGTTGATATAATTAGTTGTGTATTTTTTGTAATAGCTATCACTGCCAGCGGAAGGAGGAGCATGCTGAAGCTGGCGCAGCGGATGACGGACAACTTCTGTGCCGGGGTGTGTGCGTCGACGGTGCACAAATGGACCAAGCTGAACGCCGGGAATGTCGACGAGGACGTCAGGGTCATGACTCGGGAGAGCCTAGACGACCCTGGCGAGCCGCCCGGTGTGGTGCTCAGCGCTGCCACTTCGGTCTGGCTGCCAGTCTCCCCACAGAGGCTATTTGATTTCTTGCGCGATGAGCGACTAAGGAGCGAGTGGGACATACTCTCCAACGGTGGGCCTATGCAGGAGATGGCCCACATCGCCAAGGGCCAGGACCCCGGCAACTGCGTCTCTCTCCTGCGCGCCAGAGTACGTTTTCATTTTCTCTCTCCAAAACCGAATTATTTATTTTTAAAAAATGTTATTCTTACTGTCTAGTTATACTATTACTTGTACTATCTCTGTAATAGTGATGAGACCTACGTAAGATGATGGGTACAAGTGATAGTACAACTCTTTATTTATTTATAATGATGAATGTGTCCGTGCTGGAGACGGGGTGAGTGAGGCAATGTGTTTTTGGGTGGGGGTGTAAAAAGGTAAATGTGGAAAGGACAAGTTTGGAATTTGGCAGTATGTATAGGGACGTTTTGGGGTGGCAGAGAGCAGACAATAGAGACCGTGTTTGTTTCGGTAGTCTCCAAAAAAAGTCAAAATTCAAGGACGCGGATTGTCAACTTCTTGTGTGGTTACTTTCTGACCTCACCTTTTACCATTTATTTATTTAGTTTTATTTAATTTGAAAAAATAAAATAAATAAAAAGGAAAGAGTCCGGCTGGTGAGGTCAGGGTTTGACTCTTAAATTATGAAGTGGCATACGTGTAAAATAATGGGATACTGGGGGTATTGTTTTCGTGATGGTACAGGCAAACGCAAACCAAGGTAGCATGCTGATCCTACAGGAGACATGCATAGACGCGGCAGGGTCGCTTGTTGTGTACGCGCCTGTTGACATTCCGGCCATGCACGTGGTTATGAACGGCGGGGACTCCGCCTATGTGGCGCTTCTGCCATCCGGGTTCGCAATCGTCCCTGATGGCCCAGGCTCGCGCGGGCCCATGTTTGGCAAAGGCGGCAGTCACGGCAGCGGCAACAGTGGCGGTGGCGTTGACGACGGTGGCCATAGAGTGAGCGGGTCCCTCCTGACAATGACGTTTCAGATCCTGGTGAACAGCCTGCCGACGGCCAAGCTTACCGTGGAGTCGGTGGAGACGGTGAACCACCTCATATCCTGTACCGTCCAGAAGATCAAGGCCGCCCTTCATTGTGAGAGCTGATAATCCATCCGATCATATATCAAATGTGGGGTGACGTGGGCATCACGTGATCCAACCTCACCTTGTAGCTTTTGTGTTTTTGTTAGGAGACTTTTATTAATGTGGTTGTGCATGTGCTGCTGGTGGCGGCGGTGGAGGTGGCGGTGTAAGTGATATTAGGCGGCGGTGCATGATGAGTGAATGTGGTGGGGGTATTGAGTCAAGAACGAACCGCACTGGAGAGTCCTTGCATGGTGATAAGGATACGTGAAACTTGCACGCACGTGTGATGACTTGCACACGTGTTTGGGGAGTGCGTTCTTAGCACAAGGCAAGGCTGGTGGTTCGGGTATTGACTCGGGTCCACCCCTGTTTTAAATCCAGAAAATGAGTCTGGCTCAACATGGATTGTGAAAAGCAAAAGTGTTGGAGAAATTCACCCTTTTTGGAGTTTATATATTTTAGTTAAATTTTTGTGAATTTAATTTCTGTGTTAATAATATGTGATCATTTTGATGTTGATGACACAGTTCATGTTATCAGATTCGGTTTTACAATTTGTGTTAATCGGAGTAATTTAAAATATCGTAATTATTCTCGCTTTCTGAGTTTGAACAAAAGAATTAAGGGTAAAAATAAATTCAGTCTATGCAAATGTACTGTGCAGAAATTATTTACCACTTGTTACTTTTTTTTTACGTTGAGAAAAATTGGTGACTATTGTTATTTAGTATTATCGTTTAGTAATATTTTTCTTTACATATCAAATGAGAACTTCTTAGTTTGAATTTTTTTAGATGACGGGTTTGTACTATCTTTTAGGGCAAAAGTTAAAATTTAAGTGGTCGTGGTGGGTGAGTGAATGTGGTGGA
The DNA here is from genome assembly GCA_036320875.1 of Cotoneaster glaucophyllus. Classification (NCBI taxonomy): domain Eukaryota; kingdom Viridiplantae; phylum Streptophyta; class Magnoliopsida; order Rosales; family Rosaceae; genus Cotoneaster; species Cotoneaster glaucophyllus. Next base: position 15,246,149 of record CM070070.1, on the reverse strand, counting down.
GGCAATAACATAAGGAGCAAGAGGAGAGATTATTCGATGTGTTGTAAATACGGTCTGGTACAACATGTGTAATAATATAATTGGCTCGAAACTTGAAAAAAGAATTCAATCAATTGTATTATGATACTTTTTTGTATATCAGGTCGTGTTTCTGGCATACTGAAACATTTCTCCAGAAGAAGGTGAGGCGAAGAAATGGTGCTAAGAAATGGTGCTATCAATTAATGCCCGGTTTTTTGTGTTGTCGCCGGTTACATAAGTAGGCATCAACTATTTCAGATGTTGACACATGCGTACATTTGTGAAGCGTTTTCTGATCATCTCACAACTACTCACAATTCACGTATGACAGTTTACAAAGAGTCTAGCACCGTTTTGGTATCAGAGAGAAAAAGAGAGTAGTGTTGTATTAAGCAGAATAGCCATGAATTGTTGCTGCTTTGATTGGATATAATCAATAGATATGATGGATAAGCCAGATGGATCAGATCTTGTAAAGTTTGGTCAGTTGGAAGTTGGACGCTGAATATATTTTGTGTGATTTGATGAGTTATTTTCATTTTTGCAAATTATAGTTTAACGCATAGTTAGTAAAATCGCATAAAATACATATTAAAACTAAAGTTGCGCACCACTGTGGAGAAAAAGCATGCACAAACTCGATTTTCTGTAAAACAGAAAATAACTGTAAAGTAACCTTGGCACCGGCAGGGTGCTGTCAAAGTCACTCCGACGGTCAAGTTGGTAAGCAAATTATGAGACTCAAGCAGTAGGCAAGAAAATAAAGTATGCGATAATTGCGTTACTAAAGATAAACCCCAGAATGGTGTTATAGTAGTTGAGAGAGACAGATAGAAAATTTGTGTTAAATAGGAGAGTTCCAGAGGATATATAGGAGTAGATATTGCATCCTCTTAGGAGCTTAATTACTTGCGGTCCACGCCAAATCCCTAATTTGTTGGAATCTCTAAGAATATAGGAGACTTGGTTGATTCCATACTTGATCAGGTATCCCTATTCACTTCTCTCTCCTTTCCTTTTTCATGAAAAACACTTAATTGTTTGTTAAATAAAATCGTGATTACTATTTCTAGAAAATAGTGAACTATTTGTATAAATAGTGTCATTGCCTATAAATAGTGACCACTGTTTCTTTAAATAGTGGCCACTATTTTCTAGAAATTTATTATTTTGAAGAAAAAATATAGTTTTTTTTATTAAAAATTTGTTGATAATAATTTTGTTGAATTTTGGCAAGTGATAAATAAATCATATTATTATGTCTTGAAAATTATGATTAAATATTAAATTTTATACATAACAAAAAAGCGAGGGATGGAAGGAGTGACATGAGAAAGAGAGAAGAGAGAGATGATGGTGATCCGGTGAAAGAGGAGAGAATATAATGATGAGTTAAGAGAGAGGGGTTACGGTGAGGGAGAGTGGGGGAGAGAGAAGGATGGGGACATGCGAGTCCTGCGTGTTAGGTTTTTTTATCCTTATTATGTTAATTTTTTTTTTCATTTTCATTAAAGTTCAAGCCTTTTTCATTAAATTAAGTTATTAAGTTATTTTTTGTTAAGAAAAAGTTTGAAGAAATTATTTTCATTAAAACTCCCTAAAAATGTACTAAAATAGGTAACGTGGCTTATATTCAATTATAGGTTTACATTAGCTTTGTAGTTACGGTGAGAGAGGGTGGGGGAGAGAGAGGGACGGGGACATGAGGGTCCCGCACATCAGGTTTTTTTTCTTTCTCCCTATTATGTTAAGTTTTTGTCATTCTCATTAAAATTCAAGCCTTTTTCATTAAATAAAGTTATTAAGTTATTTTTTGTTAAGAAAAAGTTTGAAGAAACCCTTTTCATTAAAACTCCTTAAAAAGGTACTGAAACAGGTAACGTGGCTTATATTCAGTTATAAGTTAACATTAGCTTGGTAGTTACGGTGAGGAAGGGTGGGGGAGATAGAGGGGCGGGGACATGCGGGTCCCGCACATCAGGTTTTTTTTCTTTCTCCCTATTATGTTAAATTTTTATCATTTTCATTAAAGTTCAAAACCATTTTCATTAAATAAAGTTATTAAGTTATTTTTTATTAATAAAAAGTTTAAAGAAACCCTTTTCATTAAAACTCCCTAAAAAGGTACTAAAACAGATAATGTGGCTTACATTAGCTTTGTAGTTAATTAAGGGTATTCTTTTAGTTTTAGGGGAGTGTATCCAATTGAGATTTTGATGGGTTTTAAAAGAATTCAGAAATCTAGGTTATTCAATTAAGATTATAAATGAATATGTCAAACTCTATATTCAATCTTGATTTTTGAATAGTCTGTCAAAATCTAGTGGTATTTAATTTCTAGTTTTTTAAATGTTCCAAAATCTAGTTGTATTCAAAATTTAATGAATTTGTAGGAATTTTGGAGTTGGATGATTTTGGTGGATTCTAGAGAGAAAAATATAAATACCAAAAGCCCTCACAAATCATGCCTTTACCCCTAAGATTTCATCGTGATTCCTCCCTCTACAAAATATGAGCAGGCATGTAAAGGTAACATGCCCAGAAATCTTCAAACTTTTTTTTTCAATTTTTCTATCTTCTATATATAGTCAAGTCTTTATCTTGTTTCTCTTCAAGGAAGACAACCAGTAATCGAGAATTTTTTTGTCTTCTCCTCATGGCCAATTTTGTTTATTATTTGGTTTAAAGAACCCTTAAATCTCAATTCAACTCAATCAAATTCTAATCATCAATTTCCTTGCCTGATCCATTTTTTTTTTTGTTCAATTTCCTTGCCTGATCTTGGTATCCCATAATCACCCAATATATGTTCTACTTGCCAACACCACTCCCCTTCATCACCGTAGAAATCTTCCCTTCTTTTCTGCTATCATTTTGGCATCTTATGTAAATGCTTTTAAAGCTCCATTAATATCCATTAAACTCCATAACAAAATTGTATTTAAATCCAAGTGGGGTATATATGAATCCATTGAAATTCATGTGGAGTTTGTATGAATTCATTAAAATTCATAGACTCTATGGGAGTCTATAATTCCATTAGAATTTATAAAAATCTCAATTGGACACACCTCCTTAGAAAATTTCACACTTTTACCCCTCCGACTTTATATATATATATATATATAAAAATTTTCTTCCAGCACAATCGCTTTAAAAACCATTACAAGTTAAAAAAGGGACCAAATGCTTCAAGAACTAAAACAAGAAAAAACAATCAATGTTTTACAACATCCAGAAGAATCTCATGGAGAAACAATTTCTACCAGTTGCGATTCAGAAAAAAAAAAAAACTGAAACCGATTCCATTAGGAAAGTAGAACAAGCCTTCCAAAACCTTGAAATCAAAAGAATCGGACACAAACGAGTCAACCCAACAACTCTTACCAAAAATTGGTATCCAAGGCCAACACCTTCGGATATTCAGTTTGAGGAAAGAAACATTCAAAACCAATTCTCAGTCTCAGCTGATAAACTCTATGAATGTAATATAGATGGTTTGTCAGAACAAGAACTCTTGAACAAATTACAACACATCTCTATGGTTGCTAATAGTTATATTGCCAATCATAATCTCAACCAATCACAAGTCGTCGACCTCTTAGTCATCGGATTTACCGGAATGCTTCATTCCTGGTGGGAAAAACATCTCACTGAACAATCAAGAAATGAAATTCAAAACGAGTCAAAAAAGATGAGGAAGGAATTCCCATCTTTGATGAACACATTGGACAAGGTGTCCCAGATGCAGTCAACACACTACTCTTCACAATCATAGAACATTTCATAGGTACACCCAGTAATGTCACCTCCAGAATTCATGACCAACTTAGTAACTTAAGGTGTCCAACCTTGAGTGACTTTAGATGGTATAAAGATGTTTTCATGTCCAGAGTCATGCTTAGAGAAGATAGTAATCAACCTTTTTGGGAAGAAAAATTCATCAATGGATTACCAAACTTTTTTGCCCATAAAATTAGAAATGTCTTAGTCAACGAAGAAGGTATCATACCATATCATACCCTTACTTATGGAAATATTATTAATATTATCCAGAAAGAAGGATTGAAACTGTGTATCGATATGAAAATTTCAAAACAAGTCAACAAAGACAAATCCATAGCCAAATACGAATTAGGAACATTTTGTGAACAATACGGATTACCCCCTATCGCTCCATCTAACAAAAAGAAAAAAGCACAAGTCTACAATAAGTATCCCAATAGATACTCTAGTAGACGATACCCCAAACACAATAAATATAAATCCACAAACAAACATTTTGAAACAAATAAATTCTATGAAAAACCCAAACCCAGCACGTGGAAGAAGAAGTCATCACGCAAATTCCGTTCTAAAGACCAAGAACAAAAAGGAAAATGCTACAAGTGTGACAAATTTGGTCATTACGCAAACAAATGCAGAGTTAAGAAAACAACCAGCCAGCTGAAGATCTTTGAGGAAGAGAAACTACAGTTAATCCAAGTCCTAGAATTAAAAGACATACACCATAGTCAATCCGAAGATGATTTAGATTCTAATTCGTCTTCTTCCAACGATTCTTCAAGTAGTCTTTCATCCCCTAACATAAAATTAGGATGTAATGACACTTGTTGTAAAACAATTTCAGTTCTCAATAAACAAGAAGAGCAAGAAGATTTTATTTTTGAATTAATCAGTAAGGTTGATGACCCTGAGCTAAAATCATTTTATCTAAAGAAATTAAAGAAACTGGTTTCTCAAGAAGAACCCAGCACTAGCCAACCTCAAGTAACCCAGAAAATCATTCTTAGCACAACCTTGGAAAGGTTCAATAAGTCTAAGAAAGAAAATACAATCAAGGATTTACAGAGAGAAGTTAATAAAATCAAAGACGAAATCAGGTTTTTAAAATCAGAAAACCTAGAAATTCGCACACATCTCAGTAGAGTTCAAACACGAACGCTTGTCAATAACAATGATGAAGGACACGATAGCTTTTCTTCAAGTCACAATTCAGACTCCCAGTCTGAAGAAAAATCAACAAAAAATGTAGTATTAGGATTATTAGACAAGATAAGAATCCAGAAATGGTATTCTAAATTAAGATAATAATTGAAGATTCACTTAGACACAATCGCTTTGATTGACTCAGGAGTAGACTTGAATTGTATTCAAGAAGGACTAATTCCTACTAAGTATTTTCATAAATCAACAGAGATACTTAGTGCTGCTAACCAGTCACCAATGCAATTGAAATATGAAATTCCTAAGGCCCATGTTTGTCAAAACAATGTCTGTTTCAAAACTCCATTTGTTTTGATAAAAAATATTTCAGACCCATTCATCTTAGGCTCCCTTTCATAGCCCTCCTATATCCTTTTAAGGTGCATCATAATCGCATAAACACTAGGATGTTAGGATAGAAGATCACTTTCGAGTTCTGCATGGAAACAGATCTCAAAAAATTACGACAACTCCAAAAAGACAGTATTTCAAAGTCCATCAATTTGGTTACCAAAAAAATCACAACAAATTCATTTCCTAAAAGAAGAAATTAACTACAAAAGAATTGAGGAACAGCTGGTAAATAAATCTTTGTTAGAAACTATTGACAAGTTTCAAAAGAAACTTGTTAATGACATCTGTTCTGATATCCCCAACAGAAGTCACGAGATTCAACAGTCATCGGCTTTAATCATCATCTTCCAACTCAGAAGAACAGCAGGATTCCCGGCCTCAATTATTTCCAGTCTATAAGAAGGAAGCTCAAGTCTCATTAGAGGGAAGACTGAAACTTCTGTGCATTCTCAAGGACAGAAGCAATATTCAGCTTGAAATTTTTCAGCTTAAATTTTGTAAACACTTAATCATCCAGGATGCATGTGTGCTCCAGTACTTCCAATTTCAATTATATTTGCTGACTCGATCGTCAGTAAATCAATTGTAAGCTTCAGTAAGTTTTCAATAAAACTTATTTTCAAATTATATCTGCATCATTAATTTTAAATTCATTAATTTAATTATGAAGAATATTTTCATAACAACTGAATTTCTTACTCAGTTTATTCATCAGTTTGAGCCAAGAAAAGGTACCCCCCATATTTTCTTTTATTGATCATACTTCTGCCTATTTATTGTTTTCCTTATGTCTAGTAAGACTACATACTACTTACGCCCCCATTTGGTATCAGAGCCAAGAAAGTGGTAATTGAGTTAGTCTCTATCTTATCAACTTTCATATTCCAGCTTTCAATACATTTATCTTGTTTGTTCATCTTCTTAGTTGTGTCGTTTCACTCTCAAACCAAACAGTAAGGCGTGTTCCAAACAATAAGTCCATAGGATTGGCATGAGCGGATCGCATGAGCGGAGAGAGAGTTTAGCAATTACTCGAGGAAGGTATGCCGATAAGATTTTGTTTTGCAAGTCTTTAATTTGAACAATATGAGTAGATTGTTTAGATCTAATTCAATGGCCAGCACTAACTCTAGATCCAGTCTAGGAACAATTCCAGACATAGTTAATGAAGAACAAAAATTAGAATTTCAAACAGATGTCAGTGTCGACTTTGGAGATTGGAACATCCCCAAAGTATCTAGTAAAAATATTTACAAAAACAAATGGTTAGTAGCCTCTTTTAGAAGTGAACACCATGTCAAAATAGTTGAAAAAGTATATGCTCTTAGCAAAGAACATGAAACATGCCAATTGTTCACACCAGAACAAATCCAAACACATAGAAAAGATGGTTATAATTACATGCACATAGGTTTAGTCCAAATAGCAGTCAAACCATTAACAAGAAGAGGCCTTAATACCTCTATTTTGTTATGTCTTCGAGATGCAAAATTCACTGATTTCAGTGATAGTATACTCGGAATGATCGAGTCAAGCCTTTACAATGAGCCAATACATTTTGATTGTTTCCCAGATCTCACAATAAGTCTTTCAGATCCACATATGCTGAAAGCACTCACATTAAACATTAAAACTTCAGGATATCAAGTCCTTGAAGGAGTTCAACCATTAGCCCTGATTTTCAGAGTCTATTACAAAGTCACAGGAACTAACATGAATTTCCAAGCCCTTGTCAAAAGTCCTCGAGATCATACACTTTTGATCCAAACAAACCAAGAAAACGCCAACATCAAAATACTCAGAACCATTAGGTGGTCATATATCAGTCTACCTTCAGATTGGTGTTTGATTAACGAAAGTAAACCAAATAGCATCCAAAATAATTTAATTGACCTTGATAACATAGAACAATACTTTGACGGAACAGTTAACTTTGACCGTCCAGCCAGAAAATCAAATGCCTACCCACAATAACCAACCCATTCACATAAAACTCTTCAACCAGACATGAAGTCGTTTTCTGGATCTACATCAGCCAGTATGGTGGGTCGAGACCAAGATCTAATTAATTCATTAATCAATAAAAAATTAAAAATAGTGGAAACTAATTCAACTGTCACTCAGCAAGAATTAATCAATGATTTAATTAATATCAAACTAAAATCAATTGAAACAAATTCCCAAGTTACTCATCCTGTTTACCAACCCAACGCCCAAGATCAAGGAGAACAAACATCTCCAACAGCCTCAGACTTTGAAGCAACTCAAGTCAACCATCAACTATTAGTCTTAAACAAACCATTCAAGATTCGGTGGAAGAAGCTTAATGCTGACATCGAAGCTATAAAAAACATTCCCGTATGGACATTTTCCGCAACGAATACACACAAAAACAAAAACTGGACATTTACAACAAATGGACCGCTTTCATGGAAAATCACAGATTTGAAATCTTTTTCTTTGATTTTGTTGAAAAACATTTTGAGCCTGAAAATGAACTTAAAGTCATTACTAAAGAAAATTGGGTCAAAGAAGACAAGACCTTAGTCTCTTCTAGTCACCCTCCACAAGAAACAATTTTAATCTCAACTGCAAACACCCAACTACCAGCCACTCCTTTCAAACTTCCAAAAGAAGATGCAGGAGTTAAACCCATCATTGAACAAAACAATTTTACAAACCAGAGTCTCCCTACCATAGGAAAACAATTAGACAAAATTGAAACAACAATAAACAACCTCTCCCAGCCTATACCAACACGAAGGTAAAAACCCCTGATTCATTTTCCAGAATCTTCTTCCAGCACAATCGCTTTAAAAACCATATATATATATATAGGAGCAAGGGACAAACATTTTGACAAATATTTTTTCATTTCTTGTAAGCCTTTAGACTTTTTAACATATATATATATATATATATATATATATATATATATATATATATATATATATATATATATATATATATATATATATATGGGAGCGGATCCGTGGCACCATATTTTTTACACAATTTTTGACACAAGTATCTAGCCATTAGATTAGTCCACTTTCAATGGTTGAGATGATAGGTTGACAATATGACAATTAATTTTATTTCTATTTTCTGAAAAATACATATTAAATATAAATAAATCTTTATAATTGTAATTCTCTTTCTCTCTCATCTATCTTAATAAACTTTCCATCTTAATAGATTATTTTCTTTTCCATCTTAATAGTCTAATAACCATCTTAATAGACTATTTGCTTAATTTACGATGACACATATAACCATCTTAATAGCCTATTTTCTTTTCCATCTTAATAGTCCTAATAACCATCTTTGAATGTAATATATCATCTAATCTTATTTTTAGGGAAAGTATTTTAATCAAATCTCCATCTCTCATTTATTTTGCATTTTGATTAAAAAAAATCAAATTTCTTTCTCATAAAGCTTGACGGAAATCGAACTTGTGAAGTCTCAATAACGTTAATAAAACACAACTAATTTCAAAACATTATTGGCACAAACTTTAACAAAATACACCCAATTTTCCAAACAATGAAAACTGTAACAAAATAGCACAATTAAGTGACTAATTTCCTACAAAATTTAAACATCATCACTCTCCAAATATTCTTGGTCATCACTCTCCAAATATTCTTCGCCCAAGTCTTCTTGTTCCTCATTCCCTGATAGATTACAAAATAACAAAAAAAAAAAAAATACATAAATAGGTAACCGAATATTGGAAAATATCAATAAAAAAAATTAATTCGACTTACATTCATTAGTTGATTCGATCTTTCTTCTTTTCGGATTCAATGGGCAATTTCTTGTGTCATGTCGTACTAACTTATTGCATGAACGACATTTTCTTTTCTTCTTTTGTTGAGCCAACTCAATACCACTTTTCATCCTTTTCGAACTGCTAATATTGTCCTTCTTTTTACCCGTTTGTGAGATATTTGGGTCCAAAAGTAGTAGTAGAAAGTCACCTTTTGTTGAGAAAGCAACATTTGCATCTTGACAAGAATTTTCCGCCAACCTTCTTTTCGAACTACTAATATTATCTTTCTTTCTACCCTTAGTTTGTGAAATATATGGGTCCAACAGTACCGGTACAGAAGAATCAATATTAGTACATGTGTCACCTTTTGTTGAAGAAGCAATGGTTGCATCTTGACAAGAATATTCTGACAGCTTTTTGGATAGTTCATCTATAGCTTCCATGAAAATTGTGTATGCCTCATTTGAAGAAGCTGCAGTACAAGCCAACTTAGTTGCTTGATGACACATATGGCTAAGTCTCAAAGCATCTGATTCTTCTTTACCATCATCTGTCACCAAGCTTTTAAAATCCATTATCCTAAATTTGTTTGCTTCTTGCTTCCATCTTGGCAAAATAAAATGTTCAGGTATTGTATCAACATCCAAGCGGACAAATACTTTCAACAAGTGTCTGCAAAGTATTCCAACAAACTCAAAATTTTGGCATTCACACGTACCTTTGTGCGTTTGCACATTTAGCTTCACCACAAACTCTTCTTGCTCTCCGAGTTTTGATTTCACCACATATGCGTGATATTCGTTGTCATGTGGCATTTCTTCAACTTTGTACCGATTGACTTTACTCCATTCATCCTTGAATTTATTGAATACATTTCTAGTATGCAAACTTGCTGCATGCTGCAAAAGAAATTCTCCTTCATTGACAATGCGATACTTGTGTTCTGATTCAAAATTTTCATCACTTTCTCTTTCCATAATCTTCTTCAGTGCTTGTTCATATTTGACAACAAACTCTCTAAGATTTGTTGTTGGTGTGACAAATCCATCAAAAAAGGAATTAATACCCTCACTACGTCCAGTAGTATTCATTCCTCCAAAAAATATTCTACGATTATAAACAGGAACCAAAGAAGAATGCATCTCATATAAACTTTTTAGCCACTTATCATTCTCCAACCCATATTCTTTCATCAAGGCCTTCCACTTTACTTCAAAATCATCGATCTTATATGTCTTTCGAGTACATTTTTTCATCTCAATCTTGAACTTGGACTTCTTGAAGTACACATGTGATAACTTTTCAGCAAACTTCTTCTTGATATGCCATAGGCATAATCGATGATGAGTGTTTGGAAAAACCTTGGCAATTGCTCCTTTCATTGCCAAGTCTTGGTCAGTAATAATTGCAATCGGATGACGTCCTCCCATTGCTTCAAGCCATGTCTCAAACAACCATAAAAAGGTAACTTCTGTCTCATCTTGTAAAAGTGCACATCCAAACTATATTGACTGCCAGTGGTGGTTTACTCCAGTGAATGGTGCAAAAGGCATATCATACTTGTTTGTCCTGTAGGTTGTATCGAATATAACAACATCACCAAAATAGTGATAAGCCATGCGGGACCGAGCATCCATCCAAAAGAAATTAGTTGCTCTTCCGTTTTCATCACATTGGACTGCATAAAAAAATAAGAATTTTTAGCTTGCTTTTTCCTGAAATAAGTAAGCACTGACTGAGCATCACCTCCATCTAGTTGTCTATGTCGGACATTTCTCAAGTGGTTATAGCAATCTCTTTTGTTAAAGCCAATATGTGTGCCACCAAAAATTGAAGAAACTTTTGCAATTGGCAAATTTTCTTCATGAAATGTTTCAGTGAGAATTCTAGCAGCTTTGGGCATAACTTTATTTGACTTCATTTTTATTCTTTCTGGTGTAACTGGTTTGTGGTTGTGAACGTCTTTGAACACTGCAATTTTCCATTTGTTTGACCATCTATCATGTACGATTCGCATACTTGCTTTACACCCACATTTCATTGTAGAACAATTCTTATTCATTTTCTTCATATTCTCAATCTTACATGTTTCCCTATCTTCATTCTCTTCTAAAGTCTCATGTACTATATTTCTCGAGACATGTTTCCCTTGATGTGCACAAACAAATTGTCTACTTGTTATATCGTCTGAACGGCTTCTTGTCTTGGATGAAGATCGAGTTCGAATCCAAAATCCCTCTTGTCGGCCATAATCTTGATAATAGTTTCTAGCCTCTTCCATTGTATCAAAAAGCATCCCTACATATGGAGTTTTCAAGCCTTTTGAATTCTCATTTGGAATACATGTTTCATCATTCTCGACTTGAACTGTGTCTTGTACCTATTAACGTATATTAATCATGCTTAATGATCCAAGTTAAAAAAACATGATAAATATATGCTTAATGAACTACGGACATAAACGTTGATTAGAAAAAGCAACTATAAACTTTTATTAAAATAAATACTAAGGGATATTAAATTGAGTACATACTGGAGACATGGAGGGAGAGTTGGATGCAAAATCTGCCACGCACTCTGCCATTTTGAACGAGAATAGATTAGAAACAAATTGAGTGATGATGGAAAAGAAAAGCTTATTAGGTTTGCATTGGAAGAAGGAGAAACGTAATTAGGGTTTGTTCTTGTTCTTCACCGATTATTAGAAATAAATGAGAGATGGAGATTTGATTAAAATACTTTCCCCAAAAATAGGATTAGATGATATATTACATTCAAAGATGGTTATTAGACTATTAAGATGGAAAAGAAAATAGGCTATTAAGATGGTTATATGTGTCATCGCAAATTAAGCAAATAGGCTAAACCCTTAGACTATTAAGATGGAAAAGAAAATAGTCTATTAAGATGGTTATTAGACTATAAAGATGAAAAGGAAAATAGTCTATTAAGATGGAAAGTTTATTAAGATAGATGAGAGAGAAAGAGAATTACAATTATAAAGATTTATTTATATTTAATATGTATTTTTCAGAAAATAGAAATAAAATTAATTCCCATATTGTCAACCTATCATCTCAACCATATTTAATATATATTTTTCCGCAACGAATACACACAAAAACAAAAACTGGACATTTACAACAAATGGACCGCTTTCATGGAAAATCACAGATTTGAAATCTTTTTCTTTGATTTTGTTGAAAAACATTTTGAGCCTGAAAATGAACTTAAAGTCATTACTAAAGAAAATTGGGCCAAAGAAGACAAGACCTTAATCTCTTCTAGTCACCTTCCACAAGAAACAATTTTAATCACAACTGCAAACACCCAACTACCAGCCACTCCTTTCAAACTTCCAAAAGAAGATGCAGGAGTTAAACCCATCATTGAACAAAACAATTTTACAAACCGGAGTCTCCATACCATAGGAAAACAATTAGACAAAATTGAAACAACAATAAACAACCTCTCCCAGCCTATACCAACACGAAGGTAAAAACCCCTGATTCATTTTCCAGAATCTTCTTCCAGCACAATCGCTTTAAAAACCATATATATATATATATAGGAGCAAGGGACAAACATTTTGACAAATATTTTTTCATTTCTTCTAAGCCTTTAGACTTTTTAACATATATATATATATATATATATATATATAGGGATAGGATCAAGGGACAAACATTTTGGTAAATATTTTTTCATTTCTTCTAAGCCTTTAGATTTTTTAACATCCAGTGGTCCTAATTAAGAGTGATGTGGAGACTTTTAGTCATTAAATAATATAGTTGATGTAGTGGATTGTTAACTAATATAATAAATAAACAAATAAAGATTAAACTTAAAATGATTAAAAATTGGGAATTTCGATATAAAAGTAAAAAACCCTAGAAGCCTATTTGACTCTTGTGAACTCGCATCCAAAGTCTACTACATCTATGGAGATTGGAGGATGGAGATTTCCCTGAATTCCAACGATGTGATCAACTGTACAATGTTGAGTAGTTTATTGTTTGCTATTTAATGGTTGCAAAAAGTTAAAATTGGGAGGAAAATTATAGTGGTAAACTCTGCAAACGTGAACAAAGATGGTTGGATATTTAAATTTAATGAGGAAGACAAATCATATTTTCATGCAGATGGAAGAATTTTTTGGAATGACATCATTCTTGTTTCGATTTCCTGTTTTTATTTTCATGGCAAAAAAAAAGAAGGTATTATATAGCCATGAAGAAGCATTCACTGCATCAAAGACAATGATGAATTTCGTCAATGTCATATTGCAGACATTTTTATTGCTGTTGGAGAGTTGCTGAATTAAACGGCAAAGGGATCAGAAAGGAAGCTGGATCTATTTTAACTTCACAATATTCCTTTATCAAAATATTTATTTGAAATTTATTTTTATTTTCATGTCATTGCCACATCATTTAGTAATTATCTTAACTTTTAATTAGAAGCGTTAGATATGACAGCCCGTCCCTGATTTTACAATTTTATAAAAAAAATTTATAAGTGATTTTACAAAAATGCCCTTAGAGACGAGGGTATTGACTTTTGTTGATCAACGTTAGTGAGGTGTATGAATTATTCTTTTAGCGTATTCCGGAACTACTTGACATTACGGACTCGTAGGCGCAAGCAGAAGAGGTTTTGGGGTCACGGTTAAAGTTTTACGGAACTGTAAACCCGAGAAGTACTTTTGTTTAGTCATTATATATATATATTTATATTTTTATATGTATTTTTTTAAGATGGAAAAAAAAGGAAGGGAAGCTGCCTGATGGCAGTGAAGGAGAGGAGAAGGGTTGGGCGAAACTGCCCAACCAGAGAAAGAAAGAAAAGCTCCGGGAGAGAAAGGAGATAGCAGAACGAATGGGGAGAAGAGAGAGGGAAGAGTGACCAACCAGAGAAGGGAAAAGGAGGGAGAAGAAAATGAAGGGGAAAACCGGGTTTCTCCTTGACCCGTTTGTGACCCGCGACCTGGCCACTCAAATTCGACAGTTTTCTGTCCAAAATTCAGGCTTTCTTCAACCTCCCATCATTCCTAAACATCATCATAGCATCCTAGCATCCCATTTGTAGCCTTAATCAACGAAATTTCATCATGTTGGCCAAGAAAAATCACCCACGGGTCCGAGGGTTCCTAGGTGATAATCCTTCAATTTTGAAACGTTTTCTTTCAATTCCCACTATCAAAACACTCCCCTATAATCCAGGAACAAAGCCCAAGCATTGGTTGGAGCATTGGAGTTGTTATGGAGGTCGAATTAAACACACCCATAATTAGGGTGCCGCACAGTTTTGGTGGAATTGGAGCCTTTCTAGGCCAAATTGGCCTTGGTCACAGGTATGAAAGTTACTCTACTCATTGAGATCTTCATTTCTACAAAATTTGGTAATTTTTGGAGTTAGTTGGATTTTCCGGCGAGTCGGGCGGCCGACCGCCACCCGCGGCGGCGCGTGCGGTGGCACGTGGCCAAAGGGCCTCCAATGTTATTTTTAGTCTATGTTTAATTTTTAGTCTATGTTTAACATCTTAGATTCAGTTTTGATAATAGATTGACGTAGATTTAGAAATTGAACTTAAATTCCTTACGATACGTGGTTAGGTGAAAATATGAATCGACGATCCGACCGTGAGATCATCACCAAAATTTGATATGTTGTAATACGTAATATTTGAGAATTATAGGAACTTACGGATTGATAATCCGACGTACAGATCTTACCAAATTGGTTTTGGAAGTTCATAAATAAAACTTTAACCGCCACTTGGTTTTGGCAATTGGCGGAGATCTGACCGTTGGATCGTAATGAAATTTCAGTATGTTATTTTAGAAGTATAATGTAGATCCCTAGAAGTTACGGATCGGAAATATGAGATACAAATCTTCCAGATCGAGTTTTGTAGGGTGGTGACCCTACCGTCGAACTTTGATCGACGGTTAACCTTAGTCAATGAGTCTTAAATCATTCTAAAATGTTCTGGGGGATATATTATTTATGATTTATGTATTCTATTATTAAGGGTTCTGGGGTGTGATTTGATAATGGGCCACAGGCGTCGATCGTTCATGACGCCTCGATATGCATGCTAGGAATTGTATGGCGAACTCAAGGTGAGTGGATCTTTTCCTTCTTATTGTATATATAAATATATGTGATTGATAATTCCACAAATGCTTTAAATTGAACTAAGAAATTTATGTCATGTTATATATATTTATATATTCTAAAGTACTATGAGATGGTTGAGTGTAAATTATGTCATGGTTATCCATATGCATGTTACCTACAAATAATTCTTGTGAACTACGATTGGCTTGATCCCTGTTTAGGGTACGTAGACAGTCTAACGAGACGTTAGATGCAACCAGACAATAAGTGAGATTAAATAATTGAGACAAAAGCTTCGTTTAGGAAATTCGAGCAATGAGAAGGAACCTGGTGAAAAATGTGAGATCTAACCTTGTGTTTTAGTGATTAAATGTTGGTTATAAATCAATGTGTGAGGAAACGAGAAATTGTGGTTTTACGTTTAATAAATGCCATGTCATAACTAGTTTACATTTTAGTATGTGATTTAGTACAACTTTGCACAGTATTGCATATCATATGGATGGTGCTGCAGACGTACAGGTAAGTTCAGGTAAGTTATGGTGTTACTTGAAATTGTTAGTTGATGGTATGATTATATTGTGTTTTACGCAACTCCGACATTGTCGTACAGGTTGCCATACTAGGTAACTCCGACATTGTCGTACAAGTTGCCTATGAGTCATACAGGTTGCGTTAGGCAACTCCGACTCATGTGATATCATAGCATTGATTGATGAGTTATGACGGAGTCGTACAGGTCACTAGAGGTGACTCTGACTTATGTGCTAGCATTGATTGATGCAGGTCACTAGAGGTGACTCCGACTTATGTGCTAGCATTGATTGATGAGTTATGAGGGAGTCGTACAGGTCACTAGAGGTGACTCCGATTTATGTGCTAGCATTGATTGTTGAGATATGGGTGCAGTCGTACAGGTCACCATAGGTGACTCCGACTTGCGTGCTAGTATAGCTTATTAAGCACATGATTATTTATATTGCTGATGAGCTGCTGTATCGTGGTATACTTCTGAATTTACTGTTAGCGTACTTTTGATATCATACTTATACATAGTATGAATTTCTAGAAATTATACGGTCATGCGGAGAAGGGTCATTATAAAGATAATTATGGTTTTAAACGTTTTGTTTGTTTTGCCCACTCATATTTCCTGTTTTCCTTCCCCCCCCCAGGTTTTTAATAGCAGAGCTTCCATATCGACGAGAATTATCGGCATGTTCCATTATAGGTGACTATCTTTGATGGTATAATTCTATCTTACTCTACTGTACTTTACTTATGCTCTGTAATCACGTGTGAAATGGGTTCATTTCCGCTCATAGCGCACTCTTGTGTTTAGGCACTTTTAGCTTTAAATTGATTCACATTTTTCCACATCACTACACTTTATGGTTTCATCACCTTCCAGGTGTCGGCCAGCACAGCTCGATTCGGAGTCTTAGTGGACAATCCGGGTCGAGGTGTATCATTAGGTGTAAATAAATCCAAGAGCTTATAAAAAGTGTAAAAATATTTGTCAAAATGGTTGTCCCTTGATCATATCCCATATTGTTGCAGTCCTATTAGATTAGGAATGTGATTGTGTAAATCCGAGTGTATCTAGGAATATCTCTTATATTCCTATTAGGAGTTGATTACATATTAAATGTTGTAATCCTAAAGGGAAAGGTTTTTACCTATCCTACTACTATAAATAAAGGCACAATGGGGTGGAATAGAACACACCCACAATTACACATCTCTCTTTCATCTCTCTCTATGCCGCACCCTCTCTCTCTTTCTGGCCTACCTAATTGTTCATAAATTATGCCTACAACATGTTATCAACACGCTCTTGACGTTGCGCTAACAAGAGTTTCATCTTCAATCAGGGGAGTATTACGTTTTAATCATTATTTTTATGATTAATTTATTGTTTTATTAAATTGATCTACATGCTATTGATTCAATTTAATTTTTCTATGTTGAACGTGATACAACGCATTGGAGATGCAATTCCGGCTTTCGGAGAAGGATCTTTTACAAATTCAAAGACTTTTATTGTTTTCTGCCAATCAAGTACGCTTAAAATAAAGTAAAATATTTGAAACTACCTTGAAGCATGAAAACATTCCCCATGATGCATGAACCCTCCCTATGTTTATATTTTTCCTTCCGATATATATATATTGTATATGTTTATATATTTTGTCAATATATATATTTGTTTCATGCATTACGCAATTTTTGCTATGTGCAATTGTGAGTCGATGTATATAAAATAAATTAGAAGCAAATCTAGGGTTTTTATAACCCTACCTATGTCGAAGAAAAAAAAAACAGAAAACGCGCTCGCGCTTGTGCCGAAACTGTAAGCCGCTGCATAGCAGCTCATTTTTGGGTTTTTTCAATGCACAGAACCAAAACCCACACGCTGGGCTTGCTGTTTTCTCGAAACCCCCCCAGGCTTTGGCCTGGGTTGACTAACCCAAGGGCTTGTAACCCTCAGTCCACCCTCGAGTCCAAGACAAGCAAGGCCCGACACCCTTTTATGGGCTCCTGCTTGTGAATTTTCTTTCTCAGCCCGTGACAGCAAGCAAGTCTGCTAGCTTGTTTTTTGCAGGATGTTAGGTTGCCTGCCACAGCCTTACACAAACCTGCTTGTTGGGTCATGCCCAAGTCTTGGCCCCCCTTCCTGCTACAATTGCAGCTTACCTTCTTGCATGGGTTGCCCCCTTGCAGACTGACCCGAGCCCAAAGGCCTCCAATTTTTGCAGGGCCGTGTATTGCAGCCAACCAAAGTGTGTTGGGCTGCATTCTTTTTCGACCCAATGCTATTTTTTTTTTGCACTTTAAATAATTTTAACCCTAATGTTATTATTATTTTTGCTTCTACAATCGATCCTGTATGGCCCGATTTATTGAATTAATTAAAAGTGACCTGCAGTCCATTAATCTGATAATGAATCCAAAATTATTAACCTGAAGATCACTTTTGGACATTAACGATTCAATAATTTATTTTTATACTTTGAACCGTTGACATACTTTCGTAGTAACGAAGCTCTCACACTTGAGTTCCTGAAGAAACTCAAATCCACTACACTTATTTGTATATTGCATTCTGTGTTCTTGCAGGAACCTCTCTTTTATGAACTAAACGTTCATAAACTAAATCGAACCTGTAGTTTCGAATTTAGTGCCTTTGAAACCCGAAGTTTCCATAAAACAATACACCCATGAAAACCCGACCTTTTTCATGAAACCATGTCTTAGAACTCGAATGTTCTAACTTTGATGCTTATGGATGATTCATTCCCATAGCACCAACCACAATCTTGTTCCTTCCAATTCAGTGGATTGTCGAACCATCACAAGTTCGATTTTCTTGATTTGGATGTTTCTAATCGAAACCACTTTATGTGTGGTACAAGACGTGAATCTCCACTTGACTATCAAGAAGCTGAGAAACCATTGTAGCCAACAATGGCATGGAAGAGCTGAATAAGTCTCCGCCATGATCTTCATTCGAAGACTTATGCCTGAAGCATTACAAATGGCAATACCTCCTGAACGAGGATTCCATGGCTCTTTGGCTCGCTTCTACGGACCGTCTAATCATGAAAGATATTGCTCGAAGCACACCACAATTACGTCTATGAATGAGTACAATTCTGAAGTCCTTCCATGTTTCGAACTCGCTCCTGAAGCAACAGTGTAGAAAGCGGAAGTTTACTAAATTCTCGGATCTGATTATTACCAAAAACATATGGTAGAATCAGGGTCTGCTAAGGTGTGGCATCATGTCCGAAGCATGATCCTTGGCACCTAAGACCTACAACTTCAAGAATAAGGGATAATATTCCCAAACCTTAACCCTAGAGAATCTTCATCCGTCTCGATGGAATCGATCATTGGTTATGCACCTGTTCGTGCCCCTACCAATGTTGTTAAGGAGTACCATTCTAGTAGTCAATATGTGAAACTAATTTTGCTCCACCAAACATCGTTGGAAGAGCAGAATTTTGACATGGATGGCCTTGTTGGCCGAATCCACTTAGTAAACCATTTACTTTGTGAACATTTTTCCATGTTCTTGGATTCAAGTTTGGTGTATCTTTTACTTATGGATAATCTTATTGATATTGTCCTCGAATATGAGTTCATTGAATCATGTTTCTTAATACATGTGATCGATTCAATTAAACAAGTGATTAGGTAGGAAGATGGGAACGTTAGTTGTCTGGATGAATGCGTACTACGCACACTGACTTTACACCTAAATCACATCTCTAACAACGACTTCAGGTCTATCCGACCTGATTAAGAGCATTGGCACGCTCCTCGTTGTAGGAATGGTACTGAATTACCATTTAAGGGACCTTAAATTCTCCCTGACGTTGAGTTTTTAAGGATATTCGAGATGACAATGATCATAAATGAAACCACTAAAGAAAATAGAGTGAAATATCTTTGCACCACCTCCAAAAATGAGCATGAAGCTTTGATTTGGGGCTAATAGGTTGCCCCCCAACTAGGAACACACCACATTTGGCCGGCCTGGAGCTGGGTGATTGAGCAGTTTACTTGTTTTGGCACGACCATTTGGGACACTTAGGTCGTCCAATGATGTTACGACGCATCTCTTTACCCGAAGTAAGGATCTTGTGCCTACAAGCACACTTTGCCAAGCCTACTCATTAGGGAAATTAATTTTCTATATCATTCCTCGCAAAGATACGAAACGACTCTCTTTTCACATTGGATTCAAGGGAATATATGTGGACTAATCCAACCAAAATACAGACCATATAAATACATATGGTTTTGGTTGATGAATCGACAAACTGGTCACATGTTTGTCCACACACATTGCTGCTAAACCTTCTGGCCGATTAAAGGCTCACCACCCTACTTATCCCTTAAGGTCCGGGAGACTGGATAATGCCGGAGAGTTTACATCGACGGTTTTCGATAAAGCATTGCATGTATTTTGGGTTTATAATTGAACTTCGAATTCCCATGTTCACCCCAAATAGCTTCACCTAGTGATCATAAAGCGCAATTTAAATGATCGCACGAATTTTGGTAAATGTACCAAGTTTCCGGTTTCTGCCTAGGGCTATGCAATCTTGTACATAGTTATGTTAGTCTACCTTGAGGCCCATTGCCGCCCAACCTATATGACGTTACAGTTGGTTACTGGGTACGAACCTGATGTTTTTCGTATTTACTCATTTGGGTGTGCATTCCATGTGCCAAGTTGCATCGCCGCAATGTACCAACATGGGTCCTCAAAGAAGGATGTGTATCTTTTGTCGATCATGATTCTCCTTCACACTAGCTCTCTTCGAGCCCTTGCATGCAATCTCTTTACCGCTCATTTTCAAGTTGTCACTTTAATGAGACAGTCTTCCCGCCGTTAGGGGGAGATAAGAACGTCAACGTTCCTGGAGCAAGTGTATGATAAGCAAGGGGGAGAACGACGCAAATTTGCGTGGACTTTGCCCACTATGTCTCATCTCGATCCCTGTACCGTACATGTATGATAAGCAAGTGCGATAAATTCTAGCTTTCAGAATGTTTCTCCAGACGCATTCCTTTGATCTAGCTAAAGTGACGAGATCATATACCAGCTGCAAACATGCCTGCAAGGATAGACATACTTAACGGACGTCGAGTCAACATCCCTGGAGGGTGTGCAGCCCTCGTTGGACGGTTTGGACGCCTCTGTTGGACGGTCCAGTACACCAACGGATAGCCAATCGATTTGTCTTGGCCTGGAGCATGACAGATCACTCAGTTCGTAGGATTCACTTCTCTGGAAGAGGAAGACACGGCACAACAATGAATCTAAACTCGATCGTTGTCTTAAAATCATTTCCATCTCATGAGATTAATCCGGATTACTCCTGAGACATGAAGTTCTTGGTCCAGTATACTAGTTTGGATGAGCTAAATGGAACTGAAATAAGATTACCATTGATGATGTTTTCACTTATATGGTAGCTACCGACATAAATGAAAAACGACTATATCGAACTGTGTTCTGTTGATTAAGTGACAACGTAGAACTTATTGGACAACTAAAGTTACAATCTAGGTCAAATTCCTTACCAAAGTGTGTATTGGACCTGTCATTCCTACACTGCCCAAGGTAACGCTGTTGTGTTACAAGTATTAAAGGAAGCGTTATGAGATGAATGAAGTAGTGCAATATGATGCACGCCTTACGGCACAAGGTTTCTCTCAAACGTTCTGTGATCGATAGCAGCATTATGAAATGTGGTTAGTGTTTTCTCCATAGGGATATAGATACGGAGATTTACATGTAAGTTCCCAAAGAATTACATGGACTGGTTCAAATAGTTCCAAAACCACAGAACACCTTTTTAACTCGTTTTGAGGCGTTCACTTATGGATTGAAATATCCGACGGATGTGGTATACCCGTCTACATGATTATTTGATCAGTCAGGGATATGAATGAATGCCCTTGCGTGTACTATGAAGTCTTATTCCGAATTGCTAGAGTTACAGTTTATGTCGTTGACACGAATCTCACTAAGACTCCAGAAAAGCTTAAAACTGCCTCGCACCTGAAGATGGAATTTGAGATGAAGAATCTTGGGAAAATTCGTTTATGCCTTAACCTGAAGTTGAAGCATTGTTCTGATGGTACCTTGGTCTACCAGTCAAACTACACCCCAAAGGTGTCACCTTTGAGTATTACAGTTTATGTCGTTGACACGAATCTCACTAAGACTCCAGAAGAGCTTGAGAAAATTGCCTCGCACCTAAAGATGGAATTTGAGATGAAAGATCTTGGGAAAACTCGTTTATGCCTTAACCTGAAGTTGACGCATTGTTCTGATGGTACCTCGGTCTACCAATCGAACTACACCCCGAAGGTGTCACCTTTGAGTATACCTTTGATCGTCCATACGTTATATGCAAATGAGACCCTTGAAGAGGTTATGGAATCCGAAATTCCGTATCTAAGTTCAACTTTGGGTGATCTTCGGAATGATGCTTGCCTTGTTTGTTATGCTGACGCAGGTTACTTATCAAACCCGCACAAGGCAAAATCCTCGAATGGTTATGTCTTTACTGTTAGGAATATCGCAATATCTTGGAGGTCCATGATATGACCTTAGTTGCAAAATCTTCGAAACGTTCCAAGACTCACCTTACTTCACTACGTCATACGTGAGACATGGTTAGAAGTTCTTGTTGAGCATATTCGAAGTACTTGCTGTCTTCATCCATCGTTGAGTCCCGACGACGATCCATGAAGACTATGCCGCATGTATCAAACCGATCAAGACATGATACATTAACAAAGTCAACACCAAGACATATTGTGTATACATCTACATCAGCAAAGCATCAGGAGATTGAAGTCATGCAAGCCGATCCCAGACAACCTTGTCGACCTCTACATGACGTCATTGCCGAAGTCAACCTTCCAGAAGCTTGTCCGAGGAATTGGTATGCCTAACTATTTGTATGCAATGCTTGTAGTTCTCATTTGGAAGTTATATCAAACTCAGGAGGAGTATCCAGAAATATACTCACTTGATCTTAATGTACTCTTTTTCCTTACGATTAGAACGAGACACCCATCCTGGGCTGATCATACCCCATTTAAAAAAAATGAAAATCTATTTGCATAAAGGGCATGTGTGTGTATATATGGATGTACGGAAGAAGAAGTTATAAATCGAGAAAATAAAAGTGTACCCTTTTATGTTTAGGCTTTCAAAAGGAGAAAGAAAGATTTTGGTGGCGTTTCCTTAATTCCATAATTACAAAGTCTCAACCCATATCTCAGTTTGTAAAACAAATTACTTGATCCAGATGCGATGCGATGGTACCTTATTCACGGGCCCTTTATCTAAAGAAATTTTTATTTTTGGGTAAAAATAAGGACTAGTCGTAGCGTTCACTCTACGTCGAATTTCAACGATCTAAACGTCTATTTTGTAAATCTCGATTTATGGATCACTTTTGCAAATATTCAATTTAATATGAAACTATTTGTCTATTTAATTATCGCGATGAAATTTCATTGTTTTTTGTAGAACAAAGTGTTCATCAATTTCTTTGAACTCAATTAGATGTCTCAAATATTTCTGATTTGGCTAATATTTTGCAATGATGATCTAATAGGTCAAACTTGAAAAATAGACAATTCGGATCGTTGAAGATGTGTTTTGGGCCCCACAATTAATCCCTATTTTTTAAAAAAAGAAAAAGAAAAAAAGAGCTGCTAGACCACCCACCCCATTGTCATATTTTCTCACCTACGTTATAATCCCACCCACCATAAAAAGTTAAAAAATTGAAATATTATTTTCTCTCCCACCATTTTTCCTAAACTAACCTCTAATATATATATATATATAAAATTATAAACTTGTCTCTTAGGAAAAAGAGAATAACTTTTTTGCCCCGATTCCACAATCGTAATGTCACAATAACAAAATCATTGATCTTCCCAACTTCTCGAGCTCATTATATTAATTCTTCTATACTCTTGAATAATTACGTACCGAAATTTCACATTATGAAAACATACAAGAGTATAATTTTTCACACAAAACACTAAGAACCTTATTATAAGAAATGCGAAGGAAAATGATAGCTGCATAGAAAATCTCAAAATTGATATCACGGGGATGGCATCGTCATTAGAGCAAGACTTGACAAGTGCATTTATATTGTTCTTCTCAGAAGTTGTAGAAAATCTGGTTACAGTTGAAAAGCTTACTGAAGATTTGGAGAAGGCCAAACATATAACAGAGGTAGAGATTGAAGAGAAGAACAAGAGAATTATTGATTTAGAAAACGAAGTATCTAGTTTGAGGAAAAAGTATGACAAGTTTGGAGGAAGCCATGTTTACTAAAAAACTACAAGCAGATGAACTTCTAGTCTTCAAGCATTATTGGAAGCCAACAAACTGGAAAATTATAAACTTGAAACCATCCGAACAAACCAAAATTTCACATCATGAATAAACACCAAAATCTTTCAATTGAGCGGGAAGCAAAAATCTCAATACCTGCTGCTAGTGGCATAGGTGTGGCTGTGAAATTAAATATTACTATATATCTTTTAAGGTCTCTATCAGTCATTTTATAAATGGGCAAAATTTTGATTAAAATGGTGAGTGGAGAGATAAGACATTGGGATGAGAATAATAGCACTAGAAGGTTAATAGCACTAGAAGGTTTTACATGTATAAGACAATCCTAAACTCCTAACATTAATTCCAACTCATGAAAAATGTTAGGGTTATTAGCTGCCATTTTCTCTAAATCATGGAAACATGTATGTATGTGTTTTTAGATATACGCAACTCTCCTTGGCTGCTCATTTGCCCTAATTGGTGTACGCAGAGCCAACTCACTTCCATGATACTGATTGCTTATTCATATTTGTATAAATAGGCAATCAATATCATGAAAGTGATTAGGGCAAATGATATGGAGACATGAACATGATGAGAGCTTAGAGGATGGGAGATTTTCAATCTTGCCAGGAGACCAAGGCCTCTAAGTTTTTGTTGGAAATATTTTTAGATATACGCAACTCTCCTTAGCTGCTCATTTGCCCTAATTGGTGTACGCAGAGCCAACTCACTTCCATGATACTGATTGCTTATTCATATTTGTATAAATAGGCAATCAATATCATGAAAGTGATTAGGGCAAATGATATGGAGACATGAACATGATGAGAGCTTAGAGGATGGGAGATTTTCAATCTTGCCAGGAGACCAAGGCCTCTAAGTTTTTGTTGGAAATAAATAAATTAAATCCCACAATTTTTTCCTTATAATACCATATGCCCAGATTGACACACCTAGATCTGGAATGTTCATCTGGACTCCAAATCGAGCTGTGATGACCGACACTCGAAAGGTGACGAAGCCATAAAGTGTAGTGAGGTGGAATATGTAAAAAAAATTAAATCTAAAAGTGCCTAAATGTAAGAGTGCGCAATTGAGCGGGAGTGAACCCAATTCACACGTGATGTTAGAGCATAAGTAAAGTACAGTAAATGTAGGATAAGAATTATACCGTCGAAAGTAATCACCTATACCAAAGTTTGCCAAGAATCCTTGTCGACACGAAAGCTCAACTACTAAAACTTGGAAAGGCGAAAAATAAGGGTGAGTGTGCCTAAAAATAAAGCTTTGTAAAAACCTTTTTGAAAACATAATAACCCCTCGCCGTAAAATAAGTATAGTTTCTGAAATATACGTACTACGTATAGTATGAAAATACTTACCGTAGTCTGCAATATCTCAAGAATTCAATACGTCACCATATTTCGTAAATAAATATTTAACGTCTGGTAATCACATAATCTTGCATAAACAGACATAACATATCAAATTCTCATCGACATATGCTGACACACGAGTTCATGCAGAGATATTCTGACATGAACAGGACTGGGTGTAACAATGATATACGCTCTAGTACTACAATCACGTGAAAACTGGCGCTATGCGCATCACATACGAGTCCTAATTGCCTATAGCAATCTAGGACATGGCTGACACCTACAATGGATCCAAAGTTAGCGTACGGTGCGACGTGAACATATACTTGAAAGACTGGCCCTGGCCGGGGCGAGTACTAACACCAGTGCAGCAACGATGAGCAGATAACATAAATAAATTCATACAGCGGTAAATCAATAATTTACATCGACATAATACTCTTCACTGCCGTAAATATAAATAAGGCATCCCATAATAATATGCATACATGTGCATCCCGTGGGATTCATAATAATCTCACAATTTCATCGTCGTGACAATTTTTATAATGTCAACTTAATTATGGCAATCACATAGAAAAATTCTTTATTAAATATATAGCTGGAAACTAAACATATATATATACACACACACACACTATAAAAAGAAAAGACTCACTCACATATACTTGCGAAGTCATAACCGTTCGAACGAAAAAACCCGGAGTCTCCGATAGCAATCACACCTAAGCATAATAATGGACCCATTAGCAAAACTCAACTAAAACGATTAAATTTGAGAAAACGGAGTGCGGATTTGGAATCAGGTTGTCGAAATACTTAAGAGGGGTCCCGGACAAATATGGTAAAATAATAACTCATTTGCTTCACGAAATGACGGTCAACGAAAGTCAATGGTATCGCCACTAGGGGCATTTCTAACAATTCACTCTTTTAAATTAATAAAATCGTAAAATTAGGGACGGGTTGTTACACAGATTGCTCTCACACACGTGAGTTAATGTATGAATTGTTCAGGTAAATTTTTCTGTTTGACAATTTCATCGTCACATGATGTCACAAATTCACGCTTATACAATAATATTTATATTGATTTCTTAATCATACACTTTAATCCATGAAATATAAATCATGTGTTTTATCTATATTATAATATATTTATATGTGAATTAGTAAAGTCACGTGTTATTGTAAGTTGTAACTACCACAGTAAACTTTTGTGACAAACATCCTCGCACATTGCTTATTGTGCAATTTCAATTTACTTGTTGCTATTTCGGAATGCGTTGTTTAACATTGTGTTAATATGAATTATGAAATGAAAAATTTTATTTGAACTTATATAATTTTTTTTTACATTTAATTTAAATTTTAAATGTGAATTATTTTTTTCACCTTATTGAATAATTATCATCAAATACAAGATGAAATTAATAATAAAATTATAATTTATCAATAAACTCACACCCAATAATCAAACCCTACCATTATGCTATCTTTATCCTAAGTTCATTATGGCTAAAAACTCTAAGACCATCTCATACAGAAAAATAAGCTCTTTTTAACCAATGGATGATGATTTTGAAGTTTGAATCATCCAACTAAAGTATGAATCGATTTAGGATTTTTTTTTTTTTTTTTTTTTTTTTTAGGATTTAGGAGTCTATTGCCTGCAAAAATGGACTTTTTTATTTCAATTTTTTTTAGGACATAGGAGTGTATTGCCTGAAAACAAGGACTTATGCCAATCAAGTTTTTTCCTTAGTGTATGAATTGAAGAAGATCAACGAACAAAAATTATCAAAGGGGTGTGTGAGAAGTAAAATAGAGTGTGTGGATATTACACTCCTATATATATTATCTTATTTGATCATTCTAAATTGATTGATGACTTTGTGTGTTGCGGGTACATTTGTTTCAAGGATACCTTATGCCACCAGTTTCAACCATATGGCACAAAACGAGTCAAATGAGAAATGATATTTGAGTGAAAAACTTTTGCTCAAAGTACTAGGGGCGTGTGTATCAATTTAAGCAACTTCGAGGGCCAGAGAATGTTGCCACCAGTTTCTACCATGTGGCACAAAAAGAGTCAAATGAGAAGTGATATATGAGTGAAAAACTTGTACTTAAAGTTCTAGGGACGTGTGTATCAATTTAAGCAACTTCGAGGGCTAGAGAAGGTTGCCACCAGTTTCTACCATGTGACACAAAAAGGGTCAAATGAGAAGTTATATTTGAGTGAAAAAATTTGTACTCAAAATACTAGGGGCGTGTGGATTAACTTAAGCAACTTTGAGGGCTACAAAATGTAGTTACTAATGATATTGTGGCTCTTAAAGATGATTAAAAATGCTTTGATAGATACCTTGAGAACTTGAGATTTCCTTATCTTTGAAAATATTTGATAGATATGTTGATGTTGTTGCTCTTGAAGATGATTAAAAGAGCTCATATGTGCTGACAAATTCTTGAAAATCTACATTGTAAATGGGAGATATGTCATACAAAGATGGTACACGAGTCCCATCTTTCCCTTTGCATCCTTGAAGGAAGAAAATATCTGGTTTACTGTTATATCTTCTTTTATTATCAGTAATATGTTCATAATGTTTTCTCTGCAGGAGCATGATAACTCGGCTTATAAGTCGTGAAATCATTATGAATTTATGCTAACGAAAAGCTATTAATTAGCTCACTTTTTTTAACAAACGATATTATTTACACTAAGAAATAGGAGCTGAGTTTAGCCTCACAATGAGCTAGCAATAATATGGTTTGGCTTCGCTTTTGACAAGAACTGAATCTAAGACCTCTTACTTACAAATGAGAAATATCACTAAATCGTAGTACTAAGTGAAAGTTTTGGGGGGTGTAATCAAACTAAGATTTTAAAGGATTTTAAAAGTGATAAATTTTATAGGATTAAAGAGGATTAAAGACTCCTACAAAATTCATATGGATTTTAAAAAATTTGAATGGATTGTGATGGAAGGATTTGAAATCCTAGGGGGTGAGGTTGGATTCTTTTAGTTTTGGTTATATATACTTTTTGCTCTCAAATCCCAAGAAATCCACAACTTATTGAAATCCTCCAAAATCTTAATTTTTTGAATACACTTAGATTTGAATGGATTTTAAAATCCTTTAAAATCTTTTAATTGACTACACATAGATTTGGATTCTAAAATCCTTTAAAATCTTTTAATTGACTACATTAGAATTTTAAAATCTTTTAAAATCCTCTCAAATCTGAGTTTGACTACACCCTCATTTGATTTTATTTTAAGGAAATTGTTCATTCTTGACATGAAATTTCAGGTAGTTTTTTATTTTGTTCTTTTAGTCCATTGGACAGATGACTATTTGCCGACAATTACATATTGTTAGAACGCAGTAAGTTTAAAAGTTCAATGAATTTATGTGGTTTTATTTTTTATTTTTTGAATGGGTGCAAAGATAAGTTTACATATTGAATTAGGTTTATAAGGGTAGTAATAAATTTGAATTTAAAGAAATATTGATAGTTTAATTAAAAATAATATAGGTATAAAGAGTAAACTGAGTATAAAAGGATATTATATGAGTTTTAATAAATTTCTGTTCTGAAATTATGACATGATATTTCAATCACTCATATTTTGGGAAGAAATGCAATGTAACCTTCCTCTTGGCGCAACATGAACGCATGGGCTCTGATTTTTCCAATGGCCCAAGAGCATGCCGACGCATTTTCTTGTTCTTGTGAACTAGGTAAAACCCAAAGTTCAACAACACCTAAAAGAGGCCATAACGGCAACAAAGTAGAGCCCAATGGTCCGAACTAGAAAAGTAAGGGGGCACAACTAAACCCCAAAGCCTTAGCCCAACAAGAGGCATAGCTGGACTGGACATAACCTAATGGCAACCCATCCAACACCCTCGTTGATAACTGTTATATTACTGAAAAGTTGAGGTTTCACCATAAAACAAATTGGTAATATGAGAAATTGTCCAGACATAGCTGGTGCGGGATTGAATTGGATTGTATAATTCTACCTTAAAGCTAGACAAGATTTTATCATTTCTTCTTTTAACATATCTTTAATATAGTGAGTTATTCAATCTTAAAAACCAAATCAGCTAATGGTTTAAGGAAAAAAAAATTATATTCCTTCTCATAGTTGGACAATTTTTATTAAATTGGAAAATTAGAGTGTCAATGGTGAGTTAGATGTAACGACCCGTCCTTAATTTTAGTGTAATTTTTCCGTCACTAGGGTACATTGACCAAAATGCTCCTTTAGGGTGCACGTTGACTTTTGTTGATTTTATTTTCATTATACGTGTGATGCACTAATCAGCATTTTCTTGTAGTACTTGTTGCTACGAATGCTTCTGCAATTATTGCCTCAATGGGCTTTCTAATAATTTGAATATGCTATTTTGGGGTTAATCTATTAGGAATAGGGTTGTATAGTTATGGTTCATTTACATTAACATCTAATTAAATAAAAGACTTTACGAATATAAAGGTGCAAACGGAATGATAATTAGACTTAAGGCGAAACTTTTACGAGTTGTTAAATGCAAGGGTATTTATGGAAACTTAATCAATTTCAAGAGAATTGTATTAGTTATATGTAGGGGTGGGTTCGGTACGGTTACCGTACCAAAACCCTCGTACCAATTATCGTACCAAGCTTTCGGCTTGGTAAAATCTATTACCATTACCGTACCAAACTTTCGGTATACCGAAGTTCGGTATTGCCAAAAGTTTGGTTGACATGGTATGGCAATGGTAATTGCCATTTTGTTTTGGGACAAAATTTGTTTTTGTTTTTTTACCCAATTCAAGGGCAAAACTTTTTTTTTTTTGTACCTTTATCTCATACATTGTAGCTTAAATTCATCTATTATTCATCGTTCACAATTCACACACACAATAATTCAAATAATTCAAATAATTCATCAAGATTCATGATGAAAATTAAGCTTGCAATCCAAATAGAAGTTACGAACCAAAACAAATAGAAGTTAACAATCCAAATAGAAATTAAAGTTTCAAACCAAATGAAAATTGAAACTAAACTTCAAAAGTAGAATTCATTGATCAGTTATTCAAGCTTGAGATGTCAAAGCTTTTGAAGGAGACATTGAACTTGTAAAAGATTGAGCTTGTGTCAAGCCTACATTACAAACAAATAAAACATATTAATTAGTAGCAAAAAGAATTAAAGTTGAAAACCATTTAATAACAAATTTACTAAAAAAATTAAAACATGTCTTTCTTGTTTCCTCTTTTTCCATTTCCTTGTAAAATTGAAGCATATCTTCTGTTGGTTCATTGTAGAAGTTTACTTTATCTGCCCTAAGCCAACCACTAGTACACACACTAGTGCCTCTACTATTTTAGGAATCAAGGATGCCATAAAAAGGTCCACAACCCTCCTTCTTAGGCTAAATGCATTTTCACTAGCAACGATAGAAGTGGGGGTTACAAAGATATCTTGGCTATTTATGAAAGAATTAGGAACTCTTTTGTATTTGATTTCCACCATTTCAAGAGATCAAAGTCACCAACAACAATGCTAATATAAGTAGGGTTTTATTTTCAAATTATTGGAATATTATAAATATGTGTGATATAATGATCTATTATATAATTTATAAATTGTATATTTTATTTTATTTTCGGTACGGTACGGTAATGTCGTGGTAAAGGTATCCATTACCAATATCGTACCATGAGATTTTGGTACGGTACATTACCGATTGGCGTAAAAAATTTGGCACAAAATCGGTATGGCACAGTTGGCACGGTAATTTGGCAAAGAAATCCACCTCTAGTTATATGGGATCCACGAGGATACTTATTTTCTTATCCTGGTTCTCTTTTCTTCTCCAGCTCATCCAGAAGGATCTTTCCTCCATTTCGCATTTTTTTTGTTTTCACCTGATGTCACGACGTTGAATCCCTCGTCAATTTCTCGACGACGTCACCACCAACCACCATCACCAACTCAACACAACTCCCCAAACACCGTCTAACTCGTTGTGTAGCAGGATTTGTGGAAGAATTCTTCGATTCCAGCAAGGAGATGAGCATCGACGATTTTCGAGTGCTATTGGCCGTTTTTCGGCATCTCCAACAACAAATTCAACATAAGGAAGGTAAATTCGAGTCCCTCGTTCTTTTAGCTTCATTTTGATCTAAGATTCGTGAAAAAATGGTGGTGATTTGGAGCTCATCGAAGCTTGATATTTTTCGTCGGGTTATAGTAGAAACCAACAGACCTGTGACCTCGAGCCCGGTCAACCCAACCCGAAAACCCCGTTCAGATCCGACCTGATATGAACCCGAATCCAACTCGACCCTTTTCGTTTCCAGTTTGGGATATTCCTTGGAATATTCCGTTAGTTTTAAGAAAATATTTCATTCGGAGACAGAATATTCCATCGTCGTTGATGTGTTGTTGATGTTGATTTTGACCGTTGACTTTTTTTTGAATTTTCGACCCGGGACTCCTTCTAGGTATTTCGACT
This sequence comes from Cotoneaster glaucophyllus, assembly GCA_036320875.1. NCBI lineage: Eukaryota > Viridiplantae > Streptophyta > Magnoliopsida > Rosales > Rosaceae > Cotoneaster > Cotoneaster glaucophyllus. Next base: position 15,214,087 of record CM070070.1, on the reverse strand, counting down.
TGCTGATTCCAATTTCGCAGTCCATTTCTCCAAATTTGATCATTTGAACACAACTTGATGATTGACAGCCACTTGAATTTTTAGTAAGCGAAGATTCAACCATTAGATTGTTATGAAATTGTAATATGATATTGTAGAAGTAAGTTGTTGGCCTTAGAAACCTATAGATTGGAAATTCGACGTGCGGATCTTCCGAAGTGAGAATAATTAGAGTGCTTGACTTTAACAAAGATCATTTTGACTGAGGGTTTACTTGGGGCCAACATGTTCCGAATAATTCTCGAATATTGACATTCGCATCACTAGATATCCCATATCGCCCAGGGGAGTGATCCTTATATGTATATTCTCATCCCTACCTAGCGCGAGGCCTTTTGGGAGCTCACTGGCTTCGGGTTCCGTGGGAACTCCGAAGTTAAGCGAGTAGTGCGCGAGTAGCGCGCGAGAGCACTCTCATGATGGGTGACCCACTGGGAAGTTCTCGTGTGAGTTCCCAGAAACAAAATCGTGAGGGCGTAGTCAGGGCCCAAAGCAGACAATATCGTGCTACGGTGGTGGAGCGGGCCCGAGATGTGGTGGACCCCGGGTCGGGATGTGACAATTTGGTATCAGAGCCTAACCCTGGCCATGGTGTGCCGACGAGGACGTCGGGCCCCTAAGGGGGTGGATTGTGAGATCCCACATCGCCCAGGGGAGTGATCCTTATATGTATATTCCCATCCCTACCTAGCGCGAGGCCTTTTGGGAGCTCACTGGCTTCGGGTTCCGTGGGAACTCCGAAGTTAAGCGAGTAGCTCGCGAGAGCACTCTCATGATGGGTGACCCACTGGGAAGTTCTCGTGTGAGTTCCCAGAAACAAAACCGTGAGGGCGTAGTCGGGGCCCAAAGCGGACAATATCGTGCTACGGTGGTGGAGCGGGCCCGGGATGTGGTGGACCCCGGGTCGGGATGTGACAATTTGGTATCAAAGTCTAACCCTGGCCGTGGTGTGCCGACGAGAACGTCGGGCTCCTAAGGGGGGTGGATTGTGAGATCCCACATCGCCCAGGGGAGTGATCCTTATATGTATATTCTCATCCCTACCTAGCGCGAGGTCTTTTGGGAGCTCACTGGCTTCGGGTTCCGTGGGAACTCCGAAGTTAAGCGAGTAACGCGCGAGAGCACTCTCATGATGGGTGACCCACTAGGAAGTTCTCGTGTGAGTTCCCAGAAACAAAACCGTGAGGGCGTAGTCGGGGCCCAAAGCGGACAATATCGTGCTACGGTGGTGGAGTGGGCCCGGGATGTGGTGGACCCCGGGTCAGGATGTGACACTAGAGGCCCGATAGAGCCTAACGTTCAGAATATGCCCATTGTCTTTCTATTTTGTGGTTAAGTGAGATATTCATTTCTACTAAGTACGATATTTAAACGTTTAAGTAGTATACGTTGAAATTCTCGTATGAAGGATGATTTATGGTTCCTTGATCCCTTCATAGAGCATGTAGAGGAATCTAACTTGAAAGTTAGATGCCACCATAAGATTAAATAAAACTAAATAATGCATCATGTCTCTGAGTCTGGGACATGATATTTATTATGATTCGGCCTAGGTGCATACTTTACCATATTGACAAAGACAAGGCTCCTCAAGGGAAAGTTAGATGGATGTGAGTGGGTATTAATACAGAAACATTTTAGTTATCTAAATTCTAAGCATGCAAAGATAAATATGAATTTTAATTATATTTTACCGATTTCATGATATACCTTCATATTTATGATTTATGATTTACGAGTTAGATAAGATTTCAAGATTTTACTATCAGAAATTATGATTATGATTTATGATACATGATTTATGATGTATGACGAGGACGATTTCATGATTGTTGCTCCTTTATTGTTACTTATCTTGTGGCTCACATACACCAATACAGATTTAGAGTATTGTACCACGTCCATAGTCGTAGGACACAGCTTACGCATGTATGAGTATTTTCAGTTTGTCCACATTGTGGACATGTCCTTCTAGCTTGTCATTGCCTCGAGATTATTCGGCAATGACATGATTATACTTCCAGCTTCCACTAGCTACGGCTAGTGGATGATATTATATATATCAACTTACACATGTATTGGGGTACTACATTTATACTCTCACTTGTCATTACTTTGAGATTAGGAATGAATAATGACATGATTATACAATTATATTCTCAGCTTATACCACGTTCATGATCGTAAGACACAGCTTGCACATGTATGAGTATTTCCAGCTTGTCCACATCGTGGACATGTCATTTTAGCTTGTCATTGCCTTGAGATTTCTTGGCAATGACATGATTATATTTCCAGCTTCCACTAACTACGGCTAGTGGATGATTATGTATATCAGCTTACACGTGTATTGGGGTACCATTGTTATATTTTCAGCTTGTCATTTTAGCTTGTCATTACCTTGAGATTACTCAGTAATGACATTATTATATTATCCAGCTTTCAATAGCTATGACTAAAGGATGATATTGTGTGGCTCTCTTTTTTATACCCCTAACATTTTTTTCATGTAGTTTTCCTCGGGAGGTTTTTACAGAGGCCCACTAGTATTTCTTTTGTTGCTATTTTCCCCAGAGGCAGATTGTGTGCCCTTCTGTTTAGGTGCCCTCCTTATGCCCTCCTATTTTGTGCGGTCACCGTTAAGCCACGTCAACATTTTATATTGATTTTTTTTATAGAGATAATAAGACAAAAAACAATAGGAATATAAAATGTTGACGTAGCTTAACCGTGACCGCACAAATAGGAGGGCATGGGGAGGGCACCCAAACAGGAGGGCAGACAATCTGCCTCCATTTTCCCCATGATATTTGTCAGGCAACATATCTTTTGTAAGATGCAGCTTTTATTCTAGATATTCATGTTGTGTTTTGGATTCTCATTTTTTGGTTGTTCCTTGTACTATCCTATACTGTTTTTTTTTTAATAAAGCATCTATTATTCAACCAAAAAAAATTGTTTTGATATAAGCACCTTGTTTTTTAATTTCTTCGATTAAACATTTGTTTCTTTTAAGAATTTGATTAAACATTCTTGCTACAATTTTAGTAATTTTATTAGAATTTAATTTTTCACGTAACTTCTTTCTTTTTACTTTTTTTGTTTACGGTTTTTTTTTTTTTAAGAAATTATTTTCTACCCAACATTTTCACGTTACTTTTGACAAAATAAAATTCATGTCAATTATTTACTTTCCTTTCTTCATTTTTCCCTTTCTTTCTAGTTCGCTGCATTTAATATATCCACCTTTGATTCAAATTTTTTATTTTTTATTATAATTTAATTTAAAGAATTGAATAAAATGTTCAAAAATTCATGGTCACAGAAATAAACAGAATAAAGGTACGTTTAAGTTTCAAAAAAAAGGTACGTTTAATTATAATAGCATGTTTGGTTACCTATAATATAAGTACAATGGTCCATTTAAATTTTGGTACATTTGGAATCTAAACGTACTAAAAGTTAGCCCATTTGTTTTCAAATGTACCATAAGTTTCAATTAATTTTCTTATGTGTCTATGCATAAACTTTTAATGTTTTCTTCTAATTTTTTCTTCTTTTTGTTATTTCTTCTTCTTCTTCCCCCTCTAAATCCCATTCATATATTTTATTTTTAATTTTTATAATCAACTTATATCATATGTTAATTGTATTTGTCTACCTATATGACAAACTTTTTTGATAATCAACTTGTATCACAAATTAATATGTCTTGCTTGTAGGTATGTTATGTTTTTGTACCCTTAAGTTAGGTTTTATATCTCAATTATAAGTATATTATCCATACATATATTTGTTCCGTACGTATATTATCTTAATTATATCTCAATTATAGGTATATTATCCATACATATATTTGTACCTTTAAGTTAGGTTTTATATCTCAATTAACTTATATCATACAGATGCTTGCGAGATCGCAGTCGCTCGAATTAGAAAAGTCGGAGTCTCCGATAGCAATCGCAGCTAAGCATAATATTAGGTACCATCAGTAAACTCAACTAAAATGATTAAATTTGAAAAAACGGAGTGCGAATTTAGAATTAGGGCGTCAGAATATGCTTAGAAGGGTCCCGGGCAAATTTGAAAAAAGATAACGAAAAGCCAACGGTCAACCCTAAAAGTCAACAGAGCCGCCCCGGCAGTCAACTACGTTAAAACTTTAGAATTTCACTAAATAGATGTCAAAAACGGACTCAAGGTGTTGAAATTAGCCTATGAAGGTTTCCGAGAAAATTCCGAAAGAGTCAACGCAAAGAATATTCTAGAAAATATTTAATGGAATATTCAAAGGAATATTCTAAATCCATTAGGATGTGGGGCCGGGCTGGATCCAAGTTTAGGGTTTATAGGCCAAAGTTTTGGGTGGGCCCATGGATTCAGTTTTGGGCCCTTTTTTCTTTTTTTTGTCCTTTTTTTTTTCGATCGGGCGGTTGCCATTGCAACCACCGGAGACTGCAAAAGAGAAGGTCGGGATAAATCTTGGCTTCGATCAACCACGAAACTTAACTAAACCTAGCCATGTAATATACCAAATCGAAGATCGGAGAACAAGGAATCGGAATATACCCTCACTGGGTCTTGCCATGGCCGGAAAAGTCTGCAACAACTCGCGAGTTCGCTGGAAATCTGGGAAAAAGTTCCCCGTGCCATTTCTGCATCATAATGCTGCTAAAACATCTCAAAATTTCCCTAATCATACACCAAGACAAGATTTAATTTGAGGGGTTTTTTATGCTCACCTTTGCTGGGAATGGCGAGATAGAGGGCTGCTAGAGGAGCATCATGGCTCCTGGGGAATTGTTGCGAGGCCTGCAGCTAGTGGGTGATTCAGCTGGGCTTGCCGGAGATGGCAGATGGCGATGGGTCGCCGGTTCTGTGTTACATAAGTGAGAGAGAAAAAGAGAGATAAGAAGAGTTTGAGTGAGAGAGGGAAAGAAACGGGATGAGATAAAATGGGAGTTAAGGTGGTGGTCTATAAGGTGGTTCGCCGGAGAAGGGTGTGTAGTCTTCGGCCTTTCAGCCTATCTGCTTAGACCATCTCCAATGGTTGGGCTAAAAGCCAAACATTTTAGCCCGGAAAATTTAGCTTTTAGCCCAGAAATAGTTTTTCTGCTCCAACCGTTATAGTATAAAATTTTAGCCCGGGATTATTAAAGAATAAACTTAGACTATTTTTTTTTTTAAATTAAATTTTTTTTTAAATAAATATGTAGACTATCGTAAATTAATTTTATGAACATTTTAATCTAAAAAAATTTAAATTCCGATAGGTATTTTCACTCGGTTTGGTGGAGCTCACACCGATTTCTGGGCTAAATTATGGGGGGAATCTGGCCTTGGTTTAGCATAAATTTAGCCCAAAATTTTCCCTTGGGTTGGATTGAGTTTGGGGGGAAATTTGAATTTTAGCCCACCATTGGATATGGTCTTATAGAGACGAAAAAGATAATGAGAGAGAGTTTTTATTTATTTATTTTTTATTTATTTTTATTTTTTAATAAAACTAGAGGGAGGAAATGAGGTGGCAGTAAGAGAGTGGTCCAAGAATTTGTTGGAATGGGACCTAGGGATAAGGGAGTGATGTGTGGGCCCCATGTGGCTCACAAAACAAAACACAAAATATCTTTCAAATATGAAAATTACTATTTTGCCCTTGATATTCGGTGTTTCATAAAATCTTCGTTTTAACTCCAAATTCAACTCCACTTGCGCCTATGTAATCGTACTGTCGAGTACCTCGAGAATTCTGTAAAATATTAGTTCGTACACGTCACGAAAAGACAGTCAACAAAAGTCAACAATCTCGCCTCTAGGGGGATTTTTTTTCAATTCACTCTTTTAAAATTAGTAAAATTAGGGATGGGTTGCTACATTCTACCCACCTTAAAAAAAATTCGTCCCTGAAATTTGAAATCATTTGTTGCGATCAAATTCATATAAGAGGAAGAAATCAGCTAGAGCAGTTGCATAAAAGTCTGAGCAGTTGCATAAAAGAGGATGTCATTTCGTTGCGATCAAATTGCAATGATTTCTCTTTCATGCCTCCAAACTCAAACTTTCCTTCTCCTTCAGTATAATACTAAAATATAAATTCTTATAAAAACATAATGTTAAAATTATATATATAACATAATGTCAAAAATACATATGTAATAACGTAAAGTTAAGATAGTTGTATGGAAATCAAAATTGAACATAGAAATAATTTTCACCTACGCACTCGTAGCGTCACGTAATCCAAAGATATGTGTGTAGTATCTTTGGGTCAAGCCCAAACAATAAATAAATAAAAATACTAACGTAGACGGGCCTACTTGTCTACTTGCTTAACGAATCCAACAAACAAGTTATCGGTATTACAGTCTACAGCCCGTAATACCGACAACTCACTGTTGTCTCGATAAATGAGTAACAAATTTCCGAGGGTGCAATATTACCATCTTGCCCCTCATCCCTCATTGGGAAATACACATACATCGTCTGATCAAGAGCTCGATCGCGCTCACGCACTACCTTCTCGGGCAACAACATCAAAAGTATGCAATTTCCTATATCGTAGACTCGATCCCTCGAATATCTGTTCGCAATACTCTTCTATCAATCATGTGTTATGCATAGAATCTCTATACCACGTCTCAAATGATGTCGTACCCAAAAATTGAAAGTGTAACCGCAGTTACACACAACTCTAACAAAGATAAGTGCCTATCATAACCCTGCAAAAACTACGGTACATAGAAAACGCAACATGTACAATAAGGTCTAGATAGTTCGTTCAAACTGGTCATTTGTCTAAGGGTGAAATGCGATATCAAACAACAACTTAGTACTCATAGCCTTCAAAAAGACTTCCAAAGACTTGGAAGTGAAATACGCATCATAGACATATACAGTAATGACATGCACACCATGTAGCCAAACAATGTAGTCCACAACGCCTTAGTGAGCATATTCATATTGAATTTCTCTCGGATTTAGTGAAAAACTATGTCAAGAAGGCTAAAAGAACACTCAAGAATTTGAGGATCAAAACAAGTCCATCAAATCTAGAGTACAAGATAATTGGATTGAATGCATACCATCTTGCTGCAACGATAGCTTCATGAATATTTAATCACCAACGATAAAAATTCATTCAGTAGAGTATTTGTTAGGTGATTGAGGAATTAATGGTCACAACTAAAACTTCAATGTCCGAGCGATTCTCCTAGACGGTCTGTCTCAGAAATAATACGAAATGCAGTAAGGTTGACACGTACTCAAGGTTGACTGGAATACCTTCTAGCATAATTAGGTGAATATGGAATCACAGTCAGAGTACATGCTGATTGAAACGCCAGAAAGTCTGATAAATTCAAGAATGAATTTTTTTACCAATTGTTCCAAAATGTAGTCCCTCTTGACCAACAAAAAGTGAGTTGACTTGTCAAGTCGGTCGATAATCACCAAAATATCATCATAATCTCCACATGTATAAGATACCTCGCACCGGAAGCTTATGGTGATATTTCCCATCTCTATTTAGATACAGGAAGTGATTATAACCACTCAAACGATTTCTTGATGATTCGTAAATAACGTCATATCAAAACTCGTGAATTCCAACTGAAACGAAATAGGTCAGGTTGAAAGTGTTCAAGGGTAGATATGTCTTTTGCTACGGTAAACATTAATTATGTTTGCACGACCGGGGTAATACATGATAGTGCAATCATAGACGTTGATTTGGTTTTTTCATCGTCATAATTCGAGCCTTAGCGCATTTCGAGTGAGGAGGTTTTTGAAAAGTTTGTGTGGTTGGTAAAGATTTTGACACGTTTATTTTCAAGTAAAGCAGGTAACCTTCGACTCTAGTCATGAGTAAGATGGTTCATTTCGTACGGTCCTAACTGTTGGAACCAAAAGCAATACTCCATCATGTTGCACAGTACTCAACCAATACATCCAGAGAAACATCACTATGGATTTTTGAAATTATCAATGTCATCAAAATATATAAGAATAAAGCTCGAGATGAGACAACACTTCAGTTGTCATAAATTTTATTCATAATCAACATCACAACTAAACTAACCTTCCTCGGTCAATAAGCGAGGAACACGCCATCACTGAAAAATCGCAAATAAATCGCTAATAAAAATCGACAAAGCCAATGATATCTCATAATTCACAACACTTTGTGAGGATTTCAACTTTCTTCCGCTACAACCTTTTAGGGAAAGAAAAGAATATCGTCTATTGAGATTATGTCTCTCAAGAAAAGTACCAATCTAAACAAAGCTAACATTTGATGAATTTGGTATAAAGCTGACTGTCGGTATTTGGAGAATTTGATCTCGATGTTGGAGCAGGTAAGAAAGTTGTCGGCAAGATTACTTCAAATTTGTTAGGCTATGGAAAAAAACTCGGGCTCCAAAAGTTGGTCTGAGAGACCAACAACTTGAACTAGGGGGTACCGGTTTTTAATCATCACCTAACTGAGTTGCTAAAATCTAGGTACGATCTTGAGGTTCAGTTTTCCGCCCTGCAGATAGGTTTGAGGTTCCCAAGATAAAGTGTTGGGTTGAATGGTTCCTAATCAAAAAGCTTTTACAACTAGGTTTCTCAAAATCGAAGGAGTCGTTCGATATAATGCAATAAGAATTTGTGTAGTACGAGAAAGTGGATCTATGGTGTATTCTACTTCCCGCCTCAGTGGTATCCTAGGTAAAATTTTGGAAAACGATGCCAAAGATATTCGTCGTCGAAACTTACCATGCGACTTCCTTTCTCTATGCCGCGCATTAATAAGTCTTCACAACTTTCTCGATACTCAAATTGTTCTTACAATGGGAAAATAACTCGTGGTTTGATTTTAAGGTTTATCTATGGAAGTGGTCAGAAAGGTGACTGGTCGAAGAGGTTTTGGTTATCTAGATGGGTGGTAAGGTTAAAACAACTACGAGTTTACTGTCCTCCTATAATGCTTGCTCCTAAGTTTCCAAGACTTAATTTCTTCCGCTCATGTAATCACTATTAATCAGTCCATCAGTTGTGCCGTAAATTAACGCATTTATGATATTTTGATATTGTTCGTTATCCTGAAACTGTGAACCGGCGTTCTAGCACAACGGTATCACTCCCAGATACTAGTATATGTGTCTGGTATCAGAAATCATACCGCCTGGATACTGGTTGACAATTTCTAGATATCGAACAGTATTGTCAATCAACGTTCTAAAAAATGCTAGGCGCTAGTCGGGCGGTGGGTAGGGGCTTAGCGCCTAGGCGGCTAGGCGGGATCTAGGCCGGCATCTAGGCTGATAGGAGCATATTTATGCGACTTAGTTGGCTTGTTTTCGTGCATTTATGTTGATTATTCGTATTTAATTTAGTATTTTAAGCTATTTTCGTATGTTTGTAGGTCCTAAGGGGTAAAGTATCAAGAAAGTGCATTTTGGAGCCTTTTGGAGCTGTTTTGGGCATGTTTTGGATAGCTTATGCTTGGAGCAATGTAGATGGACGAAATTGAAGGCCAAAGCATGCTAGGAATCAGCTAAAGAGAAGAGGAAAAATAAATTCAAGTCAAAGAAGGAAAAGGAATCCAAGAAGAAGAAGGGTTGACTAAGTCAAAGTTTCCTTACTTTGACCTTTGACTTTCCTAATTCTATTTTGACAAGGAATCAGCCACAAGGAGGGAATCCTAGAGATATTGGGACACCTATATCCAAGTTCCAAGAGGGCTGCCGCACATACCCTTCAGCCATTCACCTTCCTTGCCGTGCAAGGAGTCATTTTCCTTTGTATTTTGGGACATTGCTGCACCTTACCTTGCACTTTCCTTTCTTGCTGCAACTTTTCCTTACTCCAGCCCCTTTCCCTTTTATTTTAGGATAGTTTTGGACCTTGCCTTAAAAGACTTTTCCCTTTCACTTAAAACCCTTGCCGCATAAGATCTTCCTTTTCCCTTTTATTTCCTTCTCAGCCGCACCTATTACCCTTTTCCCTTGGGATTTTGCATTTAATTTCCTATTTCCTTTAAGGTTTAGAATAATTCCTGATTGCCTAATTTAATTTGGAGCCTTGTTCTATAAATACCACCTATTGCCGCACCCTTTAGCATTCATTCACACATTCATTCACCAATTTACACAACCTTACACACATTCAGCCATCTCTACATTCTGCCACACCTTCTTCCCATCTCTGACCCCAAAACACATCTCATACATCTCTCACCCACTTGTGCCGCAGCAAAGGAGAAGAAGGAAGGCCTTGGACGCATTTGCTCTTCAAGCTTTGGATCGTTGGAGCGTTCTAGGTGTAATTCTTTCTTTGTTTTCAATGTTTAAATTAAATTCCTTTTGTTTTGCTGTGAACATGTGTGGCTAGACCCCTTTTTGGCTATGGGTGATTTCAAAGCCATGATTATGGGTGCAATATGAATTGATAAGTTTCAGTTACGAATTCTTGAGTTGTGAATGCAATTGGCTTAACTGTTTGATTGATAACTTATTTGTGTTTGTTGATTGAGGGTCGACACTTAATTGGCATGCATGAATTTGATGCTAGAGTATAAGGGAGTTTCACATAATCGTTACAAACTTATATTCATAAGTGGTGAAGGTCGCTAGTCACAATTGCGTTAAGTTCAATTCCTAGCATGAGTGACATGATGTCATAGTTGCAAGTGCTTTGTCAATGCTTATGATTTTCATTGAACGTAATGATCTTTGATTGTATCTTTATTATGATGTCATGTAGGGAACTTTTGAAGAATGCTTTGGGTTGTCGAATGATGTCATCCAATCTAATAACACAAGGAAAATCTGAGGATTAACTAGTGATGTCACGGTTAATTTGGGGCATCGTCGTTCATAATTCAATGAAGGAGTAACTGGAAATCGATTCGATTGCATACATATCATGTGTGGAGAAAAAGCCTCTAGCTAGCCCATCATCCATCCAACTTCCCCAAAAACGTTTTCAAACTTGTTTTACTTTAAAATCTGTTTTAACTTGCTTTACTTTTAAATTCGTTCAAAACAAAACTCCCCCTTTACTTTCTTGTTTCAAATTGTTTTAAACTTGTTTTGTTTGTGTTTTTAAGTGTTTTGAGTCAAGCCAAAACCTTATTTTCGTCCAAAATTGTGTTTAGAGTCAGAAACTGCCTAGTTTGTGTTTTTAGGCAGTTTTGAGTGTTTTTAACCTATTTTGAGTCTTGTGAACTTGTTTTAAGTCTTTTGAACCTATTCAAACATTTTTAAGTTTGTTTTCGAGTCTTTGAGTCAGTTTAAAGTCGATTGACAATCCCTCCTAATCCCCGGCCTAGAACGATCCCTACTTGCATCTATACTACAATTCACACCAAGAGGGTTTAATTTGAGTGCTTAACTTTTATCACATCAAATTTTTGGCGCCGTTGCCGGGGATTAGCAACTTTGCTAATCCCCCGTTGTTCTTTTTATTTCTTTTTCATTTGTTTTTGTTTTAGTTTCTGACCTTGCTTTATTTCTTGTTTTTAGGTACTAGTTTATGACTTGAAGTTCTCAACCGATTCGAGAGCACATCTTTGACTTTGACGACGATTTTGAGAGGACTTTGAGAAGGAGGAGGAATCAACAAGAGTCTAACCCACCTAGCCCTGAACCTGAGCTTGAAGAACACGAAGTAGAGGAGGAAGAAGTCCTCACAGCACGAGTTGTCTTAGACATGGCAGCGGATAATCGAACCATCAAAGAGCTTTCTGCCTCGGGTGTGGACAATGCCATGCCCCTATGCATCCAATACCCCACGGCAGCAGTAGGGAAGACAGAAGAGTTCGAGTTGAAGTCAAGCTTGTTGCATCACATTCCGAAGTACCATGGGCTGTCCATGGAGGATCCTAACAAGCATTTGAAGGAGTTTGAAGTTGTTTGCTCGAGCATGACCCCGGTGAATGTTGATGGCAGCATCTTGAAGATGAAGGCTTTTCCTTTTTCTCTCTTGGAAAAGGCTAAAGATTGGTTGTATGAACTAGCACCTGGGACGGTTACATCTCGGGAAAGTATGAAACGAGCATTCTTGGAGAAGTTTTTCCCAACTTCAAGAGTCATTCTCTTGAGGAAACGGATTAGTGGCATCCAACAAAACGAAGGTGAATCGTTTCCAGCTTATTATGAACGTTTTAAAACTCTTGTAGCTTCATGTCCACATCATCAAATGAAGGAGGAGCTGCTCATTCAATATTTCTACGAAGGACTCCTCCCCATTGAACGCCAAATGCTAGATGCCTCAGCGGGTGGTGCGTTGGTTGACAAAACTCCGGTGGCTGCCAAGACTCTCATTGCAAACCGAGCACTCAACGCACAACAATATAAAGGTGTTGGACATAGGGGAAACTCACGGCCACAAAGTGTGAATGAGGTAAGTGCAATTTCTGAAATTTAATCACAATTAGCTAATCTTACCTCTCTTGTGTCTCAGGCAGTAATTGGATCAAAACCACAAGAAAACCAAGTTTGTGGCGTGTGCTCTATCCAAGGTCACCAATCCGAGATATGCCCTCAGTTGATCGAGAATGGAGGGTGGGAATCTGCCAATGCTATTGGATTCCAAGGCCAAAACCAAACCAAATACGATCCATACTCGAACACATACAACCCCGGATGGAGAGACCACCCTAATATGAAGTGGAGAGATCCCCAACAACCTTCACACCAAGGGGGATGTCGACAAAACCCCCCTGGGTTTACACGGCCCTATGTCCCTCAACAAACTCAACAACCTCAGCCACCTCCGGTCCAAAATAACTCAGGTTCGTCTTTTGATAATGCTCAAGTTATTCAGTTACTCACCACTTTGTCGCAGGGAGTGCAAAATCAAGCTAAAGAGGTGGATGACTTGAAGAAACAAAGGGGACAGATGGCTGAATTCATGGGGCAATTCAGTAGAGAACAAGGGAAGTTACCTAGTTCAACGAATGTGAATCTGAAGGGAGGCTTCGAATCTGCCAAAGCCATCACCCTAAGAAGTGGAAAAGAAGTTGGATCTGACCCCCAACTATCCAAATCCAATCAAAAGGAGGACGAAAAGATGCAATCTGAGGAGGAGGAGCAAAGGAAAGCCACGGCAAGGATTGAGCCATCCTTCCCGCAGCCACCTACACACTCTAATTCGGCCACCAAAGGTAAGTTGGTTTCCAATTCCGTTACTTCTAACCCCATTCCACCCAATGCACCATTTCCTCGCAGGTTTATGCAATCAAAGAAGGACGAGAGTGATAAAGACATCCTTGACACATTCCGAAAGGTGCAAGTCAACATTCCACTTCTAGATGCAATTAAACAAGTCCCCAAGTATGCTAAGTTCTTGAAAGAGTTGTGCACTACAAGAAAGAGGGCTTCGAACAAAGAGGTGGTAAGAGTAAGTGAGAATGTCTCAGCCGTTTTGCAACGAAAATTGCCTCCTAAGTGCAAAGATCCCGGCAGTTTTACAATTCCTTGCGTTATAGGCAATACTCGTTTTGAACATGCCATGCTAGATCTAGGTGCATCAATAAATGTCATGCCTTATTCAATTTATGCATCTATGAACTTGGGCGAATTGAAAAATGATGGAGTGATTATTCAATTGGCCGATAGATCTAACGCTTATCCAAAAAGTGTTTTGGAGGATGTTTTAGTGCAGGTGAATCACCTAATCTTTCCGGCGGACTTCTACGTACTTGAAATGGAAGACTCTGACCGTTCCCCTCCATTACCACTCTTACTTGGCCGCCCATTCATGAAGACTGCCCGTACAAAGATAGACGTCTTCAAAGGAACATTGACCATGGAATTTGATGGGGAAGTGATTGATTTCAATATTTCTGATGCTATGAGATATCCTCATGATGATCACTCTTGTTTCTCTATTGATGTAATTGAATCTTTGGCGCAGGAATTCCTTGATGATTTGAATGAGGATGCACTTGAAAAGACCCTCACACAAGGCATCGGAGTCAAAAACAAAGAAGTAACACTTAGGCATGCCCACGGCAACAACAAGGAGCACCTTGCCGTACTTATTCAAGAAGAAATTGTGGAGATGGTTGCTACCCTAGAGTCAATTCCAGAGCATCTTGGTAAGTCTCTTAACCTAATTTCAATTCCCGTTTCGACTAACAAGTTGCTTCCGTCTATAGTACAGCCACCTTCCCTAGAGCTTAAACCATTGCCTAGCCATTTGAAGTATGTGTTTTTGGGAGAACAAGAAACGCTGCCCGTCATCATCTCTTCATCACTCACGGCTCAAGAGGAAGACAAGTTGGTGAGGGTGCTTCGAGAATACAAAACTGCCATTGGGTGGACATTGGCCGATATTAAGGGAATTAGCCCTACCACTTGCATGCATCGAATACTTTTGGAAGAAGGAGCCAAACCGTCTAGAGAAGCACAACGCCGACTCAATCCACCTATGATGGACGTTGTGAAGAAGGAAGTAATCAAGCTACTCGATTGTGGAGTGATTTACCCAATTTCTGATAGTCGTTGGGTCTCTCCGGTCCAAGTTGTTCCTAAGAAGTCCGGAGTCACTGTCGTAGAGAATGCAGAGAACGAGCTTGTGCCTACACGAATTCAAACTGGATGGCGAGTTTGCATCGACTATAGGAAGCTCAATGCCACAACAAGGAAAGATCACTTCCCTTTGCCATTCATCGACCAAATGCTTGAAAGGTTAGCCGGTCATGCTTTTTATTGTTTTCTTGATGGATATTCTGGATATAACCAAATTGTGATAGCCCCGGATGACCAAGAAAGACCACATTCACGTGTCCCTTTGGAACTTTTGCTTATCGTCGCATGCCATTCGGCTTATGCAATGCCCCTGCCACGTTCCAAAGGTGTATGGTAAGTATCTTCTCCGATTTTGTTGAAAAGATTATTGAAGTATTTATGGATGATTTCAGTGTGTTTGGGGATTCTTTTGATAATTGTTTGGATAATCTTACCTTGATCTTGCAACGATGTGTTGAAACTAACCTTGTTTTAAATTGGGAAAAATGTCATTTTATGGTGAAACAAGGTATAGTTTTGGGGCATATCATCTTAGAAAGAGGCATTGAGGTTGATAAATCAAAAATAGATCTTGTACGCTACTTACCCTCTCCCACTTCGGTGAGAGAGGTTCGTTCTTTTCTCGGACATGCAGGATTCTATAGGCGATTTATCAAGGACTTCTCAAAGATTGCACAACCCATTTGCCGTTTGCTTCAAAAGGAGGTGGCCTTCGAGTTTAACAAGGAGTGTGAGACGGCTTTCAAAACACTCAAAGAAATGCTAACTTCGGCCCCCATCATCATGCCACCCGATTGGAGCCTTCCATTTGAGCTAATGTGTGATGCATCCGACTATGCAATTGGTGCTGTTTTAGGCCAAAGAAGGAACAAACAGCCCCACGTCATCTATTACGCCTCCCGGACTTTAAACGATGCTCAATTGAACTACTCTACTACGGAAAAAGAACTTCTTGTCGTTGTCTTTGCTTTAGATAAATTTCGTTCATATCTACTTGGCACTAAAGTAATTGTATATTCTGACCATGCAGCTTTGAAGTACCTTCTCACCAAGAAAGAAGCCAAACCGCGGCTGATTCGTTGGTTGCTCATACTTCAAGAGTTCGACATTGAAATTAGAGACAAAAAGGGGAGTGAAAACGTGGTGGTTGACCACTTAAGCCGTTTGGTGCACATTAAGGACCCCTTACCCATTCCAGAAACATTCCCGGATGAACAATTGCTGTCCATAGAGGTAAGTGAGCCTTGGTATGCAGATTTGGTCAATTTCTTGGTCACAAAACAAGTTCCTAGCACCCTTGATAAATACAAACGTGATAAACTCAAAAAAGATGCTAGATTCTATGTTTGGGATGACCCATATCTATGGAAATTCTGCCCGGATCAGATTATGCGTAGGTGCGTTCACAATTCTGAGTTTAATTCCATTCTAACCTTTTGTCATTCATATGCATGTGGGGGTCATTTTGGCACCCAAAGAACAGCCCTCAAGGTGTTAGAATGTGGTTTTTATTGGCCTACATTGTTTAAAGATGCTCGTACTTTCTGCATAACATGTGATAGATGTCAAAGAACAGGTACCATAGGCGCCAAGGACCAAATGTCGCAGACCCCTATCTTCAATGTCGAAATTTTTGATGTTTGGGGTATTGATTTCATGGGTCCTTTTCCTACTTCGTTTGGTTTTACTTACATTTTGCTCGCGGTTGATTATGTTTCAAAATGGATGGAAGCAAAGGCCACCCGTACTAATGATTCTCGAGTGGTTGCAGATTTCATCAAAACTAACATATTCTCTAGGTTTGGGATGCCGAGGGTGTTCATCAGTGATGGAGGATCACACTTTTGCAATCGGACCATTGCGGCGCTGTTTAAGAAGTACAATGTCAAGCATAGGGTTGCCACGCCTTACCACCCTCAAACAAGTGGCCAAGCCGAAGTTTCGAATAGAGAAATCAAGCAAATCTTGGAGAAGACCATTGGGCCAAACCGGTAGGATTGGAGCTTGCGCTTAGACGATGCACTGTGGGCATATCGCACTGCCTACAAAACACCCCTAGGGATGTCTCCATTTCGGCTAATCTATGGCAAGCCGTGTCACCTACCTGTGGAACTAGAGCACAAGGCGCATTGGGCTGTGAAAACGTTCAATTTGGACTTAGATGCTACTAGAATGCAAAGAAAGCTCCAATTGAATGAACTTGAGGAGATAAGGAACGAAGCATACGAGAGTGCCCGAATTTACAAGGAGAAAACCAAGGCGTTTCATGACAAGATGATTCGGGGCAAAACATTCTCCATTGGGCAGAAAGTGTTGCTCTTCAACTCCCGTTTACGTTTATTCCCTGGTAAGTTACGTTCTAAGTGGATTGGACCTTTTGTTGTTACTAATGTTTTTCCATATGGTGCAGTCCAAGTCCAAAGCTTAAGGAATGGACAAGAATTCAAGGTAAACGGACATCGATTGAAGCCATATTATGAGAGTGTCGTGGGGCAGGTTGTGGAAGAGATCCCCTTCCATGCCGTGGGGGGGGGGGGGTAAGCAAGATGTTTTTCGTGGGTTTTATTCACCTATCACTTACAATGTTGTTTTTCACTGTTTTTATGTGTTTTTAGTGTGTTTTGAAGCTTTTTAGTGTGTTTTGACATAAAAGTCCGAAAATCCCATAAAAATTTGAAACATTGTTTTGAAAAACCCAAAAAGAGTTGTTTTTGTGTGTTTGTTTGTGTTTTAGGGTACCTTCCAACCCAATGATGAGGATTTGGTTTTTAAATGCATGACTGTTAAGGAAATTTGTAAACATGGATGGAAGTTTGATATACCTTTGGTTTATGCTTGGTTGTCGTTGTTGTTTATGAATTCACATTTGATTACAAAGAAAAAAAATCAGTTTTTGTAACATGCTGGAAGGAAGGAACTCAAATTAACGCTACAACCCTGTGAGACTTGAGCCTAAAACGTTCTTTAGAGAGTTAAAAATCTGTGCATTCATTGTTTTCTAAAGTCGTTGCATGATCTCATTATCCTTTGCTTGGTTACTACTTAGAAGGCGTTTCATCATTTAGTTCCAAATACTAGAACTCATATCCATTTCATTCAAAGCATAGTATTGAGTGCATAACACACGAACAAGATGAAGTTGTGTAGTGAACCAAGAGCCAAAAAGCCATCCCCGTGCAATTATGTTTAGGTTTAACGCCGTTGAGCCTCGTTTAGCCTATTTCTTTGTTAACCCACATCATCCTCACCAAGCCTAGAATAGGACCATCCATACCCTTGTTCTTCAAGCATACTGGAGCATAACTTAGAAGGAATTCCTTTTGATGAATATTATGCAGAAAAACAAGTGTGGGGGAAGGGATTTTTGTGAATTTGTGTGCAAAAAGAAAGAAAAATTCGTATGAAAAAGAAAAGAAAAAAGAAAAGTTGTGAAAAGAATGAAAAAGAGTTGAAAAATATGAGAAAAAGAGCTCTAAAGTGTTGATTGATGAAGAAAGGGTCCAAAAAGTTGAATTAGACCCTAAGTGTTGCATGAATATTCCCTTGTGTTTAAAAGTTGATTTCTGCATATGAGAAAAAGAGCTCTAAAGTGTTGATTGATGAAGAAAGGGTCCAAAAAGTTGAATTAGACCATAAGTGTTGCATGAATATTCCCTTGTGTTTAAAAGTTGATTTCTGCATTCTAAAATGAATTCTAAGTGTCAATTTCATTACTTTGCTTGCTATTGCTTAAAGAACGTTTGTTTATCCTTACCTTTCTTTGTTAACCAATACCCTAGCCCCGTTACAACCCTTTAACTTCGATCTTGGGTGTTGTGTGTTTCAATTTGTGGAGTTTGGGATTGGTATGAGCATATGGTGTCCCTGGTTCTCGCGTCTAAGTAGTAGCATTCCATTCATGAGATCATATCTAAACATGCTTAATAACTCCAGAAAATGCTTTCTTTGTTATAAACATATGTGAGTGTTCATTTACATTGTAGTCAGAAATTCTATGTGAAAAAAGAGTATCTTGTAAGGAATTTGGTGAATTCTCTAAGGCATGTTACTACATTCAAATCATTGTTTTAATTGATTAAATGCGAGCTAATAAGTGACGACTGTGATTAAGTTTGTGCTCGAGCGTAAGGATGACTAAAATCTATGTGAATGATGATCTTTGACATGTCATGTGCGTTGGAAATCCCTGAGGCAAAAGTTGGAAGGTTTAGATTGTGTTTTGTTTACTTGTTTTGTTTTGCTTGAGGACTAGCAAAAGCTAAGTGTGGGGGAATTTGATAGGAGCATATTTATGCGACTTAGTTGGCTTGTTTTCGTGCATTTATGTTGATTATTCGTATTTAATTTAGTATTTTAAGCTATTTTCGTATGTTTGTAGGTCCCAAGGGGTAAAGTATCAAGAAAGTGCATTTTGGAGCCTTTTGGAGCTGTTTTGGGCATGTTTTGAATAGCTTATGCTTGGAGCAATGTAGATGGACGAAATTGAAGGCCAAAGCATGCTAGGAATCAGCTAAAGAGAAGAGGAAAAATAAATTCAAGTCAAAGAAGGAAAAGGAATCCAAGAAGAAGAAGGGTTGACTAAGTCAAAGTTTCCTTACTTTGACCTTTAACTTTCCTAATTCTATTTTGACAAGGAATCAGCCACAAGGAGGGAATCCTAGAGATATTGGGACACCTAAATCCAAGTTCCAAGAGGGTGCCGCACATACCCTTTAGCCATTCACCTTCCTTGCCGTGCAAGGAGTCATTTTCCTTTGTATTTTGGGACATTGCTGCACCTTACCTTGCACTTTCCTTTCTTGCTGCAACTTTTCCTTACTCCAGCCCCTTTCCCTTTTATCCCTTTTATTTTAGGATAGTTTTGGACCCTAGAACAGCAAGGAAACACTTTTCCTTGCCTTAAAAGACTTTTCCCTTTCACTTAAAACCCTTGCCGCATAAGATCTTCGCTTTCCCTTTTATTTCCTTCTCAACCGCACCTATTACCCTTTTCCCTTGGGATTTTGCATTTAATTTCCTATTTCCTTTAAGGTTTAGAATAATTCCTGATTGTCTAATTTAATTTGGAGCCTTGTTCTATAAATACCACCTATTGCCGCACCCTTTAGCATTCATTCACACATTCATTCACCAATTTACACAACCTTACACACATTCAACCATCTCTACATTCTGCCGCACCTTCTTCCCATCTCTGACCCCAAAACACATCTCATACATCTCTCACCCACTTGTGCCGCAGCAAAGGAGAAGAAGGAAGGCCTTGGACGCATTTGCTCTTCAAGCTTTGGATCGTTGGAGCGTTCTAGGTGTAATTCTTTCTTTGTTTTCAATGTTTAAATTAAATTCCTTTTGTTTTGCTGTGAACATGAGTGGCTAGACCCCTTTTTGGCTAGGGGTGATTTCAAAGCCATGATTATGGGTGCAATATGAATTGATAAGTTTCAGTTACGAATTCTTGAGTTGTGAATGCAATTGGCTTAACTGTTTGATTGATAACTTATTTGTGTTTGTTGATTGAGGGTCGACACTTAATTGGCATGCATGAATTTGATGCTAGAGTATAAGAGAGTTTCACATAATCGTTACAAACTTATATTCATAAGTGGTGAAGGTCGCTAGTCACGATCGCGTTAAGTTCAATTCCTAGCATGAGTGACATGATGTCATAGTTGCAAGTGCTTGGCTTATGATTTTCATTGAACGTAATGATCTTTGATTGTATCTTTATTATGATGTCATGTAGGGAACTTTTGAAGAATGCTTTGGGTTGTCGAATGATGTCATCCAATCCAATAACACAAGGAAAATCTGAGGATTAACTAGTGATGTCACGGTTAATTTGGGGCATTGTCGTTCATAATTCAATGAAGGAGTAACTGGAAATCGATTCGATTGCATACATATCATGTGTGGAGAAAGAGCCTCTAGCTAGCCCATCATCCATCCAACTTCCCCAAAAACGTTTTCAAACTTGTTTTACTTTAAAATCTGTTTTAACTTGCTTTACTTTTAAATTTGTTCAAAACAAAACCCCCCCCCCCCCTTTACTTTCTTGTTTCAAATTGTTTTAAACTTGTTTTGTTTGTGTTTTTAAGTGTTTTGAGTCAAGCCAAAACCTTATTTTCGTCCAAAATTGTGTTTAGAGTCAGAAACTGCCTAGTTTGTGTTTTTAGGCAGTTTTGAGTGTTTTTAACCTATTTTGAGTCTTGTGAACTTGTTTTAAGTCTTTTGAACCTATTCAAACGTTTTTAAGTTTGTTTTCGAGTCTTTGAGTCAGTTTAAAGTCGATTGGCAATCCCTCCTATTCCCCGGCCTAGAACGATCCCTACTTGCATCTATACTACAATTCACACCAAGAGGGTTTAATTTGAGTGCTTAACTTTTATCACATCATAGGCGGATTAATGTAAATTTATTATATATCTTATAAATAAATGTCTATCTACACTTAAGAAAACTATACTTGTATGAATAATAGAAGAATGATAAAATGCAAAATAGAAGTAGAAGAATACACAAAGTAGATCCATTAAACAAGTTCAATATTTAAAAAACAGTAAGCATAAATAGGTAATGTAACACGTTATTTTTTTTAAAAAGGAAGAGTTATATATAGGTAATGTAAAGAATTTTTTAAGTACATAATTTGAAAAACAAGTTCTCTAACCTTTTTTTAGTGTTAATTTGGACGGAACACTAACAAAAGGACCACATTGATTCGCGAGTTAAAATTCAGGGACTACATTGATCGATTTTCAATTTCAAAGACCATCATGATTGATGGGGTCAATTTCAGGGACCATTTGTGATATAAACCCTAATATATAATATATTTGTTTGATAATGGAGTAGGTAACTTTTTTAAATATAATTCATAAGCCTAGTTAAATCGATATGAATGAGGGGATGACTTTTGACATAGATAATAATATATAATATATTTGTTTAATAATGGAGTAGATAACTTTTTTAAATATAATTCATAATTCTAGTGCTTTTGACGCCTTGGAAATCGATCTGACAGAGGGCATGGCTTTTGACAGAGGGCAATGACTTTTGACACATTGGAAATTGGTAAGGCCCTTATTTTGGAGTTTTTCGTTTCCTCTCCCTTCCATTCTTCTGTGACGACCCGTCCCTAATTTTTTTATGTAATTTCTCCTTGAATTAGTGAAGTGACTATTATGCCCTTATCGGCGAACGACGTGGATGCATTTATATTAGTTTTCTTCGTTCACATCTTCGTATTTTAATTTTTACACGTCGATACGGATACACGAGAGTTTCTATCAGTAGGAAATCACTATCCTAGATAGTGTAGGATTTCCTTTTTAGAAAAGAAATCCATCATTTCCCTAAAAAGGGGATTTGTGTTCCCCTTTATCACCCAATCCGTGCACCCTCTCTCATTCACTCCCTCACATCCCTTCAGCCAATCCCATCCCTTCTATTATTATAGCATTCAATTAGAAAACCCCAAGAGATTTCCTTCTCTCTCTCTCCTCTCTTCTTCTCTCTTCTCTCCCGGTTTTCTCGTCCTTTTCCCTGCAACTCTCTCTATCTCAGCTCCCTTTGATGGCTTTTCTCACCAACAAGCAACACCACAACAACATCAACATCTCCATTAAGACCCTAGTGAGCTTAGAAAAGAAGAAAGAACAGCCCAAACCCCTCTCTTCCAATCGGCCGGTACTGTTCATCCTCTTCCCCGATGAGTTTCGTGACTTTCCAACGTTTGTAAGCTTCTAAAATCCCTTGGGATGTGTTTTAGGGTTAGATCGAAGCTTGTTTTAAGTTTTGTATGATTTTGGATCACAGAAAATAGCACGGGGAAGCTTTCCCAAATTTTCTGGCGAGCACCGCCCCTTTCGAGGCATTTTCCGGCCAAACCACGACGAGTTGGCTGGCGTGCAAGGTATCAATCTCTTCGTCTCGTTGAGTACTACAACGTTCTTTTTTGTTTCACCCAAATTCGTCGAGTATTGAAGAAGTTATACTCATTTAAAGTTTACCCAGAAATTCTGGCTAGTTGACCGCTTTCGCGCGGACAGCCACCTTTCGAGGCGTTTTATGGCCAAACCACGGTGAGTTAAATGTCGTGCGAGGTACCATTCTCTTCGTCTCGCCGAGAACTACAACTTTCGTTCTTGTTTCACTTGATTTCGTTGAGTAGTGACAAAGTTATGAGTGTTTAAAGTCGGGTGGTTTTCCGGCCGAATTCCCGGCCTTCTTCTTCCTTGGAATCCAGCAATCAGAACCCAAAAAGCCATTGGGCCTTTCTTGCCGAGCCCAATCTAAAACCCATTTCAGTTTTTATGTTTTGTTTTATTTTTTAAAGACCCAAAGGTCCTTGGGCTGTGCGTGTGTGTGTTCTGTGTGCTGTGCATTTGCAGTGTGTGTACTGTGCACGTGCAGTGTGTGTGTACTGTGCACGTGTGTGTGTGTTGTGTGATGTGCATGTGCCTTGTGTGTGTGTGTGTGTTGTGTGTTGTGTGTGTGTAGGTTTGGGCTTAAGCCCAAACCACCCATTTTTCCTAACCTACCCAAACCCAAAACCCTTGGGCCTTGAAATCCAAACCCATTACCCTTTAAAGCCTAACCTAAAACCCAAATCCTTTTATTTGTATTTAATTTATTTCAAGCCCAAACCCCTTTACGGGGAATATTCCGTCAGGGAATATTCTAAGAATATTTTTTTGACTTTACAAAATTTATCCAGGACCCTTCTTAGGGTAATTTGACGTTCTGGACCCGTTTTCGATGTCCGTTCTCCCAAATTCAATCGCTTTAGTATAGTTTTATTAATTGTATCCTTTTATGTGCCTAGGTGCAATTATTATTGGAGACTCAGACTTCCTAGCTTGATTTAATGTGGCTTCACAAGTACCAGTGAGTGGGCAGTTTATTTTATATCTATACATATTTATAGTTTCCATAAATGCGCATTTACTTCACTTTTACGCTTATACTGCCAAGTATCGTTATTGTGGTACTAATTGTGATAAATGCTGCTATATGGTTGAGATATTACTGTCATGACATTCATACATATTTGTACATGCTCATCTTGCTGCACCCCGGTGTTAGTACTTCGTCCAGGGCCAGGGCCAGTCCTTCACGTGTATGTTCACATCCGCACCGTTCGCTCGTCTTGGATCCAAGTTAGGTGCCAGTCCTGTCGGGTAGATTGCATTAGGCAATCCAACTTGTATGTGACCGTGCTTCTGCACCAGTCTTCACGTGATCGTAGTACTAGAGCGTATTGATTACACCCAGTCCTGTCGGGTAGAATTGCCTTAGGCAATTCCGACCTGTGTGCTAGCACAGATTGATGAGCAATTGATTATACTTGATTATCACATGATTATATTACTATGGCATTTGATATATCATGACTTGGCATATTTTCGATTATATTACTGTTGTAATATTGTTTACATACCTACGTAGTATGTTTTCAGGAAACTATACTTGTTTTACGGCTAGGGGTTAGTATATTCGAAAATAAAGGTTTTCTTACAAGCATTGTTTTGCTGACCCACTCAACTTTGTTTTTCGCCCCTCCAGGTTTAGTAGCTGTGCTTACGTGTAAACGAAGGTTCTGGCAAATCTCAGGAGATGGTTATCTTTAGTGGTATAACCTTCACTCTAATTATTGTACTGTTCTTATGCTCTACCATCACGTGTGAAATGGGTGCAATCCCGCTTACCCGTGCACTCTTTTGTTAGGCACTTTTAGGTTTAATTTTATTCTCATTCTTTTTCCACTACACTACACTTTATGGCTTCGTCACCCTCTAGGTGTCGGCCAGCACAACTCGATTCAGAGTCTAATTGGACTTTTCGGGTCGGGGTGTGTCAGTTTGGTATCAGAGCCTAACCCTGGCCGTGGTGTGCCGACGAGGACGTCGGGCCCCTAAGGGGGGTGGATTGTGAGATCCCACATCGCACAGGGGAGTGATCCTTATATGTATATTCCCATCCCTACCTAGCGCAAGGCCTTTTGGGAGCTCACTGGCTTCGGGTTCCATGAGAACTCCGAAGTTAAGCGAGTAGCGCGCGAGAGCACTCCCATGATGGGTGACCCACTGGGAAGTTCTCGTGTGAGTTCCCAGAAACAAAACCGTGAGAGCGTAGTCGGGGCGGCCCAAAGCGGACAATATCGTGCTATGGTGGTGGAGCGGGCCCGAGATGTGGTGGACCCCAGGTCGGGATGTGACACTTCTTTGATTGCTCCGCCCGTTTCCCATCTTTTCCACCTAATTATTCCTCTCCATTCCATTCTTATTCGATTGCTCCGCCTGATTCTCTATCTCTCCGCCTAATTTCCATCTTCTTGGTCTGTATAATTTTCCAAAACCTAATCATGAGTCCAATCCATTTCCGCAAGCACATCGAAGAAATCCTCTCCGGCGAAGAAATCTGGGCTTCCAGGTCAAAGTTCTCATTTTTTCTTGCAATTGCACTGTTATTCTGATTCCTTCTACATATCTTTCTCACGTTTACTCTTCCCTCACGTTTTCTCGGTTTCTCTTTCGTTACCCTCGCGGTGTAGTGAAACGAAATATTTTAACAGAACCGCCGCGGAAGCCGCTTAGCCCGGCGCCTAGGTCGCTTAGCCCGCCTAGGCACCTCCTAATACCTTTGCTGATTTACTGAACATTTTTGAAATAATCGATGCGGCGGCCGTCCAGACCTCGTTTTAGAACATTGTTGTTAATTAGTAGTGCCACCGCAGACCAATTACATGTTAGAGCTCGCTTGGGTGGATGGTTTCAGATGATTGGTAAAGAATTGGTCCTATGAGATGGTTTCATTGATTTTAAGGAAAATCGATTACTGTTTCTAGGATTTCCACTAAATGTTGGCATAACAACTTATACTCCCAGACTATACTCATCATAATGCGAGTACAACATTGAAAGAAATTCTAAGAATTAATATTGGTTGAAATGTCCTAAAGTCGAAAAAAGGAATTTGTTAATAACCTACCTTAGAATGGACTTAAATGGAAATCGATCTTCCACCCGAAGATCCCGAATTATATAGTACATTTGAAGGATTAATGCCATCGGGGACCAAAAGTGATTGTCCCCTAAATGTTCTTTCGTTGAGTTCTACCATTGTACCACCACACCATCACTTGAGACATTTTGGAATTTTCGACGAAAAGTAAAACTTCGTAGGAATTCTAATAGGTGGTATACTAAGGTGCTACCAAAGAATCAAAACTAATTGTGGTTTCCTATCTCGAAAGGTTTAGTAATGATTCCTCATCGATACGAAAGCTCAGCTACTAAAACATGGAGAGGCGAAAAACAAGGGTGAGTGGGCCTAAAAAATAAAGCTTTGTAAAAACCTTTTCGAAAACATAATAACCCAACGCTGTAAAACAAGTTTAGTTTCCAAAATATACATACTACGTATAGTCTAAAAATACTTACCGTAGCTTGCAATATCACAAGAATGCCATACGTCTCAATATTACGTAAATATACGCATAATGACTGATATCACATAATCTAGCATAATCAAACATATCATATCGAGTGCTCAACGACATATGCTGACACATGAGTTCACGTAGAGATATTTTAACATGAACAAGACTGGGTGTAATAATGATTTACGCTCTAGTACTACAATCACATGAAGACTGGTGCTATGCGCATCACATACGAGTCCTAATTGCCTATAGCAATCTAGGACAGGACTGGCACCTACAATGGATCCAAAGTGAGCGTACGATGCAATGTGAACATACACGTGAAATACGGTCTTGTCCCGGGCGAGTACTAACACCGGTGCAACAACGTTGAGCAGATAACGTAAACAAAATCATACAACGGTAAATTAATAAGTTACATCGACATAATACTATTCATTACTGTAATTATAAATAAGGCATCCTGTAATAATATGCATACCTATGCATCCCGTAGGATTTAGGATAATTTTGTAAATTCCATCATTTCACTAATTCTTATAAACATTAGTCTAATCTAGGCATGCGTAGGAAATTCTTTTCAAATGTATAACTGGAAACTAAATAAATATATAATATTTAAAAGCAAAGACCCACTCACACATACTTACGAGATCGCAACCGCTCGAACTAGGAAAGCGAGTCTCCGATAGCAATCGTACCTAAGCATAATATTGGATACCATTAGTAAAACTCAACTGAAATGATTAAATTTGAGAAAACAGAGTGCAGATTTGGAATTAGGGCGTCATAATATGCTAAGAAGGGTACCGGGCAAATTTTGTAAAAAGTCGACGAAAAGTCAACGATCAACCCTAAAAGTCAACTGAGCCGCCCCAGCGGTTAACTACGTTAAAACTTTGGAATTTCATTAAATGGATGTCAAAAACGGACTCGGGACGTCGAAATTAGCTTAGGAGGGTTTCCGAGAATATTCCGAAAAAGTCAATGCAAAAAATATTATAGAGAATATTTAAGGAAATATTCCAAATCCATTAGGATGTGGGCCGAGCCCCAGTTTAGGGTTTATGGGCCAAGGGTTTGGGCCGACCCATGGATCCGATTTTGGGCCCCTTTTTTCTCTTTTTCTTTTTTCTTTTTTTAATTTTTGGTTGGTCGGTTGCCACTGCAACTGCCGAAGACAGCAAGAAGGCCGGGATAAATCCTGGCTCTGATCAACCACGAAACTTAACTACACCTAACCATTTAATATACCAAATCGAAGATCGGAGCACAAGGAATCGGAATATACCCTCACTGGGTCTTGTTGTGGCCGAAAAATGGCTGAAAAAGTATGCAACAACTCGCGAGCTCGCCGGCAATTTGGGGAAAAGTCCCACGTGCCATTTCTGCATCATAACGTCGCTAAAACATCTCAAAATTTCCCTAATCATACACCGAAACAAGATTTAAGAAGTTTTTTTGGGGGGGGGGGGGGGGGGGGGGGGGGGTTTGATGCTCACATTCGTCGGGAATGGTGAGAACTCGCCAGAGTTCGAGAGGTTAAGTGATTGTGGTGTTGCCTTTATGCTTACAGAGTGAATGATGGATATAGGGCTGCTAAAGGAGCATCATGGCTGCTGGTGACTTGTTGCGAGGCTTGCAGCAAGTGGATGATTCAGTTGGGCTCGCCGGTTCTGTGTTACATAAGTGAGAGAGAGAGAGAGAAAGAGAGAAAGAAACGTAATGAGAGAAAATTGGAGTTGAGGTGGTGGTCTGTAGAGTGGCTCGCCGGAGAAAGGTGTGAGGTTCTCGGCCTCTCAGCCTATCTATTTACAAAGACGAAGAAGATAACGAGAGAGTTATTATTATTATTTTTTGTTTTTATTTTAATAAAACTGGAAAGACGAAATGAGGTGGCAGTAAGAGAGTGGTCCAAGAGTGAGCTGGAAGAGGACTCGGGGACAACAGAGAGGAGTGGTGTGTGGGCCCCACGTGGCTCACAAAGCCAGACATAAAATATCTTTCGAATATGAAAATTACTATTTTGCCCTCGGTATTCGATGTTTTGTAAAATCTTCGTTTTAACTCCATATTCAACTCCACTTGCGCCTACGCGTTCATAACGTCGAGAATATGGTAAAATAGTAGCTCGTACACGTCACGAAAAGACGGTCAACGAAAGTCAACAATCTCGCCTCTAGGTACATTTTCGTCAATTCACTTTTAAAATTAATAAAATTATAAAATTAGGGACAGGGTCGCTACAAGTACAAAAAACCAATTTTCAAATATTTAAAATAAAAAAAATGCAAATAAAAGGACGCATGAAATTAGAAGATTTGAATTATCTCTAATATTTAAAAAAGTAAAATAGGTATAAAAAGTAAAAGTACTATTGCATTAGCCTAATAGCATGTTGCTTTTTTGGACCCATATCTAAATGCCCCATAAAACAAATAAAACAGCTCTCCTAAGATCCTCATTTCTAAGTCATGTGAGAACTAAATGCATATTAATCACAAGATTATATTAGATTAGGTTGAAAGACATAAAATATTTGACAACTTAATAAAGCAAAACCATCTGAAAACCCATGAACCATTAGAAAACTCATTTTCTTGTTTTACTTTATTAAGTTGTCAAATATATAAAGTCTTTTGATCTACATGAAAGTTCTCCTATGGTGTTCTTTTTAAGAACCTGTGACGACCTCTTTTTTAAGAGCAATAAGATCAATCTAACGAAACAAAAACTAATGAATTTATATAATCCTTTTACAACTAAACAAAATCAAAACACACCAAAAATTAAAAACAGGTTTCACGCTCAAATTTCTGATAGTTGATAGGAGCATATTTATGCGACTTAGTTAGCTTGTTTTCGTGCATTCATGTTGATTATTCGTATTTAATTTAGTATTTTAAGCTATTTTCGTGTGTTTGAAGGTCCCAAGGGGTAAAGTATCAAGAAAGTGCATTTTGGAGCCTTTTGGAGCTGTTTTGGGCATGTTTTGGGTAGCTTATGATTGGAGCAATGTAGATGGACGAAATTGAAGGCCAAAGCATGCTAGGAATCAACTATGAGAAGAGGAAAAATTAATTCAAGTCAAAGAAGGAAAAGGAATCCAAGAAGAAGAAGGGTTGACTAAGTCAAAGTTTCCTTACTTTGACCTTTGACTTTCCTAAGCCTATTTTATCAAGGTTTCATTTACAAAGAGAGAATCCTAGACTTTTTGGGACACTTAAACCCAGCCACAAGAGGAGCCGCACCATTCCCTTGCATACACCTTCCTTGCCGTGCAAGGAAGTGCTCTTCCTTGCTCCTTTGGGCTTGCCGCAACTTTTCCCTACATTTCCTTTTCTTGCTGCTTACTCCAGCCCTTTTCCTTTTATTTTAGGTTAGTCTTGGACCCTAAAACAGCAAGGAAACACTTTTCCTTGCATTAAAAGACCTTTCCCTTTCTTTCTTTATCCTTGCCGCATAGCACTTTTCCTTTTTGATTCTATTCCAGCCGCACCTATTACCCTTTTCCTTTGGGATTTTGCATTTAATTTCCTATTTCCTTTAAGTTTTAGAATAATTCCTGATTACCTAAATTAAATTGGAGCCTTGTCCTATAAATACCAAGTCTAGCCGCACCATCTATTCATTCATTCACCACTTCACACAACCATACACACATTCAGCCAAACTTTCACTCTTGTCGCATCTCCTTGACCCCAAAACACATCCCATACATCCCTTACCCACTTGTGCCGTAGCAAAGGAGAAGAAGGAAAGCCTTGGACGTGTTTGCTCTTCAAGCTTTGGATCGTTGGAGCGTTCTAGGTGTAATTCTTTCTTTGTTTTAAATGTTTAAATTAAATTCTTGTTGTTTTGCTGTGAACATGAGTGGCTAGACCCTTTTTTGGCTAGGGGTGATTTCAAAGCCATGATTATGGGTGCAATATGAATTGATAAGTTTCAGTTACGAATTCGTGAGTTGTGAATGCAATTGGCTTAACTGTTTGATTGATAACTTATTTGTGTTTGTTGATTGAGGGTCGACACTTAATTGGCAAGCATAAGTTTGATGCTAGAGTATAAGGGAGTTTCACATAATCGTTGCAAACTTATATTCATAAGTGGTGAAGGTCGCTGGTCACGATCGCGTTAAGTTCAATTCCTAGCATGAGTGACATGATGTCATAGTTGCAAGTGCTTTATCAATGCTTATGATTTTCAATGAACGTAATGATCTTTTATTGTATCTTTATTATGATGTCATGTAGGGGACTTTCGAAGAATGCTTTGGGTTGTCGAATGATGTCATCCAATCCAATAACACAAGGAAAATCTAAGGATTAACTAGTGATGTCACAGTTAATTTGGGGCATTGTCGTTCATGATTCAATGAAGGCTTAACTGGAA
This sequence comes from Cotoneaster glaucophyllus, assembly GCA_036320875.1. Lineage (NCBI taxonomy): Eukaryota > Viridiplantae > Streptophyta > Magnoliopsida > Rosales > Rosaceae > Cotoneaster > Cotoneaster glaucophyllus. The sequence goes on along the minus strand of CM070070.1, from coordinate 15,183,688 downwards.
ATCGATTCGTTTGCATACATATCATGTGTGGAGAAAGCGCCTCTAGCTAGCCCATCATCCATCCAACTTCCCCAAAACGTTTTCAAACTTGTTTTACTTTAAAATCTGTTTTAACTTGCTTTACTTTTAAATTCGTTCAAAACAAACCCCCCCCCTTTACTTTCTTGTTTCAAATTGTTTTAAACTCGTTTTGTTTGTGTTTTGAAGTGTTTTGAGTCAAGCCAAAACCTTATTTTCGTCCAAAATTGTGTTTAGAGTCAGAAACTGCCTAGTTTGTGTTTTTAGGCAGTTTTGAGTGTTTTCAACCTATTTCGAGTCTTGTGAACTTGTTTTAAGTCTTTTGAACCTATTCAAACGTTTTTAAGTTTGTTTTCGAGTCTTTGAGATAGTTTAAAGTCGATTGGCAATCCCTCCTAATCCCCGGCCTAGAACGATCCCTACTTGCATCTATACTACAATTCACACCAAGAGGGTTTAATTTGTGTGCTTAACTAATATCACATCAATAGTTGCAGGTTGAAAGAGAGCAACACGACTTCCAATTTCACAGGATCCTCGAAAAATTGAAATTCTGTTTGAAGTTACGAAAAGGTGTTTCTTTTGTGGTTGTATTGATTTCAATTTCTCCTAATTTTCCCCTCCCTACTGCGAAAAAATAGTAGAATCATGTTCATGGTTTTCGTAGAACGGAAACTATAATTTTAATTGAACACTGATATGATCCACACCATTCTTCTTTTAATTGGATTTCATAGTAACCCATGAATGCTCTCCTAAGTAAGCACTATTCTATTTTATATTCCCTTGTGGTAGTGGTTCAACCTTAATCCCATTTTTTTTTTCTTTTCTTTTTTTAATTGTAGATTACTTTAAAATGGAAGAACAATCTTCCAGGGACCTCACCTGATACAAGTTGCAGATGTACGTAATCCTATAGTTGGCCAAGAATTTGGATCAATAATGGAAGCATATGATTACAATCAGTATGTCACACCCCGATCCCGACATTCGTCCAAGATCAATACGCGACTGTAGACTGTAGGGGGATGCCATGAAATACAAAATGAAATACTTAACTAAAATTAACAATTTATAACAAAGACGAAAATCGAAAAGAAATACAATGAAGGATATGAGTAACCTAACACTCCAAGCTCTGTACTCTGAATGCTAACCCGAAGCTCCTTGTATCAACTAAAATCTGCACAATCGCCCCTACATCGTGGGAACGGTGCACTGGGCAAACAACAACCCGAATAAGCAGTGAAGCTCGTGTGAATGATAATAATTTGACGTATGTGATAATACTAAAAACGTATCCATCAATCACAATTTATAACATCAAGCATAACATCATATTTATGAAATCATAATCAAGCCACTGAAAATCCCAAATGAGTCACATACACATCCATCAGCCAGTCTAAAACAATTCACAAAGGTTCACAATCATAGTTTATACAATACAATGAAAAGTAGGGATAAAGCGATACAGTTCGGCCAAAGCCTACATCTCTGAAGCTGTCTCAACTAAATCAAATCCAAGGAACCAACAAATCAAATAATGTGATTTCGAACCATTCAAAGAAATCCAACAATATCGAGTTCCAAACCGCTTAACAAAACCAAAATATAAAGCGGGATTCCGGACCACTCAAAGGAATTGTACAGTATAAGGGATTCCAGACCACTTAAAGGAATCTAAGTGGATACGGTTCCGGACCACTCAATGAAATTGTGGAGTACAAAGAAACTCTGACCACTCAGCAAAATCCAAAGCAGGATACGATTCCTAACCACTCAACAGAATCGCAGAGCACGAGGGATTTCGGACCACTCAACGGAATCCAGACTGAGTAGGAAACTGGACCACTCAACAGAACCCCAGCGGAACCCAGTTCTGGACCACTCAAAGGAACCAAGCATAGTACAAGGAGCATAACAACAACTCAAAGAAACAAGGCACAAATCAAGTTACTCAATTTGCAAAAGCTCAACGAAATGAAACAAAGGACAAGCACTAAATTTAGAACTGATCAACAAAGGGAGAAATGAAATAATATTGAAGCAACAAATCCCCATTACAATAGGTTAACGGTCCACTACTAGCCCTCGCATTTCACAAACAATTCAATAAGCACTTCACACATTTCACAAATATTTTCAATACACAAGTCAAATCACATTTAATAAAAAAAGATCGAGGACTAAATATAAAATCACACTTATAAAATCAAGTCATATCCACAAAGGATACTAAATACGAAATCAGGGTGATAACCATATCACAAATATTAAAGTCAGTCACTTGGAGTCCGCGCTACGATTCCTAGATTAATTATCGAGGCGTCCACGTACAATCGTCGCCTAAACAAATATAAAGTCACGTCTTATGATTCTATCGATAAAACACATAATTCTAACTTGTACATGTCTTCTAGGAAATTCTGGATGGATTTGGAACGCGTTGACCAAAAGTCAACCGTCGATCAAAGATCAACAGTAGAGCAACAACCTTACGTAACTTGTTTCGCAAGATCCGCACATCGGATTTCAAATATGTAACTTCCTAAGGTCCTCATTTCTAGAACAATATATTAAAATTTCATGTCAATCCAACGGTTGGGTCTCCTATAATTGCATATTCAAATGGCGGTCAACTACGAAACTACGTTAAAACATCGGAATTTCACTAAACGGATGTCAAGAATGGATTCGGGACGTAAAAAAAATTCTAAGAGAGGTTCCTGAGCCAAAACAAAAAAAATATCAACAAAAGTCAACATTGACGGTCAACGGGTTAACGGTCAACATTGATCGAGAAAGGTCAACTAGTTGACTCAGCCGAGCCAAGCCGACGGAGCTAAGCCGAGCCGACCCATAATTCACTCGTTTATGGAAAGCTTTCACCGGATTCTGGAATTTTCGGGCATATTTTGTGGCAATCTTTGAATCACTATAACTCACTCATTTCTCAACCAAATTCGACCCATAATATACCAAAACAAAGTTAGAGAAAAGTAGAACAAGATTATACCTATTTGGAAACCAAATGGTGGCTGGAGGTGGCTGGAAAATGGTCTGAAAGGTTACTGGTCTGCGATAAAAGCTGGATTTTTTGCCTGAAAACTAGAAAAAACTTTAAACGTCCATATCTTTGTCATTTTCAACCAAAATCAATGATCTGTATATGGAAATGTAGATATTGAAGAGGAGAACTCTTACGTACCTAATTGAAGTCCAAAATCTGGCTGGAAATGGTCTGAATATATTAGGAATCTCTCGGCCAAAATGGAGGTTCTTGATTTGTTCAATCCATAGGTAAAGTCTAGCAGGTTTCTGAAATGATGGTGAACACAGTGAGGATGTTTGCAAGGTCCAATTTACTAGAAGACGATTTGTGTTGGTTTGGTTTTCACGGGAGAAAGAGAGTTCGAAAGTGAGGTGAAAGAGAAGACTTCAAGAGAGAAAATAGGGAGAGAGTTCCATAAGATTGGGGACTCATCCCTGGGTCCCACGTGGCACACTCCCATTGGCCCAAAAAGCAACATTTGTTCCAAATGGCAAATTACCAAAACACCCTCGCTATTCCAATCTTTGTGAAATCTTCGTTATAATTTCGAATCACATACCGTTTGCACCCACTCGTTTGTATCGACGAGTACTATTCAAATATGTAAAGAGAAGTGAAAAAATATGTAGGGATCAAATACGACCTCATAGAATTCTGTTTAGTCCATTAAGGGCGATTTCGTCGTTTTACTTATCGTAAAAGTTATATGCCGTAAATATAAATGCATCGAAGCCACACATGAAATACGAAATATGTAATTTTAAATAGTAAAATCCAGGGGCGGGATTTCACACAATATGCTCGAGAAGTTGGATTTAGTGTCAGAATGGGTTCAAGTAAGAATAAAAAATGAATGAATTAAATCACTTGGAAACAATCTCTTTGTTCAAAGGAAGGTGAACCGGATGAGACTTATAAGAAAATAAAGAAGAATACATCAACCAAGGAAGAAATGAATCTTAAATCAACATATGTGGGTTGTACGGCAAAGTTAAGCATTTCTCATGACAAGTCGGGGACGACGGGTTCTATTCGTAACTTTGAAAGTATCATAATCATGTACTTTCAACACCTACACAAATACACCTACTACTTTTTGAAAAGTTTCGAAAGCAAAGAAGCTTTACATGGAAAAACTAAGTAGTGCAAATGCACCTACAAGTCAACAATTCAGAATTATGGAAAATGAGGAAGGTGGAATTGCAAATATTGGATGTATTGACAAAGATTTGAGAAACGTTGAAAGAGATTTGTAGAAATCAAGGGACATGATGCTGACATGCTTCTTGAATATTTTGATTCAGAAAAGGAAAAAAACCCATCTTTTTTATTTTTAAAGTTAATAGAGATGAGGAAAATAGGTTGAGCCATTGTTTTTGGGTCGATTCCACTGCAAGAAAAGCGTACTTTTTTGTGATGTAGTTGCTTTTGATGCGACTTACATCACAAATATGTATAGTATGATCTTTGCTTCATTTGTAGGGGTTAACCATTACAATCAGACAATTGTAATTGGATATGGGTTTTTAAGTGATGAGTGAAAACTGAGTCATTTATTTGGTTATTTGAGCAATGGCAAAAAGCTATGCCTAGCGGTCCACCTCAAATGATAATAACGGATCAAGATCAAACAATATCAAAGGCCATTGCTCAAGTTTTTCTTTTAGCATTCCACCAGTATTGTATTTAGTATAATGGATAAGTTTCTACAAAAGCTTGGGCCTAATGATTTCAGTTTATATGCCACAATTAGCGCTAGTATATACGGTTCCAAAACTAGAGAAGAATATGAAGAAAGCTGGAAGCATGCATTATTGCAACATAGTGCATTGGAGAATCATGAACAGCTGCTACCAATATACAAACTCCGTAAGCAATAGGTCCCTGCATTTTGCATGCTTATATTTTCAGCAAGAGTGTAGAGTAGTCAAAGAGTTGAAAGTGGGCACTTTTTCATCAAGAAATATGTTTCAAAATGTATCTCTGTTGGATTTTGTAACACGATTTGAATGGGCACTCAAACACCAAAGACACAAAGAATTGGTTTCTGATCATGTGGATGTTAATGAAGTACCAAAATTGAAGACATTATTTCCAATTGAAAAGCAGATGCGTGATTTTTATACAAAAACAATATTTTTAAAGTTTCATATGAAGTGATGCTATAAGGCAATACGAAAAGAATGTGTTTATGTTGTTATACGTGCTGATGCAGAAAGCTCAAAAGTGTGACATATTTTTCACGATAATGTTTCTAGTTTTGCAAAGTGCAGCTGTCAAAAATTTGAGTTCGAAAGAATTCCGTGCAGACATATTATATTTGTTTTCTCAGAAGTATTCATATTGTAGATTTGCCAAGCCAATACATCATGAAAAGATATACAAAAAGTGTGAAGGCTGAAAGAGTTTAGGACGGAGATAGATTAGAAATAAAAGATGTGCAAGATTAGTCATTAATGATGAGACATATTCAGTTATCTTAAGTTTCACAGTGCTTAATCGATAAATCATCCATTCTGGAAGAAACAACTTAACTTGTAAGAAAATGAATCGAATCGCTTCGTATTGCAGTTAAAGATTATGCTCCAATTTAGGTGTTGGAGAAGTGCCAACAAAAAGAAAACTTCAAAAACATATGATCAATGAACCAGCTCAGATAAATACCAAGGGAAGTGGGAAAAAAAATGAAGTCTTCCAAAGAAAAGGCAATGAGGAAAGCTAAGAAGTACAAGGCATGTGGAGGACTTGGGTGCACCATAAGAAAATGTCTGGTATCAGAAGACAGGTAATAATTTATTTGGTTTTAATTAGTATGTATAATTCTGATTTTTTTAATTAACTTATGCTTGGTTAATCATTTCATAAGATTGTAGTTCATGTATACTTATATATCAAGTTTATATTTCATAGATCAAGCATACACAATGCCGAAGCTTTTCATGACATAACATGTTTACCAAATGAAACACCACATATTGCTGGCATACATGTTAAGTGTTTTATAGTAAATTTACAATTATCTCTTTGGCATAATAGCAATGATTTAGTTAGTTCTAATCGTACAATTCACTTATATATTCTTTGCCAGATCATTGAAGTTGCTTCTAAGTCCTACAATTCACCGCAAAAAGTACCTTTTCGTAACTTCAAAAAGAATTTCAATTTTCCTAGGACCTTGTGAAATTTGAAGTCATATTGCTCTCCTATAACCTGCAACTATCGAAAATGTGAGTGAACCTATTTTTAATTTTTGGCGTGTTTTGATTTTGTTTAGGTGTAAAAGGATTATATAGACTCATCAGTTTTTTTTGGACAATTAGATTAATCCTATGGTTCATATAAAAGAGATCCTCACATGTCCTCAAAAAGCGGGCCTTAGGAGAGCATTCATGTTGGATCTAAACTAAGATAATCTTGTGGTTAATATGCATTTGGTCCTCACAAGTCCTCAAAATGAGGAGCCTGACTGTTGAAACTGGTACCAAGCGAAATATCCTTCTATATAAAAATTATAATCCTCTGGATTGACTAGTCAAACACGCTAGTCAACTAAGATATATTTGTTAGTCAATAAATCAACTATTCAATCACCAATTTCAATTTCCAAAAACTATCATAGTCAACAAGGTCTCAGTTCATTGCAAGTTATTAATGTGTCAAGTGAGCATGACTATGAGCACATACCATTTAAATGTTCAAGAGATATGTGTACCATGTATGTGTATGTGCGATGTGTGACACAATATAAATAATTTTGAACACAAGATGTTTTTGGCCGAAAAAACCCACCTCTGGGTTTAAAAACAGGGGATTCTCCACTGAGTCTAATCCACTAATGTAAATAATGTTCATACAAAGACCATGCAAACTCAATTCCTCAATCACTATCTACGGAGCAGCTTTACCTTTGTGCAACCTTGCCTTACACGAGATGAACTCATTCGGTCTTCACAAAGTGGCAGCTCCTCATGAGCTCTTCACCTTGTAGCACCGATACGAACTCAAATCACGAAATGATATGATGTTATGATATGCATATAAAATCTGGATTCAAAAGATCAGTCAGATTCTCTATTCAAATAGTTGAAAGAAGAATCTAACTTGAATCCAAAAGCTTGGTCTAAAAATGGATTTAAAGCTTAAAACCAGACCAAGAATTTAATGCAAAACCTTAAAATTATGCAACCCAAATATACAATGATTCGGTGTTTAATGCATGAACTTGGTTTTGCAACTAGGGTTTCATAAATGAGGAGGAAGAAGAAGGTGGAAGCATAAATGCTCTATTTCTCTTTAACTTCTCCTTCCAAACAATATGCACCAGCAAAACCCCCAAATGAAAAGAAACCTTAGCTAGGGATTTTAACCCCAAAAGCATCAGTTTGTTTTTCTCACCAACTAAGAACACTTGTTGTACTACAAACTGATCAGAAAAGATTAAGGGCTGAGATTTGACCATCAGCAGAAAGCTGTCAAGAATCTCATATGGGCAGCTCTTAATTTGCGTGCCCAGCTAGCTGGAAAGCAACGAGCAATTCTGACTAGACAACAACACTAAATATAATGCACAAAGAATATAGACGTGAAATGCACATGCATGACCAAACCTTTTGAAGTGAAGTGAGCTACATCCTTGAACGTTTAATCCCAGCAGCAGCAGCCCATAACCAGATAATGTAGTCTAAAACTAAATTGAGCATATGGTACACAAATTCAATATTTGACAAGGAAAGCCAAACACTTAAGACTAGACTTTACAACTATAAAACAACATCGACGCATTTAATTGAAAGTTATCTCTCTCATTTTGTTACTAATAATGGATTGTTTAAGTTAATTCTTAATAAAAAAAGTCACAAAAATAAAATTCCCAAATTTTGGGTAAGAGTAATGTTAGGCTGACTAAATTTACAAACTAAATGATGTGTCACCAATAATAAATAAGCATGTTAGTCTCTCTAGCATTACCCTTTTGGATAATTAGTTGTGACTTGCTATGTGAAACCCTATTCTCAGATTTTACTATTCAATTTCCTATTTCCTAGTTACATGAATTAATTGTTATTTGTATTTTCATTAATTTTACAATTGTAGTTTGTTAGAAAGTTCGATTTTCTGTTAGTAGTCAATAAAAGCCATAGACCTTTATGGGCCACTCATAATATTTTCGGGTAGAGCTCGATCCCACAAACGCATAGGCGAAAATCATTTGTGAAACAAAGTTTAAACTTAGGATTTACAAGGCCCTCAAGAAAGGGGCATTTTTGTCAATAGGACCCTATATATTTGGAAGGCTCCAGCCTTGCTTGCTAGAGCAGCATTGCTAATTTGGGGAAACCCAATTCACGGGTTGACCTAGATACCACTCGACTCGATGAACTAACCCAGCTCGCTAAGGATTTTTATTATTGTCGTTTCTAGCATTTCTGACGACTACGACTGCGATCACCACTACAATTCGACTCCCCTCATCACCACAAACATAACTCACCCTTTAATTTCTCCAGTAACTACCGTCATGGACTCCGGCGCAAAGGTTGTGAATCACTGCCATTATGCACCAGCGACCCGTTGTTCTGTTGACGACACTAGCAACCACCACCACTTCTGAGAAACCCTTTATCTTAGGAGCAAAACCCTACCTTCCGATCCTCTATTGGTGCAATATCGGAGACGCGGCAAGCCCGTGAGTTTTCTGGCCACCTAAGCTTTTTCGACAAATTTCGTCGGCTTTCGCCCTCATCTGGCCTCTAGTGTAAGTATAACTTCTCATCCTCGTGCTGAGATCTACATTGTGATATAATTTTTGTGTATTTTGGGGTTGACCAACATCTAGCGATGGTGGTGTCACATGGCCAGTGATCCGACTTTGTCTCCCTAAGCTAAATTTGATATTGTGAATCCATTTTTGATATCCGTTAGATGAGATTCCGTTGTCTGAACCTGGTTCAATAAAGATATGCCATTTTCCCTTTGTAGTAGATGAAGAGCCGACTGTTGGATTGTCACGAAATTAAAATATGTGGTTATACGGAATATTTTGGGGTCTTGAGAATTTACGGATCGAAAATCTGACGTACGGATATTCCGGATCGGGTTACAAAGGTTATTGATCCTATCGTTGACCACGTTGACCAATGTTCTGAAATTAACATTACTAAATATCCAATAGAGCCTAGTGAACCTATCTTGGTCAGCGAACCATCATGAAGGATCTGTGCTTCAATTTGCATGCGAGGGGAACCTTACTAAAATTTACGTAATTATTGAACTTCTAGATGATGTAAATGATATGTGTGACTAGTATGAAAATATGAGCATGGAACCATATTAGAAGTATTTTGTAGAACTTATATGTATGTATGACAAGACATTTGGTTAGTCATGTGACATCGATAATGTTTGTGCTTACAATTGTGATTCATGTTGAATTGATGTATGATGTATGATGTATGAGGTATGATGTAGGATGTATGATGTGTGATCACATAACTAAAACATGTAACATTGTAGTACATTGGTGGTTTTTTTTGGTTAATCCGTATTGGGGGTCACTGCCTATTTGGTTACCTTGTCCCCACAGGTGGTCTTGCTTGATTAATTGCATTGGGGGACCACAATATTGGTTGCATGCTTATGGTCATGCTTGGTTAATCCGCATTGGAGAACTATACACATTCTAGGGGTGACCTTGCTTGGTTAATTCGCATTGGGGGTCCACACCATTTGATGCATGCCTATGGTTCTGCTTGGTATATCCGATGGAGACCATACGTATTTTAGGGGTGATCATACTTGGTATATCTGCAAGGGATGATCACTGTATACACGATTAGAATATGCCCATGGTCATGCTTGATATATCTCGATAGGGACCCATACGCATTGTAGGGGTGATTATGCTTGGTATATCACGATGGATGATCATTGCCTCTCTAGGATTGTAAGGAGTGGTTATGCTTGATAAATCTGTGACGGGTGACCATTCCTAGTGAGATTCCATTTGAATGCTCCAGAATCGTAGCTCTTGGCCGGGTCTGTTGAGTTAGCCTTAAACCCTACATTCTTGTGAATAGAAATATTGATGGTAGACATTTGTGTTTGTAAATTAGGGTTATGATATTTGTTGAAATCCATGTAGGGAAATATAAAGATTTACTTTATTAAATTTCGTGAAAGGATACTTGTCTTGTTGGTTGATTAAGTAGTTAAATGTTAATATTGTGTATCCTTGGATCATGAAATCGATTATTTGTTGTGATTATAAAATTGTGTTGTAAAACATTGTGATGTATGTGGATGACGAAATGACAATCCTGCTTGTCATATGATTTCGTTATGTATTCTGGAATCTAGTGATTTATGCTCGTTCAGTTCCATTGAGTGCTTATGGAACTTTATATTTTTTCTGCTAGGAAGTATCATGAGAAATGTCATAGTTTTAAAAAAAAGGTGAACACAAATGGCTTGATCTTATCTTAAGGTACGTAGGCAATTTAACACAGAGGTAAGATGCAGCCATGATGAAACAAGAGGAAAAGCTATTACGCTATTGAACCGTTAGTGTTTTTTGGCCATTGTCTCGAAAGCGAGACATGATAGTTGAACAAGTAAGTTGTGACGCCACTTTTCGATCCTGGAATAAAAAATTGATAAGGTAACAATTGATTAAAACATCTTCGTCAAATCATAAAAAGTAACAGATACTTAATTTAAAAAGGTGAAAAATTAGTTGGGGATTCTAATTTCCTAGACTAAAAAATTACAAATTTTACTGAACTTCTCATTAATCATTACACCAACAGCGCCCTTCCCTTCAAATGACCACAATCATTGCCAAAACAAACACCTCATTACATCTCACAATCTAGTTTGCAACAAAAACAATCTTTCAATTTTTTTTTCATTCCCTCTATTTTTACTCAATATCTTTCTTGGCAATGCCTCTATTTTCACTCCATTGTCCAATTCAATTTTTTTTTAATTTTAAAAATTACATTTCATAAAATAGATGGATTCTTTCGGCATTCGCGGCCAGCACGGTTAATTAAGTCGAAATAGAAAAGTCTCTCGGCCATGAAAACTTGACCGCAAGACAAACTGTCCAATGACCAGTCAAAAGGCACTCTCACCCGAATATTCCGTTTCAAAATCTCCTCTTTATCTGGAAAACCCGCAAATACGCGCCGTCTGATCCCCCATCATATCCGATCAACGGCCGGAATTTAACCTTTGACCAAGGTACAATAAAGAAACGGTGTAAGGCTGGAATGAATGATTTTCTTCTGTCCAAGTTTGACCGCAGAATCAAAAATTCCCAAATAAAGGGTACAAAAAAAAAAAAAAAAAAAAACAGCTAACAGACAGAGAGATAAATTCTAGAGAGAGAAGACTACAAAAACAATTGTAGAGAGAGAAAACCTAAATATTCTTGGAGAGGGGGATTGGGAAGAAAGGGAGCTTGTGGTTTTTTTCTTCCTTCCTTTTTTTTTCCTTTGATTCTTCTCTTTTGGGGGATTTGCAGGGTTTGATTTGAATCAGGGGAGGAGCGAGAGAGAAGGAGGAGAGGAGAGAGAAAGCTTGGCATTTCTCTCTCTTCTTTGATTTCTGTTCATTGGGAGGAAATTCAAGTTAGGGTTTTTGGGTTGTTGAATCAGAACAACGAACAAAGATGAATATGATGCGCCGGCTCAAGAGCATTGCTTCGGGACGGACCTCAGTTTCGTCGGACCCTGTAAGTTTGAATTTTTGTGTGTATTTGATTTCTAGTTTTGGTTTGGAGGATTTGAGCTTGTTTTTGGTAGTTTGGAAATGGAGGAAAATAAAGCAATGATGTTGAATGTTTTGATTTAGGGCGGTTTGGTTTTGTGATATTTCAAATTTCGATTTCAGAAGCTCACGTCTGGTAAGATTTAGTCGATGTAGAAAACATGGTGGAGGATTTGTGTTTGTTTATTTATAATTTGGGAAGTATATGACTTATAAGTATATATGTGTGTGTGTGTATGTATGAATGTATTCATTTTCCTAGTATCACACAACTTTTTACTGGATGTGTAATTGTGTGTATTTGAAGGATCATTTGAGTCAAGTTGAAATGGAATTTTAATTGGTTTTCTTTGTTACTTTTGTATATGGCTCGCTGTTCAATGTTGGCTGCTAGTTTTGATTGGCATAGCATTTTCATGATGCATTTCTATTGTAATTATTAATTGCGAGCGTCGGATTTTGTTTGTGTTACGACAGATAGTACTGTTTTGAAAGAGCATCTTGGGAGATAACTGATGGAACAAATGACTACTTTTGGTTCTTGTATGAGCCATCACATGTAATGCCCACTTTGTGTTTGGATATTAGATAGATACGTGTATATACATATATGTATATAAACTATAAAGTTGGACGAGAATGATTTTCTATCTCATGAACGCCGTGGCTCTCTAGGTTTGCACATCAACGAGTCAAATTGTTATTTTAGACAAGTATATTGGATTTCTTCTTATTTCCGGGACAATGTCCAACTGAAGTATATCACTAACCTTGAGGAATGTGTATACTCTATTGATTTGTGAGATGTAATTTAATGTGTTTTGCCTCATATGTACTGCATATGGTTTTGCATGGCTTTTAATGCACCAAGTTAGCTGTGGTTTTTTTTATTTAATTTTTTTTTTTAAATATACCTTTTCTGGAATATAAATCTTCTGTGTTTATGTTAATGTTTACATCTTTAGTACTTTCCTAATTTTGTTGTGATGAAATGATCAAGTGGTGATCTATGCAATTATGCTAATAGTTAATGACACAATGAAGGCTGAGTGGATTTTTTTTTCTTCACAAGTTGGTAATTTGGATGCGCAGTTCTTTTTTTCCGTTTGAATCTATATTTAGCAAAGTTAAATTTATTTCTTTTTTCATTTTAGGGAACTGATTCTACCACAAAACGAGCAAAGGTGGATCAAGAAAATGAGAAGAAGGCTAATAAACAGGCAAATACTGTTGAGGGAAGTGCCACTGGTCTAGAGCAGCATATGGCTTCAACGTCACTGGAAACTGCTGCGAGCACATCCAGTCTATCTTCAGTAGGTAAGACTGAGACCAAAGAAGACAAATCTAGTAACGATCAGCTTCCCAAAGAAATGCATGAAATGAAAATTAGAGATGAGAAGGCCAACCACCATGATGACAAGGTATTTTTTTGTTGGCCGGCATTGATTTTTTTCTGTGATCCTTTTTTCCTTCATATATGTGTCTTTATTAATTCTCATGTGAAAAAGACATGTTTTAAACCAGTGAATATCGGTTACTGAGTAAATTGTGTAAATTTGCCCTGTGCAGGATATGGAAGAAACTATTATAAATGGTAATGGAACAGAAACAGGTCATATAATTGCAACGACAGTAGGTGGTCGAAATGGACAACCTAAACAGGTGTGCTTAGTAATTCTGCATTTCTCATGTTGTCTCCTAGGAAGTCCTCATGTTATTCTTTTTTTTTTTCTTTTTTTTTTTGTCGGAACTTCTTTTTGCATAACCTCATTTTCTGCTGGATTGACTAATTTTTTCATTTTTGGTGACAGACTATCTCTTACATGGCAGAGCGTGTAGTTGGCACTGGTTCGTTTGGAGTTGTCTTTCAGGTACTTAGAATTATTTACGTTTGTTCATTATTTAGGTTTCTTTGGTTCCGTTTTCCACTGATACAGATCTCGACGTCATTTGTTACCTTGCTTACTATAATTTATTGTGCAGGCTAAGTGTCTGGAAACAGGTGAAGCAGTTGCAATAAAAAAGGTGTTGCAGGATAAAAGATATAAAAACAGAGAACTTCAAATTATGCGCTTTCTTGACCATCCTAACGTTGTTCAATTGAAGCACTGTTTCTTTTCAACTACTGACAAAGACGAGCTGTACCTCAATCTTGTCCTCGAGTATATATCTGAAACTTTTTACCGGGTCTCAAAGCATTATATCAGGATGAACCAACATATTCCCATTATTTATGTGCAATTATATACATACCAGGTAATTTTGGAATCCGTCTATTTCCTCCACTTAGTGGGAAAAGGTTTTGTTGTTGTTGTGTCTATTCCCTCCACTGCCTTTTCATTAGTGGGTTGTCAGGTTTTTTTATTCGTATTATGTAATAATAAATTGAATTATTTTCTATTTTGTAGATTTGTCGCGCATTAAATTACTTGCACCATGTTGTTGGTGTGTGCCATCGTGACATTAAGCCACAAAATTTGCTGGTAAGATTTCTGACAGTTTCTATCAATTTAGTCTTGGTGTTGATCAAGTATGAACAAGAATTAGTTTTCTCATTCATAGCAGTCTGACTTTAATTGATCTGAGATTGTATCTTCAGTCACTGTAATGCTGCTGAGGGTTTGATGCATGTGCAGGTCAATCCCCACACGCATCAGCTGAAGATATGTGATTTTGGGAGTGCGAAGATGTTGGTATGTTTCGTATTCTGTGAATCTGGAGGTGCTTTGATGATATTTGGAATTCATGAAGGCCTTGGAACTGATGACTTGTTTAATTTCCTCATTTTTAGGTGCCTGGTGAAGCCAACATATCATATATTTGTTCACGATATTATAGGGCACCAGAACTTATATTTGGGGCTACAGAATATACCACTGCAATTGATATGTGGTCTGTTGGTTGTGTATTTGCTGAGCTTCTTCTTGGACAGGTACGTGAATAGCACGTCAGATTCTTGTTTAACTTGTATGAGTTTGGTTTGTTTTATTTTTCCAGAATCTCATGACTATTTCTGATATCATTACAGCCACTGTTTCCCGGGGAGAGCGGTGTTGATCAGCTGGTGGAGATTATAAAGGTACAGTAGATGTAAACCATTCGTTTCTTGTTATGGTAATATTTGTGCTATTTTGTGTTGTCATCTTTCTTTTGGGTATTATTCTAGATTCTTGGGACACCAACCAGAGAAGAAATAAAGTGCATGAATCCCAATTACAGAGAGTTCAAGTTTCCTCAGATCAAAGCTCACCCGTGGCACAAGGTATGTTCAATATTTGAATTCAGTATTTATGGTCAATTGGATGTATTTGTTCAGCCGAAATCTTATTGCGATTGTTATCTTCAGATATTTCACAAGCGAATGCCCCCAGAAGCAGTGGATCTTGTGTCAAGGCTGCTCCAGTACTCACCAAATCTACGTTGCACTGCTGTAAGAAAATGAACCTACTTTTGATAAATTATGATTAAAGTATGTGATATGGACAAGTCTAAAGCTAAATTGTTTCCTGGTTTTTAGTTGGAGGCTTGCGCACACCCCTTCTTTGATGATTTGAGAGACCTGAACGTGAGTTTGCCTAATGGACGAGCATTGCCTCCTTTGTTCAATTTCACAGCTCAAGGTAAGATATTTCACCATTCTATGGCCTGGTTTTAGTTGTTGTCACCTCCAGTCTTTAACTTGATGACGATTGCCCTGCAGAATTGGCTGGAGCACCCACTGAACTCCGACATCGTCTAATCCCTGAGCATGCTAGGAATTGATGCACGAACCTGAGGCACGATGTAAATGCATGCCGTTTTGATTGCTTGGATGCTCAGATGAGCCATGCTGCCTTGCACCCCTAGGGTCTGCTGTCTCTCGATCCTTTCAGTCCATTAATGAAAGTACGCACTGGAGATGAAGTGGCAGGCTATTCGATCGAATAGATTTTGCGGGTGCAATTTTCAGGTGGATGTTAGTGGGGATTGCTTCGGCTAAGATTCCAAGACCAAATTTTTGCGATGTATGTTGTATACCTTGACTATGAAAGAAGAGCTTTTCCATGTGAATGTTAAATCATGTTGTCATATATAGTGTTTTATGAGAAATGTGGAGAGACTAAATGGGTTCATTTAGATGAAATTAGGTTCTCATTGTATGCTGTTCCACTATTACACAGAAATTCAAATCTTTTGAGTGGGTTTTCCGACTAACCTTTCTTCGTTTGCTTCTCTCTTTCGGTGGTAGATCTGTATGTTCGTTCTACTAATCTTCGAGCTAAAAATGTCATGCTTGAAACACCCTCTGAAACTAAACTCAAGTCTCATTTAACATTATACACCTTCCATATATTTCTGAAGAGCCTGCGTCTCAGTACGAAGATGACATTGGCGTTCGCTAAACTTTGATATTAGGAGCTGCAAGTCACTTTCAAGGTACACGACTCGAACTCCCACAGCAACAGCCATATAAACACCATTCAGTCGTCCGTGAAGCAGCATTTCTCAGATACACCAACCAAAACGGTTGTTCATGCTACACATCATAAAATGGGTTATAGTGTATCATGGATGGACCTCAGTGAAGATTCACCAGCATAATCTGAAATACCCTACCGAATGTGCATGAACGGTAATGTACTAGCACGCTTTGAAGTAGTACTAAAAAAGATTCTCAACTATAGCCTAAATTACTGAGAACTTGGCTTTCAGCAGAATTAAGATGCTTACAGAAAAGTGACATCAGAGTATGAGAGAAGGGAAGGTTTATATTACCATTTAAGTCGATGTTCATTTGATCGTAACAGGATTGAGGGTGTCGATGGAACCTAACCTTTGAAGTGTTGCAAGTGGACGGACTTCAGAAAGAGCACCAAGAACGAGCCATTTGGAGTTAACAGACGAATCTTCTACCAGTAATCCTCACAAGAGCAGTTCCCTTCTTTGAAATGATGAAAACAGTTTGAATCTCTTAATATAATATGCCGAAGATAGACCCTTGATATAAATTTCATTGCAGTATGGCAATCTCCACAAACCCGGAGATTCTTAAAAATTCGGATTGGTGCCCCTGGTGGTGTAGTGAGAAGCCCGAAAGCAACAGCCAACTTCTCACTGTGATACGCTAGGCCAAGCTCTTTACCCTCTTTATCCATGTCATGAAGCGCAAAATTCATATCTGGCACGTATCCAGCTTCCTTGATCAACATCATGATCTCATCAACCTTTGAATATATTTCAGCCGTCCTCGAATGGCTTCTATCTTCAGACATAAAGGTATGCACTTGGCTGTTCGTCTCAATCCAGCTGCATCCAGGCTCCTTAAGAATTCCCTTTGATTTCATCAATCTTCGGATTCTTGCAGCATCTTCCCATCTAGAAGCCGCAGAATACATGTTAGATAACTGAACATAAGGCACAGCATTTAGAGGTTCCAATTTGAAAAGGTTCGTTGCTGCCCACTCTCCAAGTTCTATGTTCCCGTGTACTCTACATGCAGCAAGCAGTGCCTTCCATACGGTTCCATCTGGTTCCACAACCATTTTATTAACTAATGCTTCGGCCTCGTTAAGCTTCCCTGAGCGCCCCAAGAGGTCAATCATGCATGCATAGTGCTGCGGACCTGGTTGTATTCCATAAACCCTACTCATCGATTCAAAGTAGTACCGACCTTTTTCCAGAAGACCAGCATGGCTACAAGCAAATATTAAGCCGATAAAGGTAATGAAGTCCGGTTCTGCGCCAGTTAAAATCATTTGATCATAAAACTTTAGGGACTCCTTTCCCCTACCATTCTGGGCATAACCAACTATCAAAGCTGTCCAAGTAATCACATCTTGAACTTGCATAGAGTCAAAAACTCTATTGGCGTCTTCTATGCACCCGCATTTTGCATACATTGCTACAAAGGAATTATCTACTGATAAGGAGGCTTGAAGGCAGGACTTAATAAAGTTTGCATGAATTTGTTGGCCAAATTCCAGAACTGTCAGTTCGGCACAGGCACTCAAAGCGCTGGCAATTACAAACTGGTCGGGATAGATCCCTGCAGTTCTCATCTCACAGAACAATCTAAGTGCTTTTTCATGAGAGCCATTATGTACATAGCCTGTGATCAGGGAGGTCCATGAGATAACATCCTTGTCTGACATACACTTAAACACCTCAACCGCAGCATCTATGTTCCCCTGCTTAGCATACATATCAACGAGAGCATTTCCCACAAGTTGATAAACGTCAAAACCAGTCTTGATTATCAAACAATGGATAGACATTGCATTTTTCATGTCCTTCATCGCAGCAAAGGAGTTTAGAACAGATGGATACGTAAAATGATCAATCTTCATTTCTCTCGAACGCATATCTTTAAACAAGGACAAAGCTTCTTCTGCGAACCCCTGCCTTACACAACCCACAATCATGGAGTTCCAAGAAACAACATCGTCAACCTCCATGCTTCTCAATGCCTTCTTTGAACTACTAAGGTCTCCACATTTGACATACATGTCAACCAAGGAACTTTGGACAAACACATTAGCCCCGAGACCACTCTGAACAACACATCCGTGCACCTGAGCTCCGAAACTATGTGCTAAGACTGACGCAGAAGCTGTCAATACACTAGGGAATGTAAACTGATTGGATTCAACCCCTTCTGCTCGCATGTCTCGGAAAAACTTCATTGCCTTAAACCCATCACCATTCTGAGAGTACCCAGTAAGCATGACAGTCCACAAAACGTGGTTTTTCCTATCAGGCAGAGTCTCAAAGAGATACTCAGCTTCTGAAATGCGCTTGCACTTTGCATACATGTCCACCAAACCCGTGACAACGAAAATATTATTGTCAAATTGGGTCTTTGTCATATAACCATGAACAAGCGCACCTCTCTGGAGCAAACCCAGCGTTGAACACAACCTCAGAACACTGCCCAACGTGTACTGGCTGGGCTTATGCCCCTCGAACTGCATTCGCCAAAACAACTCGAAAGCTTCACTTTCGCTCTCATTTCGGCAGTACCCAGATATCAATGACGACCATGTGATGGAGTTTTTAATTGGGGTCGCATCAAAGAGTTGTTTTGCTTCAGCGAGTCTTCCTGAGTTGGCATAAGCAGCTATCATAGTGTTCCAAGAAAACTCATCCCTGCTCGGCATTTTATCGAACATCTGGCGGGCCTCATCGACTCGGCCGGATTTAGACAAATCATTGAGAAGTAAATTGGAGTGAAACTTAGACTCCGTTGAATCCACAGTGCTGCGGAGGAAACGGGTTAGTCCTCTGTGATTGAATCTGGATTGATGGGAATAACTGAAAAAAATTGAATTGAATTTGTTCATAACCAGCTTTCGCTTTTCAATGGCAGTGTAGATCATCAAGGTTCGAACTTTATATATATAGCTGACTTCAACATCATCCAATTGATGAAAGAAACGTCCTTTTGGATTCTATCATTTCTATGTAACGAAGGAAAGGACAGAAGAACCAGGAAACAAGTTGATCTGAAATTGGGCCATAAAAATGGATACAGACCCATTTGAATATCAAAGCTTACTTATAAATTCAAACCATATTTTATTATTTAAAAAGTAAATTGTAGTAATGATTCATCAACTTTAACCTAATTGGAGTGATGGTTCCTCAACTAAGTGACCATTGGTCCCTTAACTTATCAAAACGTACAGCTATGGTCCTTTTTGTCAACTTCGTTAGAACTTCCATCAAAATAAGTCACGTATCACGCACGTGAAGCTAAACCAAGGGCAATAAGGAAAACCAAATGAGAAAAATTGTAGCCATAGTCCCTTAACTTTTTTTGAGCACATCGATATTTTTACACTAACGGGAGGGGAGTTCGGCTAAGTCACACAATGGGCAGCCTAATTTGGTATTGAATTCGCCATAACTTTAACTCAATTAAAGAAATGGTCATTTAATTTCGGGTCAAAGTGCAAATACATAAAAGTATCAAAACTTTATGTAATTGCATAAAAGATCCAAAAGTACCCCCACTATAGGGTGGCCGGTTTTGGTGAGTAGGAGAGAGGGTTGGTTTTTGTTGAAAATTCAAAATCTTAAAGTGTGTTGAATAAGTGAAAGGTATGGGATGAAAAGTTGATTGGCATGGTTGAAAAGTTTGATTGGTATGGGTTGAAAGATATAGCTAAGGTGTAGCATTTATCAAATAATAAAACACAAATCATCCATAACCAATCATCCATCACCAATCATCCATAACCAATCAATAACAAACCAAAACTTCATGAAAAACAACAAACACATTGAATCAAAACACCAAACCTTGTGCTCTTGGTAAGAACATCAAGAACATTGAAGAACATCCATGAAAAACCCATAAGAGCTCCACGAATGTTTTCCCTCAATAAAACTCAAAATTTTACTACTCAAAAGAGGGTTAACATCCTAGGGTACTTAGGGGGTTCCAAAAGTCACTTTAAAACACTTTTAACAAGACAAACATGAACCCCCAAAAATCCACCCTTTGGATTTGGCCGAATTTCCCCATAAACATGGCACCAAATTTTAGCTCCAAAATTCATGCTCATATGAACTACATCTACAACATTTGAGATGGCAAATTTTCTAACAAAATTTACATTCAAAGAAGCAAGAATAAAGCTTGTAACAATTACAACATTCAAATAAAGACTATGAACTACAAAACCCAAAAGGATTCACCAACTACTAGACCTAGGCTCTTGATACCACTTGAAGGAAATATTTGTGAAAACTAGCTCATCTGAGCAACATCTATGCATGCAATTAACAATTAAAGGCGGAATCAACTTTACCCATGAAATTCAAACCCTAGTAGTTGTGGTGAACCAAGACTCAACTCAAGAACAAAGTGAGTTGAGAAATATTATACCTTTGTTGATTCCTCTTTGCATAAGTAAAGGCTAATCACCCAAGAGATAGTGCCTTCATTCCTTACTTCTTAGCTCCATGGATTTCTTGGATGAGGATGGTAGAATGGATTCTCCAAGTTCCCAAAATAGAGAACCTCTAAGTCTCCACACCAAGGAGATCATTGATGAAGAGATGAGTGACCTAGAGGAAGGAAGATTGCTAGCTAAGTTCCTCTAGGGTGGTCGGCCTCTTAGAGAAAAGAGAGCTTTTGTGTTCTCATCTTTTCTCCAGAAGAAAAACCCCACTAATGAAATGTTATAAAGTTTTTTATATAGTCTCTTCAATTAAGTGACAAAAGAACCAAAACCCTTCATCCTCTAATGTGTTTTCAAGCCCTTAAGGGTTCATTGGCCTTTAAAGCCCTTTGTGTTTTCAAGTTGTCATACAACTTGAGTTAATGCGCTTGACATTTAAATCTCATTGGGCCTTGCGGCCCAAAACCAACCCGAGATCTATAACGAACATATTTGTTTGATTAATTAACATATTAATTAATCCTAGCCATAAATAATTAAACCATTTAATTATCCTTACTCATCTCCGTTGTTTCTTCAATCTCTACCTTACATGGTGTATGATCCATTAGGTTCCTTTTAGTGAGGCAGTGAGCGATTAGAACTCTTCAAATCGATTGTGAATTGAAACTTACTTTCAATTCTCCCTTGTGATCACTCACCTTTAGGGCTTCCACAAACAATGAGTGACACCTAGCAGTATGTCATGGCTACACAAACTAATAAGAAGAGGTGGAGAACCTATTCGGTTTAGGATTACAATGCAATACGGTCTTTCCCTAATACAATACTCTTGACCACATTGTTTGGTTTGATAGTTTATTCATGTCTACTATCCAATGTGATTTTCTTACTTATATGATTACCTTGAATGTGATTTGCAACGACTTCCTAAATCTCATTCATACTCTGGCCAGATATTCTTAATCATATCATAGAGTATTATCCCTCAAACGGTTTGAAGGTTAGAGATCCCTTGTTGCGCATTCACTTGTCTCCATGGCTAAGTGGCTTAACCCCAACTATATCGTGGACACCCTCTGACGAAGTGACTTTGACATAGTCAAAGGTTAAGGACCTAACGACAAGACAAATGTGATGCCTCAAGTCAAATGACTACTTTGCTTATCCCAACCATGAGTTCTCATGTGACATGAGTATGAGAACTCCTTGTTGATCGCGTTCAGTGGGCTCATTCTCTATCGAGCACCTACATGCTTATTTTGGTGTCAGTCACACCAATGACTCGAGACTAGTCACTCTCCCTAAGAGAAGACATAGCACGTACTGATCTTAACGGACTGTCAATGACCAATTGGCAATCCTATGATCAAGAACGTTTAGGATATGTATACGAAAGAGAATGGTCTCTTGAATCTAACTTCTTTAGATCACATTCTCCCAATTACATATTCCTTGGACATATCGTTTAAGCATATAACATTTATATGGGACGGCTTAAAACACTAAGTTTTACCCTTTATATTAAACTAGATTAGTTTAACATGTGAAATGTTCGTAAAGTATCATCATATGACTGGTTTTAGGGCACATTTCCAACACCCACTCTCCATTTTTCTGGATTTTTCTTCTCTCTTTTCTCTCTATCTCACTCTTCTCTCCCACATTTTCTCAAATATTTTTCGCCTCGTTCTCTCTCATTTTTTCTTCAACATGGAGAACAACCATCACCGACAAAAAATCACCAAACAACACCATGGCGAGCTTCCTCTCTTCACGAGCTCAAAGACGATTTTTTAAATTTGGAATGCGAACCACAAACGGTGGTTCTAGAAGCTCCTACAAAGATGAGAATTTTCTGACGAGGTTTCGACCTTTTTTTTGTCGGTTTTGATCTAGTTTGAGGTCACCAACTGAGTCGCCATCATCTCATAAGCCAGTTTCAAGCATTGGATGCTCGGGTTTACCTCATGATCAAGCAATCAAATAACTCCATTTTGAACCGAGTTTTTCTGATAAATTCAGGCCATCTCCGACCACTTCTTGGACTCCAAACAGCTTTCGACGAAATCAACGATGGCAGACGACGGCACCAACAACTGGAGGAATAAAGAAAAATGAGAATATTTCGTTAACTATAATGAGATATTCTAATGACTTTAGCCTTTTTCGTTAATTTTAATGAAATATTCTGTCACGGTGTTTTAGTCAACCCCAGCTCGCGCGTGAGGGCGTGTGGCGGCGTCTTGTGGCCAATGACCCAAAGTGTGTTTCTAAGCTAATTTCATGGCCCTGAATTTATTTGGCATCCATTTAGTGTAATTCCATTGTTTTAGCTTAGTTTCGCATTTACCCACCACTTAAACTTGTGATTAGCGGAGATTCGACCATCAGATCGTCATGACTTTTTAGTATGTTGTTATGGGAGAGCCCCCCACATGTTGATCCTAGATATAAGTCGGGATTGGGGTGTAACAACTTTTAGTGGTATAAGAGTTGAGGTATTAAGTTCCTATACCTTTACCTTAGAGTGAGGAAGCCTAGGGTAGGTCATAGGTAGCTAGACTTTACGTAAGCAACATGAGTCTGTTCTCGAATCCTAATTATTCACTTATGCTGAATTCTTCTATTAGTCAGAAGTACGATGAAGATTCCACACGGTGTTACTCAGTCAATTGGGAATGTCGTCGCCGATGACAAGGAAGATTTTACTACTGATCAGGAGGCTTGACACGACTATGATGGACTTGACGGTGCTTTCCGGGCCATTGAGAATTTGACACAGCTTGTTCAGGCTTACATTCGTGCAACCTATAGAGAAGTCTTTGTACGGAGAGTTCCGTACTCACAAGCTTTCTTCATTTGATGGTACTACTGATTCGTAAGCATCTGAGTCCTAGATCAACCAGATAGTTAGGTTTTCACTGTTTTAAGTTGCTCATCTAAAGAGAAGGTAGACCTTTTGGCTTACACGTTGACAGACGAGGCTTATGAATGGTGGCAGAGTGCCCGTCTGTTACTAACAATTAGGGGATCCATCACTTAGGAGCATTTTCAGACAGCATTCTACGAGCAGTACTTCCTAGAGTCATTTCGAGAAGAGTTCGAGGATGAGTTTGCTACTATCAAGCAGACACAAATACGATTGCTGAGTATGTGGCCTACTTTACTTGACTTTACCACTTCTCACAACCTTTCTTTGAGGAGAAGAAGACGAAGAAGTTGATCAGAGGTTTCCGACTGAGCATTCGAGATTTGTTGTCGCTTCAGGGGCTGACTTCATATGGCTAGGTTATAGATCGTGCACGTACGTACTTCAGATCTTAATAAGGAGTGTAATGCACGAGTGAGTGAAGAACAGAAAAAGAGGACCCGATCAGAGGGCCACTCATTTAATACACATTCAGGCAAAGCCTGAAAACTTTATGGGTTTTCATCTGGTGGTTCTCAAGGATCTTCACATGGAGGGCATCAAAGTGCTACTCGCAGAGATTTGCAGGCTACTTCTGGAGGAGGCCCTTAGCGTTGAACTAGTGGAGTCATCGCAGTCGCTTTTGTGGTGATGCTTAGAGTGCCTTCTGGCGTGGATCTCATAGTTCTTCTGGGGAAGGATCACATGTGTAGTCTTAGAGGACCTTACTACGAGTTTCCTCACATTGTGGACGTCGACCTGACATCTGTTTAGCATAATTCTACTGTTTTAGCCTAGTTTCGTAGTTGGTCGCCACTTAAACTTGCGATTGGCGGGGATCCAATGGACGTCGGCTCGTCATGAATTTTTAGTATATTATTGTGGGAGGGAACCCACACATCAATCTGGACGTATGTCAAGATCGGGTTGTGATAAATTATATCAATTTCATTACCATCTTCATAATTTAGTAACATTGATGTGCCAATATCTTCCATTCATTTATTGTGTTTGTTTGTGTATTTTTTCCTTATTAGTTTTAGATACGTGAATGCTAGAGTTTTGTTTCCCATAATGCATTTAGTTGTGGAATTATAAGCCAGATGATCTGTAATTCTTATTCCATTTCATGTTATTTGAACATAATAAAATTTTTCTGTGTATGAGATATGTTTATTTACTTCATGGTCCCGGCCTTTTGAAAAAAAGTTATACGTTGCAACTGTGATGTTTTTAAAGTTGGAAAAGGATCCTCGTCGGATTCTATTTCTGGGAATCCTAGGGATCTCGTGATCGTGACCGTTCATCGTACATCGTACGGTCAGAAATCATTTCAAAATTTTAAAATTAAATATAAATAGTACATAACGAAAACTGACCACACGATGTATGATGAACGATCATGATCGCAGGATCCCTAAAAGGATCCTATGAGGATCATTTTCCTTTGAAGTTAACCATTTATTTGTACTTGTAATTTTTAATTTGTACTTGTTTGTTTTTTTACTTTGTTATTCTTTGACATTGTTTTAAAAATTGACAAGCCATTATTCTCACAACAACAAAAAAATTGTTTGTTTCCTTCTAAGCATCTTTACAAAACATTTATAGAAACACCACAAGAAATGCAACAAAAAATGAAGAAGGAACTGCCTATTGATAGGATTCCTAACAGGTGTGTCTCTATTTGTACACCTGATTGGGGCATATCCATCAGAATAAAACTCCTTATCTAAACCAACTGATTCTCAAAAATTGAAAAAGAAGAAGCATGAGCCGTATGCATTCTAAATCCTTTCTTTTTAATTTGTTAAGAAATTTCTAGCTTTATATATAGCTTTAATATATAGTTGGTGCACGAAAAAAGACTGTAGAAAAACTAAAACCTTCAATGACTCTTCATATCGTACGGATTTGGTATAAAGTCTAACGAATTAAGTACAACACCATTTCATGCCCATTTATTTTTAATGTCATTCTCTATATCATTATACAAATTAATTATTTTAAATAAATAAAAATATGGGTTCTGAAAAAAGATTAGTAGTGACCAAACAACTGTCTAAATATGATAACTAATCTCTTATTTTCATGTGGAAATATTTTAAATTGAAGATCGAATTCATTCATTGTATTCATATAGGGTCAAGGAAGATAGATGCAAATAAATCATCAAAATCGGAGTTAAAATAACCGTTAAATCGTGATTTTTCGTTGATAACCGTCGAAAAGTGTTGTCCCGTTACTTGATATCTGAATGTTTGATTTTTGCGATTTTTGGCCTATGTGATCTCGAAGCATATATTAAAAAGTTTGACGGTTCGATCGTTCAAATTAGTTTCGTAGAATGCGTATCCCATCAAAATGATAGATTCACTAACACTTAGAGTTTATTTATACTTTCATTAAGTATAACATAAGATTTTTGTGGTATCCACTATTGTAAATATTTTAAATTGAAGATCGAATTCATTCATTGTATTCATATAGGGTCAAGGAAGGTAGATGTAAAAAATCATCAAAATCGGAGTTAAAATAACCGTTAAATCGTGATTTTTCGTTGATAACCGTCGAAAAGTTTTGTCCCGTTACTTGATATCTGAATGTTTGATTTTTACGATTTTTGGCCTATGTGATCTCGAAGCATATATAAAAAAGTTTGACGGTTCGATCGTTCAAATTAGTTTCGTAGAATGCGTATCCCATCAAAATGATAGATTCACTAACACTTGGAGTTTATTTATACTTTCATTAAGTATAACATAAGATTTTTGTGGTATCCACTATTGTAAATATTTTAAATTGAAGATCGAATTCATTCATTGTATTCATATAGGGTCAAGGAAGGTAGATGTAAAAAATCATCAAAATCGGAGTTAAAATAACCGTTAAATCGTGATTTTTCGTTGATAACCGTCGAAAAGTTTTGTCCCGTTACTTGATATCTGAATGTTTGATTTTTGCGATTTTTGGCATATGCGATCTCAAAGCATATACAAGCAAGTTCGACGGTTGGATCGATGAAATTAGTTTCGTAGAATTCGTATCCTAGCAAATTCGATGGTTGGATCGATTTTTGGCCTATATGTATATTTATTAAGTAGATTTGAATTTATTTATTTTGTACGTATAACACTTGAAAAATTAAATGGTATGTATATTTAAGCCGATCCAATGGTCACCAGTTTTTAAAATTTAATTTAATTTATATATATATAATTATTATAGTTTTTAGGGGTATAAAATTGTTAAATTAATATATATAATTTTATTTTTAGTTTTTAGGGTTATAAAATTATAAAATTAATATTTTGCTTATCGTGTATCATGTTACCAGGTCTACTCAGTGGCGGAGTCAGAAAACCAGATCAGGATGGGCCTTTAAGCCATAGAAAGATTATCCTTTGAAATATAATTAATGAGAGAAAAATTAAAGGTTTTGTTTTTTGTATTGACATGAAAAATTTTAATCAAACAAGAATAGTGGAGCTTTAAATTTTGTATGAAAAACCTAGTATTGAAATGAATATATCATAAAAACAAAACTTGTTTACCAGCTTTGATTAAAAAAAATTTAACACATTAGAGTTGTACAAAAATTTAAAATTACGACTTAAAATTAGATTTTGTCCTAGATGGTATATGCCTTTATTTTTTATATCGACTAGCCAAAAAAGAGAAAATGGTTTTTATATGTTAAAAAATAAGGCTTAGTTTTAATATGGTAAAAAATAAGGCAAATTATAGGAACTTTTTTTACTTTCAGTTCAAAAAAAAAAAAATAATAATAATAAAAAATAAATGCTGGAACGCCAAGAAGTCTCCAACCCAAAATAAGGCAAATTATAGGAACTTTTTTTACTTTCAGTTCAAAAAAATAAATAAATAATAAAAAAAAAAAATGCTGGAACGCCAAGAAGTCTCCAACCCAGCCATTTGGAGTTGCAAAATCCCAAAAGCAATGAGCGACATGGCTCATTTTAT
Organism: Cotoneaster glaucophyllus; assembly: GCA_036320875.1. NCBI lineage: Eukaryota > Viridiplantae > Streptophyta > Magnoliopsida > Rosales > Rosaceae > Cotoneaster > Cotoneaster glaucophyllus. Next base: position 15,156,066 of record CM070070.1, on the reverse strand, counting down.
ATCCAAAAAAAATGTATGTCAGAATCTTTAGATATGTATGTCAGAACCTTTAGATCCTTTCCTTTGTCCAAAAAAAACTTTCCGATAAGCCCCATAAATGTATGTCAGAATAGGTGGGATTAGGCAGTAGGTGGTGTCGGATAAAACCGACACCAAGTTAAATTAAACCGACGCCCCTTTAACTGCAAAATTTTTTGTCAGTAGTGGTTGATTCGGCAGTATTTGTCAGACCTTAGTGTCGGTTTTATGGGACACCACGTCTACCTAAACCGACGTTACGTGTCAGTAGGTGTTCTATTCGATGTGTGTCAGAAGCTGCTCGATTCGATGTTTGTTAGCCATTTGTGTCGGTTTAAAGCGACACACAGCTTGCTTATTTCGACATCCGTGTTATTTAATTCGACGTCAGTGATGTAACGTCGGTTTTAAACGACGCCACGCAAGTTCCCGTATATAGACCCCTTGTTTGCCCATTTCGTCAGTTTGCTTGTTTCTTCCTTCTTTCCGTCTCTCATTCTCCTTTGCAGATTCATACTTCCATTCTTTTTGTTTCTTGCTTCTCAATTTGTCTTCTTCTTCTTCCGTACTTCCATTCCTTTTGTTATTCCTTTTCAGTTTGTCTTCTTCTTCTTTCGTACTTCCATTCTTATTCCTTTGCAGATTAATCAGTGCACTCGGTTTTATGGATCTTCGTTTTGAAGATGTACATGCTGACGAGGAAGAAGTCGAAGGTGGTCCTTTTTTTTTCCTTTTTTTTTTTGCTATTCTAACTAGGATGATGCCCATTTTCGTATGGTCCATTTTCGTATTCTTTTGGTTTCTAATAGTTTTTTTTCTGTGTTTGTAAGGATCAAGTCAAAGAGGACGGGGACCATCAATTCCCAACTGGGATAAACAAGCTTGTTCTTTTGATGATTCTGGGAAATGCATTAGTGACAACTCTAGTGCGTTTTCAAAACATGTTGCAGCAGAGGTTCGAGATTATAGGAATATTCCATTGGTGACAGATTGGCGTAAGATCAAGGAGGATGGCAGGGAAGCTTTCTGGAATAGGATCAAGGTATAAATGTTTTTTCTTACTTGAGGAGAGTAAAATAAGTCAATGTTTATAGTAATATTTAATATGTTTGAATTTTTTGACGAGTATAGGAGACTATTATTTTTCAAGATGAAGACATTGTGAAAATGCCAATGATACGGCACATGACACTTCACGTTGCGGAGCATGCGCATAAGGAGTACCGAAATAAATTAAAAAAAAAAATATTACACTGATAAACCTGTCGACGAGCAACAGACGACTCCTCCTAATGTTCATCCTCAACAGTGGGCTGGTTTGGTGGCTCACTGGAATACTGAAAAAGCAAAGGTAAACTTAGTATGTTTGATTTTATTATAGCTTGCATTTTGTTTAATAATTTTTTTTTCAGGAGGTTGCTGCCAAAAATAAGCACAATAGGCGGTTGAAAACGATGAATCACACAACGGGTGCAAAATCTTTTGCAAGAATCCGGGCAGAACTTGTAAGTGTTTTACGTTTTGTATTATTGTGGATAATTTTAAATGTAATGTAAAATTGGTAGCCATTTATATTTAATTTGATGGTTGCTGAAAATTTGGTTTTTTCTTTGTTCACTTGTAACTATAGCGGAAAAAACATGGAAAGGAGGCGGATCCTATTTCGTTTTTTCGTCACTGTCATACTCGAAAAGATAGCACTTGGATTGATGAATCTTCTGAGCAAACTGGGGTAATTGATTATTTCGTGGTAGTATATTATAGTTATTAATTTTTATTGTCTATATTTGAATTTTTATTGTCAAAATTTTTGTTGCAAGGCAACCATGGAGGGGCATATTCAAACCATGATTGAGTCTGGGCAAGAGGATAGTGATGAGCTTAGGATCCAAGTTTATGTGGAGACGATGGGTCCTGTGCGTCATAATAGAGTACGAGGTTATGGACATGGTGTCACTCCGGATATGGTATCGTATGCATCTTCAGCTTCTAGTTCTAATTATTCCAGAAGATCATCCAAAAGTTCAATGGCATTGTTGATGACTGAGAATAATGAATTGAAAAGGAACCAAAAAGATTATGCTAATCAGATGGCGGACATGCAGGCTAAGCTTGAAGAAACATGCAACCAGCAGCAGCAACAGAGTCAGATGTTCATGTCGTTCATGCAAAGATTTCCGCCACCACCACCACCGTGTAGCCCGGGAACCCAACACTCAGGCCAGAGTCAGCCACCTCATCCACAACAGTCAGCTTAAAGTCAGCCTCCTGCTGTACCTGTATATCCATATACATGCTATAATCAGCAACCTCCTTCGCATCCGATGTATCCGACGCAGTCCATGGCATACATGCAACCGCCGCCCATGACATACATGCAGCAGCCACACATGTCTTACATGCAACAGCCGCCACATATGTCATACATGCAGCAGCCGCAAATGCCTGTGTATCGACCCGAGATGCATAGTTCTGATGGGAATTGCTCGGGTGTTCCAATAGGAGGGTTTTCAGGAATGCTGGCTGGGGCTTCATTGGATGTTGACATGGAGAGGGTTTTTGTATCACAAGGACGGTCTGAAGAAGGATCCAGGGAAGGAAATGGGTCTCAATCAGTCTCTGGTTCTGTTGGGTAGTGCTTTTTTTTCCATGTTGTGTTTGTAATGTCAGATTTAATGTTTGTTATGACGGATGTGTTTTGTATTTTATGTGAAATATAAAATGTTTGTTTTGAGTTTTTTTTAATGGTTGCATTGGTCTATGTTTGGAATATAGTAGAAATTGTTTTCATGAATTCTTTATAAATATTATTAGCCAAAATATTATTAACCAAAAACCTTCAATGTTTTTTTAATTTTAATTTTTTTTTCCTAGCGTCGCTTATGGACGACAGTAATAAGAATATATAAAGAATATATAATTGTGAAGACGCTAGGAAATTTCATTGATTATTTAATTAAACTTTGTTGATGTCGGATTTGACAGACATTATATCAGATTTTTTTATTGTTTATTTCTAAATTAATGTCGCTTTAAAGCGACGTTATGTTTTTATTTATGTCGCTTTAAAGCGACGTCATGTTTTGATTTATGTCGCTTTAAATCGACGTCATGTCTTATGTCGCTTTTAAGCGACACTGTTGTTCAGTTATATTTTATATTACTTTGCTTATTGGTGGCGGATTAAGGGATTTAAGCGACGTCAATACCCTTTTGTGACGGTAGTATTGGTGTCGGTTTTTCATTGCGACATTGCATGCTGTAATGTCGGATTTTTACCAAATATCCGACATTAATTAGTGTTTTTTGTCGGTTTTGCACCGCCATGATGAATTAGTTAGATTTCTTATTTTATCATTATTGCTCGCAGATTGACAATGAAAATATGAAGCATCAAGTGCAAATAAATGGGTGGCGAGCATGGCTTTGATGTTACAAGTAGACGTTATATTTCCATACGTACATATTGTTCATATTTGCTTTCCTTGATACATTAAAACATACCATAATTTGGTAATGGCACCACCACGTTACAAGTAGACTTTATGTTTTTCTTTATTTTTTTTTATGCACATATTGTTCATATTTTGTTTTGGATTGGTATAAAAATATACGAGCATGACTTTGATGTCACAAGTAGATGTTATATTTCCATATGTACGTGTTGTTCATATTTTGTGTTACTTGATGCATTAAAACATACCATAATTTGGTAATGCCACCATCACCTTACAAGTTGACTCTTATGTTTTTTTAATGTCATATTGTTCATCTTTTATTTTGGATCAATGTATTATTAAAATATACAAGCATTTGGTCATGACAATTTGAAAAATGTGACCTGCTCCGTACAATTAAACATTAACGTTATTTTTGTTACACATTTATCAAACATATTTAAAAAATCTTTAGGAGCACACTGCGCGCCTATGACAAATAAAAGGCATTTTGCGCATGCGTAAACGCGTGTAGAAAGACTAGTAGAAATAATATGGGGTAATTAAGTATATGCTGACTTGGGATATTGAGTCAAGTGAGTTGTAAGGACTAGAATGAAATTAAAAAAAAAATTAAAATAAAATAAAAATAAAAAAAAAAAAAAAAAAAAAAAATATATATATATATATATATATATATATATATATAAAGAAAGATAAAATTATATTATTTTGCAGAAACTAGTGTGGAGGAGTTGAGCAGTTGATTGTCGGATAACAGGGGCAGTGCGATGAAAATTGGGGCGGGAAGGTTGTAAGAAACAGTTGGCGGCAGGGCAGGAAACAAGGCAGGAGGAGCGGGCGTGCGTAGTACAATCTTATCCCCAAGATCATGAAAAGCATATGGAGTTCAGACTAATACGGTTACATTACATCACTAAAAGACACACTTCACACCATCTCAACATTCACTTTTTATATGTTCTTTTCCACTCAAGCTAAGACACCCCAAAAAGAAGTATACTAGCATGCAAAATCTCGTTTATTTTTTGTTTTTGATTTTATAAAGATGATAATTGAAAGACATTTTTAAATAGGGAAGGAGGGAGGGGGTGGCTACCTAGTGGAGCTTCGATCAACCATTTACTTGTCAATTCTGCCACGAGGACCACTACCGTATATTAAGCAACAACAGAATGCTAGAATTACATCCTTAACGGATCAAAGATATTAGGAGTGTATAAAGAAAAAAAATGATGTGTATGAATCAATTTTCAGTATTATATAGCTATGAAATTTACCAAAGTAAACTGGTATTTTTGTCATAGTAAAGAAGAGAATTTTACTCCTGAGAAATCTATGCACATTGATGATTGGGTGATAATGAAGCAAGTTTGAACCAACTAATTTTCTTTTAATGATATTTTTCTTTCCAGTGTAAAAGAACTCTAAAATTCATATCTTTCTTCACTTTGATAAAATAGAGATACGCAATTTGAACTATTACTGTTACAAAAATGTGTGAGCTTAATCTGAAATTTGTCTTAAATTCGAACCCTTCTTCACTTTGATAAAACTAAGATATACTATATGAACTATCATAGTAACAAAAATGCACACGAAGAGAAGCCTCTCTTTTTTATGACTTCCACTTATCGATCCTGGCCCGTAAAAGTGACTGACTAGGGCCCTATTGATGAAGTTTATGTAGAATGATAAATTTAAATGTGTCTAACCGTTAAAGAATATTAGTGTGGACGATTGATTCCAGAGAATTCTTCACCTCATATATGTGCTCAATCGACCAATAAAAGGCACTAATTTACTTCGCGCAAAAAATTTAAATACATATGACAGTTATAGCTATATGAGCGCACACGATTGATGGTTGCAAAATTTTTCCCTATTACTCAATTGATCAATGAAAGAGATGAGGGCGTTGACTGCGGTTCTCAATAAACATAAAAATATGGGAGGTTCCGGTTCGATGCTCTAAGCTGATGAGTTTGCTTGACTGTAGCGATGGGTAGAGTGAAATTCTCCATAACTTTTCCGGACTCGTAAGGAATAGATAATCATAGTTTGCTTGTTCTTTTCTTTTTCTTTTTTTTTTTTTTTTTTTTTTAAAAAAAGGGAAGGGGTGAAGATTTTCTTTTGTGCCAACAAAGTTATGTAACAAAATTTATTTACCAAAGAAGTATTATTGCTTGAGAGCTGGGAATGTGAATTCAAACACACAAAGCCAAAACAAGCAACGAGTAGAACTGCAATTTCCCCATCCCACAGCATAACTCCCAATCCTGCAAACTTGAAAGAAACTGAAGCTCACAGACTTCAAATTTCAAAAAAATAACAAGAGATAAAAACAAAAGCAGTTTTTGTCCCAAGCAAAACTTCCCCATCAATTCACCCTGAAAAATTCCAAAACCCTAATGCAGAAACCCAACTCAGCTGCCACTCTGCACCAGCAGCTCCCCTTTAAAGCCCCCTCTCTCTCCTCCCTCAAATGCTTCATTTTAAGCCTTCAACTTTTTCTCTCTCTAGACCCCAATTTGATTCCCCGAAACCCATTTTCCAGCTCCCAAAAAGCTTTCACCTTTACCCTTCAAATCTCTCAATCCAATGAATCACAGCAACCCAAATAAATAGATTTGAGTCCGACCCTGTGAAAATCACAAACCCAATTCCCAAAAATCAAGCACAGTCCAAAAGCCTTTTGCTTTACCATGATGAATTCCGTAGATATTCACCCACTCATCGGGTACTCAATCGGCGACGAGCTCCTCCAAAGCCGGCGGCTCATGCGCCACGGCCCCCCACCGTTGCGGGGCGCGATGCGGCTCTTTCGGCGTGCCAGCGGGCGCCGAATGAGACTGCGGGACCCGTCGGTTAGGGTACGGGAGAACGCGGCGGAGGAGCTGGAAGAGCGGCAGAGCTTCTGGTTTCACTCGAAGCCCGCCATAATTCTGGACCTGCTATGGAATTTGGTTTTTGTGATTGTTGGGTTCACTGTGCTGGGGCTGAGTGTGGAGGAGAAGCCATTGGTGCCTATGAGGATTTGGGTTGTTGGGTACATTTTTCTGTGTGTTGTTCATGTTGGGTGCGTGGTTGCGGAGTATCGGAGGAGGCGCGAGGCGGGTTGGGGGAGTGGTGGGAGTGAGAGTTTGGTTTCAGGGAGTAATGTTGGAGGTTATGGGGGTGAGCATGGTTTGGCTAATGATACAAGGTAAAGCAATCTTGGAGATAATATTAATAGTTATTCTTGCTTTTAGGAATTAGGACTAAAAGGACACTGATCAGTATTTTTATGATGTAAAAGTATGAATCTTGATTCAAATGTTGCATCTTTGTTCAATTTGTTTTGACGTATGCATTAATGCTGGTGTTGTGATACTGTTTTATGGAATGATGTATAGGAACTTTTGTGTTTGTCGGTTTAGTTCAACGGACATGGAAAATATGGTTTCTAAGTTTCACCATACGAGGATGAGTGTTTTTCGAATTCTGGAGTCGTTATGCTGTTCGTATATAGTTCCACATTTGGCAAGCTTTTAGCTTTTCTTTCTTATTACAATTATTTTCTTTATTTAGATATGTACAATTGAGCAGGGTATGCATTCTGTGATGTCCTCTATCTCATATCTGAATTCAGTCCTTTTTCATTTGTTTTTGTTGTGAATTTGAAGTGGTAACTTGAATGCGAGTAATGGTTGGCATTTGTTGTGAATGTGATATTCTCTGCATAAAGCTAATCTTGTGTGGCCGTATGCCATGAAGTATATTTAACTATCTCCATTTTTTGTGCAACAGTATCACCAAGAATCTGGAGTCGGCCAATAGCATGTTTTCATTTATTTGGTGGGTCATTGGCTTCTACTGGGTGCTTAATGGTGGCCAGACTTTGCTATCTAGTTCACCTCGCCTTTACTGGTTAGGATTGTACTGTTTTTACTTTGAAGTGGTTTCTTTTGAGTGATTGTCTTGAATGCTTGTGTGTGCGCGCACGTGTTTTAACTATTTATACACCGCTCTTTTTTTGCAGGCTCTGTGTTTCATTTCTAGTTTTTGATGTTGCCTTCATCATTGTATGTGTTGCTGCTTCCTGTCTCGTTGGAATTGCAGTCTGCTGTTTTCTGCCATGCATAATAGCAATCTTATATGCCGTGACAGATCAGGTATACCTCCATAAGGATTGTATACAAGCTTTAGTTTATTGTCTAGAAAGTGGTAGCTTCATATAATCTTTCCTCTGATTATGTGACATGAGATAAATTAAAAAAATGAGCTCTCATCTAAGCTTAGGATCTAACAGAAGACGTGGCACAGAACGGAGCGCAATGGCGTTCTAGGATTGATACAGCGGACCCCACTTAGTGGGAAATGACTTTGTTGTTGTTGTTGTAGCTCTCATCTAAGCTTAAAATACACGGTGTACGTGATCATATGCCTCTACATATAGAAAAAAAATGATATAGTATATTCAGTAATGATAAGCAAATTATAGATCTCTTTGATGCACGTGTCATGCACATTATGCACAAATATGGAAATATGTGAATGGAAACAGATGATACTTGACTATGCGGCGATTGGCTAATAGGCTAATAGCTTTACCGCTCATTGTTGTGGTTTGTTTGTCTGTCGTTTCTTGTATTATTAGACAGAGTGAGGGAGCATCTCCAGTACTAAATGGAGATGTATAGGCACAGTTAGATCTCATGTTCCAGTGGAAGTTGTATTTGGGCTGTAAAACCAACAACTAGCCGACAAATGAATATATAGCTGCAAATTTGTATCTGTTTTGCATCGTGCTCTGGTGGGCCGAAACCAAGTGCGAGAATGAGTGAAACACGTGAAGAGAGTGGAAAGATGAAGTGCAGTAATTACTTTCTTGCTTTAACCCTAAACCGTTGAGATTAAATTCCCAAATTTGTATTTCATAAGTGCATCCAACTAACTGGAGTGAGATTCTCTATCGTCTGCCGGAGATTTTGATGTAATTACATCCCAAATTACATCTTCCCCTTGGAGATGCTCTGATACATGTGAAGGCTTAATGAATGCTCAACTGTTAGTGAATTCAGTTCTCCTTGATTTTCATCGTGAACCAGATGTGAACTCCCTTTTTAATGTTGAAGCATTAGATCTCATGCTTCCTATTTTATGCCGAAGTTTGAGTTTTATACAGACCATCCAAATGCCATGTGACGTTCTGGATTGAATAATCAATCCTTTCCTTTTTCTGTAGAACCTATTCATTTTGCTTGACGTAGTAAGCTCTATATTAATGAAGGGCAAAAACAATGAAAGAAGTTTTGGATTCTTGATTACACTTCAATCATATACGCTTATATGACTCAACTTCATACGACTTGTGCATGAAACAGGACGGGGCAACAGATGAAGAGATTGATAGATTGCCAAAGTTCAAATTCAGAAGGGTAAGTAACTCGGAGAAAGTCAACGGTGAGGTCCAAGCTTCTGAAGGATTCATGGCCGAATGTGACATCAATGCACCAACCGATCATCCTATTTCCCAGGCTGATGCTGTAAGTTCTCGTGGCATTATACTTATAGTTGTATTCCGTTATGTCTAATATGCACGCAAGTGATCATTTGATGTTTGATTTAGCAAATCATCGCTGTGAAAAAGTATATTACTAGACGGCCATGGCCGCTTTGACATGAATGTTTTTGGTAAATTGCAGGAATGCTGCATCTGCCTTTCTATCTACGAGAACGGAGCAGAACTACGCCAACTTCCTTGCCAGCATCATTTTCACAGCACTTGCATAGACAAATGGTTACATATCAATGCTACCTGCCCTATGTGCAAGTTCAACATTTTAAAGCCTCGTGGCCGACATGAAATCGGACAAGTGTGAACGGGAACGGGATCAAATATGTCGATATTAGGGAAACCAAAATCGGTATATTATGTAAAGTTAGTGTAAACTAACTTCTTGTAATGCTAAATCAGAAAATATAATAAATGGTTACCATGCTTAATTAATGAGTTGGGGATTATCTTTCATGAAGGATTCGACATTTAGAAATAAGATTTAGGGTAAACTAGACATTTTCATTTTTAAAACCAAATTGAACTGGTCCCTAAGTTTTAGTGAAATTAGAACAAGAGCAGCGGTGAGGACGCGAGAACAAAGAGAGGCATCTTAGCTAGTCCCATAGTTTGGGTTGGGGGTGGCGGGAGGGGGGACATGCTAAGATCAACTAGCAACATTGTTAGTCGAGGCGAGTCCTCCTTAGTACCACTAAAGTTACTCCCTCAAGCGAACAAACATGGATTGCTAATCTTTCATCCAATCCAGTCCAATGAGAGCTAAAGAAGGCAAACAAACGCTCCTTTAGAGCTTTGGTTAATTAATTAAAAATTTATGAGTATTGATTTTTGAATTTGTCACAAGGCAATGCAATGCAACACAATGGTTCATTTGGGTAATTTTGTTAAAAATTTCAACCTTATTCCCGTTTAAACTCTATATTTTGAATGTAATTTTAATAGAATTACCTGAAAAAACATTTACTCGTGAATTTTTAATTCAGAGATCAACAATTTTATTGGGTCCACAAATTTTTACAAGGTAACTAGTAAATAATGATAGAATATACTAGAAAGTGGTAGATTGTCTTAGTGGTTAGGTTTTTCGGTAACATGTTTCTCCAGACCACTGATTAATCAAGTCAAAGGTGGTCGGGTGGTGTCACATTAACGTTTCCCTATCTTCTTTTGCGTAAATTGGTTTAGTATTATATAATAAGAGAGAAAGAACCGGTATATGAGATCAATCTAATTTCTCGTTTTCGTTTACCAGATCAATTGCATCCAAGAATGGATAATATAGAATTACAATCTCTATAATATATTGAGAAAATTACTTTTAATCAAAACAAAAACAATCGTGTATTGTAACAATGAATTGAATGGTTGCATCAAATTTCTCGGCGGAGATCACCTTGATTTCGAGCGTCCGGGAATTGGCTGCCATGGTGGATGAAGAGTGCGCGTAAGTGTTTGATGAACTGCTTGTGTTAGGGAGGAAAGAGGTGCGGGTAGGAGGTTGTATAGGAGTGTTGACGGAAGGGGGTGAGAAAGGAGAGAGAAACACCCACCTGGTTTCTGTGGAATCCAAATTGGACGATGAGATACAATTCGCGCCGAATTTCGAATGGATGGGAAAGTGCGTGGGAGAAGTGTAATTTACTTTCCTAATCAGGGGTTTCCAAGTTGACGCCTGGGCCTTTAATTAAGTTTGACTTTTCTTAGAGAAACTTCCATGTAATAGGATTCATAGCGGAGAGAAACTTCAACAATTAGTTCTTACAATTTAAGTAAATAGGCAAAAATGAGTCATTTTCTTAATATTTGGACTAAAAATATAACATCATGCACAAAAATAAAATGACGAAAATATCCACATAGAAATAGAAAAAAAATCACAGCTCATTGGATTTTTTTTATTTTTTATTTTTTTATTTCGAAGAAAGAACTATGGGCCCGTTTGTTTGACAAGATTAAGAAGGACTGGATTGGACTAAACTAGACTATAGTCTTGTGTTTGGTGTGCACCGGGATTAGCTTTAATGAGCTTAGCAGGGATTCGCTCGGATTAAAGGGCTCCTTAGCCGTTCTTCACGAGGATCCCCAAATTTTGGCGGACTCGTAAGCCAGAGAAAACACGAGAGATTTTCTGCGTCTTCCC